>CAMZMU010000054.1:59855514-60566611 GCA_947311845.1 Poa pratensis
TGGGCTGACATGCGTGCAGAGGAATGGGGCCACACTCTCCACTGTGAATGTCTCTGATCAGCATGCGGCCTTCCTCGGGGGGGACGCACTTGAGTGCAATTCATTTGGGCGCTTGCGGTACAGGTCTCCCTCGAGGATGTAGTATGACTTGGCTTGTCGAGCCACTCGTTCTGCCTCCGCGTCTTCTTCAGGAAGGACTCCCTTCAGCAGGTAGTCTTTGAGTTCGTCAACCCAGCCTGTCTCTTGGTGCACCATAGCCAGCAGCAGACGCTCCCCTGAGGATGGACCGCAGTTGGGTGCCCCACCTATAGGAGGTGGTGGGAGTACTTCGTCTGTGCTTGCGGCTGCTGCTTCTTGTGGCTGCTTTATGGACGCCTTGGAGAGTCTCTCTTCAAAACGCCGGCCGCTGGGCCTGCCTTCGTGATGCTCGCTTGGCGATGTCATCTGCCTCTTGGTTCTCCTTTCGCGGGATGTGCATGAGCTCCATGCCCCTGAAGTGCTTCTCGAGCTTGCGGACCTCTTCAAGGTAGGCGGCCATGTGGTCGTCTTAGGCGTGTAGCTCTTGTTGGAGAAGTTAACCAGGAGCTGGGAATCACCCTTTATGAGTAAGTGCTTGACGCCAAGGGCGATTGCGGCTCTGAGCCCGGCGAGGAGGCCCTCGTACTCGGCGATGTTGTTGGAGATCTTGTCTATTGTGAAGCACAGCTGGATGGCGTAGTAGAGCT
This sequence comes from Poa pratensis, assembly GCA_947311845.1. NCBI lineage: Eukaryota > Viridiplantae > Streptophyta > Magnoliopsida > Poales > Poaceae > Poa > Poa pratensis. Next base: position 59,856,240 of record CAMZMU010000054.1, read on the forward strand.
TGTCACCTTTTGGTGAGGTTAAGACAACGCCAGCCCCACCATTGCGGCAGGCGAAAGCTCCATCGAAGTGCATGGTCCAGTGGCTTGGCATTGTATCTCCCGATGACGCGGTTTCTTCTTCGCGAGGCTCTTCAGGAGTTGGGTCTGTCCACTCGGCGACGAAATCCGCCAGCGCTCTCCCTTTTATGACTCTTGTGGTGTCGAAGCGCAAGTTGAATGGCTGCAGCTCAATGTTCCCCTGCGACGCGGTCAGTAGCGTTGGGGTTGCGCAGGATCTGCTCCAGGGGGAAGGACGTGACCACCGTGATGGGGTGACCCTGGAAGTAGTGGCGCAGCTTCCTGGAGGCGATGAGTAGCGCGAGGAGGAGCTTCTGCTGCACTGGGTACCGCTCGCGAGCATCTCGCAGTACAGTACTGACGAAGTAGACTGGATGCTCGACGAGGGTCGTTGATGGTGCGGCAGCGTCGGCTCCCTCGAGAGGCTCCTCAGGAGTTTTGGCGAGGTTTGCCTGTGGAGGAGCCTCGGCAGGGGTGCTCGTGGAGGCTCGACTTGAGGCTGTGGGCCTGGCACTGGGTCTGGAGAGACTGTTCCTCGTCGGGAGGTTCTGGACTTGGTGTGGCAGTGCTTTTCTTGGGGAGAACTGGCTCTTCTCTTTCCACCACCAGGACGGCGCTAGCAGTTTGTGGAGTGGCTGCTAGGTACAGCTTCAGATGCTCGCCTGCCCTGGGGGCTACCATGACTGGTGAGCTAGCCAAGTATTTCTTCAAGTCCTAAATGCTTCGTCAGCCTCTGGAGTCCACTTGAAGGTGCCGGATTTCTTCATGATCTTGAAAAATGGCAAGGCTCTCTCGCCGAACTTGGAGATGAAGCGGCCTAAGCTGGCCATGCATCCTGCTAGGCGCTGCATGTCCTTGAGGCGGCGAGGTGGCTGCATGTCTTCTATAGCCTTGATCTTGTCAGGGTTTGCTTCTATGCCGCGGTGGGACACGAGGAACCCGAGGAGCTTGCCTGAAGGCACCCCGAAGACGCACTTGGCGGGGTTTAACTTGATGTTCACCTTGCGCAGGCTGGCGAAGGTTTCCTCGAGATCCTTCAAGAGAGTGTCTCCCTCGCGAGACTTGACCACGATGTCGTCGACATAAGCTTCTGCATTTTTCCCATCTGAGCCCCCAAGGCGATCCTCATGAGCCTCTGGAAGGTGGCGCCGGCTTTTTCAGGCCAAAGGGCATGCAAGTGTAGCAATACACACCACAAGGGGTGAGAAATGCTGTTTTCTCCTCGTCTTCCTTGGCCATTTTGATCTGGTGGTAGCCTGAGAAGGCATCCAGGAAACAGAGGAGATCACAGCCGGCGGTGGAGTCCACAATCTGGTCTATCCTTGGCATGGGGTAGGATCCTTGGGGCAGCCTTGTTCACGTCTGTGTAGTCGATGCAGAGCCGGCCTCCTCCATTGGGTTTTGGGACAACCACACCGTTGGAGAGCCAAGTGGGGTGGGCAACTTCTCGAATGATGTCTGCTGCTTTCAGCTTCTCTACTTCTTTGATGATGAACGCTTGCTTCTCGGGGGCTTGTTTCCGCGCTTTTGCTTTACAGGGCGTGCGTCTGGACACACGGCTAAGTGGTGCTCGATCACCTCCCTTGGTACACGGACATTTCTGACGGAGTCCATGCGAACATGTCAGAATTTGCCGAAGGAAGGCGACGAGCGCGCTTTCCTATTTGGGAGGCAAGCCAGCGCCTATGGTGACGCTAGCCCCCGAGCCTCAGCCCCCGAGCCGCTGGTGCTCAGCGACACCTTCTTTGTAGATGCTTGCTCTTGAGTGAACAGTTGTTTCTTCTTCTTGGGCCTCTCGAGAGGCTCCATGTCCTCGTCAGGGGGAATGCCATGGCAGCGGCCTTGTAGGCGATCTCGACGCGCGCGTGGCGTCCTGTACGTGACCACGTATGGTGATGGTGCCACCGCTGCCAGGGATCTTGACCATGTTGTAGGCGTGGTGCGTGACGGCCATGAACTTCGCGAGGGCGGGGTAGCCGAGGATGGCGTTGTAGGGCAGGCCAATGTGCGCGACGTCGAAGTCAATTAGCTCGGTGCGGTAGTTCTCCTGCGTGCCAAAGTGACCGCGAGCCTCACTTGCCCCAGAGGCGAGATTGAGCCGCTGGTGACCCCGGTGAAGGGCCTGGAGGGCATGAGCCACTCGTAGGGCACTTGAAGCGTCTCGAAGGTCTCGACAGAGATGACGTTTAGGCCTGCACCCCCATCAATGAGCGTCTTGCCGACGGCGATGTTGTTGATGGTGGGGGTGCACACCAACGGGAGGGTGCCCACAGTCTTTGTAGACTTGGGGTGATCTTTGGCGTCGAAGGCGATGGTGTACTGGGACCACTTGAGGGGGCGGGACGTCTCGACCCCGGGAAGCGCTGCGTTGAGCTCGCGAGCGAACTGCTTTGGTTGTTCGACTTGGGCGCCTGGGATCCGCCGAGGATGCATGCCATGGCACCCTTGGGGGCCTGGTAGCCTCCAGGCTCTTCGTCGGGCAGATTGTTGTTTTTCTCGGCGGCATTCGCCTGAGTTCCCTGAGGCCTCTGGAAGTTGCCCTTGCGTCCACCTTTGCGGTAACCACGGCCTCTGCCGCGGCCACCGCTGCCTCTTCTTGCTCACGCTTCTTGCTCAGTTGCTTGAGGTCATAGCAGTTCTCGTCGCATGGCCGCGCCTGTTGTGGTAGATGCAGAACGGGCGGTTGTCCACCTCTCGCCAGCCTCTGGAGAGTCCTCGCGAACATGCTTGGCGTCGGGTTCAGCTGCCAGGACTGCGGTAGGCTTGCGCTTGTCTCGTCACGCCTCTTCTGGGTCTTGGATCCCTCGACAGGGTCGTCTGTCGAGCCCACCTTGACGAAGAGGAGCCCTTCTTCTGCCTTGGCGCACTTGTCTGCGATGTCGAAGAGCTTCACCACGGAGGAGAGGGTATCATGGATGCCGAGCTTCTCGAGCATCCTGTGGTTGGTGACGCCCTCTCTGAAGGCCGCAATGACGTGCGAGTCCGGGATGTTCGGGATCTTGTTGCGGACTTGGCTGAAGCGCTGGATGTACCTGCGGAGGGTCTCGCCAGGCTTCTGGCGCACAGCTCGCAGGTCGTTGTAGGTGAGGGCGCGCTCGTACGTGCCCTTGAAGTTCGCAACGAACTGCTGGCAGAGCTCCTCCCACGAGTCAATGGAGTCCTCGGGAAGGTTCAGGAGCCACGACAAGGCGGAATCCTTGAGAGCGTGGGAGAACCAGTTGGCCATGACCTTGTCGTCTCCCCCCGCAGCTTGGATGGAGGTGGTGTAGAGCTGCAAGAACTCGATGGGGTTGTTCGTGCCGTCGTAGCCCTTGGGTAGGTCAGGCCTGAACTTCTGTGGCCAGACGACGCGACGCAGGTTGCGGGTGAAGGCCGCGCAACCTGTGGCGTACGAGGCGATGCCCCCTGAAGAGCACGGCGGTTCTGTCGCCCTGCCTGGCCGATTTCCTCACGATGCGCTTCTGGAGGTCCTTCTGGCGCTCCATTTCCACCCGCGCGTCTGGGGGTGTCCGCTGCACGATTTGACAATCGCGCGGCGAGACGCGTGGGATGCGGCCTTGTGCGCCGCGGCGGAGGCGGACCTGGCGGAGGCGGCGGCGGAGGTGCGCCATGCGCGGTGGTTCCAGCGCGTCCGGAGTTGTGGTGCACCAGAGAGCGCGACGCCGCAGGAGCAGCGCGCGGTGCCTCCGCAATGTCGACGAGGTGCTGAAGGCGGCCGAGCCAGTTGTCGTGCGCCTCAGCTGTGGGACGGTAGCGGAAGAGTTCCGCGGCCATGAGCAGCGCGGTGTTTGGGCTGGGCGCTGGACGCCCAAGAGTGGAGGCGCTGTGGCGCTGGGACGGTGCGAGGACTCTGCGTCCTCGCCGTGCCCGTGGTCGACGTCGTCGTCGAAGCGGTCGTCGTGGTTGCCGTCGTCGTCCTCGGGGTGCTCCACCGCGGTTCAGCGGTGTTGCGCCCCGTGGCACGGCTGGCGCGGGGACGGCCGCGAGGGTTGGTGGTGTTGGCAGCGGGCTCGGTGGTTGCCCTGCCTGACGCCCGCCGGGTGGCGCGAGCTGCGCGAGTGTCCGCCATGGCGCAGAGGTCGATGAAGGTTGAAGACGCGCCTCAGCCCCCTACCTGGCGCGCCAATTGTCGGAGAATGACTCCCACGAAACAGGGATAGTCAAGCTCACGAAGAGAGTTCGTGTAAGGGGCTGAACACGTTGGTCAAACAACCCTCAACCTGCACGGCGACGGTGCTCGTCGAGCAAGCGGAGGGACATCACGACAGAGATGAACACCAGCCCGTACCCAGGTTCACGGCCCTCGTGTGGAGGTAATACCGCTACTCCTGCTTGTCTGTATTGCACTGCTTGTAGAGGTTACAGTACAATGAGCTTGCCGAAGGCTCTCTTTTGGCGATGGTGTACAAGGAAGGGAAGCAAGGGTCTTCTTCTTCCTTGCGCGTAAGTGGCGTTGCTGGAATGAGAATGCGATCCCTGCTACGGTGCACCTTGCCCTCCTTTTATAGGCGCCCCGTGCTTCCTCCGTGCACTCGCACTGTGGTAGGGCTGTCACGTGGCGCAGAAGGTGGAGCGCGGTGCATCGCAGCCCGGACGTTCATGGACGCGGTCCATGAGCGTAAAGCTGACTCCTGTAGCAGAGTACCCACCGTCCACGCAGGACGGCCAGCTGGGGCCGCAGAGGAACGTGGGGGTGCCCACGGTGACGTTGGCCTTGGAGCGTAGCGCCGGCCGGTCCCCTTATCACCAAAGAGGAAATCCTTGTAGTCCGGAGCGGGTGACACAGCTTTATTGACCCCTTTAATCACCAAAATGGCAACTGCGGCGTCGTCGTCACCGCGCGCAGGGGCGCGCGTCACTCTGCGGCCGCTGCAGAGCCCATGTGCGCTCTGCAGAGGTTGCTTTGCAGCGAAGCGATCTCCACGAGGGCTTGGATGCCCTGTAGAGAATTCGGCGTTGACCTCTCCCAGGGGAGATTTCCTTAAAGAGGGGGCAGCAGTGGATATGGCCTCCGCTGCCTCAAATCCCCTCGCGAGGCAATTCGCCTCACGAGGGTCTCCAAGCCGTAGGCTTGGTCCTTAGCAAAAATCGGCCATCAAGTGTCGAGGGCCGTATAGGACAGGCCCAGCACACCCTGGATTTCACTGGGCCGACACCTAAAACTGAAGTTATTTCCTTTTTCACTTAGAGGAAAAGCTAAAGAGTGGTTGCATTCCTTGCCATCTGGTAGTATTAATTCTTGGGATGATCTAAAAGAAGCTTTCATTAAGAAATATTATCCCCCTGTTAAAATTTTGCAAAATAGAAACAACATCCTTTCTTTTAGGCAAAATGAAAATGAACATGTTGCTATGGCTTGGGATAGGATAAAACTTATGCTTAGAACTTGTCCCTCACATGGAGTTAATGAATGGACCATATTACACTCTTTCTACAATGGTTTAAACTACATGTCTAGAAACATACTTGATTCTGCTGCTGGAGGTGCTTTTATGAGTAAGACTATAGTAGAAGCTAAAAATATATTGGAAAGCATTTTACAAAACTATAGTCAATGGCATACTGATAGGGCACCTAATCCTTCTAAGAAAGTGAACTCTATTGAAGAAACTAATGATTTGTCATCTAAAATGGATACTATTCTTGCTTTGCTTAATAAACCTAGTGTTGAAAATGTTCCTTTGCAAGAACTAGTTGGAAACAATTCTGAAAATATTGATGTCAACTTCATTAGGAACTATGGTAATAATGGGTATGGTAACAACAATTATAACTCTTATAATAAACCCCCATATGTGCCAAATAAATATGCTTCTAGTGGTAATGTTTCTAGTGACTTGGAAAACACCATTAGATCTTTTATATCTACCCAAAAAGAGCTTAATAAGGAATTTATCTCTAAGTTTGAAAAACAAGATGCTTTGTTTGAAAGGGTAGATCAGCTTACTAAGGAAGTCTCATCATTAAAGAGCATCATTACAGCCCAAAAACATGAGGAAACAATAAAATATTGCCAAGAGGTTATCAATAAGTCTTGGGAACACATTCATGAGCAAGAGAGAGTTGCTAAAGAATCTATTGGGGTAATGAAAGAGGTTGAAGTTGAGGAAGTTAAAATGCTTAATGAAGTCAAGGATCCTTTGCTTGACTTAGAAAATTGTAGCTTGCATGAATTAATATCTATCTTACAAAAATTTGCAAGTGATCCTTCCATCAACACTAACCAAGCAGGTTTTGGTTCTTATATTGCTAATCATGTCTTGAAAGAAAAGATTGCTAGGTACAACCAAGAGGCTATGATACCACCTAAGCTTGGGGATATGTGGATACCTAAGGTACTAGTAACTATTGGAAAAGAGACACACCATGCCATACTTGATCTAGGATCTAGTGTCTCTGTTTTATCTAAAGAACTATATGAAGTGCTTGAATTGAAAAATCTTGAAAAATGCTCTATTGAACTAGCACTTGCTGATGACTCTATTAAACATGCTTTGGGAAAAGTAAGTGATGTTATGGTAGAGTTACATATGACTTTTGTGCCTGTGGATTTTCTAATCATGGATATGGGGAATAAAACCTCTAGTCCTATTATTCTTGGAAGACCTTTTCTTCGTACCACAGGTGCTATCATTGATTCAAAGGAAGGGAATGTAAAGTTTCAGTTTCCACACAAGAAGTGCATGGAACACTTTCCAAGGAAGAGGGAACCACCAAAGTTCAAGCTCCCTCATGAGCTTCGTCCACAATAAAACAACAAGTAAGAAGCCTAGCTATATGGCTATAAAGAAAGCGCTTTGCGGGAGGCAACCCGGTTATTTTTGTGTGTGATTTTTCTTTGTGTCCTCTTGCTGTAACAAGAGATTTTGTGTCTAGTTAGGTTCTGGAGTTTTTAATAAAGTGCCAAGTTTTACCCTTTTTGGTTTGAAAAAGTTGCTTATAGCGTTCGGAGATTTTATTCCTGCACGAGTCAGTGCACGGTATGATTTTTAATTCTTATTCTGTAACTCCGAATGAGCTCATATTTGAACTGTAGTTGCAACTTTTCATCCTCTGTATGCATGAATTTTTTCGGAATTTTTCGAGAAAGTTTGGTAGGGTAGAAAAATACGTTTTGCTGCTGCTGTTTTTCTGGACAGATTCTGTCCCATTTTGTTTGATGCATGCTTTGAGCTTTTAAGTTGAATCTTTTTGATCCAATTGAGTTTATGAGTAGGCATACAACATTATACACTTTCTGGACATGTCATATGAATTTTTGTTCAAGGATTATATGCAGCAAGGAACCTATTTGTTTATCACTATTAATGCACCCCACAGAAAAGAGATGGGAGAAACGGTGTTTTGAAGTTTTTTCACAGGGATTGGAGGAGATGCACCAAGAGCTATCCAAGGATGGTGAAGACCATAAGCTTGGGGATGTGAAGACAACCCCGCTGGACCTACACACTCTCGGTTTGCACACGTCCAACTTCTGTTTTTCGATCGAAACACTTTATCGCATAAACTTGGAGCGTCGTTTTTGTTTTTGTTTGAGTCTTGAGAGACCACCACACTATCATTATATATGAGAGAGCTACTGGAAATATGGGTTGAAATATGTTGGATGCTTTTATAAGATTGGGAAAAGGGATGTTTGACTTGATTTTTAATGATACATATAGTTGCATGATTCATGAGCTTGTTTATGAGTAATAGTTTGCAAATTCTTTTTGTAGAGCTATCACTTATTCATGTTTTGGTGCTGATTGTTATTTACTTGGTTTAACATGGATTAGTTAGTTCTATGGACACTCATGCATGCATCTAGATGGTCAACTTTCTCCCTTTTGCTAGCCCAAAAACTCCAACAAGCAAAAACTTGTTTCCAACACCTTCAACCAAAGTTATTCCAGTGAGTCCACCATATCTACCTATTGGCTTTATGCTATTCCGAGTATGTTTAACATGTTGTTTGTGTTATCTTACCTCTGAATGAAAATGTTTATGTTATTGATTGCAATGGAAAAAATTGGTTATATAGCTCTCACGAACTTGATGCACAATGTTCTTTTATTTGCATAATAAAACTTGACCCATTGTGATTAAGATTATGATGTTTGTGGCTTGATGAATGTTTTGGGTTGGAAGTTAGCCCATATGTGCTGTCACATGGCAAGCTTTCAACACGCTCTTCATCTCATTTAGTTGATATCATGTGCTTTTGTCTATGGATGCTTATCATGTTGAAATAAATGTGGAAATAGAGTGAGTTTAAATGAGTTTGTGTAAATGGTTAGAGAGACGCCTGGGCCGCTAATCTAAGCCATGCATCATTCATGGTGGAAATTTACTTACATACTATGGTGAACCTTCTGTGATACACCTTGCAATAAAAAACTATTCCAAATGGTAAATAAAAAGGGTGTTGAGATTGTTCATTTTGTTTGTTTGTCTTGTCATTTTGATATGGGCTTGTTCCATATCTTGGGACAAGAGGTACCCCAGTTGACGCTCTTGATGATACTATTATGCTTACAATGATATTTAATTGAACTTGCTTTGTTTCCCAAGTTGAGTAACACATGGTGTAAGTACTTGTATTCAAGGGGCATGAGACATTCAACCCATTCTTTATCAAGCACACTACTCATATTTGCTTTCACTTTAACCTTAATCATTCAAGATGCTATGATAGGGGCAATGAGAGCTTGACACCAATGAATACCTTATTGCAATCATTAACTTAAGTAGAAGAGTTTGGAAGTTGGATGAAACTTATGCATGCTTTACCTCTACTCACATATACATCTTTCCAAAGTGTACACCTATCATATTCAGATTTTCATCTACACTCTATGACCATTGTAGGATGTTCTACTTATCATTATGCATACATGTGTTCCATATTACTTGCTACCATGTTACACTTTGTGAACTATCAATGAACATCCTTGTCTTGAATACTTGATATCACTTCATAAACTATTTGCATATTGCTACTCCTTTGAAGAATGAATCATTTGACTATATGTAGCAATAGTAATCATCTTTGATATCATTGTTAAGTATTAAATTGCAAAGTCCATGTTAGTTTTATCATCTTCATACTCGAGGACGAGCATGGATTAAGCTTGGGGATGTTGATGCATGTAAAATGCATACATGAACTTTGCACTTTAATTGCTTATATTCCAATCATATTTGCATCATATAAGGGTTATATCAATGTTTTATCATGATTTTGGGAATATTCATGATTTCCTATTTTTATGGAATTAACCCTGCACAGGCAGAAAACCCGTTTTCTTATTTTAATGTTTCAGGGACCCAAACGTCAACGAAATCACCTGGAAATTTACGGGCGTCAATATTTGGAAGGAAGAAGACCTGTGGGCGAAGGAAGCGAACAAACGGAGGCCGAGGGCCAAACGGGGTGGCCCACGCGGCCAGGTACTGTGGCCGCGTGGGGCCCACCCGTTTGGCCTCGTGGCTCCGTTGCCGTCGATCTTCGCTCCACCGACATCGTCTTGACCTAAAAACGCCTATAAAAAAGGTCCCCCGACGTTCTCTGGAAGGAGCGCCGCACAAACACAGAAACACCGAAACGGAGATCAGGAGCTGCAGATTGGAGGGGGAAAACTCCGGCGGGGCGCTGCCGGCGTGGTCTCCATCTTCTCCATCGACTTCTCCACCGTCTCCATGATGAAGAGGGAGTAGTCCACCTCTGGACTATGGGTTTGTGGAAGTAACTTATGTATCTCTCCTCTCTTGAGCTTCACTAATTAGCACCGTATGAGCTGCTGAACATGATTACGGTCACCGTTGTAATACCTTTGTGGTGGATCTTTATGAGTTAATATATGTTTGAGATTGCAATGTTTGTTTCAGTTATGAGTATAGATGCATATTATGTACCCCGTTCTTGTCTACTTGTTTTGATCAAGCATGTTTATGAGAGCGTGTGGGGGAACGTGTGCATTAGTTGGAGTAACGGGGGGTGGCTAGTGCAGTGAACGTGAGAGAAAGTTCTGCGATCCACTTTGGTATCTTTACCTTACTTTGTTACCTCACTAGGGATAAACTAAAATACCATGCTACCGGGGATGTGGGCGTGACCATTGCCACTACTCCATGACTAGATCTAGCATGTTCTTATTTTCACTTCATGTCATGATACTTAATGCTATACTCTGAGTTATCTTAATTACTGAGGTGTTATGATTTAGTTCGCATCTTGGTGGAGTATAAGAGAGGTTAATAACCAAAAGATCTCTATGTTAGGACGTGATGCCCATATATCTAAGTAACTTGTTATCAAACCCTGTGTTGCAATCTCATATGTTAACTTTGTGTGTTCCATTGTCTACCACTTTATAAAGAGAGAGTGCATTTGTGAAACCATGAACCCCAGTCCATTTTTAATCATAAGAAACACCTTTCCAACACCATATACCACTTTTCTATTTTCAGCCATCATTAAATCCGAAAATACAAAAATACTTTTCATCTTGCATACATCATTCAAAAACCCAAAAATATCATTTATCATTGCATCCACCATCATTGCATATTTATTTCTTGTTTGCATTGCATAACTATCCTGATATCATTCTTACACCTTGTGCTTGACAACCACAGGTGAGGTTGAGGACCAAAACATCTAACCTTGTTTTGTAGGTAACCAAAAGAAGGATAAGAAGATAAATCTACCACTTCAGATTCCCCGAGAGTTCGATATTAAACCCTCGAGTCACCCCTCGTGGGGAAAACTGTCTTCCACTTACTATACACTCTGCACTTGGAGTCTCAACCTAATCCCGTTTATTTGTGCAGGCATCAAGACTTGCTCTTCGGGATCATCAGCGGCGTCTCTGGAACTTTTCGTGGATTATGGCTCGGGTATTTAGGGTTTTCGCGTCGGGAAGAATAAATAGGCGAAAGGGCGGCGGCTGCAGAGCCACGTGGGCCCCACACCACCCCACGGCGTGGCAGGGGGGCCGCGCGGCCCCATGGTGTGGGTGCCTCGTGGCCCTCCTCCGTCTCTCCTCTAGACTCCGTGTTCGTGTTCGAAAAATAGGAAGTTCTGTCCAAGTTTCGTCCAATTCCGAGAATATTTCCAGACTAGCTTTTCTAGAATACAAAAACAGCAGAAAACGGGAACTGGCACTGTGGCATCTTGTTAATAGGTTAGTCCCAGAAAATGCATAAAAATGCTATGAAGTGTATATAAAACATGTAACAATTGGTATAATATCAACATGGAACATCCGAAATTATAGATACGTTTGAGACGTATCAAGCATCCCCAAGCTTAGTTCTACTCGTCCTCGAGTAGGTAAAACGATAAAAACAAAATAATTTCTGAGGTGACATGTTACAATCATAATCTTGATCAAATAGTATTGTAAAGCACATGTTATGAATGAAGTGATCCAGGTCAATGGTCTATAGTTTGCTAGCAAGTAGATAATGAGCAAACAACTGAATCATATAAGCAAAAAACTTTTCATGAATAGTACTTTCAAGACAAGCATCAAAGAGTTTTGCATAAGAGTTAACTCATAAAGCAATAGATTCTAAGTAAAAGGTATTTAACCAACACAAAGGAAGATTTAAGTTTCAGCAATTGCTTTCAACTTTCAACATATATATCTCATGGATATTTGTCAACACAAAGCAGTATAATAAGTGCAATATACAAGCATATAAAAATTGTTGCACCAAAGTTGACACTAGTGTTTGCTTCTAAGATAGAAAGAAGTAGGAAAACTGACTCAACATAAAAGTAAAAGAAAGGCCCTTCGCAGAGGGAAGCAGGGATAAATCATGTGCTAGAGCTTTTTAAGTTTTTGAAATCATATAGAGAGTAAAAATAAGTTTTGAGAGGTGTTTGTTAATTGTCAACGAATCAGAAAATAGAATGTACAATATGACCCCTGCCAACCAGACTTTTAAGAGCGGCTCCCATGAAGGACGTTATTTCTACCAGTAAGGCAGATCATCCCTCTTTCTCTTTTGTTTACACATGCAGATATTTCACTGTTTGTCATTGCTTGACTGATAAATCAGGGCAAAAATGTGAAGAGAATTAAGCGGTTAAAGTTGTAATTAATTGGGACTGGGCACCCCATTTGCCAGCACTTTTGCAAAATTAATGGATAAGCGGATATATATGCCGCTAGTCTGGTGGTAAAGTCTGTTTGACAGTTGACATAAAGACATCCACCCCGTCCTCATGAGCTTGGTAAACATTGACACAAAATAGGAGTAATAAAGTTTGAATAGTTTAAAGATAGCACATGAAAAATTTACTTGGAATGGCAAGAAAATACCACATATAGGTAGTTCTGGTGGACACAGATGGCATGGATTTGGCTCAAGGTTTTGGATGCATGAGAAGCATTCCCTCTCAGTACAGAGTTTAGGCTAGCAAGGTTATTTGAAGCAAACACAGGATATCAACCGACACAGCAAGACTTATATGAAAACATATTGCAAGCATTTTATGACTCTACACTGTCTTCCTTGTTAACCAAACCCTTTTAGTACAAAATATCTAGATCTTAGAGATACCAATCATGCAAACCAAATTTCAACGAGCTTTACGGTAGTTCTTCATTAATAGGTTTTAACTAGATGATACAAAAGTTTAAACATGAACTACTTGATAACTCAAAACAATTGACAAGTATCAAATTATCCAATACAATGATCTACAAGAATATGTAAGCTTTTTCCATTATACCATCTACCACATGCAACATTTCCTGTTCCAACCAAACACCAATCAATTTATTTCAACATAAACTCTCCAAACAATTATAAGTGAAGCAAGAGAGTACTTTCTTTAAAAGAACTAACAGCTTTGAATAAGAGATGCATGCAAAATAGAAGCTAAAATCATAGCAATAGCTAGATAAGAATACTCAACAAGTATAAGTGAAGAATAGGAGTATTCATATGAAAAAGCGGAGCGTGTCTCTCTCCCAATCAAGAATGCTGGGGTCCAATCAAGTTGACCATAAGAAAAATAAAATACTGAAAATAAAAGCACACAGACGCTCCAAGTAAAGCACATATGATGTGAAAGAATTAAAATATAGTTTCACTAGAGATGACCTGATAAGTTGCTGATGAAGAAGGGGATGCCTTGGGCATCCCCAAGCTTAGCCGCTTGAGTCTTCTTGAAATATGCTGGGGTGATCCATGGGAGCATCCCCAAGCTTAAGCTCTTCACTCTTCTTGATCACATTATATCATCCTTCTCTCTTGACCCTTGAAAACTTCCGCCACACCAAACTCAAAGTAATTCTCATTAGATAGTTAGTGCACAATGAAAAATTCACATTTTCTATAAGGACACAAACATGACCATTACTTTTAACATTAACTACTGCCACTGATATTATGTGAAGCTCTTCACCCTAAAAAAGAATTCCACTCAACACTAGTAAAAGAGAGAATGCGAAAAATAAAAGACAGAATCTGTCTAAACAGAACTGTCCGCAAAGATGAATTGTTTCGAGGCACTTACGTTGCTCAGATCGAAAAACTTTAAACTAACGAAAGATGCGTCATATCTGAGGATCATGCACAAAAATTTGCAGATTTAAATAATTTTTCTGTGATTTTACAGAATTAAAACGGTGAACAGCAGAAATCTGTTCCTGCGCAGAAATCCAAATCTAGCATCATCTTCCTATTAGAGGCAATACTTGGCACGACAATGCGATAAAATAAAGATACAAAGTAATTGTTACAGAAGTAAACAACTCCTTACTCAAAAAGAAAAGAAAAATTGCAGAAATAAAATAATGGGTTGTCTCCCATAAGCGCTTTTCTTTAAAGTCTTTTAGCTAGGCATAGTAATTTTTATGATGCTCACATAAGGATAAGAGTTGAAACATAAAAGAGAGCATCAAAAAGCATATATAAAACATGTTTAAATCTAACACTCTTCCTATGCATAGGAGCCTTGTAAGAAAACAAGTCAGTGAAGCACATAGTGACTAGGATAGGAAGGCAAACAAGTGCAACTTCAAAACTTTCAACATAAAGAGAGGAGCGTTAACATGTGTCTCCCTCTCTCATTATGACCGTTAGGTCTTAAAGCAACCAGCATATAAAAGCAACACAAGAGAAAGCTCAAAACTTTCATCATAAAGAGAGGAAATTTAATAACATGAAGATTTCTATAACCATATTTTCCTCTCTCAAAATAATTTTCAGTAGCATCATGAATAGACTCAACAATATAGATATCACATAAAGCATTCTTATCATGATCCACATACATAGAAGTATCATTACTCTCCACATAAGCATAATCAATTTTATTAGTAATAGTTGGATTAAAACTATCACAACCATCATTGTAAACATCATCTATAGGAGGCATTTCATAATCACAATAAACTTTATCCTCAATAGTAGGTGGAACTAAAATGTCATATTCATCATTGCCGACCTCCCCAAGCTTAAAGTCTTCCATAGCATTAGCAACAATGGTGTTCAAAGAATTTATATTAATAACATTGCTACCATCATCCAAATAAATTTCCATAGGTTTCTTAATTTTCTCTTCAAACACTTCATGTTCCAGTTCAAGATAAATTTTATAAAGCTCTCTCATGTTGTTTTCAGCCATAGGACTAGTTTCAAAGAAAGTAACCATTGATAGCAAGTAAAGAACTAGACATAATAACAAACCGAAATAAACTAGATGCAAGTAACTAATTTTTTTGTGTGTGTTTTTGATAAATAAAGCAAACAAGACAAGATAAAAATAAACAAAGCAAGACAATAACAAAGTAAAGAGATTGGAACGTGAGACTCCCCTTGCAGAAATCCTCTTACTCCCCAGCAACGGCGCCAGAAAAAGAGCTTGATTGCGTGGATCACACGTTCGCTGGGAGACCCCAAGAGGAAGGTATGAAGCAGTGTAGCAGTAGTTTCACTCAGTATGAAACCAAGGCTTAATCAACCAGTAGGAGCAAGAAATCATTTCTGAAGGTTGTTGGTGGCGCCGTTACTCGATCACCAACGTGGAATCTGCACACAACACAATCAAACTATTTTGCCCCAACGAAACAGTGAGGTTGTCAATCTCACCGGCTTGCTGAAAACAAAGGATTAAACGTATGGTGTGGAATACAGTAGTAAATTGCAGAGAATGAAAAGTAACAATGTTTGCAGTTGGTTGTATTATCAGGGTAAAAGAATGGACCAGGGTCCACAGTTCACTAGTGGTGTCTCTCCATAAAAGATAACTAACATGCTGGGTGAACAAATTACAGCTGGGCAATTGACAAAATATTGAGCGCATGATAATGCATATATATGACATGATGATTACTATGATATTCATGTGGGCATTACGACAAAATACATAGACCGTTATCCAACAGCGTCTATGACTAATAATCCATCGCCAGGTTGTCATCCGAGTTCCCCGTTGGTATTAAGTTGCAAGCAACGGATAATTGCATTTAGTAATTGCGTAATGTAAACAAATGCATTAGACCTAACGGCGCACCCTTAAGCTAAGCATCGGTTATTTTATCCCTAGTGGCAACAGTACATCCACAATCTTAGAAGTTATTGTCACTCTCCCAGATTACCGGAGGCATGAACCCACTATCTAGCATAAATACTCACTCTTGGAGTTACAAGCATCTACTTGGCCAAAGCATCTACTAGTAACGGAAAGCATGCATGATCATAAATAACATATAAGATAGATTGATAATCAACTTAACATAGTATTCAATATTCATCGGATCCCAGCAAACACAACATGTAGCATTACAATAAGATGATCTTGATCATGATAGGCAGCTCACAAGATCTAAACATGATAGCATAAAGTGGAGAGACAACCATCTAGCTACTGCCATGGACCCGTAGTCCAAGGATGAACTACTCACGCATCACTCCGGAGGCAGGCATGGTGATGTAGAGCCCTCCGGTGATGATTCCCCTCTCCGGCAGGGTGCTGGGAAGAGCTTCTGAACCCTCCCGAGCTAGGGTTGACGGCGGCGGCGTCTCTGGAACTTTTCGTGTATTATGGCTCAGGTATTTAGGGTTTTCGCGTCGGGAAGAATAAATAGGCGAAAGGGCGGCGGCTCCAGAGCCACGTGGGCCCCACACCACCCCACGGCGTGGCGGGGGGGTCGCGCCGCCCCATGGTGTGGGTGCCTCGTGGCCCTCCTCCGTCTCTCCTCTGAACTCCGTGTTCGTGTTGGAAAAATAGGAAGTTCTGTCCAAGTTTCGTCCAATTCCGAGAATATTTCCAGACTAGCATTTCTGGAATACAAAAATAGTAGAAAACAGGAACTGGCACTGTGGCATCTTGTTAATAGGTTAGTCCCAGAAAATGCATAAAAATGCTTTGAAGTGTATATAAAACATGTAACAATTGGTATAATATCAACATGGAACATCAGAAATTATAGATACGTTTGAGACGTATCACTTACCATTCTCATCCCTTCAGCATTTACAACATGAAATTCAACCCATACAAATAGTGTCAGATAATTCAAATGAGTAAGTTTGTTACAATTTTGTATGTTCATCATCGCAGGTTCATATATCGTCTTTAACCAATTAAAATAGTATAGTATCACAATATGTTTGTGTGGTAATACTCTTTTTTTGGAATTCTTTATAAGTTTCATTTTGTTTGTACTATCCTTTAAGGAATACATGTACGCCTCAGGCTCTCTAAGATTGTACTTCTATTTCCCATAGTCCGTACGTACAAATTGCTTTCTCATGTAACCATTCGAGAAACAAAGCATGTGCTCTACACTTGTTCTATACTTATTTCTTGTAATTGTTATTATTTTAAACAAGAATGACACAGGAATTCATATCATGGAAATAATTAGAAAGCACAATGGTGATTTCCCGTATCATATCAGAGCTGTAAGTTTTCTGGATTTATATTTACTTAGGAAACTGGGAATTGCAGGGTGATTTTAACCTACTAGTTCCTTATTTTATGTGTGCAGATTGATACGAAGAAGCTTCGGGAACAGCTTGCGTACTACATGATTGCATTTCCAGCAAACGCCATTCAGCTACCGACTGAACTCAGAGCTATTGTTGCTGGTTGAGTAGAATGAACAATTGTATAAGACTTTAAGATGTTGTTGGTTGTTTGAATGATGTGTTTGTGGTAGCTTGGCGGATACTTGCCTCTATCGTCCGAATGATGTATTTGTTGTGGCTTGGCGGATACTTGCCTCTATCGCCCTTGATACTTAATGCGGTTGTTCATAGTTTGTATTGTATGAAATTATTTGTTTCATAATTATTGTGATACTATGTCAGTTCCACGCTTTGACCTATGTTCTAGATAATACTGTTGGTTTGATTGAAATACCTTAAAACTATGTTCTTTGTTTTGCTAACACGAAAACACTTTTTAAAATGTGTAACGACTTTAACCTTCTCATGTACTCGTTTGTGAACGTCATTTGGATGAAATGTTGTACTCTTATCGGGGCGCGTCTTGTACTTATTGTCAAACATATATATCCTTAAATTGGTGGGCGTACATGGGAAGTTTACATGAAGTATTAAGTTTACATGAAGTTCAAAATAGATATTTAAAGTCGTATGTTTGTATAAACTACACATAACAGTATGTACAAACTACACAAAAAGAAGATGTACAAACTAAACAGAACTGGAAGTAGAGAACACACAGACCATATAGAAGTAAAAAAAACATAGAACTGAAGTACATAACACAGGACGGTGTACAAAGTACTGAAAACAGAGTGTACAAACTACACAAAACACGAAGTACAAACAAGAATAACACAGGTTGTTCAAGTACAAAGAAAACAGAGTACGGAAGTATACAAAACAGAAAATACAAAGTACACAAAGATCTTGATGTCATGTCTCAGTTCGTACTTCTCAATATTCAATCAACGTACTGCGTGTCAACTTGTAAGTGTTCATGAGCGGGTTACAGGTGGTACATATCCTTGTCAGTCGGTGTACACGTAAGAACTACATGATGTGAAAGGACACGTAAGGCTTGATAATTGCGGAATAAAACTAGGTGTTTAAATTAACAAGCCAACAACCTAAATATACTAGGCTCAACTATGTGCACCAACAACTTATGCTAAGCAAGACAAGAAACAAGGTCACAGCAAGAATACTTCAAGCACGAAGGCTATCATAATGTAAAGTGCATAAGTAAAGAGCTCGGGTATAGAAACAACCGAGGCACGCGGAGACGAGGATGTATTCCCGAGTTCCTCCTTTTTAGGGGAGTACGTCTCGTTGGAAAGGTGTGACATACCATAAAGGTCAATTCAACAGCCACAAAGGCCTCACCTTCTTCTCTGATGAACCGCACCACAAAGGTTTGGTTCACCTTCAACTATCAGAATCCTTCAAGGCGGAATCTGGAGCCTTTACAACAACGATCCGGGGCACACACACCCACAAATGAATTGGGGGCTCCCGAACAGCTATAAGTTACCACAAGAGGTCTCAACCACCACAAAGGCATCTAGGGTCCAAAGACCCAAGAGTAACAAGCTCACAAACTTTCAACTTCCACGAGGATTCGTGGAGAGCACAAACCGATGCACAAAGCAATGGCAAGAGCACAAGTTCTCAAATCCTTCACTCTCAAATCCCACCAAAAGTAACTAATGCTTATGGGGGGAGAAGAGAGGAAGAACAAAGGAGGAGAAACACCAAGAACTCCAAGATCAAAATCTACTAGGTTCCCCTCACTTAGAGGAGAGATGGATTGGTGTAAATGTAGATCTAGATCTCCTCCCACTTTTCCCTCAAAGATATGAAAAAATCATGAGAGGGATTGAGAGTTGACAAGCTTTTCCAAGGTCAACAATGGAGGAGAGAGAGGGAGAAAATGTGCTCAAGTGGTTAGGAAACATTGGGGAAGAAGGGCCCTTAAATAGGTGCCTGAAAATCTGCCCGTTGGGCAGTTTTTCCGCCCCGGGGCGGTACTACCGAGCTTGTCCCGGTACTACCGGGAAGAGACAACTACCGGGTCACTACTGGGCCACAACCGGGTCAAAACCACTCGAATCCAGTACCAAAACACGTGATATGCGGTAGTACCGGGCTTTGGGTCGGTAATACCGCCCTTTGTAAAAACGGCAGAAACAACAACACCAAAACAGACACAACTTTCGCATACGAACTCCATTTTTTGATGTTCTTGGGCTCGTTGGAATCA
The DNA here is from genome assembly GCA_947311845.1 of Poa pratensis. Taxonomy (NCBI): domain Eukaryota; kingdom Viridiplantae; phylum Streptophyta; class Magnoliopsida; order Poales; family Poaceae; genus Poa; species Poa pratensis. The sequence goes on from CAMZMU010000054.1 coordinate 59,875,516, forward strand.
CCACAACGAGCTTTACAAGATCATGCAGAGAAACATCATAGTCCAACAAGTTAGGATAAAACCGAATGTAGAAAGGTAAACCTCCCCTATAAAGAACAACCGGTAAATTCTCCAATCATCAAAACTGAACAAGATAATCATCAAGACTCCGTTTTCTATGATTTTGGGCTTGTTTCGAAGATAATCACAAGCCCTACAAGATCATGCATATACACATCATAGTCCATCACGTGAGGAGGAAAACACAAGGAGAGAGTTTGACCTCTCTAGAAAAGATAAGTCGGTAAAACCTCCAACATCAAAAAATGCAACAAGATATGCATATGAAATCCGTTTTTGATGAACTAGAGCTTGGTATGGAGATGAACACAAGCTCTAAATTCTCACATGGATAAAAGCAGAATAAGAACCAAGAAAGATGATATGCCAATTATGTAAAGGTTTGAGCTCTCCACAAAGATGCGATCAAGTTACTCACTTGAGAGCCCCTCTTGATAGTACGCCGTCTATCCTATAACCCGGTCTCCCACTAACACCATGAGACATGTAAAATAGAAACCCTATCAAGATCATACCTTTGCCTTGCGCATTCCACTTGAGCTAGATGATGACACTCTTGACTCTCTCAAGTTGGAACACCTTTCTTGATTGTGCTTGCTAGCACATGCTTGATGAAGACTTCTCCAAATACTCCCCCATACTCCATGATGGGAGAGCCTTGCTAAGCTCCATCTTCATTTATCCACTTGCACTTCATCTTCTTCTCTTGATGTATATGATGGCTTGGAGATAAACCTGCTGCTTGTTTGGCGTGTAAGCACGATTACATGGATGTGTATGCTATGCGTAGAAACGGCGCAGGTGCGCGACGTTCCACGGATTGTGGCAGATCTCCCCTGTCTTTGCGTGCTTCAGTCGATAGGCGCCGCCGTCGATAACTTCCGTGATGATGAAGGGTCCCTCCCATGGGAGGCGAGCTTGTGAACCTTCTTCTGCTTGAGCCGCAGCACCAAGTCCCCAGGGACGAAAGATCTCGTGCGCAGTCGACGACCATGGTTGTTGCGAAGACTCGGTTGATAAACGGCCGTGCGGGAGAGTGCAATGTCCCGTGCCCCGTCCAGCGTGTCGACGCCATCTTCGAGTGCTTCTTCGGTGTCTGACTCGTTGTATGCGACCATGCGAGGTGCGTCGAATCGTAGATCATATGGCAGTACTGCTTCGGCGCCATAGACCATGAAGAAAGGAGTGTACTGCGTTGATCTGTTGGGCGTGGTTCTGAGACTCCAGAGGAAAGAAGGTAGCTCCTCCACCCAGGCACCCGCGGCGCGCTTGAGTGGTACCAGTAGATGTTTCTTGAGGCCGCTGCAGACTAGGCCATTTGCTCTCTTGACTTGTCCATTGGATTGAGGGTGTGCGACTGAGGCGTAGTTGAGTTTGAAGCCTTGCTCCGTGAAGAATTCCTTGAACTCGTCGGCTGTGAAGTTTGTGCCGTCGTCCGTGATGATGCTATGAGATATCCCAAATCTGAAGATAATGGACCTGATGAAGTTGACGGCAGATGTAGCCGTCGAGCTTGTTATGGGTACAGCTTCGATCCACTTCGTGAACTTGTCGACTACCACCAAAAGATGCGTGTGTCCACCGTGAGATGATTTCTTCAGTGGCCCCAGCATGTTGAGTCCCCACTGGGCAAAGGGCCAGGCGAGCGGTATTGTTTTCAGCTCCGACGCGGGTGCGTGCGGCTTGGTGGCGAACTTCTGGCACCCGTAGCATTTTCTGACTATCTCCTCGGCTTCCCGCATTGCCGTGGGCCAGTAAAACCCTGCTCGAAAGGCTTTGGCCACCACGGCTCGACTGCTGGCGTGATGTCCGCAAGTTCCTGCGTGGATGTCATAGAGTATTGCTCTGCCGTCTTCTGGGTCGATGCAGCGCTGTAGGACTCCAGATATGCTGCGCTTGTATATCTCTCCGTTGATGATCGTGAAGGTCTTCGAGCGGCGAGTGATGCGCCGAGCTTCTGTTGTGTCTTCTGGCAGCTCCTGGCATAGCATGTATGCGAGGAAAGGGTTCGTCCACGTTGCCACGACGAGGAAAACTTCTACGTGTGGTTCCTCCTCGGGTACCACTGGGTCCTTTGCCCGTTGATCCTTGGTTGTTGCTGTTGTAAAGGGTGTGATTGGCTGCTTGAGCTTGATGGACCGCTGTTTGATGCACTCGACGAAGACTCCGGGTGGAACTTTTGCCTCGGTCGAGCCGAGGTTGGCTAGCATGTCTGCTTCTTCGTTACTCTCGCGGCCTATGTGCCGCAGCTCACAGCCGTCGAAGCTGCCCTCCATGATGTTGTAAAGTTCCCGATATGCAATCATGTTCTCTGATGTGGCTTCACACTCCTTCATCGTTTGCTGTACGACGAGGTTCGAGTCCCCGTAGATCATGAAGCGAGTGGCTCTGCAGTTCTTGGCCATCCGCATGCCGTGTAGTAGAGCCTCGTCCTCAACTTAATTGTTGGAGGGCTTGGGAACTCCATCTGTAGTACGTAGCGAAGTTTGTCGCCTTTTGGCGATGTCAGGATGATGCATGCGCCCGCACCCTCGAATTTCTTGGATCCGTCAAAGTACATAGTCCACGTGTTGGACAGGTCGGGTAAGTTGAGCAGCTGGGCTTCGATCCACTCGGTTGTGAAGTTCGGAAGTACTTGTGCCTTGATTGCGTTGGGATGCGTATACTTCAGGTCCCACGGGCCTAACTCGATGACCCACTTGGCGACTCGTCCCGTTGCGTCTGGGTTAGTGAGGTTGTCGGATAGGCCCGAGGCACTCACCACTGTGATCGGGTGCTCGGCGAAGTAATGGACCACCTTACGTGAACTCATGAAGACGTCATAGGCTAGCTTCTGATAATGCGGGTACCGCTGCTTTGATATGGATAACACCTCGCTGAGGTAGTATATGGGCCGTTGCACTCGATGGGCATGGCCTTCTTCTTGGCGTTCGATGACGAGGATGGTACTGACCACCCTGTTGGTGGCTGCCACGTAAAGGTATAGAGGTTCGTTTTCGTGTGGTGCGACGAGCACTGGTGCAGTCGCCAGGACCCTCTTGAGGTCCGCGAATGCTGCTTGGGCTTCTAGGTATCGGAGAGTCGAATCGTCCCCCACTTGTTCACATGGAATTTCATGCTACCGAAAGTAAGGCACATACCTCCGTAGAGATCGGCGTACACCGATCGGTGGGCCGGCGGGTGGGGGACGAATTCGAAGGAGCCGAAGCGGATCGGTGCAACCATGATTCCATTACTCTTCTTTCCCACAGACGGCGCCAGTTGACGTGGGGTGGCCACGGCAAATCCCAGGGTCGAGGACCCCAGGTTGATTGAGAGGGAGAAAGGTTGGAGTGCTGGTAGTTACCACAGCTGACAAGCAAGGCGATTTACCCTGGTTCAGGCTCTCGGAGGATAATACCCTACTTCTAGCTTGTCTGTTATTGATAGTTTTGAGGTGTTACAATGGCGATCCCGGCAAGATGTCGATCTTGCTAGGGTTTTGGTGGCGGAATCAGAGAGTACCCTTTATAAAGGAGGCTGGGTCTCGGGAGTTTGTAACCGACTAGGGTTTACAGATATGGTAGGTTCTACCGACATAAGCTTCGCCTACCTTGAGGCATACTCTATCCATCTTGGGCTCCTTTAGTAGGCCTTGAACGTCGTCTTCCAGTAGGCCGCCGGCTAGGCCCTAGTCCTTGCGTGCACCAGGTACCTTCATGGTGGGGCACCCGATAGGAAGGCCCACGTCACTTGCTAAGCTCCGTCTTCATGTATCCACTTGCACTTCATCTTCTTCTCTTGATGTATATGATGGCTTGGAGATAAACATGAATGTTCACCCAATCTTCTTTCCAAGCCATGCTTGCAATAAGCTCAACTCTAGATGACCATTCTTCATATAAACCCTTGGATAGAACCTTGGTCATTATATAATCTTCTAGAGTCCAACACATGAACTCCAATCTTCTTCATGGACACGATCTATAAAGATATCTCAATACAAACAATAATCCATAGAGATTGTCATTAATTATGAAAACCACACATGAGGGCACATGCACTTTCATGATGTACATCATTGACTTCGACAGTGGTATGTGTTTGCACAATCTTGATGTACAACATATCTTTGTATATATTGGTTTGAACGGTACGTTGTTATACTTTTCATTTTCCCACTATCTGTTCTCAGAGTTAAAATATTCATAAAAAATTCCTTTGTAATATGATTTTCAATTATACTGCCATATTAGTTCAGTGAGTACTTTGATTCATATGAGCAATAGTTGTCACTAGCTAACTAGACAAAAGTATTTATAAAAACTATGAACTTTGTTACTGTCATATCTTAATGTAGGAAGAACGCAATACATTACACTAGAAAACATTACAGATATAAGATATCTATGTATATTGACACATATCAGAGAGGAGCACATAATGGCGGGAAAACAGGAACGTGTTCCCGCCTTTTTTTTGAGTCCTCTAACATATAATGTTTTCACATATCATCTTTTATGCATGTACTTCCATTTCACATGCACTTGTACATTTTAGTTTGCATAATATGTACATTCGTTAGGCTTCACAGTACTTCTAGTTAAACAATTTAGACTTTAAATATTTATCTGTTTTTTAAATTTAGGTCTCTCCTAAAGGTACAAATTAGCAGTACGATTTAACAAAAAAATAGAAGTACAAACCGGTAGCACACGAATTTCAGTATTAAATCGAACAAAATTTATTACAAGAATTCATCGACAAACAAAGGCACACGACAGCTATATGAAGTTCTCGGGGACAACATAATTGTAAGAAATATATAAGACTTATTGAATGGATGAAAACAATAAATAAAATCTATCACAGGTAAATGGAGGACCAACACTTATTTCTGATTCACCAACCCCATCCCCACTCTTTGCGCTTGTATTCGGGCTTCTTAGTGTACAGGCGATGGAAGAACCCCCTCTCATGGACGTCTAGCTGCCTGAAAAGCTCGTACGACGCGTAGGCGTTGTTAGCCGCATAATCCTTATGTTTCTGCGAAAGTGGTGCCAATCCCCACTGAAGATGATCTTTTTTTGTCAGACCACCGTTATAATCCTTGTATGACTTATCAACAAACAAAGCAGCACCATCCATCAAACTTTCCTTTCTCCTAGTGGATTTATCGGGATTTCTCCAATTAGCATGGATGTGTACATGATTCATGATAAACAAAGGAGTGGTAGAACGATAGAGCATTGTCTTATCAATAGGGATGTCGAAACCGGCAAACCTGTAGTGCCAGTTGCGAACAAAAGCATCAAACTTTGCAGAGATACCGTCAGTAGCACAACTTATGTGATAGACCAAGCATTCCTGGCCGACAGAGAGATTAATGATGGATGCCTTCTGAATATTGCCTCTGCTGCGAGTATAAATCTTTTGAGTATACTCGATGTCTACTCCCACGAGCTTCAGTTTCCCTGCAGCCAAGATAACTTCAACCTTTTCGATCCACACATCTACATATGCGGTGTCGTTGGTGTAGACCGTTGTAATGATGGCATCTCCATGGGCATGAACATGATGCTCCACGGTGAAAGGATCGTACTTCATTCTTACAGCTTGTTGAGATCTGCCGTAATGGATAGAGTTAGATTACTATATAGACTCTGTGATTAAATATTTTGGTGCATCAATAGAAAGAAAAACGATAGATAATTTTGTAAACGCAAATATAAGTGTACTTACGGGATTCAAATCCTGGTAAGATCTTGCGTAGGGGATGGAGGTAGAGTAGGATATACGCTTTGTGAAGAAGTGGATGTATGCATAAGCATTAATATATAGAGGCCGCTCGAACATATATTACCACAAAAAATGGAAGATAAGATTTTTTTCATTTCAATAGATTTCTGTTGCGACTCGATAAGCTCAAAAATAATTGTTATCCACATGATCATTGCATAAAAATGTGGTTAAAATGTTGAAAACAACACATAAATCAAACACATTAAAAATCACCAATAATTAATGTGCCAAAACAAATGTGTTTTCCAATAAAGCTCCAATAATTCACTTGATATTAGTTAAGATACAACTATTTATTCTTCGTACATCCGGTTAAGAGTGTCCGTACAAACAAACATAACTAATCTGTACATCCTGAAACTCTTGGATGTACTACCAATAAGCCCACACTTTCAAATCCCTTGATGTTGTTGAATGTACAACTATTTATTCCTACAAGTACTATTCATACAAACGTACATACCTAATCTATAATTCCTGAAACTCTTGGATACCCCGTACATTCTATTTGTTAATAGACGTACTACTGATTCGATCGAAGTTGTACTTACTGTAAAATACCTGTGTACACCCAACGACTTATAAACATGCACCAGTACTCGTGTGCACAACTAATTTTGAACCTTTCATCCATTTTATATGGGCGGGTTAATTATCTCCTCGTGCATCCTCTATTCGTTTCAACATAATATTTCAAATTGGATTTATCCACCCCATGATATCCTATTTTCAGTTGAAAATCGTGCCATTATATAGGTTTGTTCCTTAAGCTTTTTTTTCCATATTTCTATCCCATCTATCAGCCGCCATTCCATATGCTATCTTCCACAAACTCTTTTCCAATGGCAATCAAGCCTTTCACCACCAATTACACTATTCGTCCGCATGGCACCATCACAATCAATGTTGTGTACACAAACGAGTCGGCTTCTGCAGACGCCTGGGTCGACAAGGCTGAAGGTCTATTGGCTGCGTCAAAAGTGAAGATCGTTGGAGCCGACGTCGAGTTTACTCCTAGGGGCCGAGATCAGAAGGCAGTCGTGTTGCAACTGTGTATTGGCCAAGATTGTTTGGTGTATCACGTTGCCTGTGCTGCTGATTCGGTGTCTTTGAAGTTCGGGGGTTTCCTTCGAAACTGGCAATACAAGTTTGCCGATTTTGACATCACCAGCGATACGAGGATGCTTCAAAAATCTCATCTGTATATCTATAACCATGTAGACATCCAGAGAATTTGGAAAGATCCTGATTTGCAGAAAGTTGGAAGGGATGGAAAGTTGAATGGGAAGCAAGGAATGAAGGATGTTGCCGGTATCCTCATCGACATTTCATACTATGAGATGAAGGGTGGTATGACAAATGATGATCATCAAGTGTCGCATCAGGCTCCTCTCTCCCAGAAGCACATGGATTATGTAGCCAAAGGATGCATACGTGTCCTACGAGCTTTACATGCAGTTGGACGTCTACGAGAGAGGCTGTTACAAGGTTATGAGCAGGTCTCCTAAGAAGCGTTGTAGGCAGTGGTGAAAGGATATATTTAATTTCAGGATTCATGTTTAGCTTTAATTCTTGTCGTATAATTGCAATAAAATATACCTGTTTCCTCAACTTTTAGTATGAACTTCCTTTGTATATCAGTCGTGTTCAACTTTTTAAACCAATATTTGGTTATTTCAATGCTAAATTTGATTCCCTTTGATCGTCAAAACTACTTGTGAGTTCTCAACTTATATTCCTGAACTTTATGTGTTTCATTCATGAACTCTCTCCCCCATCTCTGAACGTATTTAAGTTTATTTGTTTGTACGGGCACACGTGATAGGATGTACAGTTGTGGGCTTATCGGTAGTACATCCAGTGGTTTCAGGATGTACAAATTATGTATATTTGTTTGTATGGAGTCTATTTTAATGGATGTACAAGGAATAAATAGTTGTACATTCAGTAACATCAAGGGATTTGAAAGTGTGGGCCTATTGGTAGTACATCCAAGAGTTTCAGGATGTACATACTAGTTATGTTTGTTTGTACAGAGGCTTTTTGGACGTATGAATTCCTGTTGGTGTACATGGCGGAATTACCGGAAGTACATGATATCTTACAGCAGTTGTACGATTTGTCGCTATATAGAAATTCAATTAATGATTTGTACAGGTGTACATACTTTGGGTGTACATTACTTAACTATCAGAAGTACATGATAGTCTATTATAGTAGTACGCTTCGTGACTATTTAAAAAACGTGGGCCATATCGTCCACTAGCCGAAAACGTGAGGCATTGGAATCGTGGGAACGTGGCGTGTCTGTTAAGGTGAAATAAAGAGCGGCGCCTCCTCACATTCTTCGAACCAGTCAGTTGCCCTCGCAAAAAAAGGTCAGTTCCTCGATCTGCAGCGTTTGTCTCTCTTTCTCATTTGATCCTTTTTCCTTTGAATCTCTCTTCTTAATTCTATGTTTTATATCATTCTTAGTTTGAATATACCTTTGGCTCTTTCTTCTTCCTTTCCGTTCAATCTTTCTTCCTTATTCTACATTTCAGAAAGTTCTGAGTTCGTCATCTACAGAACCCTAACTGTGGCAAGAAGCACAAGATCTTTCTTCCTTATTCTACAATCTCGTTTTTTACTAGTTCGTGGTATGTACACTATTCTGCTAATTAACCAGCCAAAAAAGTAGTAAATTCTGTAGTGTGAATTACTCAATTTTTTTTACTATTGTCACATTCAGAAATGGATCTGGGTTTGGGCGAGCTGCAATGCTCTATATGTTTCCAACCTGTGCGAAATTGTGGTCGAACTAATAGGCGTTCAACCTCGTTTGATACTGTAATGCTGCAAGGTTTCCGCAATGGAGGGGTAATTTTCCAATCCCTCTGTGAGTTAAACATGAAGTTTATATTATTGACAACGTGCACCATGAAGTTGCAAAATGAAATTTGAAAGTATACTGAACCAAGAAGTTTTTTTCTTATGATGTAACAATTGCTTTTACTTTTGATTGAACAAGTTAATGATACGTCACTGATATTCATTCCAATGTAGAATGTTCCTTGCAAGTGTAAAGTCAACATAGATAGTCTTGCTGCTGGAAAATTGATGGTGGCAAAAGACAGGTGGAACCACACTTTTGATCTCTACCTGGAGAGGAGATGGGGAAGGACAATTGTGTGTGGACCGTACTGGAAGTCACTGGTGAGGATGTTTGGCATACAACTAGGAGATGTTGTGAGCTTCAAACTTCCTGATGACCAATTGGAAGATGAGATGGACCAAGATGTTGAGGAAAGAGTCATCAAATACGACCTTTATGTTTACAGTATAGTGGACAACATAAAGCAAGAGAAACATATAGTTTCTGATTCAGGCAATATGGCAACACATTTCTCCTTTTCTTTTTGCTATTCGTTGACTATCCATGAATTTATCTGAAAATGTTGCTTCTCAACAGTGGTATTTGCTGTGATTCCTGATGTGAGAGCTGCTCTACGAAACATAGTATTTTCAAACATTTTTTATGAACAAGAGCATGAAATGGCTGCTATCAACTTTGCATTGTGCAAAGTTGCCTCCATAGCAGCTACAAGGGAACTTGAAGAAGGAGAATTCTATGTGAAAACATGTCAAATGAAATACTTTGTTCACATGGTTAATGCAAACAATGTGAATGATGGGGGTCTGGTACGTTCTTTTTTAGTCAAATCCTGATACTGTAATATGTGTCAATATATATATAGTGAAAAATTTGCTAACAGCTAGTGTTAATTTTTTTCTGTCAGTTAATTCCTGAAGAAATGCTTGATGGCTACAAGTACCAAGTTGAGGGCAACTCGCTCTTATGGAGGAGATGCCTCCAAAACCCAATTCAAGAAATTTACAACTGCGTCAATAGGCGCATTGCCTTTGTACAAGGCATCGATGAATTGTTGGAGGGACAGAACATTGGAGAAGACACACTTGTCATGGTTAGGGTTGATCCTAGACCTGAAGCCATCCGCCTCGACCTGGTTGAGGCTATTAATCCAGTGTAGGGAGGAGCTACTTAACTGCAATCAGATTTGCATTAGCAATGCTACATTGAAGTCTACAACTATGTTTTGTAATGATCTTTTTTTAGGATTGTAATGATGGGTACTGTAATGTGTCTAGGTATCTACTGAAGTCAAGAACTATAATCTTTAAGTATGTCTGTAATGATGTTAGGGTTGTAATGGTGGTGAAGTTTAATGCATCTAGGTTTGTACTAAAGTCAATGTCTATGTTTTCCTTCTATTATAAAATTATGTTTTTGCAATGGTCATATTTGGGTAATGCTAGTTACTTTAATGTCTCTAAGTTTGTACTGAGGTCTAGTTCTATTTTTTGGCTTCACGATGTAGAGATTTCTGTTAACTAAAAATGATGGATGTACACGCGAGTGACTTACCGGAAGTACATTATAGGCTATTCGTGTTGTACGGTTTTGCGCAGTGAGGAAGTGCATGTTTGCTAATATTGTGAGGTACATGATTGTGTTAATGGAACTGTGCTTTGGGGCTTTCGATGCTTGAAATTGTAGGTTTACGTACCATAAAGTATGTCGGTGTGTACATATTATTACTACTTTTGCACAACATAGGAAGTACAATAACTGAATTTTGTGGCTGTACATATTAGAATCAACGGTACTACATGGTAGCCTACTGAGTAGTACGCTTCGTCGCTTCCTGTACTAAACATAAGTTAGTGACCATATGAGCTTTAGCAAGCATCACAGAAATATGCACTCACATTTTTTGTTAAATTTCATGTGATTTTTTAACCTGAAACTGCAAGTACGTGTTTACATAAAAGATTTAGCAAGCACCACTTGATTTTTTGTGTGGGTGTACATGTCTAAAATACCGGAAGTACATGGTAGCCTACCACTGTAGTACGTTATGTAACTATTTAGAAATACAATTAATGAATTATGTGGGTGTACACTTGTAGTTGTACATGTCATAATTACCTTAAGTACATCATAGCCTACCAGAGTAGTACATTCCAGAACTATTTAGCAATAAAAATAATGAATTATGTGGGTGTACACATCTGAATGTACATGTCAGAATTATCGGCAGTACATCATAGCTTACCCCAGTAGTACTCTTCATCGCTATCCATAATGTACACGTCTGGCTTGCAGTGAAGACGAGTTTTGTTTTTAAGGAGTACAATACAGGACTTGCTTTATACACAACCCAAAAAACGTGAACTAACAATCAATTAAACAAACATTTATCCTCAAATTAGCATAAGTACTTGTAGTTCATTCTTCAGAATTGTTTCCAAAACATGACACACTCATACTTTCAATAGAATAATTAGAGATTTACACAGGTAGCCGTGGAACAAACCACATAGGCGTCTGTATACTAGCAGATGTTTCCTCATTGTACTCAAATAATCCTCCGATAGCTCTGTTCTCCGGTGGTACTATGCCAACGTGAAGACGTAACCAATCTACGTCTGCACGTATCGAGTCTATATCCGAACAATCATGCGAAATGTAAATGCAGTTTGGTCTTCCCAGAGGCAGTTTTTCTGCAGGGTCAACCAATCCGGCATCAATTCTCCCTATCAACCGGTGGTTAATACCAAGGAAAAGAGATCGTCCTCTGAGGTGCTCTAACCGAACCCAGACCGCTGTACGGAGGTCATCTTGACGCACGGTCCTCTCAAACACATAGCACCGTAGTGAAGGGTACACTCTTACTTTGTGACCATTGTAGAGAGTTGTTTCTTGTGCTGTGTTTCTTCTGCCACATACATGGATCCGCATAAGCCTTTCTCTTTTTTCATTCAAAGCAAAGAAGAAACGACCCCGAGAGTCTAATTCTTCATTATCATCGCTGTCATCATCATCGACCACAGCAATACCATCACCATAATTCACTTCCGGTGCCTGCAATGTCATTGGGGATGCATGCGGACCTGTCGAGAACAAATGTATGTAAGCAACCCCAATTTTCATTGACTAGAATTGATTCAGAGACATAATGATGTACATCTTATAACTCACGGTTGTACAACTGTGCTTATAATGATGTACATGCACTAGATTAAGGAACGTACGACTCTCATATGTGAAGCTTGGCAAGAGTACAATTTTTTATAATTCACCCTTGGTACCCTTGTACACATCAAAACAACAAATACACGCATCTCCACATTACAAGTCAGCGTACATCCATAAAACTAAATCTTGTACATCTTATAAATCACGGTTGTACACTCATGTATAGATATCATGTACAACTCTGATTTTTATAATGTACATACACTTGCAAGAATACAACTTTTTGTACGCCTATCAGACGTAAAGCACGGCAAGAATACAACTTTTTGTACTTCACCTCTGGTACCCTTATACACACCAAAAGAATCAGTACACGCATGTCCACATTACAAGTCAGCGTACATCCATAAAACTAAATCTGGTACATCTTATAATGCACTGTTGTACACTCAGATATGATATCATGTACAAATGTGCTTTATATTGATGTACATCTCCAACAAAGCCACGATCTATTTAGCGCGATCTTATATAAAAAATAAAGACAAAAAAGGGCTGAATTCGTGCGTTTTTCTTTTTTTTAATTTGGAAATCGTGCACGACCACGATCTGTGCACTTTATTAGTAAAATGTACATCCTTGTATTGAAGGCATGAACTTTCACTGAGTGACCATACATACATTTGTAATGAACGTCTTGTACTTCCGTAAGGTTATAATGAATCAGGTTGTACGTCTAAAAAAAGGGTTGACTACATGTACTTTATGGCCAAGCTATCTTGTACTTTCGCTCGAACTAAACGTACATAAAACTCAACTAGCCTTGTAATTCCAGAAGAAAAAAATGACTTGTACTCTATGACTAAATTGTCTCGTACTTGATGCACGCCTAAAATAGCATTAGAATCATTATATTCCGTATTTCTAAACTTAGTTAAGATACAGAGCACAATAAACAAATAAATCCCAAAATAATCTCGAATAAACGTGCGCTGGTGAACAAAGATTCCAATTCTTTTCAGTACAAACAAAAACATGACACAACGATTGTTTAATTTTTTGTTTCTACCAGAAAAAAGAACTAAAAGATAAAATAAGATCACACAATATGCATAAAATAAACAGCGCGCAAACGAAAATACAACGCAAATTTAAGATCCAGTCTTACATCGTCAACAACAACAAAACATAAAATTCTTTAAGATATGATAAATCTGAATACAACAAACTTTACATTAAGGTTCAATTCAAACTGAAGATACTGAAAGGAAACTAAGAGAAGCAAGCAACCTAAAAACGATTGTGGTGCTGCTTAGACAACGGATAATCCTCCACTCCAGGTTGCCCCAACCCCACTAGCCTTGAGGCAGAACAGGCACAAACCACATGGGTCTCTCAACAGCCTCACCCCCATTTGGTACATCATAGTTGAAAGTTGATCCAATAGTAGGTCCACCGCTGACTGCCATGCGGCACCAGTCTGGAGTTGGTTTAGGAAACTGGTTGCACCTCAGTGAGAAGCAAACACACAGTTCGGCATGAAAACCTGCAGTTCCTGTCCAGCAGCATTGACACCAGCTCCAACAGGAGCGTGCAGAAAGAATGGATAGTTAATGCCAACAAACAAAGAGCCTCCATGAAGTTCCTCCTGCCTCATCCACATTGATGTGACTGGGTCAATACCAATTGCATCCCTGGAGTAGACATGGCAACGAAGTGACGGATAGGTCAACAGATCCCTTCCCAAGTGATTAATCGCTGCACCTTGGCTGACTCGTTCACCCCTGGTATGAATCCAGATAATACTGGCACTAGGCCCCACAGCAAGGAACCAGCAACGGGACGGGAATCATTCTGATCTTCACCACAACCTGACAGGCCACCAGGAACATCCTCAATCACAGGAACAGGAATGACTCGTGGAGCAGCAGCAGCACCTGTTTCAGTTTATTTACATTAAAAAACATGGCCATATATACATAATCTACTTACTACAAAATAAAAAATAAAATCAACGGCCATTTGCTAAATTCAAACTAATTCTGAAGATCATTTTAATCTAATACCAGATTTGCAAACCTAAATTATAATCTGGGCTACTAGTAGAACTGGGATTATTAAAAAGAATACTATTTTTACTACTCTGGTTTCGTACAAACATTTAGCTCTCACCTGTACTACTACTTGATATTGTACATGCATCCACATTATTTTGAGAACCAATTATTCTGACTTTTTTTCTACAAATAAAACCTCTACGATGTGTTGCTCTCCAGTCCATGGAGATCCAGTGATATACGTGGAAACAAATTGTGTATGCATTTTAAACAACAGTATAACAATAGATTCAGACATTCAGGAGAAAAGTTAATTACTAATCTAAACACCAATTTCAAAACCTTCTTCAAAATTTTATACAAGAAATAAATGAACGAGCAATCACAATCACAATCTAACGGGAACCAATTATTCTCAACTAATTTTATACATGAGAAACCTATAGTCTGTACTATACTAACAAATTTGAAATACATTTAAAATATCAACTAGAAGAACAAGTATAACCTAAAATATATTCAACAATTAACATAAAATGAATGATAAATTATGAATCAAACATTCTGAATAAAAGTAAACTCACCCCAAACAGTTGGATCCCAAGAAGGACATCACCTCTCGGAGCAGTAACAGCATAGACTCTATCCACATCCAGTATTGCATCAACATACCTCGATGGAGCGAGATAATCATTAAAAAGGATCCTCCAGTTAACATCCCTCCCACCACGCATGATAGCAATAAACTTATCAAACGCTGCTATAAGATCATATCTCCACCTGTTTCCTATAAACTGAGGAGGGGAAGCGATCTGGATCTTGTTCAACCTGATGTGCGCCATGTCATGGAGGTAGTGATACGGGCTTTGGTGATAAATAATCCCTACATTATGCACAGAAGGTACTTCGATCTTCACATTAGAGTAACATTCACAAGATACCAACGAGCATGTTCCTGAACAAGTGCAACCCATTCACCATTGGAACCAACCCAATGCTTAAGTCCAGGGCCACCATCGGCACATGGCACAAAAGAATCTGCGGATGGCAAATCCAACGGCATCACCTTCGCGTTTATGCCCTACAGAAGTTTGCATCGACTTTCACATGGTGTTCAAACAAAACAACGAAACAAAAATATACAATCAGACAAATGGAAAAAAAGAAAGGAAATTACCTCTTTAGTGCGATCTTCAGGAAAAACAATGGGATCAGAATGCGGGAGGCATGGAGAACCAAATGGAAACTTTGGGTCGGCCTCAATAGCATTCCGCATTCCAGGAATACCAGGCGCTAGCCTAGCAATGGACAGGAGGTTGGAGTTCGAAGTGATCTCTTCCAGACTATCAGAAGCAATCTCAGAGACAAAGTGCCTTAACTTGCTGGAACCACCATGCTCCATGGCGCAGGGACGATCGTCAATGCGGAAGAAGAGAGGGACTCTTTGCGGTTCAGCGAGAAAGAATGGAAATTTGTGGGAGACCAAACTAGGCGAGAGCAATATTTGTAGGAGGGAAGTTACTGTAGGATTGTGGGTTTCTATGATGAAGAGTGGGGTGGCAAAGAAATCGCAATGGCAATGGAAGAGCGGTTACAGAGAAGTGGAGAACGTGGGGTACCCCATAAAGAATTTTAAAAACAGTCCGCTAACCATCGTGTGTAACGCCTTAATCCATGACAGTATGTACAACAACCTTTTGCTTCATGTACTTCATCATGAGATTTGGCTGTACATCTGTAAAATATTACATTGTACTTCCAACTGTTGGACGCGCGTACAAAACCTTAGTTTAACGGAGAACGTCAGGTGTAGATTAACTACAAACATTGTTTTTTAGGGAGGAACGAACATCACAAAAAAAAATTGTACATTCTAAAATTGCATACAAAAAATTGAATACATGTACTTCCACAGGGTTCATGACCATACGTTTTATAAACTCAGCTTGCACTTTCATCTATTCTACGCGTGTACAACCTCTAGCTAATATACACATGTACGTCCAAGCTACTAAACGAAATAGGACTAAAGTGGAGCCACTCGCACTACCTTTTTTGACACAGTTGTACACCCTCCCACCAACAAAATGTACGTGACTCACCACGTGGATGTACAATGGATACAATATGTACATGCCTACGCACTAACATGTACTTCCACAGGGTTCATGAATGTATGTTCTATAAACTAAACTTGCACTTTCATTTTTTTCGACGCGTGTACAACCTCTAAAATAAAGCCACTCACACTATTGTACACCCTATGACCAACAAAATGTACATAACTCACAACGTGGATATAAACTGGATACTTTATGTACAAGCCTACGAACTATAAAAGAGCTAAGGAACTATTTCCAGATACATGTACATAGTTCACCACGTGTGGTCAAATTATAAAACAATACAACCAGTAGTATTAATTTGGAGCTGGGATCGCACTTATTTGCCAAGATTTCCTCATCTCCTTGAGATCTGTAAGAGGGGTCAACACTTCCTTGAGATCGCACTTAACCACCACCACCGTCGGTTGCCACGCCGCAGTTCCGTCGAGATACAGAAGCCACGGAGACTCCGGAGATCTGCCCGGATAGAGCAGCGCCGCCGACCGGAGCGGACAGAACCCGCCGCATAGCCATTGCGATCTCGCCGCATCGTCGCCACGTCGCAGATCCGCCGATCGGAGCAGACAGAACCGCGCTGCATAGCCATCACGACGTCAGGATTCCTCAGGACCTCACCCATCTTGGAATCAAGGCCATCGGTATATTTTCAAATCCGCCTTCGACATCAACTCCGGCCGGAATCAAATCAGCAGACAATCAGAGGTTAGCTAGACAGCAACTCGCAAGAGTCTTAGTTTGAAGGTTAGTTTCTTTACACATATACAGTTTTAATAGAAAACAAGCACTGATCTGCTATGGTTTCTAGATGTTTTGACCATTTCTACATAAAGAGAAATAAGAAATGCGGGAGTAATCAGTTCCATGTACATTAGGAATGCCATAGATTGTACGTACTTAGTTTAGAAGCTTGATATAAGTGATGTACAACCCAGCAGTAAACTAAGTTGAACTTTAATTTACTGCTGGGTTGTACATCACTTATATCATACTTTTATCGTTGAGATTTCGATGTTTTAATATCTGCATTTTTTAATTTACAGAGCAATACCAATTTACAGAGCAATACCAATACTAATTTTATATAGTACATGCTCTCACGAAAGGAAATCAAGGGTTCAAAACAACAAGTGGTTCATGGATCTTAGACACGCATTGATATATGACGAAGAAGGTAAATTCTTTTCAGTGGTTAGATTCGAGAAATCTTCAAACGCACGTACAGGAGAAGTAACAAACAACTCAAAAATCTTGAAGCCACTAGCTGTTGTACCTCCAGAGAATTCTGAAGACTCAAAAATAATGAATCTAGAGAGGGCAATGGAAAGAAAAAGAAAGGCATACGTAGAAGAGCAAGAAGCGTCTGCCGAACAAACACAAAAGAATTTGGGAAAGAGAACAACAATACAAGAAAAAAAAAGTTGCCCAACAAGGTTCTCCTTCAGCAGATTGTGTGGGCTCGCGCAGAAGTCCTATATTTGTAAATGCTGACAAAAAGAACAATTGTGTAGAGGAGGACATAGAGGAAGAAAAGGATGTCAGTAGTGAACCAGAAGATAGTAGTGATGACAACTATGAGCACAGAGAGGAAGACAGCAACACTTTGAAGGTAACTACCTAAATTTCTAGTTGTGTTCAATAAATACGCAATGTAGTACTACTTGTTATGACTTAAAATACTGATATATTTATTTATTTACTTTCCAGAAGATGGGAATGTCAAGGCCAAAAAAAGTGAGAAGACACAGAAAAAGAAGAAGAAGGATGCTCAAAGGTCTAAAGGACCAAAAAGTTGAAGAGATGAATCGGAAAACTATGAGGTGCTCTCTAACAGAGTTCTACAAATGCGCAGAATTGTTGAAGGATCGCCATATAAAAGGCTTCGCATAGCTGGTCTCGGACCTATGCTGGATGGAAAAGTGAAAAGTAACATTGATCGTCGCCTAGCCTACTTCCATATGGAAAAAATAGATCCAGAAACAATGACATTGGACCTCGGGGTACCAAACAAAGTTATACAGATAACTGCTGACGCAATCCATAAATTGTTTGGGCTACCTCATGGCACCAAAACAACTCCCAGACCTTCAGAAAATGGAAACGACAAGGATTTATTTAAATTAAAGGAAGATCTTGGATATAGGAGGAGTGAGCATACCAACGTAGATCATCTACGGAAACTACTTACCAGTTTGGTGGAAGATAAGAAGAGAGATGACTTAGCCCTGCAAGTTTTTATGCTAATAATGTGCATGAAAGTCATCTACCCCGGAACATCTGTACGGGTCTCAAGAGAGGCAACATGGGTGAAAAACCTTGACTTGAATAAAGTGAAAGAAATGGACATTTGTCAGTTGCTTGTTGATGAGCTAAAGAGAGCAGTTATAAACTTCCAAAGAGCAAAATCCAAAGGAAAGGCTCTGCCATGTTGCGATGTAGCACCATTGCTGATATATCTGGACTACAGCCTCAAAACAAATTTATCTGATATGGATACGAGAACACCTCGCACACACTACATGGATGCACAAAAGCTGATGAAACTTGCAAAAGCAGACCGGGTTCATGAAGGAGGTGACGATCAATATGGCAGCTTACCGGTGAGAGAATTTGAAAAATTAAATATAGACTATACCAGACTATTATTTGTACTCTCAGTAACATAGATTTTTTTTGCATATAACTAATAAATACTTTACGTGGATTTTTTTCCAGTGGAAAGCACCAGACGACGGAGTTTACTACCAGGCAAAAACTCCAATGTAAAGAGTAGCCGAGACATCTGCAGAACAAAGGACAAGTTAGAAGCGTTTTAAAACAGGAAGTACAAGTGGAACAAAAGGGCCATTTAAAGGATGCAGCAGCACTGAGTCGGATAGAGCATTTGAAGAAATTGATTCTTTGTTGTCTAGGACATACGAGCTCTCACTCAATATACCGACAACTCAATGCGGTATAAGTAAGGTTTCACTTGGATATGATGAGAACGGGATAGCAGAAGATCGATTCCTACATCACTTGCAACAGACTACATACCACCTACGAGAGTCTTATAAAAACTTCAAGACAATCAGGCATGAAAAAAGCAGGCAAGCTCAGCAAAAGAAGTAGATGATCATTAACAATACCTCAGGTCCTGCTGACAATCATTGTACAGACAATAGACCAAAACAGAATGGTTGTCTTATTTTATAGTTATTTTCTTTTTATTGAAAAATCAATTTTTATAATTTTTATTAAGATCTAATAAATACCATGATTGTTTATGCCAGAAACAGAGAAAAACATTGCTCCAGAGTCTGTATTGGAACAGCAGAATGTCGCAGCAACAAATGAATTGCCCAAGGATCAGACACCACCTATGCTCAGTACAACAAGTTGTAACACAATTTTACATGGTTCTTTATAGTTTTCTTTGTGGTCAGTCTCTTAATTCCAATATTTGTTATCACATGACCAGATAAAGACAAAGAAAACAAAGATAACATAGAGACTCCAGATACATGCTTGCTAGGACAAATAGATGAAGCACCACAAGATTTGGCAAATGTTGGAACACCACATATGTCCAACAACACAGGTTGTAAAACAAAAAACATTTATTATCCAATTCACCTTCAAGCATTTTACAACCTATGTCACTTTGTTCAAAATTATTAAAAGGAGAACATGCTATGTGTTTTTTCAGATGATATCATCAATGCCAGAACAGACGAAGAGACAATCAAGAGTACAACTATGTTGAATAGACCAGACATGGACTTGACAGTTCAAAAGGAGAAGAATATTGTGATCACTATGGATGCAAACGAAAATTACATGCACTACGTCTTCAATGGTCGGAAACACAAGAAGAAAGATAAGAATGAAAAAGAAGAAGTACCATAAGTCAAACAAGCTTAATTTTATAAAAGTTGATCATACATGTATATTCTGTCTCTAATATGTCACCAATGTTTTTACACACCTTAATATTTCTGTCACCTTGTAGATCACCTTTTGTTCAGATTGGTTCTACGTATTGCTCATACAAAAAAATTCGAGAGTCTTTTAGGCCACGTGAGTTTCTGAACTCTGAAGCCATGTGTCTATGGACAGAGGATGTCAATAAAGAAACAAGAAAGTTAGCAATGCACAACCCACTTGAAGTAAAAAAATGCATTCTCTTGCTACCTGGCGGTCAGTATCGCATTGTATATTACACTTGTGTCTCCGTTGAACTTTTGATAATTTATAAATTCCGTAAAACAGATGAAGCTTGCTGTTGATCCAGAAGAATTCGACCCCAACAGTTGCATGAGAAAATTCAAGAAATTAAATAAGAAGTACAACATTCTAAATGATGACCTTGTGAGTTTAGCAAACCTTACAACAAAATTGTTTCAATTCACTAGTTGTTTTGATCACAACATCTGAAAATTTTCAATGATGCCATGTAGTTGTACTTCCCTATTGTGGAAAACAAACACTGAATTGTATGTTGCTTCAACATACTGCGTCAACAGTTTCACCTCTTTGATTCCATGAAGTCATAAAAAATGCAAGCATATTGGAAACTGCAGCCATGATTCTGGTAAGTAAATAAACAGCAAATACTGAAAATTAATATGGAATAATCACATTCTATGTGGAACTAACAAATCATTGATTGGATCTCACAGTTCAAGAATTTCTCAACGCTTGTCAATCAGTCGGAGCTATCCAATATAGAATTTGAAATTTCACGCACTTCACCCCTGATCATCCCAAGCAAGAAACAATGTAAGTTTTTCCTGCATAACAATTATCTTAATCATTTTAAAACAACGCTATTGATGGTGAATATTATTATTTAAATTTTATTCTTATCCAATTACAGCTATGATTGCGGTTTCTACTGCATGTTGTTCATGGATTACTTTGATACCAAGGTCATATTGGACTTCGAAACGGAAGGTATTGTATATTACCGCAGGGTTGTTGCAGCTAGACTAATTCAAAACAGAGAGAACACAGGTGACATCGACAAGATTATGGATAAAGAGTTAATGTCTAAGTAGAAAAAAAACTGTTTCGATCAAATATTTTTGTTATGTACAACTATGAAGAAACCTTTAACTAGGAGGTTTTGATTTATACTTATGAATATCAGTTGATGTAATGCTATGTGGATCATTCTATATATTTATCCGTCGGTGCAACGACCAATGCCCCCCTTCAAGATATTATTAAAATTTACCGAGGCGAAGCCGAGCCGTAATACTATTTCTAACTACTATTGTCGAGGCGCAGCCGAGCTGTAAAAGTTTCCCATTTGTATTAGTGCTTGTACACCTTTTTCTCTCTCTGTACATCCTGTCAATAGTGCACGTACAACCAGCATCCCACTCTTTGTACTCCCTTTCGTATTAGTGCATGTACACCTTTTTTCTCTCTCTGTACATCCTGTCAAGACTGCACGTACAAACCAATATAGCTGAACTGTACATCATGAAACACTAGGACGTACAACCAGCATCCCACTCTTTGTACTTCCTTTCGTATTAGTGCATGTACACTTTTTTCTCTCTGTACATCCTGTCAAGACTGCACGTACAAACATATATATCTATTTCGTACATCCTGAAACACTAGGACGTACAACCACCAGCCCACTCTTTATACTCCCTTTCGTAATAGTGCATGTACAAGTGTTTTTTTCTCAATGTACAACCGGTCAAGACTGCACGTACAAACATATATAACTAGTATGTACTACCAGCAGCCAACACTTTGAAAACCTAGAGCTCTGTGAACCAGAGGCGTAGCCGAGATGATGCGCCGTAGGCACTTCGAGCTCTGCTTCGAGCCGCCGAGGCGAAGCCGAGCCGTAAGACACGCTACGACCAATGCGCGCAACGACCAATACCCCCCCCCCCCCCCCCCCCCTTCAAGATATTATTAAAATTTACCGAGGCAAAGCCGAGCTGTAATACTATTTATAACTATTATTGTCGAGACACAGCCGAGCCGTAATAATTTTTTACTGATTTAAATAAATAAAAATATAGGCAAATTGTAATAATTTTTACTATTTATGTTTTTTATTTTTTGTTATTTAAAAGTTACTTTATATTGTAATTAAAAGTGCAACCTCCCTCCCATTACTTCCCCTGAAAACTCCCTGCCTGGATATGACAAAGGGAAAAAGAGAAAAGAGAAAAAGGCCCGAAGGTGGTTAAAACTGTCACGTAAAGGGAAAAAGGGAAAAACCTGCCGCCCTAGTCAGGTAATGGGTCCGCAAAGTGTAACCGGATTGGGAAATAGACCCGCGAGCCCGAAAAACGGTTCACTGGAGGTTGCTTCCGCGCACGACACGCGTCGCAACTGTAGAGCGCGCTCGCGACCGTTTTTTCCCTTCGCGAAGGGAACCCTTCAGGTAGTCGCACTCGTACCTTAGGCACTGGTTAGCGTGCCGTCGCCTGCGCTCCCGCACGGAGCGAGCCTTGTTGGGCTTTGCCCATTACTAGTCCATGTTCCGTTTAGCGTAAACAGCGAAAAGAGAAAGAAAAAGATGGAACCAGTTTCGAACTCGCAACATCCGCGTACGAGGACAGACCTCTTAGCCACTGGGCTACGTTAGAGCTTACGTTCATATATCATTCTTCGTTCTTCTATTCTTTTCTGCTTTAGGTTTCGGATTTTCATTTCTTGTTCTGTTTCTTTTTTGTTTTCCGTTTTATTCTTTCATTTCTTTATTTTTGTTTGCTTTTTATTATTTAGTTTAGTATTCTTTTACTTTATTTGAAAAATATTCTCTCTTTTTTCATATTTTCAAAATCTGAACCATTTTTGTTTCTACTTTTTTCTGAAATGTTTTCAAAATTGGAACCATTTTTTAAAATTTGGAAAATTTTGAAATGCAAAATCTGAACCATCTATTATATTATTAAGACAACAAACAATAGACGGTGGAGATTAATCAACTTTTACGTTAAGATATTTTAATGGCTGAGATCCATCATCAAATACATAGAAGCTGTCACGGAAAAAGGCATGTACGATTTTGCTAGCCATGTATTCCTGTTCGTGCACGTCATGGACTACTGGCAATATAGGCATCACGTGAGCTAGGCAATCTAGCGGGCGCAACTGCTCGGCTCGATCCTAATCCTCAATGCTAGGTCACGAGTAGTAGCAGCCATGCCCAACTACGAACAGATGCCGATCGAGAGTTTGGACCAGGAAGGCGTCACGCGGACGATCGGAAACAGCGGACGGAATCACGTGGCAAAGGATCATCCGATGAGATCGTATATATGGATCTCACGTTGTAAGAGCTAGCTTTGGTATATGAGGTCAACCACGACGAGATCATCACGCCCGGCGGACTGAAGGATATGACGCTCGGATCGCGGACTGAAGTCGCGACGATCAGATGGCTGACGGATTCAACATGCGACACATCTAATCATCTATTATGATCTAGCGGCGTCACGGCACCTGTTGAAAATCTGTTTTTCCTTTTGCAGGATATCAACGGCAACATCAATAGGACGCGGGTCGGCGGTGATGACGCTAGGAGGAGCAGATGCATGCAGGGCAGTGGCAGCGGCCGTTGGCAGAAATCCAACCTCCACGACGAACAACACATACGAGACCAGTGAGATGAAGTACAACAGCGAAGCTAGCAGCTAGATGGATTACTTTTAAAGACACACGTACTAGGTACTAATCTGATGGATTTCTAGCCGGGTACTTGGTGAGATGCATCCGCCTCGATGCGTTCTTAGATGTTTCCATGATTCCATCTCACCAAGCATCGACAGCTTACTTATTAGCAATATTTTTTGTTGTGTATTTTCTATCTCTAAATGACTTAGTTCTGATCAAAACTCATATGTATATTTTTTATGTAAAAACAGCTATTTTTCAGTTTAAGGAAAAAACAGCACGAGTCAGAAGAAACTGAGCGAACTGGGCATAAGATGACAAACATGCTACACCAAAAAGAATGCAGCGAGGATATTCGATATGATCAATTCGTCTATTGTTTAACTACTAGGATTTTTTTATTCAGCTTTGAAGGCATATATAGTTCATGTTACTACAGATGAAAGATTAATGACAATTCGCTATATTATTTGGCAATTTTAAAGCTGTACAATATGTAAATATCATATGGCAAGTAATGAGATTAGAATTACTATGTGTATGCTAGAGGTGCAAAGGAGGTGAAAGGATGATCATATAATTTTGAAGTGGCTATATTGAATTCGCTAAGGATCGATGCTCTAGAGGCACATTTAGAGAAACATCGACACTGCTCAGGTATGACAATACTTCTATTTATAACTTCCAAGACATATTATCAACTTCAAAATTATTTATTTTTAATTTTTTGGATGTCACGGGATTTTTCACCAAGATAAAGCCAATAAAACCAAGGGTTGCACTGCTAACCCACCCATAGATTTCAAATATCTCCGAAAAAATTCAAATATCAAGTAAGTGTACAATCAGATCTCAAATTTTAATTCAAGAATATCATTATATATATATATATATTTAGCATTAAATCTTTAGGGGTGATAAATGCGGATTAACATCACGGTAAATTTTTTATTATAATTTAGGTGAAGATTTAATGATAAACACGTAATACTTATTGTTAGCTCAACACAAGTGCAATATTCAATGGCACGTCCAAAAATATTTAATGGATTTCTACTATTCCAGTACATCGAATATATTTCTGTATTTCCTGAAGGCAACCTGAATATATATACTCATATTCTGTGGACACTACGTAATCGTTTATTGTCATTTGGTGCAAATCTGGATACCCATGATTTTTTTTGCCTCGGCGCTGAGCAGTAGGGATATACATATAGGATGGGAAAAAATTAGGATGTCTTAACAACACTATTTGGAGACGTAGTGATTGTTGATTATACGATATAGGCCGGTTTGGGTTCTCTTATGCCATGAAATGAGAAATTCTTTTTTGATGAATGTCAACTGGCAATATAATGGGTTATACATATCTTGAAAGTTTATACATAATACATATTCCTTTTTTATAAAAAAACCAAAGTAGTACATAATAGATGCACACACACCATAACAGCACACAAACGAAAATCAAATTCAACGGAACAACACTACAATTACAACTCACTCCGGTAAAATATTAAATATGTTACGATTTCCAAATATTATCAAATCTAAATTCAACAAAATATGATGGAAAAAATATGAATCGTAATTCTAGCCGCACAAGTGCGCGGGACACCCTGCTAGTTTTTTTAAAATGAACCATTTTCAAATTAGGAACCATTTTCAAAATCAAAACCATTTTCAAATTTGGAACCATTTTTAAAATCGGAACCATTTTTCAAACTCGGAACCATTTTCAAATTTGGAACCATTTTAAAAATCGGCATCATTTTCAAAATTGGAACCATTTCTCAAAATCGGAAACATTTTCAAATTTGGAACCATTTTTAAACTCGGAACCATTTTCAAATTTGGAACCATTTTAAAAATTTGGAACCATTTTTAAAATCAGAACCACTTTCAAAATGAGAACCATTTTTCAAAATCTGAACCATTTTCAAATTTGGAACCATTTTTAAAATCGGAACAATTTTCAAAATGAGAAACATTTTCAAAATCGGAACCATTTTCAAAATCGGAACCATTTTTCAAAATCAGAACCATAAGATTGGCAAACTAAAAATAAGAGTGAACCAAAATATGAGTGAAGAACCAAAAATGTCGGTGAACCAAAAAATCTTTTTGACCCAAAAATAATAGTTAACCAAAAATGCAGGTGAATAAAAAATGCAGATGAACCGAAAATAATATTGAACCTAAAATGTGGGTGAACCGAAATAATAGTGAACCGAAAATTTGAAAATGCTGACAAACCGGAGTAATAATGAACCAAAAATGCAGGTATGATGGTGCACTGAAAATAGTAATGAACCGAAAATGCGGGTAGCATACACAGTTAGGGATGAACCGTAACAAATTGAACTAGGACTATAATGGTGAATCAAAATTTTAGTGAGCCGAAACCAAAAATAAAATCAGAATTATTTTCAAAAAATCGAAACAATTTTTAGAAAATCGGAACCATTTTCATAATAAATTTTCGCAACAGGAAAAGAAGTGAAGAAATAAACATTTGCGAGAATATGAACCATTTTCGCAATTAATGAAAATAAAAAGCATAAAAAGAAATAAAAAGGAAAGAAGTGAAACAAAAATGGAAAATTAAAAAAAGAAAACAGAAAAAGAAGTGAAAACAGGAAACAATAGATGAGTGAATAAAGAATCGCTAACACGAACCTCAGAGCGGCCCAGTGGCTAGGAACCGTATCCTCTTTTCTCACCTTTTATCTAATTCGAAGCAGTAACAGATGAGGCAGTGGGCCGGCCCAGGAAAACAGCAAAGGGTAAGCGGAAGCGCGCGAGGAAGGAAGCGAAGGGGTAGGCGAAAGGCTGCTAACTACGGATGGCACCCGCCGGGTTCGGGTGCGGGTTTGGCACCCCCATACCCGTACCTGCCCGTTCTCCCCGCCCCCGCCACCCGCTCCCATACCCGCTGACGGGTACAAATTTTCACCATACCCGCCACCCGCCGGGTACCCGCGAGGCCGCGAAGATGCACATCACAGCAGGATGCAGGAGAGAGGCCAAGAGGGTGCGCGATGAGGTGGAGAGGAGGTTGGGGTCCCCGGACACGGCGACGCATGAGGGTACACGGCGCAGGAGGGCGGCAGCAACGGAGGAGCGCCGATGCGGGAGCGGCGCAGGAGGAGCGACGGCGCGAGAGCGGCGCATGAGGGGAGGCGGAGGCGTAGGAGGGATGGTGGCGCAGCCGCGCAGGAGGCCAGAGAGCAGCGGCGGCGGCGTGGAAGAAAGAAGGCGGCGGCGGCGTGGGAGCTACGGGGAGAGGAGCGACCTGGATTGGCTGATTGGGGATCGAATCGATACCGTGTGCGTCGTGTGTGATTGGTGATCGATAAGTCCAGCACAATGAGCGTATCGTGGGTTGGTGGGCTGGGGGCTATGGGCTGTATGGGCCGCTGGAGGAAGGGTACGAGGCAGCACTGCAGTCACCAGCGTACGAAAGGGAATCGTAGGCAGAAAACAAAAAAATTCCTACCAATGATAACCATAAACTAGCCAAGATCTATTACTATGCAGATATACCGTAACGGAGGGGATCGATGTACATACCCTTGTAGACCGAAAGCGGGGATTACGCTCCCACACAAGCGTTGATGATGAAGCCGACGTAGCCAACCTCAAGGTCGTGTAGAGGAAGAAGACAGCTTCCAGTGCCACACGAGTAGCACCTCGTAGTTCCACACACGTACGGTGTAGATGACGACCTCTGGGCTCCAGATCCAGCAGAGCAGCGGAAGCGTAAGATTGGATCTAATAGCACGGTGGTGTGCGTATAGTGGAGAGACTTCCCTCCTCGTACGCAGCTCTAGAAACGATACCACGCTCAAGGTAGGAGAGAAGAAGGAGAGGAATTGGGTGAATTTCCAAGGCATAGGGCAACTCCTTATATAGGTGGAAGAGGGCTGCCTGCCTTGGTGGCTTGGCGGTGTGGGACTATTCCCACACCAGCCGTACCACCAAGGGGTGCGCCGGCCCTAGGTCCACCAAGGCCGACCGGCCTCCTTCCCCCATTTCCCAAATGGGGTTTTCCCCTAATGGGCCTCTAAGGCCCATTTAGGTTTAATGCCTTATTAAATTCGAATTTAATTAAATAAAAAATATATTTAATCATTAATAACACTTATTAATATTAAATACATATTATTTAATTCTTTCGAGCCCCGAAACTTATTCCGTTGCCCTCCGATCAACAACGGACATGTCCCGAAACGCTTCCGGAGTTTTCCGGTTTCTTTCTCTCATATCCAATCTAATTAAAACGTCATCTACCCTTAAGTGTGTTACCCTACGGTTCGCGATCACACATACATTAACGAGACACGTTCTCCGATCAATGACTAACAGCGCTGGATACCCATGATAGCCCATGTGCGTCCACGAAAGTCTTTTATCGTTCGAACATTTAGACGTCCAGTCTCAACCTTTTGTCTGGCAATACTTAGATTGTCCGAGCATCGTTCTACGGTATCACGATTACCGAGCATGATCTCGTTATTGACAAATCTATCCTTGACTCGTCTGTGATATTACATCTCCGTCACCTAGTCACATGCTTGCAAGCTCATTGATGTAATCTCACCGAGTGGGCCCAGAGTATCTATCCTGCTATGTGGATTGACAAATCCCGCTCATTGATATTACATCCCTGTGACCTAGTCACATGCTTGATCACTCGCCTCCACTGCTTCCTTCGGATACCCGAAAGTGTCATCTTTATTGTCACGCTATATAAGACATGCCGTTTGATGCAATCAAAGCACCTTCCAGAAGCAGCGATTTGATATGATCTCACAGTCGAAGGTATGAGCACTACATTTCCATATCTTTTGGGTATGTCCACCACGTCATTCACCCAATGACATGAGTCCGTTGTCAACCGACGTAATTATTCATGATCAGGAAACCTTGATCATCTGTTGCCCAACGAACTAGTTAAATAGAGGCTACTAGGGACCTGGTTGTTTACATACCATACGTGTATTAATATTTCCGCTTAATACAGTTATAGCATGGTACAAAACTTATTACGAACAATTGAGAGATGACAAATAAAATATCTTTATTAATTGCCTCTAGGGCATATCTCCTTCACGTACCACTCAAAAAAATGCAGTCTCCAGCGTGTCTAGTGCGTGTGCATATGCGGAGGATAGGGTTAGGAACTTTAGGATCAGTGGGGTTTGGCGGGTCTGCGGGTTGGAGGGTACGGGTTTGCCACCCCCATACCCGCCTCCGCTAGACCCGACGGGTTTGAATTTTACCGCTAAGCACACCCACGGGTTTTTGTGTACACCAAACCCAACCCATTTAAGACGGGTACCCGTCGGTTTGCGGGTATCGGGTACCCATTGCCATCCGGACAGCTAACCAGTGCAGCGGGCGTAGAATAGGAATTGCCCGAATTGTTCTTTGAGCATAGAAATATGGCGCGGATCCTATATACCGCTTCCTAGCGGCGTTTCGTCGTAGCGCCGGCTACAGGACTGTTAGATGGGCCGGGCCCATTTCACGCTTTTTCTTTCTTCTCTGCTTCTTCTCTGTTTATTTTTCATTTTTTTCTGTTTCTGTTTTTTCTTTTTCATCTTTTTCTTTTTCTTTCCAAAAATTCAAATTTGAATTAAAATTTTGTTCATTTCAAAAATTGTTCAAAATTCGAAATTTGTTCATTTTTGAAAATTGTTCAAATTTAAAATTTGTTCAAATTCCAAAAAATTTCATTTTCAAAATTTTGTTCAAATTCGAAATTTGTTCATTTTTGAAAATTATTCAAAATTTAAAATTTGTTCATTTTCGAAATTTGTTCAAATTCGAATAATATTTGAAATTTGTTCATTTTCGAAAATTGTTCAAATTCAAAAAAAATTGAAATTCAAAAATTGTTCAAATTCTAAATTTATTGATTTTCCAAAATTGTTCAAACTCAAAAATAGTTCATTTTCGAAAAAAAAATTATTTTCGAATTTTGTTCAAATTCGAAATTTGTTCATTTTCAAAATTTGATCATTTTTAAAATTGTTCATTTGTGAAATTTGTTTGTTTTCAAAAATTGTTCAAATCCAAAATTTGTTCTTTTTCGAAATTTGTTCAAATTCAAAAATTGTTCATTTTGAAAAATTTGTTCAAATTGAAAATTTGTTCATTTTTGAAAATTGTTCGAATTCAAAATTTGTTCATTTTCAAAAATTGTTCAAACTCAAAAAATTTCATTTCAAAAATTTGTTGAAATTCGAAAATTGTTCATTTGGAAAAAATTGAAATCAAAAAATTATTCGATTTGAAAAATGTTCAAATTTTAAAAACGTTCAGATATTGATAAAAGTTTATTTTTCAATTTGTTCCGGTTTAAAAATATTCAGATTCATTTACTTATTTTTCGAATAATTCAGATTCATTTACGAAGCATTATTAGGCGAAACAGTAGCGATTAGGCAAACAGTAGCGAAAGAGTAGCGAAAACGTTTCGCGCGACCTATTGCGCCGAGCCCATGTAACAGTCTTGTAGGCGGCGCTACAACGAAACTCCGCTAATAAGCGGTATATAGGACCTCCCGAAATATGGCGACTACCCCTTCCTGTACTTTGTGTGGAGCTGTGGATTCTTGGATACACTCTTTTGCTTGAATGTGCTATGGCTAGGTCGGTTTGGGCTCTAGCAGATGAGGAGCTAAATGAGCACCTGATGTCAAATGGACAACCGAATGCAAAGCTTTGGCCTTTTGAGATGACGGAATCAGTTCCTTTTGATCAGTTCACCCAGGTAGCTGTCACACCATGGGCCATTTGGACAGCAAGGAGGAAGGCAATTCATGAGGAAATTTTCCAAAGTCCTCTCTCAACTCATCTGTTCATTCAGTCTTATATTCATGAGATCAAGGATTTGTTGAAGCCAGCTCAGATGCCCAACCGTCCTCCACCGGTGAAAGATCGGTCCCGATGGCTTCAACCCCCGGCTGGTTTAGACAAGATCAATGTTGATGGAACCCTATATAGGAAGGAACGGTGAGATAAGCTCCCCTGCTGCCTTATTAGAGAAAAAGGGCCTCGCCCCAGCTCCATTTCATAGAAACGAAACTTACAGCATCCAGGGTTTACAGTACTCGGAGTAAGCAGCAGAGAGCTGAACTCAGAAAGCTAAAGCAGGAACGATTAAGCATCGCCCCAGAAACAAAAAGGAAAATACATCGAGATGATTTTCTGAAGCTAGTGCTCAGAGAACATCAGGCCATGGAGGGATCGTCGGCATCGCCGTGTCCCTAGAGGGAGCCTTGCCACCAGCTCCGGCAGCCCACGCGCGCCCCATGGACGACACCGAGAAGAGCAGCACTTACCGGGGGTACGCCCCAGCACCGTCGTCGAAGACCGCAGCCATGAGGACGACGGGGAAGATCCGCTCCCCAGGGGACCCGCCAGGCCCATCCGGGGCCCAGATCGGGCCCGGAGAAGCCCGCGTCGGCGGGGGCTGCCCTGGAGGACCCTGCTGCCTTATGTCGTGATCATGTGGGGAATTTTTTGGGTGCTTCGGTATATATTGTGATCAGGGGGATTTCTGACCCAGCAACCATGCACTTGCCTGTAGTGAGGCTATGGCTCTGGCCGTGGACCTTGGAGTGAGACATGTTTTGATTGCATCTGATTGTGCTAATGTGGTCAGGGAAATAGAAGAGGGCTCGGATGGGAGATACAGTGCTATTATCAAAGAGATTAAGTCTAGGGCAGACAATCTGTTGTCGTGTTCCTTTATTCATGAGAGGCGAAATTTCAATTTCAAAGCTCACAACTTAGCTAAGCATGCTTTGGCATTAGATGTTGGTCGCCATGTCTGGTTGGGCGAGCCAAGCGGTCTTGTAACAATTCATGTAAACATTCTAAATCCTTAAAATAAAGCTTAACGAGTTGTCTAAAAAATAACAAATTGTACTAGTCAATCTTTTACCACTAGTATGAATTGTTTTTAGCCTTTGGATCAACGAAAATAGATGGCTGTTGTTCATTTTGGGGTACCACAAAAGGCCTCTTATTTATAAAGCAGGGCGAATTCGAGAGAAGTTTACGCTCTTAAAATTTAATACATGCAAGCTGTATTACGCACCAAACCCTGGGATGCCAATATGCCATCATCTGTAAAGGACTCGCTACATTACATTTACACATCTGAATTAAAGCCTCTCCATCACCTGCTCCTGTTCTCTTCACCTACTGTCCTACAACTGAGCAACGACAAGTCCAGCTCATGGATCGATGGTGCATGCCCAAGATCAAGACGGAGAGTATCAGATCATGGGGCACATGGATCACATGCACCCACATCCCACCAAATCATGGCCTTGTCTCCAGATTCCCGGGCTTGGTTGTTAATGCGTGAGTTGTCTGAACAAGTTCACGTTCCTCCAAGGCAGAGAGCATATATATTGTTCAGGATCCCCATTGTTAATCCGTCATGGCTGCATCATTCTCATCCCTAAAAAGAACCTTTTCTCTCGCGCGCATCGCTGGTCACCCATCCATGTCTGCTAATCGGAGCCGATTGATTGTCGCACGTGGTGGCGTTCGATGATCGGGTTTCTTGGAAGCTGTGGGAACCTATAATTCAGTTTGATGAAAAGAAGATGGTGGTAAGTTAATTTAACTGAAAAGGAAGAAGGGCGTGCAAGCTTCTAAGCAGTGCCATCCAATCTACTGTGCACATGCAAGTGCAACGACTACGAGTGCCACATTTCTTATCAGAAATTTAGCGTTAGTAGTATCAATTACGTTCATGAATTCTTCTCTCAAAAGATTTTTAGTCCATCTTTTTCATACCAAAATTGAACGAGTGAAACTTCATTTCCTGAACATTAGTCGTGTTCAATTTGACAGGCAAACCAGCCAGCAGATGCAGATCTTATAAGTGTAAGCTGTGAATGATGTCAACAAGATATGTACGTAAGATCCACACTTTATATAACTAATCAAAGATGAAAACTATGATTCATTGAGCTATAGATTTAGAAATAAGAGGAAACGTCCGTACTATTATATATTCCTGAGTAGTAGTGGAGGTGTGTGATGTCAACAAGTTAGGAGCATGATTCCAGGGCAGGCAGGCATGCACACATGTGAACTGCATCGGCTACTTTAGCTGTGCTTGTCTCCGGTTTCAGCGATTCTTTTGGCCTAGTGCCCCCATAAATCTATGTGTGGATAGATACATGGATGCACATATTTATAGCAAGTGGGGGTTGATATGCTTCCTGCTTTTCTAGCTAGTCTGTCCTTTGCTTGGCAATTTGTGGTGGGGCATCATTCATTCCTTGCCCCTCTCAAATACTACTTGAAACTGCAGTGGCAAAAGGACACTGCAATCTACTTACTTGGCCGGTCTATCTCTGCCTTTAAAATAGGATGATCTAGAGTGTTGAGAAAGTTTGTGCCTCCCCCTCTGTGATCCAATACATAAAGTGTCCTTATAGCAAGGTTACTGGATCGAAGCCTCGATCCCGATAAGCATCTCCACTTCGACCTTGTAAGTAGAGTCTATTACTAGCTCACGGATTTCAACTCTTTTTCTTGCATCTACCGAGATATGCTGCGGTTTCCATGGTCAATTATGTGTGACATCCATCACAATATGTATGCCTGCCCATAGAACAGTTTTTTGATTTCGACCTTTAGTTTTTCAGCTGCCCGGCTCAACTCTCCGTCAGGCAAAATATATCATTTCCGCGACAAGATGTCAAGATATGTGAGACAGTACGAGAAGGAGCACATGAAGATGGCCATGCTGAAGCAAGAAGAGACATTCAAACAGCAGGTGAACTAGATAGGTGTCCGTTCGAAGGATTACATCAGTTCAGCCAAAACTTCTCATATTCTTGTACCCTTTGATCGGAAACTAACTACTTGTACTGTCTCAGGTTCAGGAACTCCACCGGCTGTACCGAGTTCAGCAGCTACTGATGACTAGAATGTCAAACACAGTGCCCAGCGTCGGATATAAACCTGACGACGAACGACAGGCACAGGGTAACGAGGCGGGCTCAAGCAGGTCATGGGCTCGGAGCAGAAGAGAAAAGCTCCCTGTCCGACAGTTATCGAAGAGGGTGACCTGGATCTCACGCTGGCGATCGGAAGCTTGGCAACGGCGGAGATGAAGATGACGAGAAAGGATACCTCGTCAAGCGTAGATTCAAGGACGAGCATTTCTTCGTCGTCGGCAGATTCCGGCAGCCCGGACAGCAGGATGCTGCCTCCTCATGCATCTCAGCTAATTGGGTCGTCGGCAGTTAAGGCTAGTACTGCGAACGGTGGGCAGCCTATCGATCAGGAAGGGATAAATCAGCCTCCTTGGCTTCATCAGTGTCGGAATTTGGCACGATAAGATTTCTTAGATTTCACTTGCTTTATCGTCCTTTTGTCAACTCCCTCTTCGCTCCCTCTTTTCACGTCTTTTTTTGTTGTGATGGACATGGCATTGATATACTTACGGCCCATTATTATTAAAGAATCAGAAAACTGCTCATTATTTTCTCATTTAGAATTTTTAACTTACTAGCAAAATATGCCCGTGCGTTGCACTGGGATTAAAATATCACACTTTTCTAGCCTAGCTGACCACATTTGGTTGCATCACTGAGATGTTTTGTTTCTTATTTAGACATTCCGCAAAGTATCAACCATGTAATATATTTACTGTCAGTTTTAAACATCAAAAAGTGCATGTATGTAGTGGTACACTTCACTTATAAAAGCATGGAACATATATGAAAACCTGGAGCATTTACCTGCAAAGAGATCCATTGTCACGCCTGATCAGCACGCCCGCTCCATTATCTCCAGATTGGATGTTTAGGCCACCATCCACATTTATCTTTAGCCAAATCTAGAGGCGGTGGATACGAAATATTATAAGATATTGGTTTCAATGGAAAAACTCTGTTTTTCATGTTTGTCCGTTCTTATTCCTTGATTGCCACGGACATCTGAACCAAACGGTTAAACCTAGCCATCATTTAACCTGAATTTCATGTCTACACACTTCACGACACCACATGATGGTGTATATTCTAGCTGACTCGACGTTGCCGACGCCATCTCTTCAACTGCAAACTGCAAGCTCCACAAACGGTGGCTGTTGGGGCTTTGCCCGCATCAGCGTCTGGTTGCGGGAGGAGCACCAAAGCATCAGCAGCAGACGACGAACAGGCGCATGTGAAGGGAGGCGTCGTCGCCCGCACGGCCGGACCGGGGGGGCTAGTGAGCCACTTCGTTCGACTCGTCGTTGGCCTGACGGGCAGGGCGGAACGGCGGCGTGCACCGGCCGGAGTGAGGCAGCGCGACACGACTGGAGAGTGGCAAGGCACAGCCCTCCGGCGCTGCGGCGACGTCGTCAGCCGTTGCTCGTCGGCGTCCTCCAAAGCGACGCGGCAGTGGTTCCGGGGCACGGCAAACATGGCTGGCCGCCCGGAGCCGACCTCTGCCCCGCCATCGGGCACTTCTGAATCAGGCTGAAAGACCAGGGTGTCCGCAGGTTTGTGTTTTTGGTGGCGACGACGTACGTGCACATTCGACTCAAAGGAAGATCTAGCTAGGGGCCGCGATCGGTGCTTGCTCGATCGATTCCCCGTGCGCGGTCTTGCGCGTGGTGTGTACTGATCTGTGCATTCCTCTACGGCAAGAAATCGAGGGGATTTCTTTTCAAGCATTAATACTCGGTAGAGATCAGCACCAAATCCGGCACGTATTGCTTTTAGACTTTCTTCTCCGTCTCAGCTATACTAGGGGATTAAGCGCGGCCTTCGCCGCACCCGTGGGCAAAATTTTTTTTTTAATCATAAAAGTGTTGAAATTCATTTAGAAACGATATGGAAATTTGGAATTTATATTAGAAACGTTATGGAAAGTTGAAATTTAAATTTTGGTCGTGCATATGTAATTTGATGTGATCCTGTTGATATATTTGTATTTTTTTTGTATGAACATGTTTGAAATTGATGGTTTGCATTATTTAGAATTACTTCAAAATCATATGGATAGGTTGGATTATTTTCAAAAAAAAAAAAATGGGGGCATTTTTGAAATTATTAGTTTGCATTATTTTGAATTATTACGAAAATCATATTCAGAACTACTTACAATTATTCAGAAAGAAATGTCCACATTTTTGTTAGATTGTGGATTGTTTTCTATTTTTTTAGTCTGTTTTTTTTTTGGGACTATTTTCCAAAAAAAAAATGGGGCATTTTCAAATTGTTAGTTTGCATTATTTAGAATCATTGCAAAATTATATTTAGAATTGTTTGCAATTATTTTCGAAAAAATGTCAACATTTTTTTGCTATTTTTTTAGTTTTCGCGGCTTTGCCGCACCCGTGGGCTAAAATTTTGAATTGTTTGATCGTAAAATTGTTGAAATTCAAAAATTGTCTAGATTGTGAAGTTGTTCAAATTTTGATGTGATACCGTTGATATATTTGTAATTTTTTTGTATGAACATGTTTAAAATTGATGGTTTGCATTATTTAGAATTACTTCAAAATCATATGGATAGGTTGGATTATTTTTTAAAAAAAAATGGGGGCATTTTTTAAATTATTAGTTTGCATTATTTTGAATTATTGCAAAAATCATATTTAGAACTACTTACAATTATTCAGAAAGAAATGTCCATATTTTTGTTGGATTGTTTTCTATTTTTAAAGTTTGGGTTTTTTTGGACTATTTTCTAAAAAAAAAATGGGGCATTTTCAAATTGTTAGTTTGCATTATTTAGAATCATTGCAAAATTATATTTAGAATTGTTTGCAATTATTTCCGAAAAAATGTAAACATTTTTTTGCTATTTTTTTAGTTTTCGCGGCTTTGCCGCACCCGTGGGCTAAATTTTTGAATTGTTCGATCGTAAAATTGTTGAAATTCAAAAATTGTCTAGGTTGTGAAGTTGTTCAAATTTTTGAAATGTCCATATTCAAAAGTTATTCAGATCTGGAACCGTTGATTTTTTAAAAAAAATACATGTGTAAATTGTTTAGTTTTTTGAATTTGTTAAAATTGGTAATTTATTTGTATTTAAATTTGTTTTTTAGTTTGTTAAATATTTGAACTTTGTAGGAATAAACGATTTTAGTATATGCAAAATTGAAATTTGATCGTATTTTGAATTATTGTTTTCCATATCTGTAGGTTCGAAATGCTGTTGTAGTTATTGTTTAAATATTTATAAAACATTTTCGCATTAATATTTTTTTTCGTGTTTGTATATTTGTTTCATATTTTCCTGATGAAACAGTGAAAATAAGTTGATTAATTAAAATTTATAAATATATAATGGCTTTAGTTTGTTTCCAAATATTTTTCAAATTGGAATGTTTCAAAATGTATGGATTTTAACACACACAAATTAGATTTATTTTTCTGAACATTTTGATATATAATTCATATTTTTCTGATAAACCAGTGAAAAGATATTGTTTTTTGCAAGTTTAATGCTTTTCTGGATTTTATATACTAAACCGGGCCCACCTGTCAGGGTTTTTCTATTTTTAGCCATTTTCGAAATTCCACAGTCGCTGACAGGTGGGACCCACGCTGACGTCGTGATGACGTCAGCAATGGCGTGGACGGATCTGGCCGCGGATCCGCCGGCGACGGCGCGGCCGCTGCCGTGCGTTCTGGGCCGCGCTGATCGACGCATTCGACGCGCCTTGACGCGGGCTGCCAGAAGGTGGCGGCGCCGCCCCTTCTGGTTCGCCGGAGCGTCGCCGGAGAGCCACAGACGCGGCGGACGACAGCGAGCACGGCGGCCGCCATTCCGGCGAGATTAGGGTGTCCCAGCACCTGATCTCCGGCGAGGACGGAGAGGCGGAGGTGGCGGAGCTCGCAGTGGCCGTGGAGTTGGCCGGGGAGGCGTGGAGCGGCCGCGATGCGCGGCGGCGGCGGCGATGTCGGCATCGCGGGAGAGAGAGGAGGGAGGGGAGCCGTGGCGGTGTTTTTTCAGGAAGATCCCTGAAGTTTTTTGTATTTGCGTTTCATTCC
Source organism: Poa pratensis (assembly GCA_947311845.1). NCBI lineage: Eukaryota > Viridiplantae > Streptophyta > Magnoliopsida > Poales > Poaceae > Poa > Poa pratensis. Next base: position 59,913,245 of record CAMZMU010000054.1, read on the forward strand.
TCTCACCATCACAGACAGGTCGTTCCGCGGGGGTTTTTTTGAATAGTCCGCGGCGACCGGCTGGAACGGGCGCGACCGGCGCGTGACCGGGCGACGTGGCGCGTCCCGATTGGCCAAAAATGGCGATGAACAGTGCGGCGCGGGATTGGGGGCGACGTGGGTTGATCACGGCCGTCCGTCTCGCCGATCGGACGGCTGTGGATTCGCGGCGACGTGGACACGCTGAATAGGCCGGGATTCTTCTGTCTTTTATATATAGTAGAATGGCCACAGTCTCAATTCTAAAGTACGGGGTGTTTCCGGGTGGCAGCAGCACGTGGACGCGTATGGGGTCGGGACTTGTATTTTTTACCCAAAAAGAAATGAAACGGTAAGTCACTTGTGGATGGCATGGTGGGTAATTTTGGTCAACTCTAAAGACAATTTCAATGACGTACCACAAAAAATGATCCTTCCTTTATTATTACTAGGAAACATGCCCGTGCGTTGCAACGGGAAAGAAAAATCACAGACACAAGAAAACACAAAATCAGCTTCCTTCAAATGACACAACATAAATTTTAGTGCATAAAGCTATATAAATACGTGTAGAAAAGAAATAACTGGCAGGTTTAAAATAGTGACCACAATCTCCTAACTTTTTTCTTGCGCGTACTGTCACAGGAACACGCTCTCTTCGATCATCCTCTCCGTCTAACACCCATGACACCTCTGCATTTAAAACAACCTAATATGTATATAACTAGCAAACGGAGCATTTTCTTGTCATGAAAAAGAATCACTGATAAGAGTTTTTTTTTCAGAAGTCAATTTCACGGATCATATTTTGTAACAGCTTTAGTTTTGAATTGATCACAGGTGATACAAATGTTCATCTACTTTTAGTGAATGGAAAAAGACACCACACTTAGCTACGTCTAATTTTCTCCAGGGCTAGCCGGTTTATTAGATTTAAAAAACAAGATATAGCATACCCACACTTGGAGTTGATTGCATCCATGGTCACTTCCATCCTGGAGGCATCAGCGGGAACACCAATTTGCATACTATGCCATGAAGCTGAGCAGAAAAATGTGAAAGAAGGGTAGGCACAAGTACCGGCTCTCTCCATCATGTCGAGGCGCAGAACAACCTGCAACACCACACTCAGCAATGGGAGTCGTTATGCTTCAGCAGTGCAGGGGAGGCATACTGAGCTATCCCCGCTCTTCCATGGAAAAGGCGCTTGCTGCAGAAGCATTTCCACCAGGGTAATCTCATGAAACGGTGCAGGTAATCTCATATTACATCCACCAGTTCTCAGGAATGCTGGACTGGGATACATGAAAGCTCTCGCTCCAGAAGCTTGATTTGAACAAAGGGAGCAGAGCAGAGTAGCAGCGCAGCTTGATTTCAAGAAATAATTTGGCAGAAACAACTCCCATCTCTCCTTTCTTCTCAAACCCCTCGTCTCTCCTCCACTTCTTAGTGTGCAAGCTCCCTCGTAACCCAACCTCGCTATGGCTGATCTACCTGTCGACGAGCGCCGTGGCCTCCAGCTCCGCCTCCACCAAGCAGCCGAGTTCCATCCTGGCCTCCACATCCCCGACAAGCTTCCCGTCGTAGTCCCCGGCCTTCCAGAACTGCTTGGTCACGCTCCTCTACGGCGGCTAAGGCGGCTGGGGCGCGGGCAGCAGATCAACGAAACCCGGTGGCACATCCAGGCCGGCTACGGCCGATGCCGAAACCCTAGCGCGCCCGCTGCCTCCAGGCGTGCCCTCTTGGCGCTGCCGCCGGCGCCGCCGTTTGAGACGGAGTAGCCGCGTTGAAGGAGTGGGCTCCCAGCGGCGTCGAAATATGGAGCTGATAAGGAGACGGGTGGGTGCTGGCGGCGGCGCATCGCCAGTCCATTGTCGCGGCACGGACCAAGGAAGGGGATGAAGAAAACAGGGAGTGCTCTGTTTTGGATCGAGTGTTGACTCCGGAACGAAGAGGTAACAATGGACTGCGGGTTGATTCTCTTCTTTGTGAAGGGGTAAAGTGCAAAATCGCCTCGACGTACCAACCACCGCCACGGTCGTTTACGTACATTATATAGTAGAGATTCAATTTTGGGCACTTTATGGGCACTCTAAATCTTCCAATATAATAGGAAGGTTCTATAAACTATTCATAATTTTTGGGATGCAAAAATTACTTATTTTGGAATTAAACTTTTTTTAACACAAAACTTGATTTGAGTTTTAGAGAAGAAAAGTTATAATAAAAAATGGCTGGGAATATTTCAGAATACATATTATTATAGTGTTGCATTGAACAAGGAACCTCCTATGAGAATTTCCTGTATTTTATGTTGAATGTTTAATCTCCAAATAACTAATATAGATGATATATTGATTTGAAAGAAAATAGAAATAGAAAGAGACCCAGCGTTTCCTTTACTTTGGCCCAAAAGTAGTCGGTGATCTAAAATCCATGAAAAAGGAATCCTACATCCATGACTTAAATCGTCTCTTTTTCTTTAATCATCTATACTCATCCGTTGACAAAAGCAACACATGCAGCTTTTTCAGATATGAATGTTAAGCAATTAAATTAAACTTGATGATGAGCTAATGAGACTGCATGTCATCTCGGCAATGGTTTGAATTGGTTATTCAGCTTTTTCAGATATGAATGTTAAACAATTAAATTAAACTTGATAATGAGCTAATGAGACTGGTAGTTACAGACTACAGTGCTATAGTGGCCGCTACAACTTCAGTCTTAGCAGTTGGGATAGCTCTGCTCTACAGGTTAGATTTGGAATGACGTGGAATATGTCAACACTTGGATGATTTCATAATACTCAGCAAGTCCTTCCGGAAAGGGCATGTTTCTATCAGTCCAGTGGTGGAGCTGGTATAGAAGTGTTGGATTCGACAACCAAATTCTTCTATAAGGTTTAATTATTAGTCTCTTATACGAATACACCATAAGTAGCAAGCTGACTCCAATGAAATTTTGCTCTAGCTTTAGCCCTGTTTCAGTCAAGCTATCTGAAACGAAAAATCAGCTATCCTTTGTTTGCAGCTCAGTTTCAAAGTGTGAATGAGATTATTAGTTTCGCTGCTACCCAGCCGCCCGCTGCCTTTGCAGTTTGCACACGAGAGCATCACCTACAGCAAGCAGCAACATACAACAGGATATACCATAGTAAGCAGAACGCCAGAGCGAGCAGGCACAACGAGTGGAGCAAGCAGGGGTCAACCGCAGCAGGCCAGTGTGACGCCCAAATAACGTCATGGCGCCAGCCGCACCATCTCTCCTCCATGTCATGCGGCGCCTCGTCTTGCCCGCCCACTCCGTGGCGACGGGCCACTGGGCGCGTCCTTGCCTGCCGGCTCCACCTCGGCGCGGCTAGGGTCGTCCCTGCAGTCGTGCGGCGTGCCAAAGTTGTGCCCGGCGGCTTGCTTCTGGCTATAAGTACTGAACTACGAGTCTTTCGGTTGGCTCCTCGACACGACGACAGCTCGCCATCTCGTACGTATGCGATGCCGGCGACGAGTATCCCTGCGCTGTGCCCATCCGCACGACCCGCTCCAGCTCGCCGTCGAACAGCCCGTCCGTCCGACCACCACGACGGCATGACTCATGCTGCAAGCGAGACGCACCGCGAGCTGCCACGCGTACGCCGCATACGCCGTTCAGCTTAGGCGGTATGCCGCGTATGAGACGCGTTTGTTCGCGGCGCCGCGCGCGCCGCATAGGCCGATCGTTAGCTCGCTAGCTAGCTCGTTCCCTTGCTATGCTAGCTCGCTGGCGCCGCGTTGCGTACGATATCACAATGTAAAGTTGAAACTGCTAGCTCTGTACAGGTTTATAATCATTCAAGTCAGTCGATTAGTACTACAGAAAAGGAAACCAGCAATAATTCTGACTTTTTAAATATTACAAGAACATCAGTACAACGAAAACAGTGACCAAATGATCCAGACAATCACTCAAACAATAGATGAGCCAATAACACATCAGAGCAGTGTTTTTCTCATCGGAGCAGTGTAATTATTGTAAGTAATCACCGGCGCTACTACTGATAACCTATTTTAACGTATCGAAGTGTTTTTTGCAGCAAACTCGGGATCAACACTGAATAAATAAATGAGCCTCTGCCAGCATCTGATCTGCTTCATCTTCAGAGTTCTCAACTTGTGCCTCCATCGTCTCTTGTTCCCAACCACTGAATAAATAAATGACAGACAACTAGGGTTAGTATCCAAGAAGTGCATTAAATATATTCAGAAGTATCCATTGTATAAACTGATCATTCATAGAAAACTTATCATTTGCCACTCATACATGCTAATACTCCTAACACACAGGAGAGTGCAACATGCAGCCAATCATATATAATTTCTAGCACCGGTAAAGCATAAATCAGTGGGTAAAATGCATAATCCTGTGATGAGTAGGGACAACATTAACTGCAACCAATCTATGTTTTTATCACTCTGTTGAAACAATCACAGCACACCAGGGCTATACTTGCTACAACTAAAGAGCACTCTACCAACTACAGACTGACAGGCAAGAAACACAACACTTTAGACTTTTTCAGAGGATTCGACTTGAGCATGTGAACATAGTGTGAAAATTTAGGACCAAGTAAATACTAACCTGCTTCAGCTCTCTCTTCCTTTCAAAGCCTTTCATTCTTCCTAGCGTCTGAAAGTGGAAGAGAAATTTTATTAGCCACAAGAAAATATTAAATGAGCCAAAGGAAAAAAAGCTTAAGGGAAAATGCATACCGGCTGCCTTAAACCAATCATGTAGACATATCAAAGCCTCAATGGTAGTGGGCGCGAGGCTGCTCCTATAATCGCTGACGACGCGTCCTCCAGTGCTAAAAGCCGACTCTGAAGGCACAGTTGAAGCAGGGATCGCCAATATGTCACGAGCAATTCTAGAGAGCACGGGATATATCTCAGACTTTACTTTCCACCAATAGAGAATGTCAATTTCCTCCTTTCGAGGTGTCAACTGCTCTTTCAGATATTGATCTAGCTTGGTGCTTGATTGTTGTCTTTTGGACTTCATGTACTGATCCCACTCTGCTAGTGGGTCATTAGCATCTTGCATCTCCTGAGTACCATTATCTATGTGTGACTCTCCAGCAACCTCTTTATTGTAATCCTTGAAGAGCTCCTCCATGTTTTTCTTCACTTCAACCATCCATGTTTCTGCCTCCTTCTCACTTCCAAATTCACTCAACAGATACTCAAGGAGGTCGTATTTGTACCTCGGATCAAGAATAACAGGAATGCAAGCAGACATGTATGTCTCTTTCCAATATTGATTGAACTTGCTTTGCATCTGTTCAACCATACTTGCAATTATTATGTCCTGATCGGATGCTTCCTTCTTCTCAATTTTTCTGCTTAGAAGGGATCCTTCTTTATTCAACAATTTCTTGATCTTCTATAGCTGGTAGAAGTAAAGATGAGATGTTGGATACTTTGATCCTGAAAGTGTTTTTGTTGCTGTGTAGAAGACCTCCAACACCTTCAATACAGCTGCAGCCAATTCCCATTCAGACTTCAAAGGAGCAAACATGTACTCCTTATCTTGATCTTCTAGGGACTGGAATGCACTCCGAAGGGGTAAAACTGCTTCAAGCATCAGGAAAGTTGAATTCCAGCGGCTGCTCACATCGGGACAAGGACTTCTTACAGGCAGTCCTTCTTGCACAATTATTCCAACAAATTTCTCAACTCTTGATTGTGAGCTTCTCACATACTTGACACTCTCTCTAATGCTATTGACAACATTTTTTATCACTTTAAGACCATCTTGGACTATCAAATTGAACACATGTGTAGCACAGCGAAAATGAAGCAGCTTCCCTCCTAAAACTAGAAAACCTTTTGTCTTCAAGTTTTTCCTCAATGAGTTGACCATGGCAGTGTTTACAGATGCATTGTCCAAAGTAAAGCTAAACAGCTTGTCTTCTAAGTTCCACTCTTGAAGACTGTTTAGAACTAAGTTGAACATGTTTATTGAGTTGTGTGGTGTCTCCAACATAGCAAATCTTATGATATATTTATGAAGCACCCAAGCATCACTAACAAAATGACAAGTCAAGCAGAAGTATCCCAATTTCTGGTTTGAGGTCCACATATCTCCAGTGAGAGATATGCGAGAGACAGAATCTTTAAAACCCATTTTTATTTCAGCCCCATGATAGTTGAATGCATCTATACAATCATTCTTTATAGTCGTCCTAGATATATCTTCAAACCATGGATTCAAAGAGGTTGTGAACTCTCTAAACGGGGTGTACTCAACTAAGGAGAATGGCATTTCATTTATGACAATCAGCTTTAGTAACTTCCTTCTTGCCAGCTTGGGATTGAACTTCCAATTTGGATCAATCGCATCAGGTCGACCCATCTTAGCAACCATGTCACTCATAGCATTCTTTGCTTCACATACCTTCAAATGTCGTTTCATGTTGCTCGTCCCAGTGTCTCTACTAGCTGCAAATATCTGATGACAATGGTTGCACTTGCCTTCCACAAGCTTCCCATCCTTATAGATTGGTTCAGCTTCTTTCCAAATGTCCGATATCAACTTGCGGCGCTTTCGTTTTGATGCTACATGAATGGGAAAAAGATTAGTTAGCTCAACAAGGTGTGGCTCACAAACTAAACAACAGACAACAAGAATAAAACTTGGTCATACCTTGCGAATTCGTCGCTCTTGTATCAGGAGATAGATCATCGAGAGATGGGGAATCTAATTCAGGATAACTTGTTGCTTGTGGTGTTGTTAGGTGAACCTGCCATATTTGCTCTTTTCACTTCTTCCCTTTTCACTGCTGCTGACTTGACAAGGAAATTAACCCCCGGTGAACTCGTCACGTGCATTGGAGATCGTAGTCCTTGATTTCTGCTGTGAGATGCCTGTTAAACAAAGAAATTTTTGTATCACATTCATTGAAGCATATTCTGGAATACTAATCCGAAAATAGTATCACATGCATATCAAAATGAATACAAAGGATGAACTGCAGCACCCAGTTTTTTACTGCATTTGCTACAGCAAATACATAGTGTACATAGGTGACATAGGTGACATAGGGATACGATCTCAACACCAAATACTAACCTGCTTCAGCTCTCTCTTCCATTCAAAGCCATTACTTTCTTACTACAGATGAAATTACCAATGAGGCGAACAGAGATGGGCAAGAACTATCTCTTACATAAACAAACCCATAACGAATATGAGTTTAATTCTATTGAGAAGGAGCAGGTACTAATAAACCAATTACAGCAAATTGAAGACAAATTTCGTGGTCACAATACATGTTCAGAGTTCAGACAATCATGATGTATAATAGTAACTTGAAGACAAATATAAGTATAGGCCGTGTCATAACTATTTAACTACACACTCACCAGTTCTCAAATTAATACTAAACTGAGACACAATTGCTTTGAAACCAAACTGAACTGTGCATTTAAATAAACTCCAAGGACAAGGAGTATCTATATATGACAAATTAAAGAGCACATACAATCAATCAACTCAATATGTAACTCAACAAATTGCCTTAGAATATCTAGTCAAAAATTTATCCAACCGAACACATGTATTTAGGGAGTAAAATCCATCTAATACACTGACTCTTTCTTGTCTTCTTGATAACTGCAAGTTCAGTTAGCATCTACACAGGGAATGGGGCACATTCGGTCATCCCCAATACTACAAGAAAACCATATGAAACCTCAAGCTAATTGTACCTTGATAATTGTGGGGACGAGGGAGCTGCCGCTGGGGTTCTTGCGCTTCCTGCCGCCGGCGTCTGTGCGCATCTTGGAATCACCGCCGCCGTATGTGCGCGTTTGTGGTTCGACGCCATCGATCTCTTGGTCGATCACCCTCCCCACGCCGTCCGTGCCATGCTGTGGACGGGCCACTGCCGCTTGCACCCTGAGGCATGACGTCTCCATCCCTCACCGGCATCTTCCCGACGTCCGCTTTGGCGACGCTGTCCGCGTTCCCGCGGGCACTGAGCTGGAACGGGCAGTTCATGTACATGTATACGAAGCACGGCGGAGTTTCTGTCATCGATATGCGCCCATTTGAGCGCCGTGCCGGCGAGCGAGATAGGATTACTCCAGCAGAAGCGATAATTTCGCCGTACGCCCGCTCCAGCAGCGTAAAGGGGCAGACGGGCGTGCCGGGCTTAGTCGCTAGGACGTGCATGAATGAGCTCGTCATGAGCTGCCAGCGCGCATGTCGCTGCCGCGGTACACTCCCACGCCGTCCGCCACGTCGAGGAAGTTCATGTAAATCGGATAGCTTTCGTCTTGGTCGATCTCGTCTACTCGACAAACCAGATCGACGTGAAGTTCTTTTTGTCCACGATAACCTAAACCGATGGGTGACATGTGGAGTAATTTGTCGATGGATTTCGGCACGGTGCCGAGGAATCGAGCACAGGAGGCAGCGCGTCCGTGCGGCTTTTATTGAAGCAAACGACAGCCAGGGATGGATATCGTGATGGTTTCCGTTTCAAATACTTATTCTGGACTGGACAACAACCAGGACATACTACCACGGATCGGCGGACTGCAATCAGGACATGTGCAGGAAGCAAGAAACGCGACGGACGACAAGAAACGAGCCGGGGAAAAAGAAAAAACCGAAACGGTATGACTTATGGGTGGCAGTGGTGGGTAATTGTTGCGAACTTTAGGGGTATTTTCAACGACGTACCACAAGAAACCTTAATGCCTTTATTATTAGGTATAGATTAATTATTATTATTATTATTACTAGGACTAGGAAACATGCCCGTGCGTTGCTATGGGTTTCTTAACTGACGGTAATTTGTTGACTGGCTATGAATTTCCCGCAGATTATGGACTGGCTATGAAATTTTAATCGGCCATGGGCTATAGGCCTTGTTTGGTAGCCAAGACCGAAGTCCAAGAATCAAGATATACCCAATGTTCCTTCTAGTTTCAGTCCAATGCCAGGGAGGAGATAATTATATTTCATCTGAGACTGGGAAGAAATTGAATGTTTCTAACTGCCAAATATAAATCTAACCGAAAATAGAATAGGCGAAATTAAAGAAATCCATTGTTACCTCTGAAAGATTACAACCATGTCTACTTTTATCAACAATAGCTAAACGGGGCATCAGATAATTTCTTGGCAAATGCAAGTGCCTTGACAACACCACCCACATCAGGAGAAACAACCACAGGTCCTTGAAAATCGTGCCATAGCTTCACGCGGAGAGCGCTCCTGATGTTGTTTGTTGTGCATGGTGACGATGATTGGCGACAAATGCTAGGACTGAGCTGCCCGAGGCCCTGTTGTACATGTCGGCGCCAAGGCCGGTCACCTGCTTGCACTTGGAGATGCCGATGGCCATGTCCACCTCGGATTTGACGGGGAGTGCGCCACAGACCCGGCCGGAACGACGTCATATCAGGCCTCGCCTGGAGCCGGGAGGCCACATCCTTGAGTGAGCCGGCGAGGCTGTGGCCGAATAGAGGCAGGCCTGCGATGAAAGCTGGCTTAGTCGCTCAGAGAAGCTGAACGCACCAAAGCTGCTCGTGGAAGGCATGAGCGACATCCAGGGAATAAAACAACACCAGCTCCCAGGAGAACGAAACAAGACACCTGCGCTTCCTGCGGAGTGCAACAGAGCCATACCCAACTACACAGATCGAGATACATATGCGGCTACGAGGCAAGGACGGGCGCCTCAAAGTCGATCACATGGGCATCTCACAGACGGTGCGAGGATGGCCGCCGCGATGCGGGTGTTCAGGGGCATCTCACCGCCGGCGCAGTGGCTGCTTCTCTCGTCTCTCCTGTGATGACTCGAGCGGAGGAGGTAGCGCGTCATAGTTAGAGAACAATGTCGATCACGGGCAGCAAAGACGTGCAGAGTTCCGGCGAAATCGGCGCTGTCGAGAACAAACGGCAAAAGTCGGCGTGTTGGTTCAGGCTAGGCAATGTCGAGTTGTGGTTTGGATCAAGGGATTGCAAAGCTTTTCTCCACTACTAATAATAAATAAACAAGTGAACTGGAGTTCCGCTAAAGTCACCTAGCAAAAACTACACAGAACCCTCCACCGAACCATCAGAGCACGATCGCACGAGCCTCACGCAGCAGTTACAATAGTGCGGCCTTCTGCAGGAGGCCAAGCACACCACTCGCGCGCGGTTGTGGGATGAGGTGTGCCGCCGCCAGCGCGTCGACCAGCTCTTCACCTCCTCCGATAGAGAGTAGCTCGGCGGGGCCATCGAGACACATGGCCCGGTGAAGGTTCTCTGGCCGCTTTTGTTTGGATCAGTGTTTAGGATTAGATTAGGGTTTTATAACTAAACATCTAGCCCTAAAAACATATGTATGAACTATCGTTTGTATGAACTAAGATCAGAATCAATCCAATGCGAAGTTGTTTTTAAAATTCAGGTTCATTTATCGCTCCCGAGTTACGAGAGCACGATCATAGCTTTCTGCCATGTCGGTAGCATTCCAATCGCGTAGCTGCGTTACACCTCGATCGGTCACGCCAATCTGCGTAACTTTGGTTCATTTATGTCTGGATTGATGATATGCCAGAACTTTGGTTCAAGACCTATCTTCACTTGAGATATATTTCTCTTTAGAAGGACGACGAGGATGAGACAAAGAAAGTCTGAGAACCTTCTCGTGCGTGGAGTTGCGTGCACATTGAATGCATGCTTGGGATGCCGATGGTCTATGTAGCCTGCACGGATGGATATGGGCATTGAACACATCGTAGAAATTTTGCCTCACCGCTAGCCGAGCCGACTTGATGTCCAATCACCATGCAAATATATGTATACTTGTCCATATTAAAGACATTAATTAAAGAAGATAGAACACCAGAATAACAATTTACTCCATAGATACAAACGATTTGATCAACTCCATAACGTAAACATTAACTACGTTAAACCATAAAAAACATGAACTACAACTATTTCAGCTACTTCTTATTCTTCATGGCGCCTTCATGGGGCGGCGCGGCGGACTGACGTGACTTTGGAGGCGTTGGAGTCCTGGGAGTCGTGGGAGGCATTGTCGCGAGAGACGTCCTCGTTAACAACATTGGCCTCGGCCATGGGCTCGATGTCGACGGCCACTGGCAGTTTGTCGATGACAGAAGGCCCACGCTCCTCGTCCGATAAGGGCTCGTCTGAAGACTCTTATGCCCCGTACTCATGGACTGGGGACTGCGGCTGAAAATCTCCACGCGCCTCTTTGCAGGGGTCGTCTTTCTCCTCCTCGTCCTCATCGGGCAGGGGCGGAGAACCCATGCTCCTTGCGGTACAGCTTCTCCGCCTCTCGCTCCTCCCGTTCCTGCTCGTATAAGGCGTGCATCGTATAAGGTGAGTACATCTCTGAGTCCGACAACGACGAGAACGGGCTCTCTGGGCAGCCCATGCTTCACCACATTTTCGGGGAGAATAGAGAAAGAATGGGCAGCCCAAGGCTTCACCATGGCTAGGGTGGGCCCCCTTTTATTTTAGGGGTGGCGGGCAAGAGAAACCACGGCCAGGGTCCTACCTGTCGGCGTAGTGACGGTCTCACACAGTGTGACTCACCAGCAAGAGTCGCACTAGTTGTCAATGAGCTTGACCAGACGAAAATGCCCCGTTTGACCATCTGCGAGTCTCGAAAGAGCGAAGTGAAGCAAAACTGAGAAAATCTAAACGAGTGTGGCAAAACTGAGAAGGACAAAACGAAGTGGGCTTCCAAACTAAAAAAAAATCCAATGAATAAAGGTTGCAGAAGAAGTGGATGTACACGGTTGTGCAGTAGATGGGCTTCGACGGCGTGTTCCTCCCAGAAATCAGAGGAGAAATGTGCAGGTACGATACGGGAGCTCCTATCGCGTGGTACACGCGATAAGCTACTCAAACCAAACAAACAATACGGGAGCTCCTATTTCACACGCTTTGCGTTAAATACGTGGCAACGCCCACTAGCCTGTGTAACTGGGCCGGCCCAATATGGTTTACTTTTGTTTTTGTTTCGTTTGCATTCTCTGCTTTTTTCTTTTCTGTATTTGGTATTTTCATTTTTGTTCTTGATTGAATCTTGGTTTGTAAATTTTTTACCTAATATTCATATGAATATTTCACGAATTATAATTTAGAAAGTTGATATAAAATGTTTGTTGAGTTTAGAAAAATATTCAAGAGGTTTAAAAATGTTTCTATAGTTTTCAAAATTATTTGCGAGTTCAAAAAACATATTCATATGAAAAAAAAATTTGCATGTTTCAAAAATTGTTCGCAAGTTCAAAAAAAGAAATATTCATATCAGAGAAAATCAATGTTCGCGTATTTATAAAAAATGTTCATGCGGGAGAAAAAAATGTTCGATAATTTAAAATGTTTGTGTAGCTCAAAACAAATAGTCTTGTGTTCAAAAGAATAACGTATGGAGGAAAAAAACATGGTTCGTGAGTTCAAAAAACATTCATACGAGAGGAATAATGTCTGTATTTTTTTAAGTTTGATTTTATTGCGTTCGAAAAAACATTCGGTTAATTTAAAACAATTTTTTCAAGGATATGCCCTGGAATGCATATCAGTTTTTATAGAAAAAGGGCCAAGATTACAACGTGGGCTGGCACAGACGTCGAGCGCGCACACCACACAGGCAGCTCGATTACAAAGCGGACTACTCGGCAAACCTCCACCGCTCCGCATGCCGTAGGCTACCTGTGAAAAGCCCGGCAACTCTCCAGATTTCTCCCTCTACTCAAAAACCCTGCCAACCAACGGGGAAGCGCCGTTGAAAACAATGTCATTCCGTGTGGCGCCCCGACCCGACTGTTATACAGTGATGCTGTGTGTCACCGGTTAAGCGATACAACCGGAGGTTACGGGTTTACCAATCCCCGGCCAAAACCTTTGGCAGGCGTTGCTCGGAATGGATCATCGGCAACGCAACACCCCGATTGATGCCTTAACACAGGCACAACCCTCAATGTATAATAGAGAGATCAAAACTTGTGGAACAACTGGCACATCACAGACTCTACGACGCAAAGCATTATAGTTCAACTCTTATAATAGAGAAAGATAGCAAATTACAGCAAGAGGTCACAGACCCAACATTACAACATGCGGAAGCGAATTAGGTTGTTCTAAACAACAAGATCCAAAATATGGCCTAAGAGGCCTACAGATAAACATCACAGCGGCAGCTGTTCCGGGATGCCCCAAGCTGCCACCTGGGAACCCCAGACTACTCGTCGACGTCCACAAAGAACCCACCTTCGAGGTCGGTGAAGTCCTCCTCTGAAACAAAACAAACGACGTTGAGTTCGACGAACTCGCAAGATTATATATAGAGCTTTAGCTCGATGACGCTTTCAAGGTTTTATGGCTGTTTTGCATAAAGCTGATTTTATTTATGAAAAACATAACTCAATGGCATCGACTATTCAGAGTATTTTCAAAAGAGGTAAGAAGTGACTCTTTTCTTCTGATCACCTTTGTCAACATCTACCATCATCCACCACTGTACCTGTTCATCAAAGGCACCCCCCCCCCCCCCCCCGAATCACCCTCGAGGAAGTCAACCTTGCATTTGTGAGTGGTACCTTTAGTACCCAGTTTTTAATCATTCCGTTCAAGTTATTCTATGATCTTACCTTCACTTCCCAAGTTCGTCCATAACCGCGGACACGGCTTTTCGAAAAGATTTAACCCTGCAGGGGTGTACAATGTTTGCCACGCGTACCGTCCGGCCCATTACCTAGCTTTTAGCTCTCTTCCTTGGAGAGCCGGCTGGGTGGGAGCGGTGTCGACTTCTCCCCCGTTAAGGACTTTCCAGGATCATCAGTGGCGGTAGGACAAGAGGTACCTCCAGCACCCTGTCCCGCGGCCATTCATTTTCCTAACACCACCATCCTCATCTTAGTTCATTCCACCATCATCATGCACGCGCAAATGGAAGCCCGAACTAGAGGACCCTGGCTAGCCCCGCTCGAGTTATTTAGTCTATGAGGGTTCCTGCAATTGCATAGGCCTCACGCATGGTTGCACGCTCAGTCTTGGTTCAAGAGGTAAAGAACTCGCACCTAGGCGGCGAGAACGAGACAAAACACCACATCCTCAGTGGCCTCTCATCCCCACCTTTAAGCATTTTATTACCTGTCTCCACAATTCTCCACCATCAACCACACATCTCAACACCTGTTTCCAACATCAACCATCCATCGTACTGATAAACATTTACTAAGCATGGCTAAGCATCAACATAGCATAGTTAAGTAGCTCAGGCCAACATTACAAACCTATGGTTAATAGGAGGGGAACAGGTATTGGCATCGGAAACTTAATGCAACTATAGGATACTCTAATCCAATAAATTGACATTTGGAACCGCATGCAATATTATAGTGGAGAAAATATTTGCGGAAAATAGGATAAGACATGCTCAGAGGGGGGATTACGCTTGCCTTGGTCAAGGTACTGGTAGTACGGATACTCGGGGTATTGTGGAGTAACCCCGGCTGCTTGATCTATCGAAGCACAAAACATAGAAGCCACAATCAATCACCACACATGTTCAACAAATGCAATGCGCAAACACATGATGGCATGACATTTGTAATGCACTGGAATTATTCTAGCAAGTTCTACCAATTTTATATGGGATGCGATAATTAATTGTTTAACAAGAGGGGAATATAGCTCTACATTTGTTTTAATGTTTTCCGGTGCTATAAGTTCATGTAGACATGCATGGAAATGATGCCAAAGGTTAGTGCACATTTTTCTGAGCATTTTGATATAAGGAACACATTTTTCGGAGGCCCCGATCAAGAGTTATTAATTTTTATTAATTTCCTCTTTTACACTTATTATTTTAATTAAGTTATTTTTTTCACATCGGTAACAAGTAACTATTCGAATTCGAGAGAGAGAGGGATAGGGAGGATCATCGGGGTTCGATGTCTCTGAAAGGGCGCGAAGGAGTAGCCGGAACTAAGCGCAAAGGAGAGGAAAATAGGAAAAACAAACTGCGGGGGAAAAAAAAACTGTCTAGCCGGTTTCCAGCCCGGCTGGGCCGGCTAGCAGGCCGGCCTGGCTTCAGAGCCCACCGGCTCCCAGCCCGGTTTGGGCCGGCTCCTGGACCGGTTGCGCATCAGAGCGCAACGGCCCACAGCCCGGCTCGACCGGGTCCTCGACCGGGCGCTCGAGCAAGGAACGGCGACGACGGCGTACGGCGGCTACGGCGATGCACTGCGGTGGGACCACGGCGAGCGAGGGAGGGAGAAAGGCCATCAAGGGCAGGAGCTCACCCTCGCGCACAGTGGAGGGGTCGGGACGGCGGAGAGAGGTCGATGGCGACGAAATCGAACGCGGCGGAGCTGCGTTGGGGGCGGGGAAGAAGTGGGACGGCGGCGGCGATTTCGGGCATCTCCGGCCGATTTCTTCCACGAGGAGGATCAGCACGACGAGGCGGTGCTCGTGGTGTTGCGCGATTTGTCGGGGACGGGCTCAAATGGCGGCGACGACCACGGCGGTGGCGGCAGCCATGGCGGCCCGTGGGGAAGAGGAATGGAGCAGGGGCGAGTGGGGATGGGGAGCAGCACGTGAGGGAGCAGGAGGGGCCTCTTGGAGCTTGCTCTTGCAGGGGGAGGCAGAGGGGCCCGGCGAGCACGGCGTCGAGATGGTCCGGCGCAACCTCGAGCTGCACGCACGGTCGCTACAGAGGGAGATGGAAGAAGGCGATTTTACACTTTGCCCCCTGGAAAACTTGCTGCCATCACGGATAGGTCCCTCTCCCCTTTTTCTTTTTGAAATTCCAGCAGCAATTCAAATGAATTTATTAGGGCACTTAAACAATTTATTAAATTCTGAGAAAAATCCAGTAGCCTCCTACCAACAAGTAGAAGCACCACAAAAATTGGCATTGCCAAATAAATTGTTTTGGACCACATTTGTTCATAGGTTCAAAATAGGGCATTTTGCTAAATTCAAAAAGGTTGCTCTTTTGGAAAATTTATAGCAATTGAGAAATATTATTTCCAAACTCTTGGAACTTCCTTGACAAATATAAGATGACAAGGATTTGTATTTTGCGAGTTGAATGCTCTCATGATTGTGAAGTTGGTTGAATCAAGTTTGGCATTTGTTTGTAATTGGTGCCAAATTCATTGTGTGTGGTTTAGCAAGTTGAAAGTGGATGCCATGATGCAATGCAACGAAAAGCGAAAATTTTACTCGGGTTTTCGGGCTTCACAACTTCGGGCTGTTACAATTCTACTCCCCTTACAGGAATCTCGTCCCGAGATTCTAAGGTTGCGGAAAGAAGTTGGGATACTCCTCACGTATACTAGACTCTCGTTCCCAAGTTGCTTCTTCCTCGGAGTGATGAGACCACTGAATTTTGAGAAACTTGGTGGTCTTGTTACGAGTCTTTCTTTCGGCTTCATCCAGGACACGGATAGGATGCTCGCGATAAGTGAGGTCTTCCTGAGATCTAGCTCTTCATGATTGACTCCATGGATAGGATCCTTGAAGCACCGGCGAAGTTGGGATACATGAAACACATCATGCACATTTGGGAAGATGGACGGTAACTCCAACTTGTAGAAAGATCTCCTCGCTTAGCCAGAACGGTGAAAGGGCCAACATAGCGAGGGGCCAATTTCCCTTTGATACCGAAGCGGCGAACGCCACGAAGGGGAGAGACGCGGAGGTAAGCTTTATCACCAATTTCATAGTGAACCTCTTGATGATGCTTGTCATAGTAGCTCTTCTGCCTAGACTGAGCAATCTTCAGATTTCTCTCGTATGATTCTAACCTTCTCCTCAGCTTCATTGATGATATCTGGACCAAAGAGTGCTCTCTCTCCGGTCTCAGACCAATTTAGAGGAGTGCGGCATTTTCTTCCATATAGACCTCGAATGGAGCCATGCCCAGACTAGCTTGATAGCTATTGTTGTAGGAGAACTCCGCGAAAGGGAGATACTTTTCCCAATCTTGCCGAAGAGATTACACATGCCCGAAGCATGTCTTCCAAACTTGGTTCACTCTCTCGGTCTGACCATCAGTTTGGGATGGAAAGCGGTGCTGAAGTTGAGACGGTTCCCATAGCATTTGGAAACTAGTCCAAACTTGGAGGTGAATAGGCTTCCACGATCAGAAATTATCTTCTTGGGAACGCCGTGAAGGACGACAATCGAGAAGCATACAGGTCTGCCAACTTGGCAGCTGTAATGTCAACACGAACTGGGAGGAAGTGAGCCACTTTTGATAGTCGATCAATGATGACCCAAATGGCATCATTCCCTTTGGAGACTTCGGCAGACCAGTAATGAAGTCCATACCAATTTCATCCCATTTCCACTCGGGAATAGCAATAGGGTGAAGAGTGCCGGCAGGCCTTTGATGTTCAGCCTTTACCCGTCGACAGGTGTCGCATTCAGCAACATACTTGGCAATTTCCCGTTTCATACGAGTCCACCAGAATTGTGGTCGAAGGTCTTGGTACATTTTGGTACTACCGGGATGAATAGAGAGAGGAGATTCATGAGCTTCTTGGAGGATCAGCTCCCTCAATTTTCGTTTCTTTGGCACTACCAAGCGGTCACCAAAATAAACAACTCCGGATTCATTGACAGAAAAACATTTGGCCTTCCCGCTAGCAATGTTCTCCTTGATTTTTAGAATACCCTTGTCACGCTTTGAGCATCCTTAATCTGGTCACAAGAGTAGATTTGATCTCCAGATTTGCAAGGTAGCCAGAGGGAACATTTCTAAGTTCAAACGAGAGAACTCTTCATGGAGGGCAGGTTGGGCCTTTCAATCATCAGATTGTTGCAATAGGACTTCCGACTTAGCGCGTCAGCCACGACGTTTGCTTTGCCGGGTTGATAGTTCAGACTCACATCATAGTCCTTGATTAACTCCAACCAACGCCTTTGCCTGAGATTTAAATCCGGCTGGGTGAAGAGGTACTTCAGACTCTTGTGATCCGAGAAGATCTCGCAACGGTTACCAAACAGGTATGGTCTCCATTGCTTCAAAGCATAGACCACAGCGGCAAGTTCTAGATCATGAGTTGGGTAGTTGTGCTCATGCGGCTTAAGTTGGCGAGAAGCATAGCCACCACATGGCCATCTTGCATTAGCACACAGCCCAAGCCTTGCAGAGAGGCGTCACAGAAGACGACGAAATCCTTGCTTGTGTCCGGCAGGACAAGCACAGGAGCGGACGTGAGTTTGGCTTTCAGTGTTTTGAAGCTCTCTTCAGCTTCGGCCGACCATACGAACTTTTTATCCTTCTTGAGAAGGTCAGTCAGGGCCTTGGCTATCTTGGAGAAACCTTCGATGAATCGGCGGTAGTAACCCGCCAATCCGAGAAAGCTACGATGTCCTTGACTGACATTGGAGTTTTCCAATCCAAATGGACTGAATCTTGTCGGAATGACAGCCACACCATTAGCGGATATCACATGACCAAGGAAGACAAGATTATCCAACCAAAACTCACACTTGGAGAACTTGGCATAGAGGCGGTGTTCTCGAAGTCTGTCAGAACCAAACGAAGATGTTCCTCATGCTCTTCATTGGTTTTGGAATAGATGAGGATGTCATCAATGTAAATGACGACAAACTTGTCAAGATAATCCATGAAGATGGAGTTCATGAGCCTCATGAAAGTAGCTGGAGCATTGTGAGACCAAAGGACATGACGGTATACTCATATGAGCCATAGCGAGTAACAAATGCCGTCTTTGGAATATCCTCCTTTCTGATTTTTATCTGATGGTAGCCTGACCTCAGATCCATCTTGGAGAATACCGTTGCACCAGCTAACTGATCCAACAGATCATTGATGCGAGGAATAGGATACTTGTTCTTGATTGTCACCGCATTCAACGGTCGATAGTCAGAGACTAGACGAGGCACGGTAGAATCCCTCTTCTTGACAAAGAGTACCGGACAACCCCAAGGTGAACTGCTAGGCTGGATGAAATCCTTCGCTAACAGCTGATCAATTTGCTCTTTCAACAGAGCCAACTCTTCCACCGGCATACGGTAGGGCTTCTTGGAAATTGGAGCGTACCGGGAAGTAGATCTATGACAAACTCCACACTTCGGTCAGGAGGCATGCCAGGCAATTCTTCCGGGAACACATCCGGGAAGTCACACACCACGTGTATGTCCTGGATTTCAGGAGGATTCGCCTTCCATAAAGCAAAGGGATCTCAGGTGAGTTGGGTATGATGACATGGAGGTCTTGACAGTGCAGACCAATACTTCACACTGTCACCGGAAGAATTGGTCACGGTGACGGTCTTGGCAGCACAGTCGAGATTAGCCGGTATTTGGCTAGCCAGTTCATGCCCAGTATGACATCAATGCCACTTGACCTCAGAGCTACCAAAGCGAAAGGAAAAGAGTAGTAACCGATAGTAATCTGACTTCAGGAGTAACCCCATCGGTTTGCCATTTGGAGCCAGGAGTGGCGATCACCAAGGGACGGCTCATTTTCTCAAACGGTATTTTGTGGTCTTTTGCAAAAGCTATGGATATGAATGAATGCGATGCTCCAGAATCAAACAAAACTGTAGCAGATTGTTGTTGATTCGTAACTCACCCATAAGAACGCCGGGGTCCTCTTCAGCTTCTTCAGCAGAGATGTGGTTCAGGCGACCACGCACAATAGGTCCAGCCTTGCCAGCTGGAGTGGCAGGGGCTCGTGCAGGAGTTATCGCGAGAGGTGCCTTCTGGGGGCACTCCCTGGAGTAGTGGCCAGCCTGGCCACAGGTGTAGCAAGTGAGTCCAGGTGGAGCAGGTAGCATAGGACGGTACCCACTCCCGCCTACCCCAAGTGTCGAAGTAGTGGGGCGCGGAGGAGGTGGCCTGTATCCCGCGGCTCTCGGCATGAATGGAGCACGAGGTACGCGCTGTAGGGAACAAACACCCTGCGCTTCTTGCTCTCAGAACCCGAGGAACTCTGGTGGTCCCCGTGTGCGGGCCTCTTGGAAGCCTCAAGTTCCTTTCTTCCTTGCTCGAGAGTAAAGCCTGGTTGAACAGCTCCTGGTAGGTCTGGAACCTGAAGGGCAACAACTCATAGCGGAGCTGCGGCGTAAGACCCTTGCGGAACAGCTCTTGCTTGTCAGCATCATTGGTCACGTCCCTTGGGGCGTAACGAGAGAGATGGTTGAACTCACGACCATAAGTGCGGAGGTCCATCCGTCCCTGTTGCAAATCCAGGAACTCCCTCCTCTTCAAGTCCATGATCGGCTGGGGAATGTACTCCGCACGGAAGGCAGTGCGGAAATCAGCCCAGGTGAAGACATGGTTGGCTGGAAACAAAGCCACATGGCTTTCCCACCAACAGCCAGCAGCACCAACCAAGAGATAGGTGGCAAAGTTGACTTGCTCAGCCACTGGGACATGCAGCGCGGAGAACTTGCGCTCCAAAGCACGAAGCCAATCATCAGCTTCCAGTGGCTCCTTAGCATCAGCAAAGTGGGTGGCTGCGAGCGCAGGAACTCAGTGAGAGTGTTGCACTCGTTCCTCCGTGCATTCTGCTGCACCAACTGCTCAAGCAAGCGCTCATTGCGCCCACGGTTCTCCTCAATGGCCATCAAGACCTCAGCCATCGAGGGTGGTGGCGGCAGATCATCCTCATCATCATTGTGGTTACCGCGACCACGGCCTCCACGACCTCCTCGAGCCATTCTGGAGATTTGACAATGACACGTTAGTATCTTTCTCCGAATGGTCGAACAATAGCATTAGCGTCTACACAAGTACACAGACTAGGGACGATAATACTTTGCGAGAAGGAAACAACAAGATAGAACTTGGGTCAAAGATCAGCATCATGTGCTACTAGTGAGAGTTAAGAAATCACAACTTAACACACTCTAGTTGACACAATCCGGGACCTTATGTTCAAGTCCGTGGGTTAAAACCCAAAGAAAGGATCAAATGATTAGACTCGGTAGATAGAAACATCTGAGTTGATTTGGGATTGCAACGCAGCGGGAGCAACGTGACACATAACACTAAAGGTCGAAACCCCGTTTCTAATCATTTTGAAGTAACAGATGAGAAGTAAAACCTTTAACTCAAATCGAGGTAAGATTGCTCCGAGATTAGAGGGTAACCAGATAAGGAGTAAAAAGAATCCTAAGATGGTTTTCACAACTCATTTTTAGGTTAAAATATTTTCACAAACACTAGACTCAACATCGACCAGTAGAAGGGTTTCCTACAGGCAGTACTGCTCTGATACCAACTTGTGGCGCCCCGACCCGACTGTTATACAGTGATGCTGTGTGTCACCGGTTAAGCGATACAACCGGAGGTTACGGGTTTACCAATCCCCGGCCAAAACCTTTGGCAGGCGTTGCTCGGAATGGATCATCGGCAACGCAACACCCCGATTGATGCCTTAACACAGGCACAACCCTCAATGTATAATAGAGAGATCAAGACTTGTGGAACAACTGGCACATCACAGACTCTACGACACAAATTATAGTTCAACTCTTATAATAGAGAAAGATAGCAAATGACAACCAGAGGTCACAGACCCAACATTACAACAAGCGGAAGCGAATTAGGTTGTTCTAAACAACAAGATCCAAATATGGCCTAAGAGGCCTACAGATAAACATCACAGCGCCAGCTGTTCCGGGATGTCCCAAGCTGCCACCTGGGAACCCCAGACTACTCGTCGACGTCCACAAAGAACCCACCTTCGAGGTCGGTGAAGTCCTCCTCTGAAACAAAACAAACGACGTTGAGTTCGACGAACTCGCAAGATTATATATAGAGCTTTAGCTCGATGAGGCTTTCAAGTTTTATGGCTGTTTTGCATAAAGCTGATTTTATTTATGAAAACATAACTCAATGGCATCGACTATTCAGAGTATTTTCAAAAGAGGTAAGAAGTACTCTTTTCTTCTGATCACCTTTTCAACATCACCATCATCAACCACTGTACCTGTTCATCAAAGGCACCCCCCCGAATCACCCTCGAGGAAGCTCACCTTGCATTTGTGAGTGG
Organism: Poa pratensis; assembly: GCA_947311845.1. NCBI lineage: Eukaryota > Viridiplantae > Streptophyta > Magnoliopsida > Poales > Poaceae > Poa > Poa pratensis. Next base: position 59,935,323 of record CAMZMU010000054.1, read on the forward strand.
TACCTTTAGTACCCAGTTTTTAATCATTCCGTTCAAGTTATTCTATGATCTTACCTTCACTTCCCAAGTTCGTCCATAACCGCGGACACGGCTTTTCGAAAAGATTTAACCCTGCAGGGGTGTACAATGTTTGCCACGCGTACCGTCCGGCCCATTACCTAGCTTTTAGCTCTCTTCCTTGGAGAGCCGGCTGGGTGGGAGCGGTGTCGACTTCTCCCCGTTAAGGACTTTCCAGGATCATCAGTGGCGGTAGGACAAGAGGTACCCACACCCTGTCCCGCGGCCACTCATTTTCCTAACACCACCATCCTCATCTCAGTTCATCCACCATCATCACGCACGCGCAAATGGAAGCCCGAACTAGAGGACCCTGGCTAGCCCCGCTCGAGTTATTTAGTCTATGAGGGTTCCTGCAATTGCATAGGCCTCACGCATGGTTGCACGCTCAGTCTTGGTTCAAGAGGTAAAGAACTCGCACCTAGGCGGCGAGAACGAGACAAAACACCACAACCACAGTGGCCTCTCATCCCACCTTTAAGCATTTTATTACCTGTCTCCACAATTCTCCACCATCAACCACACATCTCAACACCTGTTTCCAATATCAACCATCCATCGTACTGATAAACATTTACTAAGCATGGCTAAGCATCAACATAGCATAGTTAAGTAGCTCAGCCCAACATACAAACCTATGGTTAATAGGAGGGGAACAGGTATTGGCATCGGAAACTTAATGCAACTATAGGATACTCTAATCCAATAAATTGACATTTGGAACCGCATGCAATATTATAGTGGAGAAAATATTTGCGGAAAATAGGATAAGACATGCTTAGAGGGGGATTACGCTTGCCTTGGTCAAGGTACTGGTAGTACGGATACTCGGGTATTGTGGAGTAACCCCGGCTGCTTGATCTATCGAAGCACAAAACATAGAAGCCACAATCAATCACCACACATGTTCAACAAATGCAATGCGCAAACACATGATGGCATGACATTTGTAATGCACTGGAATTATTCTAGCAAGTTCTACCAATTTTATATGGGATGCGATAATTAATTGTTTAACAAGAGGGAATATAGCTCTACATTTGTTTTAATGTTTTCCGGTGCTATAAGTTCATGTAGACATGCATGGAAATGATGCCAAAGGTTAGTGCACATTTTTCTGAGCATTTCGATATAAGGAACACATTTTTCGGAGGCCCCGATCAAGAGTTATTAATTTTTATTAATTTCCTCTTTTACACTTATTATTTTAATTAAATTATTTTTTTCACATCGGTAACAAGTAACTATTCGAATTCGAGAGAGAGAGAGGGATAGGGAGGATCATCGGGGTTCGATGTCTCTGAAAGGGCGCGAAGGAGTAGCCGGAACTAAGCGCAAAGGAGAGGAAAATAGGAAAAACAAACTGCGTGAAAAAAAAACTGTCTAGCCGGTTTCCAGCCCGGCTGGGCCGGCTAGCAGGCCGGCCTGGCTTCAGAGCCCACCGGCTCCCAGCCCGGTTTGGGCCGACTCCTGGACCGGTTGCGCATCAGAGCGCAACGGCCCACAGCCCGGCTCGACCGAGTCCTCGACCGGGCGCTCGAGCGAGGAACGGCGACGACGGCGTACGACGGCTACGGCGATGCACTGCGGCGGGACCACGGCGAGCGAGGGAGGGAGAAAGGCCATCAAGGGCAGGAGCTCACCCTCGCGCACAGTGGAGGGGTCGGGACGGCGGAGAGAGGTCGATGGCGACGAAATCGAATGCGGCGGAGCTGCGTCGGGGGCGGGGAAGAAGTGGGACGGCGGCGGCGATTTCGGGCGTCTCCGGCCGATTTCTTCCACGAGGAGGATCAGCACGACGAGGCGGTGCTCGTGGTGTTGCGCGATTTGTCGGGGACGGGCTCAAATGGCGGCGACGACCACGGCGGTGGCGGCAGCCATGGCGGCCCGTGGGGAAGAGGAATGGAGCAGGGGCGAGTGGGGATGGGGAGCAGCACGTGAGGGAGCAGGAGGGGCCTCGTGGAGCTTGCTCTTGCAGGGGGTGGCAGAGGGGCCCGGCGAGCATGGCGTCGAGATGGTCCGGCGCAACCTCGAGCTGCACGCACGGTCGCTACAGAGGGAGATGGAAGAAGGCGATTTTACACTTTGCCCCCTGGAAAACTTGCTGCCATCACGGATAGGTCCCTCTCCCCTTTTTCTTTTTGAAATTCCAGCAACAATTCAAATGAATTTATTAGGGCACTTAAACAATTTATTAAATTCTGAGAAAAATCCAGTAGCCTCCTACCAACAAGTAGAAGCACCACAAAAATTGGCATTGCCAAATAAATTGTTTTGGACCACATTTGTTCATAGGTTCAAAATAGGGCATTTTGCTAAATTCAAAAAGGTTGCTCTTTTGGAAAATTTATAGCAATTGAGAAATATTATTTCCAAACTCTTGGAACTTCCTTGACAAATATAAGATGACAAGGATTTGTATTTTGCGAGTTGAATGCTCTCATGATTGTGAAGTTGGTTGAATCAAGTTTGGCATTTGTTTGTAATTGGTGCCAAACTCATTGTGTGTGGTTTAGCAAGTTGAAAGTGGATGCCATGATGCAATGCAACGAAAAGCGAAAATTTTACTCGGGTTTTCGGGGTTCACAACTTCGGGCTGTTACATTCCGGTGGTTCCACAACGTCCACGCCACTAGGGTCACCACAGTCCTGAGATCTCTGATATCTCTCTGTGGCGATGTCCTAGTGGTGATCCACTCCTCCGGCGACTCGTCGTGCCTCGGAACTCATCCGCTATACTCCCACCTTAAAACAATTATTCATAAGGTTAAACATCATGTTCACTTTGTAAACAGAATCTTCCTATGATTTTTTTAAAAAAGTAAAACAAAAAGAAACAGAAAATTAAATAATGGAACAACAAAAGAAAACAGGAAAAAGAACCAAAAAAGCAGGACTAGGAAGTGTTCCCGGTTGGACACTGCGTCGAAATGGTATACTGCTGTTGGATCTAAAATTTTCTCGGCCGCCCCGTTAGGTGCCAAGAAGCAGGTCCGAAATCTCAAAAAAAAAAAAAAAAAGAAGCAGCAGGCCGTAGGCTGTGAATTTCCACGCTCTCTTCAACGTAAAGGTCGGGTTGTCCCCAAAAAAAAAGTAAGGTCGGGTGCTGCTATGGAAACCGAGCCGCCCACACTTGGCCGCGGATGTGATCTCTTCACGTGCACCGAGACTACAGTCGCCGGCCACGTGAAAGGGTACCGGCGAGCAGGCCACGGGCGTGGCTCCAGCGCCCAGGGACCGAATGAGATGAGACCACGCTACTCCCCGTACGGACGGACGGCCGCGTGCGCGAACAGGATCTGTTCGAGAAGTCAGCATCTTCGGCGCCGAAACGCGACGGGAAAGGGATGTCGTCGACCTCGGCACGTGAATCTGCCATTGGCCACTCACCATCCTTGTCGGCACTGGCGGATCTACGTTATAGCTGTGGGGTCGGCTGACCCCACAGCTATTTGGTAAATCTTTCATATATTTATATGTTCTTATGTTAAAAAAATCCTGAAATCGAGCTTTGGTAAATCCTTCATATGTTATCCCCCTGGGTTTTTTTTAATGAATGAAATAACTAAAACATTTTATATTATGGAATAGAAAGAGTAGTTGACAATCTTGAAATGGAGATTTTAAATTTAGCAAAGAAGACGCCGGAGAAAAAAAAAAACTCCTCCTCTCCCTCCCACGTCCCCGGCGGGAGCCACTGGCCAAAGCCCGGATGGTGCTACCGGCGGCAGCGTCGCGTGGCCTTCCCAGGTGGGGCTTGATGGGCGTGCGACAGTGTGGACTGGCGGTTTCGGTCTCGGTCGGCGGCTCCCCGGCTTGGCACTATGGCAGCGAGTCCCCGTGGCTTGGCGCGATGGTGAGGACCAGGACGATAGCCCGACACATAAACGACATCGGGTGGAGCTGGCCACCAACGGCGGCGCCCTTGGCTTTGGCCCAGATCTAGCCCATCTGGCCTTGATTTGGGTGGGGCGGGCCCTGCAATTGCGTGGTTTCGGGGGCTCCACTCGGCCATGGAGTGGCTGAGGGACCGAATCCGGGCCATGCAGACCCTGATCAGTAGCCGCCTGGCAGCCCCATTTCGGTTGCTGCGGATTCGACTTGTGGGTGCATCTGCTTGTTGTATCCCGTTGTCCAACGGTTTGGTCTCGACCTCTCCTGTACGCTCCGTCAAAAATTTCGTGGTGCTGTTTGCCGCGAAGCGGTTGCGAGATCGTGGGTGCCACGGCGGCGGCCCTGGATGGGGAGGCTATGCGTCTGGCTCGGCGGCAGGCCGAGTTGAAGCGGTGGTGGCGCCTCCCCTCGGGTACTTGGGTAGCACGGGGAGGGGCAGCAGTTGATCCTTGTGTTGTCTTCTTCTTGGTAGCGTGTAGCTTCTGAGGCTTCTTTAGTAGTCTAATAAATTGTTTTGTGCTAGGTGTAGCTTTTTCTATTTTCTTGCTCGATTTGGAGTCGGTGGTTTGGTATCCTCTTTATTGTTAGCTTGCTTTGTAATAGGTTTTTTTTTGCACTTTTGTATGGTTCGGCCGTTTGTATCTTTATTTAGAGGTACTTGTCCAGCGCGTGCATTTTAGTCCCACGGGCTGGACAAATCATGACCAAAACCTTTTTTGAGGAGAAAATAAACGAAGAGGATGCTACAGCACCTCCAAAATTCCTCGGCTGGGCCTCCGGAACCGCGGGGAGGCGCCGCGAAACTTGCTCGGAATCCCACACGAGATAATCAACCGCTTTCTCACACCGACACACACACACAGGAGGCCACCAAGGTGCCGTATCCTGGCGCTAGTGGGGCCCTGGGCGCGTGGTGGGAGCATGCTCCTCGAGGCAACTTGCCGCCGTGCGCGACAGCTGTGTTCTGTGGGCAACACTTTAGCCACCCGGCGCACAGACGCGGCGACCCAATGGAACGCTGGCCCAGCTTCATGTGGACACCACGCCGTCAGTGAAGCATGGAACCGGAGCAGCTGGTCGGGATGCGATGCTCCCAGGGTTCCAGGGCTCGGACCGCTCACATTCGCCGCGCCCAAAGCGAAAAGGCAGTGGGTGGAGCCGTGGAGGTGCACAAGTTGTGGTGCGCTTCTCTTCTCTTCTCTTTGATGGGACGCCACGGCATCTCCAGCCGTTCGGCCCCCCAGGCCGAAAAACGGCGGCTTTTTGGCTTTGCGTCGGCGCTAACTTTGGCCTGGGAGGGTTGGGTTTTCCAGCCGTTCGGCCACCCAAGGCGAACACAAATCAACATAATTTAAAAGTTCATATTCCCGCCCCAAAATCAGCCCGAGTTCGGCGATCCAAAGATAGCCACAGTTTGGCGATCATACATATAGGCGATCATACAAAAGAAGCCATGAACGGGCGATCGAATTCATGCCACTGGCCGGCGACGTAGTGCCGTATTCGGCATGCTGATGGCGCAGATCAGATGGTCACCGGCGACACCTCGGCGTCGTCGTCCAGGTCGATGCGTGCAGTCGTCGGAGTAGGGGCGGAGCTCGGAGCGGCGATCGGTGCGGTGCTCGGCGGCGGCGTGGCCGTGTCGGCGGTGCCGGTGGCCGAGCTCGTGTCGGCTGCAGCAGGTCCATCGCCATGAACCAAACCCGAACCTGGGGGTCCATCGCCGTAGGGTCGCCGCCCATGAGGAAGGCGAGGTCATTGTTTCTCTTCTTCGCCGCGGCGGTGGTCTTGAGCAGGTCAAGCTTGGTACCCTGGTTGGCCATGAGCGCCGTCCACCTCGCCTCCGTCTTCTCGTCTCTCTTGGCAGCCTTGGCAGCGACATCGGCGATGCACGTCTCGATCGACGCCTGGAGCTTGGCCGCCGCTGGTGCCCCATCCTTCGCCGCCTTGGCTTTTCCGGCGGCTAGCTGTCTCGACCTTGCAACGCGCCAATTCCGAGATCCACTCGGCGGTGGTCATGCCGTCCGGCTTCGTCCTCGGCTGCCTGGGCTTCCTCTTCTTCATGGCGACAGAGGTGGAGGAGGACGCGGCGACGGCGGCGGCGGAGGTGCGTGGACCGGTGAACTTCTTGGGCGGCATGGCGGCGAAATCTTGGGGGAATGGGGAAAATGGCGGGAGCTGCTGGATGGGAGGGGATATGGCGGGAGAGTTGGCGTGCAAAGGGGAAAAGGGGAGGGGAAAACGCCTCATCTCGCCGACAAGGCTGGCCCACGTCGCCTTTTGCCCCCCCAGGCCGAACCCGGCCAGTTGGGTTTGGCCTGGGAACGCCGGCGCTAGAAACGGCGCGAAACGGCGGAAATCGGCCTCCTGGGGGCGCGACTGGAAAGGTTTTGTTTCCGCCGGCGCTAAAAAAGCCGCCTGGGGGGGCGCTGGGGGGCCGGCTGGAGATGCCCTTAGCCCACAGGATCCCAAACAGCGCGCCGCCCCTTGGAGTGGAATGTGGCCTGATCGTTGCAGGGTTTCTTTTTTCGAAATAGGATCATGGTCCTGTCTCTGCATCGATATACACAGCCTCATTTGTTACAGCGTTGTACAAGTGTATAAGTTTACAGCTTAAAGATCACACATGATGTATGTAGCCACATGAATAAGCCACCAAAATGGATGGAATACGATAAATCTAAGCATCTTGTATGATCGTATCCCCTTAGCATGTCGCCACCCACACTAACTAATTGAAGATAGTCCGAATGACCGCCTCCAGTCAAGTGCACCCATTATCCGAATGGGTTGTGGAAGCCTGGAAGGCATCTGAATCCAATATGTGGCACGGTGCATAATCTGCAAAAATTGAGGAACTCCTGTTTTTGTAAGAAACAACATCATTTCAATAATTCCAAATTGCCCCTAAAAAAAGCACACACCCAAATTTGAATATGAGCTTTCGTGGTTTTATCAATCCCATTGAGCCAGTTACCAAACATATTGGTAATACTGGTTGGACGATAAATATTGAAAGTAAAGTTTATCACTCTCCAAATATGACGCGCCAAATGACAAAACATGAACAAATGTTCAACATATTCCTCCATTTGAAGTGCGTCGTGGGACCGCGACACCTCCTGTTGCCCCCACTTTGCTTATCCATCTCGAAAAGTTATGTTAATTTCCTATTTTTTCTGAAAATTCATTTTTTTTCTTGACCTGGGCCGGACCGAAATCCCGGACGGTCATGCCGCCTGTCTTTCGTTGCGGCGCTGACCAAGGCGCCTCGTCTTGATCTTCACGGGGGACGGCGGTGGCCTGCGCGAGGAGGTAGCCTCCTGCTTGAGGACGAGCAGGCTCAGGGTCGACATCGTCTTTCCTGAAGCAGCTCTTGTATCCGCCGCCGCCTCCGGCATCGTCATTGTGCGCCACATCCCTGCCGCCGGTTGTGGTGGTGGATCAAAGAGGAGAGGAGAGAAAGAGAGCAGAGCGTCGATGGAGGCCACGGTGGGGTGCCATGTTGCTTTTAAAAAGGCAGGGAGGCGAAGCAGGTCGTCCATTAAAGTAGGCGCCGGTTCCCGAGACACATTTATTCTGGCGACGCACGTGGGGAAGACGATTAACTCGAAAATTACGCTCATCGTTTTTCAGTCGCTGATTGGCCGGTCCCGCGCATCAGGATATGATGTGGCGCGCGTTGCCGCGCCGCGCGTCCGGTTGCCTCCCTACAAACAGAACTCGAAGCGGGGTTGCCAGACACGCTATTGCATGGTCCCACAACTTTACCATTATTGGGAGGACCGGTGATGGACAAATAACTTTATTGGGGACTATTGTTGGACGACCTATGGAGACGCGCACGGTTGTAAACCAACCACACGGTGCTCTCGCCTCGTCGGTCACTCCGGCTCCTCGCAGCCCGAAAGGTGGTGGTACATTGTGGGACGTGCGTGTTTTTGTCTTGGTACAAAGTGGTTCAGAACTTGGAAGGGTTTTTGGAGCGTCCGTGTCGGCCACTCCACTTGTCTCTCTCTCTCCGCGTCAATCCCTCGTCAACTCCGTACCCACCAGACGCGGCGCCGTGCTCCCGGCCCGAGGCCCTGATCCATCGTTATGACGGAGCCTGCGATACGCACCTACTTTGACGACCAATTAGCAACTCAATCACAATCGTAAACTGGACGTACGCTTGCAGCTCCACTGATGACATCCAAAGCGAGATACTACTATCGAGACAATTTTAGTTTTTATTCATCGTAGTAGTAATTTGAAGAGCAACAAAAGAGAACAAAAAAGGTTACTGGAGATGATGGCCACTCACCGGCGCTCTCATCTCGCCCACGCAAACGGGGCCGGCCGGTAGAATTTCTTCTCTCTACTCCCTTAGTACACAGCAAAATTAATTAGCGGACCGCAAGAAACTAGGCTAGCTAGCCGGCGGGAAAATCTACTAATACTTCGCCGCCGTGCGTGATCCAGTAGTCAAAGAACCACGCATGGATTACTAGGACTAGCTAGCTATAGTCGGCATGGTGTCCGGTCTCATCAGAGAAAAAGGTTGAGCAGCACCGTCTCCCGTTCGCCGCTGGTGGTGGTGGTCACGGACCCATCTGAGCTCATGGACGGCGTCCCCGGCCGCGGCATGGCAGCCGGCGACCTCGGGCTCAAGCACAGGCCAAGGTCGCAGGACGGGGTTGGCTCTTCGGACGACTTTTTCACCCTCTTGGCCGTGGAGAAGGTCGACCACCCGCCGGTGCGCTTGGCGCTGGCGCCGCCGTAGAGGTCCCCGCCGGCGCCGCACCCTCCTTGGAGGTCGAGAAGAGGGCCGATGACGCCTCCCCGCAGCACGGTGTCGACGGCGGTCTGGCAGAGGTGCCAGTTCCCCGTCCAGAGCAGGCCCACGGCGCCGTGAACCGGGTTGATGGTGCGCCCTGCCGCCTCGTACAGCAGCGACTGGAACAACGCTGCATCCATTCCGAAGCAACTAACGTTAAAGGAACTGTGTGTCTGCCGACGGCGACGGAGGTAATTAATCGACCGAGTATAAGGATGCTAACTAACCAGGGCGCTGGTCGTCGGAGACGGCGGTGATGAAAGAGAGTAGGCCTGCGCGGCCGAAGAACTTGGCGACGAAGACGGTGGCGTGGCCCTGCGCGTCGGCGGCGTCGATCCACTGCAGGCAGGGGCGCAGCACGCAGCCTTCGCTGCAGCCCTTCCTCAGCACCCGGCAGCCGTTGCAGCTCATTCCCACCTTGATGATTGCCCTCACTGACTTAAGTATATCTCATACAACGCCGCTCTACTCGCCTATGCAGTACCACTGGTTTCTCTTCACCTCGGTTGAGAATAATGGGTGCGGAGCGAACGGCAGGTGAGCAGCCGGGAGGGAGCTATATAGACGACGAAGCAGCTGGTCTAAGGTAACCATGGTTAGATGAGGTCCCGACCAGAGTTAGGAGAGGCGCACTGGTTGCGGTGACCGATGGTGAAGGTTTGGCTGTGAGGAAGTTCCAAGGTTGTGGGGTGCGCGCGGGCGGCTCCGTGTCTCCGCGGCCGGTCGGGCTCGCGCGGGCCGTCGGATCGATCTCGAGGATGGGTGCGCGTTCGCCGCGTCAGTGCGAGGCTAGTGGTGGTGCGTTCTTGCTTTTCTTCTGTATGCCTGCGCTGCGAGGGCGACGGGTGCGTGGATTCGTGTGTCGGGTCTGACTCAGCTAGCGTGCTTTGGACCCTTGCGCTGGAACTTGCTGCTACCACCGACTAGCCAAAACCGAATCATCGGACAACTTCTCATTATCTTCTTTATTTTATTTTACTACGGTGTCTTGAAGATTAGACACACATCACCTTATCTCATCGGCCTGGTAAATATCTATGCGGCGACACTAGCTAAGGAAAAATATTACACAAGGCAGTGCAAACAAATTGTTTTTATGGAATATTATTCAGTGGGAAGCGATATTTCCGTCGACAGCGAGACGGTCATGATGACTTCGTCAATCTGAAGACCTGGTCCACCGACTCAGTCTTGCAGAGGTGCTCAAGGAGTCGGGTGTGTGTGCGTTTTTCATAGGGCTGAGTGTATCGCTTGTATGTGAGTGTTTGCGTCTTTTCCGTGTTTCACAAAAAAAAGGAAAAGCCCCACAAATAGCACCATCTAATGAAAATATTATTTTTGGTTCTAAAATATCTCATCTCTTGGACATCACATCAAACTAATTAAAGATTAGGTTTCATTGTTGAATTACTCACGCCTGGTTTTTCGTAACAAGATCTCTTGTTACTAGTATGTTTCAGCAATTTCTTTTCATCCATAGTTAACACGTTACAATCACCTGCTTACCAGGTTATAAACATATTATATTACTTGTTACCCAATAATATTCACATGTTTTTTTTTGACTCGTAGATAATATTCACATGTTACGAGGTTACTAAACAACATTTCCATGTCCAAAACATATAAAATATTACCTGATAATTATGTGCTATTAGTGAGTGTGGTAACCGTTAAATACTACTAGCATAGTAATAATGGTATCATAATCTTATTTCTAATGGCGTTGGACAAAAAGATTGTTAAAACATAAAAAGATGAGATATATTTTCAAATCCCTCGCCAAGTGTCCTCAATGGTGAAAACAGATCCTTACTGAATCAATGGTTTGCAGATAAACTATTTTAATTATGAATTTAGTCACTAGTGTCAATGACATCAGCAGTGACGTGGCATATTTCCAAGGATAAATGCCACCTCTCTTTGCATTAGAAGAGGCCACAAAGAATTTGTGTTCCTCTTATGCTCAAATCCCTTATCTTTAGGTCAAGGAAAACGAAAATCGTGACGTAACCAAGGGCAGAAGTTCACTCCAATGGCTTGAATCGTGTGGTTCATGCTGGATAATTAGGAAATAATTTTATAATTAATTTTAGAATATTAAACATGACGGCAACAACTACTAACATGTGAAATTCTAACATATTATATGTACTAATCAACATGAATAACAACAACCAGATATCGCAAAACATGTAATCACGCAACATGTTTAACCAGTAAACAGAGGCACAACGCGCATACTGATCGTTTGTAGACGAGGTCGCCGTAGCCGCTGCGGTGGTGATGTATTTAAGGACAAAAATTGACTGGGCTCAAGGTTCGATTCACGCGCCGGGTTTATCCCATTCTCACTCACTTATCAAGTGTTAGAACACTTTCCCTTATAAGTTGGTGCGACTTACCTCCAATTTTACATGTAGGACTAGACATTAGAGTCTCCTCTTGCCATATAGTTCTCCCTCCGTTCGGAAATAGATGACTTCCATTTGTCTAAATGTCGATTTATATATACTTGTAATATGTCTAGATACATCCACATGTGAACAAATGGAAGTCATCTAATTTGGAACGGAGGGAGTAGTACATTTGTCATTTGGGATTTCAGAAATTACTTATTGGACTGCCCATAAATGGGTTCAAATTCTTTACAGTAGTAGTAACTTGCAAATTAGTAACCCCGCCATTTATTTTACGTATGGCCAATCATAGAGCCAAGTATGTCTCTGCTCTAAAAAAATTTACTTGTCAGCTCCGAGATGCACTGCATCTAGTAGAAAAGCTTTCTCCAACTTTTATGGCTTTCATGTAAAAAAAATACTTTTATGACTTTCTTTTACATGTTGCCATATTACAATACTCTTATCTATTCATCTTGTTCCAGTTGTTGTTTCTTGCACGTAACCTCTTGACCGGATTTCCAGCAATTTTTAAGGCCTAGAGCTTTTGCCCTTTGAGGAATATATATTTGATCCCGGCAATGCAAGTTGCAAAGGCATCTTGCCCTTCTCGCCGCATATCTTTTCTTTTGTGTTTGCGGCTGGACCCCATGCATTGTTCCAGATTTGCTGATTTGGTGCTGCATCATGTCGATGTCGCCATCCGCATCCGCATCCGCTGCCACCCGAGATTTGATAGCAATCTCTTCGTTTGGTATCTTGCGATGCACCGGCGTTTCGCGGCGTCCGGCCGGGAAAGCAAAATCTTATTCTTTATCTTTGGGCTATGGGATTCTAGTTCTAGCTAGGGTTGGTGGATTTGTCAACACAGAATTGGCTGGATGAGCTTTAAACCTGCGTCCATTCGGTTGCCTGTGGCGCACGACGAGATTCGTTGTGGCTAGGAGATTTTTGCACTGGTCGGGCAAGGCTAATGTTATTTTTCTCGGGTTCACTGATGAGCCTACTGCCCATAAGCTATAACAACTGAATGCTAGGGATTTTCTTTTCCTTTTGTGATACTACGAGATTTGGTTCTTGCTGAAGAAAGGAGACAAATCTAGGGAAAAGCCAAAGTAAATAGGTTATGTATAGCTTACGTATCAACACTATGTGCTTTACTTAATTGGTACTCGTACACTGAGGTGCCGTTTTTGAATGTACAAATTAAGTTTTTCTCGGGGAGTCGTACAAATTAACTAGTACTATATGGTATAACATGTATCTGACATGCTAACTCTGATTTCAAATACAAGGTCTTTTAACATTGCCAATTTAACCAGCATAAATTGTGGATAATTAGTTCATTTTAACGGTCGACGTGTCTAAGGCCGTGTGGTAGGCGCGAGACGGCCCAGCAGCCTTTGCTGCTGGAAGGGGGCCAAGATAACATGCTCGGTGATGGCATGAAGAGGATATGGTGGGAGTAGGCCAGGATCAAGAATCTCCTATAGTTAGGGCGTGGAATGGAGAACAAATTGTGTAAGGATTGGTGGCAGTTGGTGATGTTATTCATTTCTAATAATCGGTTCGGAGCTTTGCTATGTGTAAATCTTCAATTTGTTGTTCATGTTCGGGTTTTTTAAACGAATTTTGTTAAACTAGGTGCACACGGTCGACCGTTCGAAATTTCCTTCGAGGATTAGGTTCATCTCGCCATATCACAAACTCCCGTGTTGTAGATTTTCTATTTCGACAAACAAAAATGAATATATCTGAGTTCTTAATCTCTAAGTGTTGTGTAGCTGTGTACATGCACCACATATGGTCTACTCTCCTTTTACACAACCATGTTTTGATTCATGATGAGGTCAACATGAAAAACAAGCGCATCGACGATGTGATTAATCGATTTTGGGTTTTGTTAAAGTGTCTTCTCAATTTCATGTTCATATTAGGAGTTTTTTTATGAATTTTGTCAAATTGATAGCACACAGTCGACCGTTTCAAATATCCTTCCGGGATGAGTTTCATCTTGTTGTTTCACACAATTCTCGTGCTATAAGTTTACGTTTTCGACACTTGTAAAGGAATAGATCTGAATTCTTAATCTCTCAACTTTTATTTGCAAATGCGATAGTGTAGGAGGTAAGTATACCATGTTGAGAAAAGGTGAGAGCAATATCATTAACACGGATAACAAACACACAAACATTGCATCACTACAACTCATGCATACAGCTAGCCCGCGCACCAGCTTTCCGTGATTTTGCCCGCCATGTTTGATTTTTTCAGTCCCCAAACTTCTATTATATTCCGTTAAACATTAGTGAGGAATAAAATGGCGGTTTTCTACCCTAAAAAAGTGGCAAAATTGACAGATTAAATCCTATTCTGAAATTTTAGCACAAAATGGACTAGATCTGCAAAAGTGCATAATTTGACTTTTTTGCATGGCGACTTAGTAGGGCGCTATGCTACATTGCACAACGCCCTGGGTTAGGACGTCTGCTCCTATAACGCTAGCCGCCACAACTTGACACACCATGTATTGTACCGTAACACCCTACCCTAGAGCGCCATTGTATGTAACATGACGCTCTGAGGCCCGGCGCCATGAAAAAGTGCCAGATCGTAATTTTTTCTCAAATCCGATTTATTTTGTGTTGAAGTTTCACAAAATGTCAATTTATCAATTTTCAGCACCGAAGATAGGCATATGGGGTTTTGAGTGCGGCTTCGAGAGGAGGAGAATGGGCACCGCCCGCAAGGATGGATCACTGGGACAACCATATATTCGCCGTGGTGGCTGGGGCTTGCAACTTACGTTGGCTGGACTACTGCCAAGAATCATGCAGGGGAGGTTCCATCAACATCAACTATTTAGCTCCAACAAGATCGATCGTTTTCGGCTTTGGACTTTGGAGGAGGACAAGACACAAGAGCCCGGCCTGTGACCGTCTGACGGTGGAGATACGGCTGGCTAGCTAGTTCTTTGGACCAGCCATCTTGGAGCGCCAATCGTGAACGCACAAATGAGTCAGTATTATTTAGACGACCGATGCTGTTCATCCAAGATCCAGCTAAAGATTGGAAGAAGTCCCGTCAAATGGAGCAATTTTGTGGTCTATTTTCTTAGACTTTCCAGGGGCAAACCTGTCCAGCTACATTCTCTCATTAAAAAACGAACGGACAGTTTACAAACAAAGGTACCGCCATACCAGCTCTGCAAACAAAGTGCAGATAGTAACATGGGCACTAGCCACACAAACTCCATACCAGGGCAACTGTGTCCTCTGTTAATCCTAGTAATTAGTCGAAGGGTTTGTTATTTACGCTTGCAATACACACAAGTTTCTGTGCAACTGGCTGTCAACATAGGCCGATGAGCGGTGGCCTCCCACTTTCCAACTTGGGACTGCCCTACCAAAGTACCTTTTGTTGGATATTTTGTGATCTAGGCTGCTCTCACTTAGGTCAAAAGTCAAAAATTACGGCTGCTACAGTAGGGGTCGGCACTACAGTAAATTGCTACAGTAAGCGGTGCTGCAGTAGCTTAGTGTGTTGTCTTGATCGGAGACATCCAATTCTGATCCAACGGTGCTAGTTCCCCTAGTGTGTGGTGCTAAACAAATAAAAAGGGGTCAGATGACCCTAGAAGTTGGATAACACACGGCAGTTTGCTCTCCTGCCTCTCTCTCACTCACTCTCCAACTTTCTAACTAAAAAGCCACCGATTAGGCTAGCACTAAAACACTAGGAAGAACTTCGCACCAATTGTTCCATCCCTAAGTGGTGTGAGCAATATTCGAAGGCATGGCATCTTTATCTTCAGATCAAGGTAATTTCTTTTAACCATCTTTAATTTTGTAGCTCAAACTTGAGCTAGTTGATCCTATAAGTTCACAACACCTTTCTCCTCTTGAAAATACGTAGTAGAGCGCCGAGTGTGAGTGATTGGATTCTTCGATCAACTTGTGATGCTAGAGGCAGAGCACAGTTACACAGGTTCATCCCCGTGTGGATCAAGTTAGCCTGGCCAACGGCGCGACAGATTGGGGTCTTCTCGGTTATGCTCATTTGTTTGTGGTGAAACCAAAAGCAATTTAGCTTCAAGTACATGATCCGACTCTTCTTTTGAAGTTTCGAGCAACTTGGAGCAATGGGAGAGCAGCGCCAACTCTTACCAGGATCGACCGCGTGCTTGTCTCGGTGGACTGGGACCTGGCGCTCCAGATTGTCTGCTTGCCGTCTTTAGTGTCAGACCATGCCCCGCTGCATCTGAAGATTGAGTGTGGGTTTTCGCCCCAAAAGGCGCTTCAAGTTTGAATCTTTCTGGGAGAAGTTTGACTTGATTCTTTTGGATTTTTGCAATGAATTAAGTCTGTGTGCATCGTTTGAATGTAGAGGCCGAGGCGTTCCTCCCCATTTTGACAAAAAAAAGATGGTTCTGACTGCTGAGGAAGCTGTCAAGGAGTCTTGGATATGAAATCCTTCGATAGTGGATCCCTATAAGCGTTTAGATGCTCTTTTTAGGAATGCGGCGGAATTACTTCAGGCATGCGGACATAGGACACTTCAGGCATGCGGACATAGGAAGATTGGCAACGCTAAGTTGAAAATCGCGATCGTAAACACAGTGATGTCTGACGGAGGGGGAGCTGTGGCTGTACAGAACACTGAAGCTTACAATGCTGGGGCTGTTAAGTCTCGAGAGAACTATTGCGTGGCAAAGGTCTAGAATTCAATGGATCGGTGAGGGGGGATGCAAATACACTGTTGTTCCACGCCGTGGCTAACTAACAGTAGGACGAATAAGAATTTCATCCCCTCGATCAAAGTGGGAGAGGAGATTATTGTGGATCAGGGGCAAAAGGAACATGCGTTCTATTAATACGTAGTACAAGCTAGCACACTATTGACCTGAGTTCCCTGGACTTGCCCACCTTGGATCTTCACGAGCTGGATGAAATTATCACATAGGAGGAAGTGTGGGTGGTTATCAAGGACCTGCCGCTCTGGGTCTTGATGGATTTACCGGTTGTTCTATCATTAAACAGGACATAATTGCCGGACTTCTGAAGCTGAATGTGGGTGATGGCAGAGGTTTCAACAGGCTTAATAGAGAACTGATTACCCTACTATTCTATTTGGAAGTGGATTAATTCAGCTCGCTCAGTTATAACAAGTTATTAAATTGTAGAATTTCTCTTTCTTACCTCTTTGCAGTCCTTGCCGGGGAATGTATATACTGACTCATGTTGATCTTTGGGTGAAGGAGGGATGGATCACAAACAATTACTTTCTGTGCATGTCGAGATTTTTGTCCGCTCAGATGTTGATTTCATGATGAACACATTTCTACCGACAAAAATCTCGACACATACCACATGTTCCTTGCTGAAAGTGTAGACGTGTGAGGCTGATTTTTCTCCAAAGGACACACAATTCAGGCTGAAGAAGCTTCATGGAAAATCAGAAAGAAGTGAAGAAGGCGTCCCATGGTTTAATAAGCGCTATGACCCCATTGGGCATGAAGCATATGACCCCATTGGGCACGATGCATTCGTGCAGCTCTCGTACTTGCAGAAAGGAGCAGTGACACTTCCACCATCCACCACTCTTTTCAGCCACCCCGTCAATGTGCACTTCCGCCACCTTTTGTTAACACTTAACACCCGCTAGGGTGCAGCACGAATGGAACACGACCAAGATCGTGGCAACTTGCACTGCATGGGTCACCTTTTGATCTAGGAGAAAGTGTTCTATTTTTCATCTTTCTTAGGTACTGACTACTGACTGGCCAATTGACATTCAGAAACCTAGCTGGGATGTAAAGATCCACGTTGGGAAAAGAAATTGTTGTTGACGCTTTCGTAAAGAAAAAGAGGAGGAGGAAAGTCGACGTATCAACGGAAGCTATGCGGCAACTAGACATTACGCAGCTTTAGCCTTTATCTAGCACATAGTGCAACACGATCAACACATTGCACGGCTGATCGGCTATTCTATTACGTATAAAAGTTTAATGAAGGTTTAGTTCTCCTTCAGACTTTCCCCTTTTTTCCACAAAAAAGGCTAAATAATATGGCTTTGGCGGAAAACTGTAGCCTGTAGGTATCACGCAAAATAAAAGAAAAATGAAATTTGCAAGTAAGCTAACTGATATGAACTTCGCAATATATTCATCCACTATCTAATATGAGCTTTGAAAAATAATCACAGTTAGGCCCAGGAACATGTTTAGAACATTAATGAAGCTGGGAATAGATTGTAAGGGTAGAGTTAATTCAAACTTGGGTGCCTGGCTACGTGCTTTCAAACTTTTGTTGATGAGCTCTCTCCTTTTGTTTTCCACGGCATAGGCAGAACAAGCATGCATCATTTTAACTCTTCCAGGAACCAGCTACTAAATATACAAATTACATTCAGAATGTGATGCCTAATTTTGTGTAAAAATTGAGGGTTAGAGTTGCATCTTGGACTATTTCAACAATTTGTGACCAAAGAGAGGTATATCATTTCTTAAATAAACTGGAGGAATATCTACATATGATATGTGTGCAATTGTTCGATGAACAAATGCGTAGTAAAAGCACTGACTAATTCGGGGAATTCATGCAATGGATCACCAAAACATAGCTGATGAGTTGATATTCAGTATGAAATATGGAGATGAATCAAGGATGTGTACAATTAAGAGCAGCTCATGACTGAATAGGTAGAATTGTGGTACTCTTATGGGTTCAACTCTCCAACCAGTTAAGGGTTACACTTTGAGTTGCAGCCTGAAATTCTAATCAGCATTCAGCATCATCATTGTCATCATCTTCATCAGATTCTTCTGTGTTCTCTTCATCAGATTCTTCTGTGTTTTCTTCATCAGATTCTTCTACACCATCCTCCTCTTCTTCCTCGTCATCAATACACGCTGCTACAACAGAGACAATGAGTCCTGTGGATTTCAAAAGAAGCACCAAATTGTTATATCCACCTCTTTGAAAAAAACTAACTGATATAAAAATATATCAAGAAGAAATAATAAAAATGTTCAAAGGTATTGTAGTACCCCTTTTGTCCTTTGGGCAGGTCCAGTCATGGAGAGAGATCAGCATCTCAAGTAAGTCTGGCTCGAGTGTACATCGACGAGGATTCACAACTTTCTCCCCCATGGTAAACACAGATTTAGAAGGAACTGTTGAGATAGGAATTGCAAGTATATCACGAGCCAAGTTTGCAAGGGTGGGGTAACACTTAGACATGCCACTCCAGAACTCCAAGATATCCAAATCAACATTTAGATGCATGGCTGGTGATTTCAAATACCAATCCAGTTCTGTTTTTTGTTCAGGCGGGGTATAATTGTCAAACAAATCATCCTTCGCGTGGTATTCAATAACACCACTCCCAACTGCAGCTGAACAAGACAACTTCTCATATTCAGTAAACAATCTGCGGAAGGATGCAACAACTCTGTCAGTATACTGGCTAGCATCAACAACACCATAGATCTTCTTAAAACAATAGCTGACCAAGTTGAGCTTGTAACGAGGATAAAAAACAACAGCAAGAGCCAAAACTAGGCTGTACTCGGACCAATACTTGTCAAACCTGGCCTTCATGTCTTTCACCATAGCAGCCATGAAGTTTTCTTGCTCTTGTGTCACTTCAAGCAATCGATAAACTTTGTAAACTCCGAGAAAGTACAAACTGGCAGTTTTCTACTTCGTGCCTAAGAAAGTGCATGTGATGTCATAAAGTGGCTTTAAGAACTTCTCCATTGTTGCTACCCTGTTCCACTCTTGATCACCAAGATGGAAGTTAGACAAGAAAGTCCTATGTTTTGATGCGAAATGCTTCAAAGCTTCCTTGTAATACAACGCACACCCAAGCATTTTGTAAGTTGAGTCCCAAGAAACAACCACGTCCGAGTGTAACTTCATTGTAACATCCAAAAGACAAATTTCTTTAGCACATCGATAAAACTCATTCTCTCTTTTTCTAGAATAGGTAATATAGTGAATTCCATAACGAATCTTGTCAACAAGATCATCAATCAGCTCAAGACCAGCTTTCACAACCGAATTTAAGATATCTGTGCAACAGTGCATTTGACATAATTCACCATCACACAACAATTTTCCTTTGTCTACCAAATTGGTCTTAAGTGAATTAGCCACAGAAGCATCATCCAATGCATTATCAAGAGTTATGCACATTACCTTCTGATCAACCTCTGATTTGCTAAAACAGGATGCTACAGTGTCAACTACATACATGACATCTTCAGGAAAGGCCAAGTGTTTGAATCCCATTATTCTTCTCTGTAATTTCCAATCAGCATCAATAAAGCAAGCAGAAATGCAAATATAGATATCATCATTATAGTTATCTCCAGTTTCTTTACCCTTCCAGTGGTCAATGGCGAAACTGATTCTCCCAGGTGCTTCAGAAATGATAATGTGCAGAGAATCCTTTTCCCTACCATAAAGAGCCATGACATCTCTGTCCAAAATGGGACGGGAACAAGGGAACAGTGGATTAACATCACTAATAAACTTCTTAAAACCAGATCCTTCAACCAATGAGAGTGACAACCCGCTAGTAATAATAACATAGCTAATGCTCTTCTACCAGCATCATAATCAACAACATTCTGGGGCTCGTCGATTGAATCTATAGATGTCAAGAGAGAAGTCTTCATTGTTTTGTAACACGTAGGACATTTTGCTGATTCCCCATTGCTTCTGCTTTCTAGGATCACGAAACCTTCCCAAATGTCTGATACTTTCTGGCACTTTTGACTTGGCTCAGACCCAGTTGACTCATAATCCTCCTCGTCCCCCTCCTCCTCCTCGTCCCCCTCCTTCTCCTCCTCCTCCTCAACCTCCTCTGCGTCCCCAGCCTCTGCCTCATCACCAACAGAAGGCCAATAGCTAGCCTCACTTTCTTGTGTTGACATGGCTCCGGAGCTGCACAGAAACACACCTCAATACATTAGAAGAGGATGCCAGCCCAAATCATTAATTAGATTGTTCCAAAAATATATCAAGACAAAATAACAGAGTGTAACTGAGGCCCTGAGTTCATGTTCCCCCATTCTACATCTACCATTAATAGATACAAACTGTTACTCATTTGTGATATCGTTTTCACATCAAATTTTTTGAATCAGCATGGTGCCTATATGTCTCGTAACAGCTCACATAGTCAGATGTCATTCGGCCATCTAGAGGCTATATATTATCAAAGAACAATGAATGATGAAACCCATCCTGCTATCTCTAATAAGCGTACAGTCCCACCTGGCGGCCAACCAATTTTGTTTTATTTTTGAAACAACTCGTATCCTATAAGGTTATTAAGACGCTAATTTTCCACTCAGCAATTCGCTAACTAATCCAAGAAAGCACATCGTAGATACTTGGGGTTCTGCTTGGTATGATTGGGGAAATAAAGCACATCGTAGATACTTGGGGTTCTGCTTGGTATGATTGGGGAAACAGAAATTTACGGGACAATGCGCTTGCTGAAACGCCCCCAAATTTTATAATAAAATAAAGTAAGAAAAAGCGACAATCGGATCAAGATTAGAAGCAAACCTAGGGCAATCGGCCCGAAGTAAGGAGACCGCAGAGGGCACGGTTCCGGGAGAAGAGACGTCGGTGGTTGCCGGCAGGGTGCGGACGCGGAGCTGGTGTCGCCGCGCCGTTTTGCGGTGAATCCACGAGAAATGAAGAGGCGCTGCAAAATGAGGGGTTTGTCTAGGGTTTTAAACGAGTTAAAATATGGGCCAGGCTTCACTGATTTAGGTTTTTCTTTTCTTCTGTTTTGATTAAAAGGCTGACAGCTCAAAGGCAACATTTTCCCCCCACAACTATGGACGTGGTTTCTGAAGGAGCGTGCTAGGCGTAGGGTAGGGTGACCTAAATTCCCAAATGTACATCAGGCCATCGGATCGTATCCAACGCCCAAAATCAGCCACAATGTAGTTTTGTATTTTAGTCTTTTAGTTTTCAGAAATCAACCCGTACTACACATCAAGGGAAAGCACTATTGGGAGCGATGCGACACTGTATCGGACAGCAAAACTATAAGGGTGTCGAGAGGAAGAAGATCACTGTAGCCCCGCGGCCGCCTCGCCGCCCCGCCCTCTCAAAGCGCCCCTTCCGCTAGTCTGCCGCCGCCTTCATCCCCGGCCATCCCTCTAACCAACCCCCGCGCACCCCCTTCTTCTCCAGTTGTGGCGCCGCACACACCATTAAGTCTAGTGCTCGGTTGCTGCCTCGTTCCATTCTCGACGACATCTTCTCCGTCGCGGCTCTCTACTGGTAGCGGCAGCAGCGCCGACGCCGTCTCGGGGGTGGGGGAGGAGGACGCCACATCGCAAAAACTGTGCACGGGTACAAAAACAATTTCATATTAGGAACTAGTTAAGACTTAAGAACTCCATAATTATAATTATCATGTACAAACTTCTCAGATAAAATAATGAACCTTATATGGTGCATAACACATTGGCAACATGCGTTAAGAATTTTAGTTATTTCTAGGTTTTACATTTTCATCATTGAACACTAACACTTAATAACGTACGTATAATGCTAACTTACAAATCTCTAACAGAAATGCTCCCTAATGTGTAAGCCCTAACCATTGCAAATGCATCTGAATAGTAGTGGCAATTTTAGCATACTAACAATACCAAAATTGCACGACTAGCCATATAAACATTGCCATTTTAATTATACTAACTAACAATAGAAAATTGAAATACTAACTAGCTTGTACTACAAACCATATGAGCAAAATTATTTTAGTTACACTTACAATAGAAAAAAATAACAATGGCAGGTTACTTACTAAAATTGAAAATTTTATAATACCGCTAACAAAGTTTGCACTACAAAACATATTAACAATAAAATTTAATGCAAAATTCATCGTCACGATGACCTATTCACATAGAAAGTATTGGCATCACAACCGATATCACAAGGGTTTATACGTTAGACTCCATGAGAGGTGGTTTGTCGGGGTCATCGTTCTCCGGTACCGCCAGCGGCTCTTCCAACAATCCTCCTCTCACAGTGGCACTGGATCCGAGAAGGCCACGGATCAGGGTGCCTACACGGAACAGGGAATCCCTCCACGCCAACACCGGTCGCGTCTTCATCCTCTTCCTCCGCCACTCAGGTGCGCCCCAGCCCCAATCTACCTATGTGCATGGCCTCCAGTGGGCGTCGATACCGACACTGACTCCTCTCTATCCGCACATATGACACCGATGCCTCCTCCTCCTCTCCTCTTGTGCGTGTCTCAGCCGTTTTTTCCTCCTCTTCTTTCGGGCATCGAGCACACGAGATTTGGTCGATGAAAAGAGGAGCTAACATGCACTCACATGCGAAATGTTAGAATAAATGGACTTTTCTAATTAATTTAATTCATGTAAATATCATGACATTGATGCTAGTAAAAAATGGACAGACCTACCATTTCTAACATCGGACTCCCTCTCTTGTTTTTGTCGAGGTCGACAATGGACACGAGTATCATGAAATGTATGGTGATGATTTTTTCGGCCCACACGATAACAATCATCGATTATGAACCGTATGCGATGTGGTCATCCATTTCTGACGTGCCTCATGGTGCACACACACCTTTTTTTTAATCGTGTCCTATGTGCGAACCGTGCCCGATGAGTGGTGCAATGTTTTAGTGTCTAAGTGAACGTGATTTACGAAAAATTCAGGCAACTCAGAATTAACAAAAAGCTAATAATAAAGTTTATTCAAGCATGTAAAGGCAGCAAGATGTCTTGCAGGGCATGTCACTGCAGTTTTTACACAAAAGCTAAAGCTAGCCACCAAATTAACAGCTAGCTGCTCATCGACTTGAAACTGCCATACTGTGATAGCGAGGACCAGAAACGGACGTTTGCTGCCGCGCGCAGTTAACACACCAACGACAAACATCGCTGCGGAATTCATCGCCGTCCTCCTCCTCTCTGCCGTCGTCCCAATTAGATGTCCGGCATGTTCAGGTCGATGCTGTGCCACGCGATCGCCGCGGCGGCCACAGGTCCAAGCCTTCTCCGGTTGTTCCCGCCGCAGGTGTTGCTGCGCCTGACGTGCGAGCGAAGCGCAGAGGAGCTGGGGAAAGTGCTCATGCAG
This sequence comes from Poa pratensis, assembly GCA_947311845.1. Lineage (NCBI taxonomy): Eukaryota > Viridiplantae > Streptophyta > Magnoliopsida > Poales > Poaceae > Poa > Poa pratensis. The sequence goes on from CAMZMU010000054.1 coordinate 59,958,647, forward strand.
AACACGCACGGGTGCCGCCTCCCATCCGGATGGCAATTCATGTGAATATTCAGACTCCGGGACTTGTTGAACGTCTTGCGGCAGACAGGGCACTCGTGCAGCAGCTCTTGGCTCGCAGCCTGCTCCGGCGCTTGGCTCTGCCTCTGCGCCGCCACGGTTTTGGGCGCTTTGCGGGGTTTGGTGGTCGTCGGCTTCGGCTTGGGTGCTGCTCTCTTCGGCCCGACGACTGCCATAGTCTCCCGGGCTTGGGCGGATGCCAGTACCAGACCTGCAGCTGCAGGGGCTTGGCTCGGCGGCACCACCTGCTCCAGCACCAGACTTGGTCCGACAGCGGCTACCGGCGACGGCAGCACCTGTCCGGGACCTTGTGCTGGGGCACAGACGTCCAACGAAGGCGGTGTTTGGCTGGCCGCCGCGACCGCCGGCGCAGACGGCGCTTGGTTAATCAGCAACACCGGCTCTTGCGCTAAACCGTGGGCCACGCCCGCTGGAACATCCGCTACGTGGGGTGGCGCCGGAGGTGGCGCTGCAACATCAGTGTGGAATGCAACAGGTTCCTCACGGACGCCGCGGGACAGCATCATGAGAGAAAAGGCGAGGCTCTCCTCCTCGGATGCCAGCCATGGTTGCTCAGCCGGTGGGGTCGTGGACATGTACTGGCCGGTGCTGACAGCCATGAGATCTTGATAAAAGAACTTGCTAGCGAGGGAGGGAGGGAGCTAGGAAGAGATAGATGATGTCTAATCGAGCAAGGAACATGGGAGGGATTGATGTGTGCCTACTGCTTGTGTGGTTTTGTACCTGTGCCGCGAGATGGAAAGGGAGGAGCCAAACTATCAACTAGTAACGGCACAGTTAAGTGACGTACGCACGGCAGCGGTGCCGCAAGATCACTACAGGCGAGGCCTTCCGGGGCATGAATAGCAGACGTTATCACCAGCGCTTCCTACCTTTTTATTCAGTTTTGCTACGTATTATTTAGCATAAATATTTTTCTTTAGTATAAATTAGTTAGTGAGCCACCATTCATACATATCTCTCGCCTTCATTTGTTATGCTAAAAATATCTAACAAAACATAATATATTAACCAAAATACAAGTACTACCTCCGATCCATATTAATGGCCTCAACTTTATCTAGATACATATCTAGTTAAGTGTTTAGACTAGATGCATCCGTATCTAGACAATGTTAAGACCATTAATATGGATCGGAGGGAGTAATGAAAATCCCTGAGAAACTAAGTTAATTACTCCTTATAAAATCTCTAAAATAGAGCATGATACCGACCTCAAACACATAGGACAAGTTCATCAAATGGGATGTATCCAAGTCATCACACACCTTTGGCCTGCCACGAGAAAATATAAGGTGAAAACGAAAGGTAAGATAGACCGTTTTTTATTGTAAATGATCTAATCCATCCGACATGATTATATAGGGGATCTTTTATGGTAAATGTTTCAATACAACTGGCAGATGAAGAACACCGCCTTGGGCACCTACCTCACGAGCCACGTGTCCATGTGGGCCTTCTTTTGATCACGTGGATCCCTTCGCCCGCGGCGCATGTCCTCACTACACCACACTCAACGTCAAAACATCTGACGACATAGGTGACATATGCAGATTTATTTAGTGTCGGCTATATTGATGTTTGGCAAAGGTTTTTATTGACGGACATATCTACAATTAATGACAGAGAGTACGGCAGAGCCAGATGGATGTACGACCAATGTTATTTTTGCTGTCACTTTTGCTGACAAGCATGGCATATGAAACATTGTTATGAAATAAACTCCCATTCAAATTCAATCGGCAATGCATATTACCATGATAAACAACTACAGTGTACTACTCATCATCAAATACCATTGATCAATATATTCATTCCACATAAATAGCAGATCTTGTTAGGAACAGTATAGCTAAGACGCATAGAAACTCCATCAGCAGCGTATGGTACCATCAATTTTATCGATCGAGCCATTCACCATCGACTGATCCCGTTTGGGCCAGAGGTCCCTAGGAGATGCTTCTCTAGAAAACAAATCGGTCGCATGTTGTCAAACCATTTCAGCCAACCAGACGCAATAGATCGATCGATCCAACAGTCTCCCCTCCATCTCCCCTTCTCACATATCTTCTTCACTCCAGCACTACCACCGCCAGGCCTCCCATCGTCGCTCTAATCGGTGCCGGCGAGCACGCCTGGCCCTCACAAACACCAGACCTAGCCTCTACCCTTATTACTGCATAGGAAGCAACCTAGAGATGAATCCCACCTTGGTCATTTCATTTTTTTTTCGAGGAAAGGTCATTTCAATTTTCAAGACAAGGATTATGAATCCGATGAAACAACTTGGTCATTTCAATACCGGACCTCAATGCTCATGGACCAATAAGTAAGAACGAACTTGGTGATTCTTTCTCATAGGTACCTAGTTGATAACACTTCGTACTATTTGTCTTCTGGCTTTCCATCCATTTGTACCTTTTTCTCTTAATACTGCAAACAATTAATTTATGACTAAACCAAGACAAAGATCCTTGAAGCAACGGATCCCGTAACTAATGAAGGAATAACCACACATGGTACAAGGAAGCTTCCACATCCAATTTACTTTGTGCCTGATGTAAGTTCTCCTCCAAATTCTGTAATTACCAATTCCAAATTGCATTTTACTAACCATCTTAATTTTAGTTATATACAAAAAAGTTTCACCCATTGTTTTATCTTTCCTTACAACTTGCAACTTTTGATTCAATAGAAAATAGGTATCAGCAAAAAGCTATGTTTCTAGGCAAGTCATGTTAAATCACTAGATCACTTGGATTAGTTATGTACTCTATTGGCGACGTGCATGATGTTGGAGAAATGAGCAACTAGTATTCACAGGAGGCCAAAGGCCAATACATATCATGTGAGGCAAAGTGCAGATACCCTTTATACAATGGTGATATAGAGAAAAGGGCACTATATATCTCTAACACGGGAATGACCTTCAGATTTTAAGGCTGGGTAGAAATAGACGTACTTCGAAGGGAAGAGAACTTATTGTAAACAAACACTGGTTCTATGAGGGCTGCACATATCACAGACCATGCATCGGAAAATGCTTGCCAAACTGCTATCACACATCTGATGACAGAGTGTGGGGTTTAGATTGATGATGCAAATGGCAGTTATGTTGCTGCTCTACAGAGCAAATTACATGCATCCACAACCTCTGATAACATAATCAAAGAAAACATAGAGGTTATCATGAAATATATGGCTTCTCCAAAAGAAGCAAACGAGGAGTCCCATCAAATTTGTCTAAACAATGTAGGCTACCTTCCAATACAAATATCATCGTGAGAGACAAACCAATCAGACAGCATTAGAGTACAATATGTTGGATGTTCTACATACAGGTTTGAAAGAAAGGTTGATGGTGCACTCGAAAGTTGAAACTCTAGCATCAACAAAACCCATTGATGGTCGTTTTAACGGTGAAACCATACATGTAAGTGCACAACATATTCCAAATAGCCTTTAAATCAACCTTTCTTTCAAACCTTTTTTTGTATGATTTTACGAAGTACAAAAAGAAAAGATGTTGTACGGACAAGGATCACCTCGCATGCTGCACATGAGGGTGGCGGGGACAGCAAACTGGTTTTAAATCAAGGGAATAGGAAAACCGTAAAATTGCATTGCCATTATCTGTAATGAAGATCTTATAAGGCCATGAAAAATACCAAAACCATTGTTTAGATTGTATGTAACAGAACATTCAAGACACTGAAAAATCAGTAGACTTTCCATTAGATTCAACCAATCAAGAAAATCCTTCATTCTTCCTTGTAACGAGGCCTATAATAATTGATAATAAGATTATCGTGCAGAGTGTTTGCTCAGGCAATAACGATTAGCAGGCTTGAAGTTTGTGAATTGTCAAGTGACAACAACCAGCCCTAACAGTTACCCAGTACTCAGATTTGAGTCATCGTCCATTGGAATTAGCACCCCGTCACCAAGCGACACACAGGTGTGACAGATTTATCCTTTGTCATATTTAAATATGCTCAAGTTGCCAAAAAAAATATTAGTTAAGCTTAAGATGATTTGGTATCAAATATCGAATGCACTGGAATATGACCACATAAGCAGCGCTTTCTAGACATTACATGCGAAATACAACATAGAGAAGTGGTCAGGTAAAGAAGGGATTCCGTCAACTAATGCAATTGACACTAAGAAAGTAAAGCAGAGAAAGAAAGAAACATCTCGCATAGCTTTGTGCATAATACTTCTCCAGGAGAGTACTACTGGGGTGCAGCCAATGCCTTGGGCTTCGGCTTTACCTCCACTTCATTCACACCTCGGATAAATATTGAATCAGGCTCGTGGCTGAAAATGGCAAGAGAACCAGTAAGTCAGCATTATGTTCTTGCTAGTGAGTAGTCACGGAAAATTTGAGGCAAGGTTCAGTCTTACGATTTCTCTCCCTCTTCGTAAGTGTAGCTTGATGCCACAGCGAGCAGATGCCCATCTTTACTGAACGACAGAGCAGCAATGCTTGAAGCATACTTGGAGTACTGCAATCAAAGCACAAGATCATCAACATCATACCACTCCAGATAGTCACATTTCCCAAGAAGCAAAACTCCCGGTTACCTGATATAATCTTTTCTTGTTTGTGCCATCCCATACATTTACAAATCCATCACACCCTCCAGTGGCAAATGTACCGTATCTGCAGACAACAGAAAGATTAAAGAAAATTCAAAACAAATAGACATATGAGAAATCAGCGGGAAAATTAGACACCAAAATTTACATTGGATGGAATGCAATTGCATTCACAGGATAAACAGTATCCCTGCCAGACTCAGATTTCCGGTGACACTTGAAAGCATACCTGAAAGAAAACTAACATGTGAGTACAAAACTATTTTGAATTGGACAGTTACAGTGCCACAATGGCGTAGGTTGCATGAACATTAGCAGATTGTAGCTTCGTGCTTAGCGACTGCAGAATGATTTACAATGCACAACTACAAGTCAGGCTATAGGGTTGACTGTATTATCTTCCGCCAGTTTTGCATTAGAATGGTACGGTATGAGTTTGCACACTTCTATAATGTGTGGTCATATAGAAAGTCTAGATCACTATGCCACCTTTACCAAAAAAAGCTCAATTTCAAAAAAGCTAAAATTTCTTAGCAAGCAATCAAGGTTGGAGCCATGTACTTTATGTTACTGGGAGATAACAAGTTTGACCACTCTTTTTTAGTGTTCTGCAATTCTTTTCTAATAAAAAGGGGTGCTGATCATGGTGGGATTGTGGACATCCACCCACGAGTTAAAGCCAGCTCGTACATGGGAAGGATTACGAGTCGAGCTGAGTCGCTAGGGTATTGACTCATGGAATAGTCACGCGACTAGTCATGACTAGTCGCAACTAGTCGAGGTTTTGGTTGGAACACAAGTAATGACTCATAGACTAGTTGAGCACTAGTCTTGACTAGTCGAACGACTCTTAATCCTTGGTACATGGGAGACTTTTTTTTAACAAGGTACATGGGAGGCTGGGACCAGTCTGCCTGCCGACCTCTCCTGTGACCGAATGCCAGAGCCCCTAGGCAAATTCTGAAGATTTAAACGCAGCTAATGCTGCCACAAAATGTTAGTTTAGGAAGAGGAAGAAACTCAAGTGTAGCACCCAGGTCTGTTCAATAACACTTTGGTTCATAGTGTAATGAAGTAACTGAACGAAAACTTAAAAAGAGGTAATTCAATGTTAAAAATGTGAAATTTGTAATAAATCTAAATGAAGGGCAAATATAAAGGTTACTATTCAACGTAAAGTTCCAATATGATGTTTCAAACACCATTTGATTTTAAATTTGAGTTTGGACGGTAGTACAATACTACATATTTTTGCTCCCCAAATTTGTCAGTTTTAACATTTTCTGTATTGAATTTGTGGCCCAAACCAAAGTGATTTCCACGGTATCACCTAGATATAGTTCGAACTAGATACGATAAGTGAAACGGTGAAAAAATATTAAGATATAATCAAATATATTAGCAAGAGATGGAAACTAAAGAAGTTCTCCATCCACATCCATTACTTTAACTGCGGTATATTCCAAGAAATAAATATTAGCAAGTGCGATAAGTAAAACAATTAAAAATACATGCAGATATCTTGAACCTAAAATATAGAATACATACTTTTTAGATTGTGCAGACTCTGAAAGATCAAAGAACTCCATAGAAACTCGTCCTTCGACAGAACTTAGAGCATACCCTGAAGCAAGCAGGATTACAGAAGATTAACTAGGGGGAAAATATGTATACAGAAAAACAAAGGACAAGATTGGTCTACTCAACACTGCTTGAACCACGTATTTGTGAACAGTTGGTCTATTACTCTACTAAGCATACTGAGGGCTAAACATACGAAGATAAACTTTAGTACTTGAAGCCTGCTTTGTAATGTTTAAATTCATGCGATGCCTAGCAATGATTTTAGATTATGGTATGCATTAACACTTCTTTTGTAATAGGTTAAACACCACATACGAAGATTACCACTCTGTTTGGACAAGCATATTCTATAGAACTGAAATCAAAATCTACAGAACAAAGCATAGTTTAATAATTTTCTCAAGTAGAAGATCAAGCACAACACAAGATCTACAAAAGTAAGGCAGCTTTCAAAAGAAAGGACCAACATCGCAGTCTATAAATAGCAACCAAACTGATGTCCACATATATTATAGTAATCTATGCAATGTTTCTTGTGATGGTTGAAAATCAGGCTGACAACGGGAAACATGCAGTAATGTAGTGCACCTAGTAAAGAGTGAGAGCTTACCAGTTCCGTTGGGAAAACATCGAACACAACGTGTTTGATATTTCAAAGACGAGTCCCTTTTTTGCTCAGGTTGAGACATATTGCGCAGATCATAAATATTGACATGCCTTCCTGCTGTTGCAACAACCAAGCGATTTCCTACCAATGACATAGAATATACACGCTCTGGTTGCGCATACGTCCCAACAAGTGTACGCTCTGGTCCACTTACTCCTCTTGGATCCCAGCATTTGATTGTCTTATCCCAGCTGCCAGTAATCACTTGTCCTAAATAGATAAATATACACAGACCGAAAAGTCATTTCTTATTCTGTTGAATTATCTCACACTAGCCAGATAGTATATTTTTTACAACTATTTTAAAAAATGTTGGGCACAATTTGCAAATATTTACATGATTGCATATTATGAACAATAATATGGACCAGCAATCTGAAAGCAACAAAGTCCAGTCTGTCTTGCAGTCAGAATCAATGATGTGGACCAGGAACAATGGCTTCTACCCTTTTTAAGTATCAAATACTTAAGCATTAGAAGAATTTCAACAGCATGTCTATTTCAGTTAAATCACCTAGTACCAGCATTTACACATTCAAACACAAGAAGTTTGTTCACTTTCTTTTTAATATTTACTTTCGAGAAAATTTGTTGTAAATGGTAGTGACATATATAAATGGATTTGGCCAGGCTATAGTTAGTTCGTACGAATGATTGGTTGGGAAGAATGGAGCATGGGTAGAAAAGAGAAGCTACGGGATAGAGATTAGCAAACTAGAACTCTACAAGGAGAAAGCTGCTTTCTTCATTTCTTGATTTTCTTGTACTTTCCGTTTTTACCACTGCTAACATGCTTCGCAGCCAATCATCAGAATGAACTACAAATAATCCAGAGTCCATGCACGCCACAACCACTTAAAGCAAAATGCCACAAAACTATAGAATACAGGCTTTTGTTAAAACTATCAGGAACTACAGGTTTAAGAATCATTTAAATACAAATTGTAGAAGTACCTTCTCGTTTTTTGAAACTGCTTATAATACCTATAGGTTTGTGAAATACTGAAATTCACTCTCCTTTTCTCTCCCACAATCTTTCTTTTAACAAGGGAGCATCTTTAGTTTAGAATCCTTGTTTAATCTAATTTGGTAACTTAAAGTTCCAGAATTTAGAGATATATTTACCAACTTTAAACGCAGACAGATAACAACAACTCTCATGTGAATAGGCCCGACAGAATAATGATACATCAATCTTTCTACAGCATTGTGCTTAAATTAAGGCCAATGGATGTTACACTGGCGGACTAAACTATATGGATGGCAACTCAAAACGAAAAAAAAAATCAATATTCCAACGCACAATAGAACAAATAAAATAAGCACCAAGACAAGTAGACATGACTATCTAGCAGAAAGAAAGCATAGATATCATAAACAATACTATGAGATGGACATCCACCTAAACAGATAACGCACTGTCAACAAGCCAGTCAACAGGTCTATTACATTGGAATGTATGTATGTGGAACTACCTACAGCATAAGAGTACAACAAGACAGTCAAGAGGTCTATTGCCATGAAAAAAAACATAAAAGCAAAATATATTCAATAGAAATAGGAATGTATGTAGAAGTACCTGCAGCATAAGAGTACTCCACACAGCGAACTGGACCATCATGACGCCCCAGAACATCCTCTTTTGATGAAGTAAATGCTAATCTGATACAGCCATGGGAGCAGATTCTAGTTAGTCTTACTAAATCTGGAGATAACACAAGAGCAAATCAACAAAAACAAATTACAAAATTTCCAAAGTTCAATTTACAGGCAACATTCAGCTTAGTAATGCGGGCATATTTCTTCTTAGTCTTGCCTGCAGCATTCAATTAGCAAGAAAATGTAAATCCAAGTATGGGCTTATTGCTTGGAATATTACATGGAGCGTTCAAATTAAGATTCACACACCAGTAAAAATCTTAAGGAGGACTGGACAATTTCGCAACAAAAATATTTATGTGTTGATTCTACAACAAGAGGTCCAATAGGCACACATTATTCAGTCTAGCTAGGACCCTGAATTAGCAACCCTGCTAACATATCAACCAGAATCACTTGCAACCCAATTTGGGGCCAGGCGGTTATTCAATCATAGTTTACAATGCACCAGGCACAGAACTTACCTACTGTGCTACGTTGCAATTTTAGTATTACTGGCAATTTGATAAGTGCTAAACTAGCAGAAACAGACGCAAACACTGAAGTAGATCGATTTTTTATCTACTAAACGACAGTTAGTGAAGCCGCTTCATCACATACACTGCTCAGATTCAACCTTATGGTGCTGGAACTAGCATGTGTGGCTCCAAATCTGTATGTGATGATTCCTATACAGAGAGCTCAGTAAACGTGAGAAATGAAAGCTGGTATCACTTCACTACTACCAAGGAGTTGCAGATCTACAACCCAATCGATTATACGAACGCTTCTGCTGCAGAAAAGGGTGCGAAAATAAATAGGGAGGTGAGCAGAAAGCGTCACCTCCGCACGGTGTGGTCGGCGCCAGCACTGAACCCGGAGGAGTCGTCGTGGAAGCAGCAGTCGAGCACGGGCCCCGGGTGCGCGAACTCCCCCTTGAGCACGTTGGCGTCGGCGTCGTACAGCCGAACCGTCTGGATCAGAGCGCAAGCAAGGAAATCAGGTCAGATCAAGCGAACTAGGGTTTATTACGGGTTGGGGGAAGGGAGGGGGTAATAATGATAAGAAGAGAAGGGGAGTGCGGCGGGCGTGGCTGACCTTGTCCCAGGAGGAAACGAGGAGGTGGTCGCTGTGGTTGGAGAAGCGGAGGTTGGAGATGCCGTCGGACGGCGGGTTGGCGAGCTCCCTGCCGCTGCCCATGGCGGAGCCTGGTGCGTCGGTCATGGTGGGGTGGGAATGAGGAGGGGGAGGGATTTGTTTGGGTGCGCGGAGAAGGGATTCGAAATTTGAATCTGCAACGGGCGGAGCGAGGAGAACGGGAGCGGGCGGTGGTGGTGGCAGAGACGACGGAGAGCGGAAGGTTTAGGGTCTGTTTGGTTTGTGCCTCCAAGTTACCCTACCAAAATATTGGTCACCTGGAAGATTCCCTCTCTCGTTTGGTTTACTGCCAATTTTTTGGCTGCCTATGCAACCTTCGGCGTTCTCTTCACAGAATGTTGCCAATTTTTTGGCCAGCCCCGGGCGGAGGATTCCTGCGCCAAAATATTGGCTCGCCAATGTTGGCAGGGCACACACAGGCAAAAACCAAACGTACCCTTAAAAACGGAAGCTGGGGAATTTGGAATCGGCGGACGGGAACGAGGGCAACGGGAGGAAAGACGAAAGGGACCAACACCGCTCTTGGCGGCGCCGCAGCCCCGCGCCGCCTGAGACGAATAGTACCTGGGCCGCATTTTCGCCGGCCCATTAACAGGTACGGTTTTTCTTTTTCTTTATTGTTTTCTTTTTGCGTTTTCTTTTAAACTGAACATTTTTTATATATGAATTTCTTTCAAATATAAACATTTTCAAAACTGGTTTTTTTACATTCTGGATAAGTTTTAAATCTGAACATTTTCAAAATCATAAAAAGGGTGATAAACGGAAAAAAAAGAAAAGAAATAGTAAAAGATAAAAAAAATAGAATAGAAAAGGAAGAAAAACGAAACTACTTAAATGGGTCGGTCAGCTGCGGATCCCTTCAGGCGACACGAGGCGACCGCGTCGCAACAAGCGGCAAGTAGGATCCAATACCTATCTCTCCGTCTCTGGGGGAGTAAATAGGGTAAGACTAGGCATCTTTCCGGCAGCCTCTCCTTGTAGGCGCTGGTCTGCCGAGCCCCCTACCCTTATATAAAGGAGGGGGTGCAGCCAAGGGGGCACCCCAAGGCACACTGCCAAAGTCTCCCGAAGCTGCACGACCCACATGCCCTAAATCCTAGACCTTCTCCCTCCCACGGAAGTGCTGTTAGGATCGCCTAGTTCCTTTTGATCAAATCTAGAGGGTGAGTCTAGAGTTTCAAGATTTACATCAAGTTGGTTCCCTGTGACGTCGTGTACTGGAAAGCGTGACATGCACGGTGCGCTATTTCTGAAACATGTGGATACCTCAGAGGTGTTTGCCTACTTCGACACTTGGTCGTGAGAGTTTTGTAAGGATATATTTTCATGGCTATGACATTTAACCAAACTGCGGGAATCCGCATCGACTACAGTCGTTTCTAGCTTCATCGACGGTTTTCAAGGGTACGTGATCATTACCTGCACCTCGATAGTGATATTGGTTTGTACATGCGCGTAGAAATTTTGTTTTGTTTGTGTAGCATGTTCCCCAACGATGACTATGTAGGGGCTCTAGTGCATCAGGTTGCAGCATCATGTGTGCAGCTACGCAGAGACTTGGTATGACTTCAAATCTTCCTGCGATGCAGATACAGTTTTCACTATCGGAATCAGCATCTGTGCCGAATGTCTCGGACACTCAGCAAACAGAAAAATACACTCGGTTTTCTATCGGGCACTCGGCAAAGTTATACTTAAGAGTTTTTTTGTGGCACCTGGTAAAACTAGAGGCGAAAAAGCGACTAGACGGCATGATTGACGGATTTGGCGTGTTTGCAGAGTATACGTGGCAAAGTCCGACATGGGATGATACGAGCGGCTGCCACGTCACTACAGGAATCGAGGGCTGTGCCGACGGCCCTCTCCCGTCGGCATAGGCCAAGTTACCGTCGGCACACACCTATGCCGACGGCCGCCGTCGGCACAGAGTGGTCGGCATAGGTGCCCGTAGGGATAGGCCACGTGGCCGTCGGCACAGGTAAACACCGTCGGCACAGGCTGTGCCGACGGCCAAAACAGCACCGTCGGCACTGTGTTCGTCGGCACAGCGTGGGTGGGACCCACCTCAGCCGGGCGAGGCAGGGGGACCTGTGCCGACGGCTTTGCCGTCGGCATAGGGTGGACACGCATTGTAAAAAAATATCCCCGCCGTCCCTCGCTGGGGACAGCCTGGGGACGGGGAACGACGTCGCATCCTCCGGCGTGGCCCTGCGCGTCGACGGCGTCAATCCACTGCAGGCAGGCGCAGCACGCAGCCTTCGCTCCACCGGCTCTCCCGTAACCCGACGCGCTCGCCGGCAGCGGCTTGCTCGTGGCGACGTCGGCGCGGTGCGGTGTCCGACGCGGTCGGCAGCGGTGGAAGGGGGAACGGGAGGGTGAGGACGCGGACGGCGCCGCCCGGGTGCGCAGCGAGGAGGGGCGCGAGGAGCGGGGCCGTGGGTGCGCAGCGAGTTGGCAGCCGGAGGGAGAGACTCTGAGCGCCGGGAACCCGAGGCTCGGCCGTGAGTGGGTCAGGCGGAGGCAGGGCGGAGCGCGAAGCGGAGCACGGAGGAGACGGTGGTGGTGGCGACGTTGGGTCGGTCCTGCACGGGGACGGCGATGTCCAAGAGCGCCGGTCAGCCGCCTCGGGCCTCGACCAGGCATGGTTTGCTGCTCCTTGTGCGTTTGCGAGAGAAGATAAGGCAGGAGACGAGTGGTGCGGAAGGAAAGAGAGAAGATAAGGAAGGAGAGAGAGAGAGACACGGTTAAATAAAGGATGAGACTAGGCGTCCCCCGGGGGATCTCCCGCCCCGATCCCCCGGGTGGAGAGCCGTCCGATCGTACCATTTGTGTCCATTGGATCCCGCCGTGACTCATGTCACATGCAGAAAAGACGAAACGTCGCTTTCCCACGTAGACATCGTCGGGTCCAAACCGCGTACGTGTTCGCAGAAAACGACGCGCATGCGTCGGCTCGCGTTCATGACCGCGCGGCGGCTGTCAGCAGCTACCGTCCGCTCTGATCGATCAGCTCAGCTGATTTGGTTCGGTCGTTGCCGGAAAAAAGGAAATAAGAAGAGAGATTGATTGGGTGCAGCACGTAAGTCAAGGAAAAAAGAGAAAAAAAGATTAGGTAAGGACGGTGGGCATTTTTGGCTCGAGTGCTGGCAATGTCGTGGTAGCAATTTTTTTGTCTTGTAGCAAAAACAGTATGATCACAAAATAAAAAAATATAGCACCGGGGACGTTGTATAAAAAAATTGTACTATTGTAGCAGAACTGACTTCATCCGAGACCTCACCTAGCAAAAACTTTGTATAAATGTAGCAAAATCGCAAAAGCCAAAAAAAAGTTAATTGCAAACATCGTAGCAACAAAACTCTTCCAGCGAAGTCATTCGATGAAACTTATGATGCATAACAATTGTAGCAAAAAAATCCATTGGTAGCATTTTTTGCTATTGTAGCAAAATTGTAACATTATATCATTTTAAATAAAAAATATAGCACTCGAAGTAGCACACGACGACAGCTTTGCGGCTTGCAGCAGCAACGGTGGAGCCACCACAGATAGCTTGAAAAAAGCCTAGAGATTTTTGCTACCACCCTTGTGTGGATTTGCGTCATAGGAAGAACAATATTGCTACAGTAACAATTTCCATATCTTGAACAGAAAATTTGCATCCTATAAATAAGAAAAATGCTACAATTGTCATGCAGACAAGGAAAAGAAAATTTCTGCTACACATGTTCAAAGGATTGCAGCAAGTAGGGTAAAAAAAAGAAAAACAATTGCTACAAATGCATCTTAAAGAAAAAGATTGTAGCAAATGGATAACAAAACTTGCTACAAATCTTCTATAAGTTTGCATTAATAGTGGAAAAATTATGCTACAAAGCAACTCGTGAATTGCAGCAAATGGAGAAAGAAACTTGCTTCAAATCTTATGTCAGTTTGCATTAATAGTGAACGGATTATGCTACAAAGCTTGTAGAATTTTGCACCACATAGAAAATAAGGAATATTTTTGCTACAACAGCTCAACTGATTCGCATCAAAAGAGGAATTTTTTTGCTACAAAGATTCCTAACATTTGCACCACATAAGAAAAAAAAATGCTACAATCATTATGTAAATTGCATATGAAGGGGAGAAATTTGTGCTACAAACCTTCTTAAAATTTGCACCTCATGAAAAAATATTGCTACAACAGATTTGTGGATTTGCATATAAGGAAGAAGAAATCTGCTACAAACCTTTCAAGAATTTGCACCACAAAAAGAAAAAAAATGCATCAAACGACCCCCCGGGTCGCCAGCCGTCCGATGCGATCGGGGAGTCCCATTAGATCCCACGCCACCCCCACCAACCCCGCGCGTTGCTACCGCCGTAGCAAATAATCCCCGCTTTTGCTCCCTATGTAGCAAAAAAACGGTTCGCCCAGAAAACAGAAAAAAGAAAGACTGACTTCGCCGGAGACCTCATCGCAATTTTTTCGTTCTATTGTAGCAAAACCACATAACAATAATAGCAAACAAATTGTTATATTGCAGCATCGTAGCAAAAAAAATCCGGAGAGTTGATACTTATGATGCAAAACATCAGAACAAATTGTAGCAAAAAAATTCTTCTTATAATGCAAATTCACAGAACGTATGGTGCAAAAAATCAGACATGGACAAAACCTCGTAGCAAAAACATTATGCTATTTTAGCAAAACTAAAAAACTATTGCAGCAAAAAAAATGTCGCGCTCCGTTGGGAGCATCGTCGCTACCGTCGGTAGCATCACCGTGCACCGTGGGTAGCAACACCGCGCCCCGTCGGTAGCAAAGTCGCGCTTCTTCGTTAGCAACATCGCGTGCCATTGGTAGCATCGCCGCGTGCCGTCGGCAGCATCACCGGCTCGTCGGTAGCGAGCCGTCGGTAGCATTGCCCCCATGAATTAAAATGTAGCACTAGTGAAAAAGGCTATGCAGGAAAAATCAGTCCCGACTCCGTCTCATGGTTCTAATGCCAGTCGTTTGCCACACCTCCGGTGGGAGGAGGCGTCGGCACGGTCGCGGCACCATTCCGCCGTGTCAGCAGCATCACTGCCCCGGCTAGCAGCACTGCCACTCCCGGGCTTGTAGCATTGCCACAACCTCCCCCTGCATGCCGCTCCGCCGACCACATAATCCGCCCACCTAATGTTGCATCCACGCCACATCCCCATAGCACCGGAAGCCGCCGTGTCCCGTTGTTAGCGCCGTCGCCCCCACTACAGCAAGCACCTTCGTTCACCTACGGCGGCCATCGGTGGAAGCATGGCCGCCACCGTAGGTAGCATCGCCACTCTTCGTCGGCAGCGCCGCCGTCCATCATTTGTAGCAAAAACAAATGCATCATCGTAAATAAAATTTTTGTTACAATATGAATTTGCGTCAAAGGGAGAAAATTTCTGCTACAAACCTTACAAGAATTTGCACCCCATGAATAAAAAATTTAATCAAGTGAAAAAAGTTTGCTACAAAAGTTCTGTGCAATTGCATCAAAAGTAGAAAACATCTGCTACATACACTAAACAAAATTGCATACACAGGAAAAAGAGAAAATGCATCATAAATTTTGTGAGAGGTTGGGGAGAGGCGACTGGCATCCATGGCCGTGGAGGTCGGGGCGTGTAGGCCAGCTTGAACGGAGACAGCAGAGCCGCCCATCGGGGCCAGCCCCACCGTGTCGCCGCTTGGAGCATTGGATTTCCGCCGCCGCGATTGACAAATCAAGCAACATCAAATAGAGAGCCATGGATGGAGGAAGGTAGAGGGAGGGGAGGAGGTGGCCACCACCACCGGCGTGGAGGACGGCGGGTTTGGTGGCCGTCAGAGTGCAGTGGCTCGCGGCGCGGGATGGTGTTCATGGCGGAGCCGACCCACCGGGAATCGTTGAGAAGGCTAGGGCTGGGGAGCCTCGTCGGCGGCGAGTGGTCGTCGTTGAAGGGGACTGGAGCTTGTCTCGGGGGCGGACGAGGGCGCGGCGGCACGACGAGCAACAAGAGAGGCCGGAGCATGTGACGCTTAACTCGAAATGGCGGCCACGGCGTCGCCATGGTAGCATCTAAGGGAGAAACTTGTTGCTACAAAACTTTTGTGGATTTGCATCCAGAGGAGAAACTTTTTGCTACAAAACTTGTTTCGCCTAGTTCTATCGCACATCGCGCGCCCCCGGCAGCATCACCGGCTCGACGGTAGCAATGTCATGCACTGCCGATAGCATTGTTTGCTCGTCGGTAGCAACGACGGGCCGTCGGTATCATTCGCTTGTAGCATTTGTGCACGTCGGTACCAATGCCATGCATAGTCGGCTCGTCGGTCGCAATGTCACGAGATATCGGTAGCATTCCGCTCGTCCCTAGCAATGTCACGAGATATCGGTAGCATCCGCTCATAGCATTTTTGGATACCGTCGGTAGCATCATCGACTCGTCAGTAGCAACGACGCGTGCCAACGGTAGTATCGCCACGTGCCGTCGGTAGCAACTGTCGGTAGCAACACTTTACGTCGGTAAATCGTCAGCTCGTCGGTACCAATGGCGCCGTTGGTAGCAACATCGGACACGTTGTTAGCAAAAAATACGAAACCGTTGTAGCAAATATAAGTTGTGTTGTTGTAGCAAAAATGAATTCGCTAGAGACATCGTGGAGACCGTGTAGCAAAAACGATCGCGGGAGACCATGTAGCAAAAACAATTATACTATTGTAGCAATATAACAAACCTTTTGTAGCAAAATTAGGTAGCAAAAATCGACGCCGGTTGTAGCACCACACATCGACCCCGATGGTTTCTCGAAGCAACGCAGCTGTGCCACAGTAGCAAACGCCGGCCGTGCCCGGGCAGCACCTCGGCTCCACGCAGGCAGCAACACTGTCGTGCCCCGACTCCACGACGGAAGCAACCACCACCGTTGATCAAAGTAGTTTTAGGATGGATTTATCGTTCTATCAGAGGGATCAATCTATTATAGGAAAAGCTTCTCACAGTCTAACAACAAAATAATAGATGCCAAATATGAAATAAATTGTATCAAACAACTAACAAGAGCAGGAATGGATCTCACACGAAACACACACAAACTAGCACAGATCACAGGAAAAAGAGTACTACACACCGATCCATAGCATGAGTATGAACTGGAGTAAATTCGTGCAGGCAAAACCACAAACAGGTTCAGGGCTAGTACCGATCTCTACAGTTTCAGTGTTGGAACAACTCCATAACCACAACAGCAAGTAAGAAAGGAGAGAAAAATCACTACTCCGACAACAGAAGGTGACGAAGAACAGCAGCAGAGGTGCAGGGAAGGATGGTGATTGGTCCGGCCTTGGCTTGACGATGAAGTTCACGGTGACGTGCTCGCCGCACCTCGGCACCACGCCGGCAGCAGCATATCCGTGCCCCCTGGCACCACCTCGGCTCTGAGTGCTGCGGACTTGGAGGAGTCGTCGGGAGCCGAGGAAGGAGGACTCGGGCTTGGCTGGCAAGAGGAAGAGGCAGATCAGCGACGTCCGTGAGATTCCCAGCCATGGCGGCCTGCAGCACGTACCCCATCGTCCTCCATGTCGGCGTGCAGCACACACACGGAGTCCTTGACGCCGGTCTACAGCACCCACGGCGGCGAGCCGTGGCTCCCGTATTGGTGGCCCCCTTGGTCGTGCCACGGCCGCCGGTACACAATTGGCCGGAAAAAAAGCCGGGGCGCGCCCGCCGAAGGCTGCCGTCGAGAAAGGGCGCCGTCGGGGCAGGCGAGGTGAGCGGGAGCCGGAGGGTTGTGGGGAGGTGAGCGGGAGCAGGCGAGGCTGCGCTAGTGGGTGGCGGCGGTAGGTGAGCGGCGTAGGTGCGGGGAAAAGAAAAGAGCGGACGAGGACGACGATTGGATAAGGCGAGCGGGGACACGCGTCACGCTCGCGAGGGGGAGGACGCGAGCGCGTGATCCCCCGGGTGATTACTATACTTTTCCTTAAATAAAGGTGTGGACGTGGTGGGCTGCATGCTTGACCAATAGAATAGCAGCATGCCATGTCATCAATCCATGTGCTATGGTGCTTGTCCAATATGACGAACATAGATGAGTGGACGGATCGCCTCCACGTCATCGATCCACAACGTGTCCCTCTGAACCAATCAGCTTAGAGCGAGTTAACTTTCTCTTTGTTCGGGACTTTTTGGTGAAGAATTTTTTCGAAAAGTTTGATTTATTACTTTTTCTACCAACTAGTACACATAAAAGGAATCCATGCCAAAGAATTTTATTTTTTAGTATTCTTTCACTTTCTTTTATTTTTTTAACAAATGGCCAAAACGGCCGGCATACCTATTCATTAAAAGGGGCCGAATTTTTCAAAACTATCGACGGTTCTGTAATATAATCACTACTTGTGCATCTTAAAATGATTTTGGAAAACATTTCAGAGCAAACTATCGCACACTTGTAGTTCAAATTTCATTTACTTTTGAAAAATCGGCATAAAGTCATTTAACTAAGCAAAATTAGGTAGAAATCGAGAAAATTCCTAATATTT
The DNA here is from genome assembly GCA_947311845.1 of Poa pratensis. Classification (NCBI taxonomy): domain Eukaryota; kingdom Viridiplantae; phylum Streptophyta; class Magnoliopsida; order Poales; family Poaceae; genus Poa; species Poa pratensis. The sequence goes on from CAMZMU010000054.1 coordinate 59,976,914, forward strand.
GGGGATTATCCATCAAATATGTACTAATATTTGTGGAAATAAGACGGTGCCTTTTTGCAACATATTTTTGGTAATTGCTTCATAAAAAAAGTCATTTTGACACTTAAAAAATGGAAAATGATAGTTATAAAAATAATTTGAAAACTCTTTTTGGCAAAAATATTTATCATACCAGTACACACCTATGTGTCAAATATGAACAATTTATCACAAACTATGGCACGAGGATGGCCATAACTTGGTCATTTGGCTCGAAACTTATACATGTTTATAGATGATTGACCTTTTTGTGAATTTTTTTTTTGAAAACTTTGTCAAACCTCATGTTTATAATTTTTCCTAGCAGCTAGTACACATAAAAGGACTCCATGCCAAAGGATTTCATTTTTTGAGCATTTTTTTACTTTCTTTTATTTTGTTGCAAAAACGGTCAAAATGGTCGCCGTGCCTATTCATCCAAAGGGGTCCCATTTTTCAAAAATATCGATGGCTCTGTGATATAACCACTACTGGTGTATCTTAAAATGATTTTTGTAAAAAATTTAGAGCAAACTATCACACACTTGTAGTTCAAAATTGAATTATTTTCGAAAAATAGGCATAAAGTCATTTAAATATGCGAAATTAGGTAGGAATTGAGAAAATTCCTAATATTCCTGGATTCTCGATAAAATATGGCCTATTTTGTGTGGAAATTGGATGGGTGTCATTTTGCACCATATTTGTTGTACTTGCTTCACAAAAAATATCATTTTTGACAATTAAAAAAGGAAAAATGACATTTATAAACATAATTTGAAGAAACTTAGTTCTGCAACATTGTTTGTCATACCAAGACACACCTATGTATCAAATATGGGCACATTATCACAAACTATGGCACGGGATGCTCATATCTAGGTCATTTGACTCGAAACTTATACATGTTTATAGATGATAGAACTTTTTGTCAAGAAGTTTTTTGGAAACATTGTTAAAAATCATGTTCAAATTATCATTTTTCGTATCAACTAGTACACATAAAAGGATTCCATGCCAAAGGATTTCATTTTTTGAGTATTTTTTCACTTTCTTTGATTTTTTTGAAAAACGGTCAAAATGACTGCCATGCATATTCATTGAAAGGAGTCTCATTTTTCAAAATTTAACCACTACTGGTGTACCTTAAAATGATTTTTTTAAAAAAATTAGAGCAAACTATTCCACACTTGTAGTTCAAAATTGAATTACTTTTGGAAAATAGGCATAAAGTCATTTAAATAAGCGAAATTAGGTAGAAACCGAGAAAATTCCTAATATTGCTAGATTATCAATAAAATATGGCCTACTTTGTGTGAAATTTGGATAGGTGCCATTTTGCACTATATTTGTTGTACTGGTTTCACAAAAAATGACATTTTTGACAATAAAAAAATGAAATTTATAAACATAATTTGAAAAAAATTAGTTCTGCAACATTGTTTGTAATAACAAGACACACCTATGTGTCAAATATAGCCACATTATCACAAACTATGGCACGGGGATGCTCATATCTAGGTCATTTGACTCGAAATTTATACATGTTTATAGATGATAGACCTTTTTGTGAAGAAGTTTTTTGGAAACATTGTCAAAAATCATGTTTATCATTTTTCCTATCAACTAGTACACATAAAAGGATTCCATGCCAAAGGATTTCATTTTTTGAATATTTTTCACTTTCTTTTATTTTTTTGAAAAAAGTGGTCAAAATGGCCGTCGTGCCATGATTTGTGATAAAGTGTCCACATTTGACACATATGTGTGTCTTGGTATGGCAAACATGGTTGCCAAAAACAATTTTTAAAATATTATTATAAATATTATTTTCCAATTTTTAAGTGCCAAAAACAACTTTTTAAACAAGAAAGTACCACAAATATGTTGCAAAAAGTCATATACATGAAAAAAAGATGAAATGGATGTCATATTTGGATTCCTCTATTTTTTTGAATCGATTTAGACATTTTATTTGTTAAATTTCAATTTACAGATTTAAAGATATGAATTATTCCATATTAGATGAAAAATAGGGGAAAAGAGCTATGCCTACGACTTACCTATGCCAAGGGCAAAGCCGTCGGCATAGCCCCCGTGCCAAATCTATGCCGACGGCATATCCTATGCCGACGGCTTTGTCGACGGGCTGGCCTCGTCGGGACCTATGCCGACGGCCCCGATAGAAAGCCGTCGGCACAGGGTTTGGCCGTCGGCATAGATCCCCATTCCTGTAGTGCGTGTACATGCTTTGCCGAGTGTTTACCGAAAGACACTCGTGTGTCATGTGGTCGCCAGGTGTGATGGTATGTGACACTCGTCAAAGAATGGTCACTTTGCCAAGTGTCCGCCTACAGTACAGTCAGCAAACATCATATCTCCAGGATAGGAAATCCCAGGTTTTCATGTTTGTAGAGTGTAATGAGACAGAAATAATCGACAAACTATAATCAAACATAAACACTCGAAAGTGCCTCTAAGGGCAGGAAAGAGAGCGACAGGAAAAAATTAGCGGGAAAGAAAGCGTGAGAAAAAAAGATGAAATAAGAGAAAAGTTATCTAAAAAAGAAGAAAAATGGTACGGAAAAGGAAAAGGAGAAAAATGCAAAATGAGAAGGAAAAGACATTTTTGACAAGTGTTTTTCTAAGGTGTACACTCGTCAAAGAGTTACCGCCATCAATTTTCAATCGGTCACGTCGACCGTGTACACGTGGTGAGGTGGTTCCCCGAGTGTACACATCTTTACCGAGTGTCTCCATAGAGCACTCGACAAAGATACATGTTTGTCAAGTATTTCCAGAAGGTACGCTCGGCAAAGACATCGTTTAGTCGAGTGTCATTCTTTACCAAGTGTTTTTTTTTGCCGCACTTAACGAACTCGTGCGATTTTACGGAGTGTCAGTGAAAATCACTTAGACACAGACATCGACACTGGCAAAATTATGATTTGAGGTAGTGTATGGAGATATCAAATGACAGCAAACCCACTTTATGTCGTACCACTTTATTTCAATTAGTTATGTTGCGTGCATGCATGTCTCTCATCTTCCTATAGAGACTGGACGGCCGGTTACTGAGCTTGATATCTGAACTAATCGCTCCAGCTGCATTAGGAAAACCGAAAACAAAAAACATGAGTAGAATAGAGCTAGGATTAATGCATAACAGGGTCGATCAACACATTCGATAGTACTACGTGCAAACGTACCAGATGACAATGAGCACATACCTTCCGGTTGAAGCGACTTGCGTGTGGCTCCAGTCCAGGATCTCATTGAATTCAACTAAAGATGAACAGAGATCGATCAGCTGGATGCGCTACGCAATTCCATATATAGCTTAGCTAGGCAGCTAGGTCGGTCTTCATACACCGATGCATTGCTGGTGGATGAAGCGCGTGCCTAATGTATATATGCTGATTGGAGCCCCTTATAATTACTACTCCTTTTACTAATTTGACTTGGGACAAAATCTAGAATTACACCTATTTCTATGCTGATTGGTGCCCATTATAATTACTACTCCATTTACTAATTGGAATACTCCTTTTCCACGGAGAAGTTTCGTCAGAACTCACGATGACCAATCTCTTGTCATTCATAACAAAAAAGCAATGGCCCCTCTTGAAAGTTGAAACCCGCATGCCCTCTACAATGACCGCAGAGGAGTACAAGTTCATCTCATAAAATATTGCTACATTACACCTATTTGTGGACGGACGGAGTAGTGGTTAGTGTCATAGGTGCGATAACATAGAAATATTTATTTATTACTTTATAGTCATTTTCATTGAAAAACAATATGTGATGATATCATATTACTTCCTCCATTCCTATGAACACACGGCGTGCATGCTTTGGCGCGGTCAATAGGGATAAGCTGCAAAATATGTTTTCAAATTTTCCCTTGAGAAAACAGCCTCCCCCTAATTTCTCTCTCTGGACCGTCCAGTTAACTCCTACTGTCGCAACAGTGGAATATGGGGTTCCCCTTATGCTGCCAAAGTGGGTCCACCACCTATGGGCCCACCAAGAAGATGGACAAGGTCAGGAGTCAAGACACGCAAGCCCTTTTGCGTGTTCGCAATTTTTTTTTGACTTGGGACAAAATCTAGAATTACACCTGTTCGTGGACGGACGGAGTAGTGGTTAGTGTCATAGGTACGATAACATAGAAATATTTATTTATTACTTTATAGTCATTTGTCATTGAAAAACAATATGTGATGATAACATATTATTCCCTCCATTTCTATGAACACGGCGTGCATGCTTTGGCGTGGTCATGAGGGATAAGCTGCAAAAAATGTTTTCACATTTGCCCTTGAGGAAACGGCCTCCCCCTAATTACCGTCGAGTTAACTCCTTCTATCACATCTTTGTCCCAATCCTTTTGCTGCTAGGTATGACTGTCACGTGATTTTGGGAGGATGTGGGAAACGAAACAGAGGGGCATAGTCGAAAGGTTAGCTAATTTTACGCACATGGCCTTGCTTTGTGGTAAAAACCGGAAAAAAAATATGCATTGTTCAATGGAATAGAGGGAGTATATGTTACTACCTCTCAATCTCATAAAACAAGTCATATAAATTTTGTCAACGGTCAAAACTTGTTAAGTATGACCAAATATATAGCAGAAAGTATGAACATTTACAATATTTGGTGAATATATTATTAAATATATTTTGTGATAGATCTGCCCATTTTCGAAACAAGTACTATTTTAAATTAAAAATGGGACATTATCACAAAACAAGTACTATTTTAAGCTCACGATGTCCTTTGAGCTTAGACAATGAAAAATGGGCACATTATCATGAAACAAGTACTCCTTTGAGCTTAGACAATGAAAATTGGGCACATTATCACGAAACAAGTACTATTTTAAATTAAAATTTCAAAAGTTTGTTACTCAAAAGCCAAATATAGAAGTGTATACTATTTTATTTTACTTGTTTTCTGATTAAAAAACACTCGGCAAACATGATACCGTCTACCGTTTATGGGTTTAAAATGGATGCGTTGCCCAGTGGTTTATCGTGGCACTAGGCAAAATCATTTTTTAATAAATGATATGTCTTGTTTTTCTGACAAAGAGGGAGTACTTCATTTGTCTCTTCTCTTTAATTACTTCATTTTTTTATGTGGCTTGCATGTTACCCCTATGCGCATTGTCTTGTTACGTTCGTTTCATCCAACATCTACATTGGCCTTCACCCATCCTTTTGGATGTGGCTGCAAATTAGAACGAGCACAGGAAAGACCTGAATATTTCATCACTCTCAGAAAATCTTAGTTAGGTACCATATATAAAATAGTTTTTGGCACATTTTAGGAGCAAATTTGAACAATCAAATTTGATTTACTTTCGGGAAATCGACTAAAACTTATTTAAACAGGCAAAACTAGTTAGAAAATTGGAAATGTATCAATTTGCACTGTATTCATTCGACTTGCTTCACAAAAACAACCATTTTGTGTGGGTTGTTGGACCTTCAGGCTTCGGGTTAATCCTGCTATTGGTTGATTTGGTCTGTCCATTCGCTCTAGGAGAAGCTCCTTTGAGCTTAGACAATGAAAAATAGGCACATTATCACGAAACAAGTACTATTTTAAATTAAAATTTCAAAAAGTTTGTTACTCAAAATCCAAATATAGAAGTGTATACTATTTTATTTTACTTGTTTTCTGATTAAAAAACACACGGTAAACATGATCCCGTCATCCGTCTACCGTTTACGGGTTTAAAATGGATGCGTAGTATGCCGAGTGTTTCTGTCGAATATATCGAGTCCTTTTTCTTTTTTGCCCAGTGGTTTATCGTGGCACTCGGCAGAATCGTTTGTGTCGAGTGCCAATAAAATGCACTCGGCAAATAGGCTAGCCGCTGGCACTCAGGTATTGTGGCGATAGTGAGAGGTGATGCTTCAGCAGGCATTAATACTACTCACCGGCCTGCAATTCCTTGGGTTCTTCTTGCCTATAAGTATGCCTTTGGAGTTTGGAACTGCGGTGCAGAGGGCCATCCCTTAAACCTGAAAGGTGAGGCCTTGAGGGATCTCTTATGGCTCCTGCTACTCCTCTCCTCTGTTATTTGCTCTTGCTCCTCGCAGCGACGTCCGCCGTGGTAAGTAACGCACAGCTATCGGAGAACTACTACGAGTCTTCTCCGGCTTCACTTCCACGACTGCTTCGTGCAAGCAAGTCCATGCATCTCGATCTCAAGCTACCATTTTTTCGTATCTACAAGTAGCTAGGCTTGTGTACTGACGTGAAATAATAGGTAGATCTGTTGATGGTCGATACAACAGGGGTGCGACGCGTCCGTTCTGCTGGACGACACGGCCAGCTTCACCGGCGAACAGGGGGCGGGGCCGAACGCTGGGTCGCTGCGCGGTCTGGAGGTGATCGACAAGATCAAGCTGCTGCTGGAGCTGATGTGCCCGCGGACCATCTCCTGCGCCGACATCCTCGCCGTCGCCGCCCGCGACTCCGTCGTCCATGTAAGCTAAGCGGAAGGAGTGAAACTATTGATCGTTCCGTCGTCGGCGAAACATGCAAGCGACAAGCAGTACGTTACTCACTGGCTGGACTTTTTGTGCAGCTAGGGGGGCCATCATGGACGGTTCAGCTTGGAAGGAGGGATGCCACCACAGCAAGCGCGTCACTGGCCAACAGTGACCTCCCCGGCCCCAACTCTAACCTCAGTGGCCTCCTCGCCGCGTTCTCCAAAAAGGGACTAAGCACCACCGACATGGTTGCTCTCGCAGGTAAATACTATATGCGTTACCTGCGCTGCAACACACAGCTGATAATAGGATTACCATTTACCCGGTCGGATCGATCGATAAACAACTTGTCACATGAGAGAAAAACGTAGTAAGAAATATGCATGCATGTTGAGTTTGTTTACCACAGGGATGAGTGTTGTTAGATGTTGATGCAAACCAAACCAAGTGCGTATCGTACGGTAGATATGTAGTTACATGTAGGCTTTTTGGTCCATTAATTTATGACTCTTTTTTCTCAAAAGTTCTTGGCAGCGCTTTCGATCTAGCTGGAGTACCTATAAATGATCGACCGAGTAGTGTCCATCACTGAACACTGATCATATACCAGCAGGCAGGGACACGCTAGCTAGCGTGTAACATGACGCATTGCCTTTTGCCTGCATGCCCTGAATAAAACATGGTGATGATCGATGGCTCTCGTCCCTTGGCTTGTCACCACCTTTCCTTTTCGCAACCAGACAAGGCTTGCACGAGCCATCAAGTACTTTTTTCCCTTGCAAACGGAAGCATGATCAATCGAGTAGTCAAAGTGTGCCGGCCAACTACCTCATAATTCATTCATTCATGCACCATGCAATGTTCCAAATTCAAAAGCGAAATCACCATGCAATTATGCATGGATCCATGCTACTACATGCATGTAAGTAACTTCATCACAACACGAGATACGTACTAGAGTAATCGGAGAGCGACGTATCGATCGATAGATCTCCAGTTGACAGCTCCATTGTTTCCTAGCTCGATCGATCACCACGTGAATGCACATTGCTGCAGGGGCCCACACCATCGGCCGGGGGCAGTGCCAGAACTACCGGAACCGGATCTACACGGACACCGACATCGACCAGGCGTTCGCGGCGTCTCTGCGACCCGGCTGCCCACAGGCCGGCGGCGACGACGGAACCCTCGCGCCGCTCGACGCGTCTTCGCCCGACACCTTCGATAACGGCTTCTTCTCCGGCCTCCTCAACCAACAGGGGCTGTTCCATTCCGATCAGGCGCTCTATGACGGGGGCTCCACGGATGATCTGGTCAGGAGCTACGCCTCCAACAATGCTCAGTTTGGCAGCGACTTTGCGGCGGCGATGGTGAAGTTGGGCAACATCGGCCTGCTGACGGGATCCTACGGGGAGATCAGGGTCAACTGCCGGGCGGTAAATTAACGATGGATCGGCTATCAGGCAGAATTGAACAATGTGATTTCGGAAACTATGGAAAACGAAACTGCATATTTATGTACACCGCCTATTTATTTGCAATCTTTGTGTCTCACCTTGTTATATTTACATCCATAATTCATGTTAAGAGGGTCTGTCGGTGGCAATTTGTTTGTAAAGATTAGTGTTCTCCTACGATGGTTAGCCGTTGTTGAGGGCTATGATTTAACAAATTTTCAGACCACTAAGAATAAATAATTGGTTTATAATTGCGCTCTTGCTAGGTCTCGGTCGACATAGATGATAGATCGACTGCTGTAATTTACGCAAACTAAAAACCTTTGCCGTCTAGCCTTCCCTGTGTCATCTAGTGAGAAGTATAATTATATACACACAAATCGACGCACCCATGAAACGCGCCACTACACACTGAGATACGTGCTTGGTGGTTGAAAACAACACGAGGAAAAAAACAGAAGACCCGCTCGGGCGCCGCCACTTCCTCCGGCCCCCTCCCCCTCCCTCTCCCCTGTCGCCGCCGCCGGCGTAGACCGCCGGGCCTTTCCCGCGCGGGGCTGGCGGCGGCGGGAAGACTTCTCCCACGAGCGCGAACGGAGGACGGGAACTCCTAAAGGCGGCGGTTCTCCCCGGCTGGCGGCGGCCCGGCTCGGCGGCGTGAGTTCCCACGACCGGGTGGAGTGTGACGCGGCGGCGCGGCCGTTGGCCGTGGGAGGCGCGGTAGTTCGCACGCGGCCGGCTGGCTGCCGGAGGGCGGCCGGCGACGCCCTACCGGCCCAGATCTGGGCCCTTTGGGGCCCATCTGGGCTTGGGCGGGCCACGGCGGGCGTGGTGGCGTCTCCTCCTGTGGACGACGAGCAAAGGCAGGTGCTTGGGATGGCGGCGTCGGCAGCACCCCCGCTGCAGTGCGGCGGCGGGACTTCACGAGCCCACTCGGGTTCGGCCGGGCCAGTGAGGGCCTGGTTTGTCCTGCTGCTGCATCCGATCGGCTACTGCCTCATGGCGGTGGAGGCTGTTCCCTCCCATATGCCGCTGTACCGCTGACCCTCGCCGGTGTTTTTGCTTCTCGGTTCTACAGGCCTCATGTCGTGAGCCACGGTAAGACGGCGGTGATGACTCCAAGACCGTGGTGGCGTGCGCTAGTGGGTTGCAAGTTCGGTGGAGCGTCTCGGAGTGCCTGGGGGTGTGGTTTCTTAGAGGTCGGGAGAAATCCCTGGCTTCTCGGCACCGACGCGGTGACGCCTACGGGTGTCGCCTTCCTTCCTGAAGGGTGTCGGGGGTATCTCTTCGCCATCCCCGTTGCGGACCGGGGGAAACCCTAGGATGTGTACCTGGGGTAACCCATGGAACCGTCCGGGCAGCAGCGTCGTAGTCGTCGATTCCCTTCTTGGAGGTGCTGCTTGGTTTGCGGCGTTTCGGAATGCTAGGAGTGTGGTGGAAATTCTTTGGAGGGCGCAGCGGTTGAGAGTTATCACTGTTTTCGTCAAACCGCCGGTGTCCGCATTGTTTTCTCTTTTTTTCTTTTTTTCTTTTGGACTTGATCTATGTTGTTTGGTCCCAGCGTGGTATCACGGTTGTACGGTTGGTTGCTATATTAATATAGCGGGGCGTAAGCCTGTTTCGTGTAGATACGTGCTTGGTGTCTCTCTCGTGCGTCTCCTCCGGCCGACCGAGGAGCCAAAACTAGCCCCCTGCCGCCAGCCCCACCTCTCTACCTTCACGTCTCGTCGTCCGCAAAGGTGGCCACTGAAAAATTCCGCTCAGGGCCAGTGAAGGGGGCGGTGAGGGTTCTGGCGTCTCACAGCCGTAGTGTGGTGCTCTGGAGGGGCTTCGCATAACATCGACGAGCGGCGGTGCACGATGGCGGAGAGGAGCGACGACGATATGCTCTCGCACACCGCATCTGATGCTCTCACACCGTGTCCGAGGCAACTTCGGGGGAAAACTTTGATCCCTTGGGGATCGAGCAGTGACAGTGCTTGACTGCTGATACCTACAAGTATAGGGGATCGTTGAAATCTTCAATGTGTAAGTATTACTATCGATCCCACGAGGAGTAGAAGGTATAAATATTTATCCTCTCAAATAAGAGTGTCACTTCTCTTATTATCTATGCACTAGACAAACTAAAATGATTAAATGATGCAAGTGTTTTTGGGTTTTTGGTGTAGAGTTTGCAATAAAGTAAAAAGCTGAAAATAAAATATGATGAGTGAAATCTCTCAAAGAGAGAAAGCCCAATCCTCTATGCAGCAAGAGGACAAGCTTAAGTGTGTGTTTCTTATGCGTGGAAAACGTTCCCAAGGGCTACATGGATTTCATGGTATAGATATTTCTTGTACAACAAGGTAAACATTTTGTCAAGTTTTAATCTTCTTTGGACAGAGCCATAATTAGGTGTAGCTGAATAAATAAACTAAACCCCTTATGATGGTTCTTATGACCAAGTAAATGACTGCACAAGAGTTATTAAAACATAGAGTCCCACCATAGCCTTAAACTCTAAGGTCCCTGATATAAATCCCCTCCTAATGGTACTTCATGTATTAGACCACAGGTTTACGTGTCCTCCCAGGTCCTACCCATTCCATCACATTAGTGTGATCACCTTCATGCATTACTCAACATATGTGTGCACCCATACTTTGTACAATAAGATAACCATAAAAGATAAAAACTTGACCAAATACTCAATACATGTTAAGAGGAAATCATTGCCAATCCATCCTATGCCCCCAGGAACATGAGAGAACTACTCACAACGCGAAGACATGATATGATTCAATGGTATAAGTGATACAACACAATCTGAAAATATAATCTCCCCACAAAACAATGACAAGTAGCAATTTACAAACATGTAGAATAGTACTTAGACAATAGCTAGGGTTCGAACAATCTCAAACTATGAGAGGGGTGAAGTGGATCACGAGGATGGTGATGGAGATGGTGCTGGTCTTGACGGTGGTGTTGATGGAGACTCCGGAGGGGGCATGGAGGAGCCTTCCGGAGGTGATCCGGCGGCGTTTCCCCCCTCCAATCTTCTCCGGCGACAGCCTTCTAAGTCTCTGTTTCGTGGTTTTGTGTTTCTCCGCTGCCTCCTCGCGAAACTCCTCGGGGGACTATTTTTATAGTCGGTTTTAGGTCAAGACGAAGCCACGGAGACGAAAACGGACGGCATCGGAGCCACGAGGGGGAAAAGAGGGTGCCTCACGAGGCCAGAGAATCTGGCCACGTGGGACCACCTAATTTCCAGCTGGTTGGGCTTCTGGTCGTCATTTTCAGCCCATTGCGTTCGTCTCGAAAATTCTGAACCGTGCTCTTTGGCCTTGCCCTTTTTGGAGTCCCGAAGCTCCCGAAAAGTCCGAAACACTAAAAAAGACGTTTTCTGGAAAACAGAGTTAGAACCAAAAGAGGGGGGATTGTTTAGAAAATCCCTGAAATCATTATAAAACATGAATATAACATCATATAAGTTGCAAATATGTAGGAATATCTAGTAATAACATGCAAAGTTCATGTATGCATTTTACATGCATCAACATCCCCAAGCTTAACCTATACTCGTCCTCGAGTATGAAGGTGATAAAACTAACATGGACTTTGCATTTTAATACTATCAATGGATATCAAAGATGATTACTATTGCTACATAAAGTCAAATGATTCATTCTCAAAGGAGTAGCAATATACAAGATAGATTATGAAGTGATATCAAATATTCAATGAAAGGTTGTTCAATGATAATTCACAAAGTGTAACATAGAAGAAAGTACTATGGACCAAATGTATGCATAATGAAGAGTAAAAACATCCTATAATGGTCATAGATTATTCTTATAAATCTGAATATAAAAGGTGGACACTTTGAAAAGATATATAAATGAGTAGAGATAAAACATGAATTAGTTTCATCTAACTTCCAAATGGTTCTACTTAAGTTAATGTTTGCAATGTGGTATTCATTGGTGTCAAGCTCTCATTACCCCTATCATAGCATCTTGAATGGTTAAAGTTTAAAGTGAAAGCAAATATGAGTAGTATGCTTGACAAAGTATGGGTTGAATGTCTCATGCCCCATGAATACGAGTACCTACACCACGGTGTTACTCAACTTGGGACACAAAAGCAAGTTCAAGTTAAGGTCATTGTAAGTAATATAATAGCGTCATCAAGAGCGTCAACTGGGGTACCTCTTGTCCCAGGACATGGAACAAGCCCATGTCAAAATGACAAGACAAACAAACAAAATGAACAATCTCCACACCCTTTTTATTTACTATTGGTATAGCTTTTTATTGTGGGGTGCATCACTGAAGGTTCACCATAGCATGTAAGTAAATTTCCACCATGAATGATGCATGGCTTAGATTAGCGGCCCAGGCGTCTCTCTAGCCATTTATACAAACTCATTAAACTTACAAGTTTCCACATTTATTTGACACCATGATAAGCATCCATAAACAAAATTACATGATATCAACAAAATATAATGAGCACGTTGAAAGCTTTCCATGTGACAGCACATATGAGCTAACTCCCAACCAAGACTCTTGTCAAGCTCACAACTTCATAATTTTAATCACAATGGGTCATGTTTATTAAGTGCAATAAAAGTAAAGTGTGCATCAAGTTCGTGAGAGCTTTTTAACCAACTTTTCCCATAACAATCAATAACATAAGCATTTTAATTTGGAAGCAAAGATAATACAATATAACATGATAAACATACTTGGAATAGCATAAACTAACAGGTAGATATGGTGGACTCAATGGAAAAACTTTGGTTGAAGGTGTTGGAAAACAAGTTTTTACTTGTTGGAATTTTTTGGCTAGCAAAAGGGAGAAAGTTGACCGTCTAAATGCATGCATAAGTGTCCATAGAACTAATCAATCCATGTTAAACAAAGTAAAGTAACATTCAGCATCAAAACATGAATAAAAGATAGATCTTGATAAAACACTTGCAAATTAATACTCATTAAAAGCACATGAATCATGCAACTATATGTATCTTTTTGAATCAACTCAAACATCCCTATCCCAATATTTTTAATAGCATCCAACTTAATTCAACCCAAAATTCCAGTACCTCTCCCATAAAATAAATGATAGTGATGGTCTTACGGAAAGCAAAACAAAAATAAAAAGAACAATAAAGGACGCTCCAAGTTTATGCGATAGTAATGCGTTGATAGAAAAACAGAAAATAGACGTGTGCAAACGGAGAGTGTTTGGTCCAGTGGGGTGCCTTGACATCCCCAAGCTTATGGTCTTCACCATCCTTAGATAGCTCTTGGTGCATCTCCTCTAATCTCTGTGATAAAACTTCAACACAAAATTTTCTCCCATCTCTTTTCTGTGGAGTGACATTAGTAGGTACAAAAGATAGAATGCTTGCTGCAAGAAATTCATGAACATAAATTCATATTAAGTATCCAGCAAGTGTATAATGTTGTATGCTTCTCATAAACTCAAGTCAATCAAGAAGATTAAACTTAAAAGTTCAAAGAATGCATCAAACAAAATAGGACAGAATCTGTCCAGAAAAACAGCAGCAGAAAAACGTATTTATTTACCCTACTTAGACAGGTCCAAAAAATCAGCAAAACTTCATGCATACAGAGGATGAAAAGTTTCAACTACAGTTCAAATTTGAGCTTAATCGGAGTTACAAAATAGGAATTAAAAATCATACCGTGCACAGATTCGTGCTGGAATAAAATCTCCGAATATAATGAGCAACTTTTTCAATCCAAAATAGGTAAAACTTGGCACTTTATTGAAAATTCCAGAAACTAAACTAAAAACTAAGTCTCTTGTTATAGCAAGAGGACACGAAGAAAATCAAAAGTAAAAACAACCGGGTTGCCTCCCGTAAAGCACTTTCTTTATAGCCATATAGCTAGGCTTATTTACTTGGTATCAAGATGGTTGGAGTGAGGTGGCTTGGCATCCCCAAGCTTGAATTCTTGTATTACATGATATATGTAGAGTGAGCCTAGGGGCAACATCCCCAAGCTTGAGTGTTTGTCCCTCTTGATCATTGTTCATCACCCTCAACTCTTCCACTTGAAAATTCTCTTTACACAAAACTCATCATAAAACTTGATTAGAGGGGTTAGTTTCTCCATAAATTAAATCCACATAGGTACAACAAAGACATATCATGAGTTGATTATAAACATTAGCTACTGTTACTATGTTGTGTATTGATCTTTGATCAATAGAACCACACAAAACACAAGTAATGAGAGTAATGCAAAATAAAGACAGAATCTGTCAAAAACTGGACAGCCCGTAAAGAGTGAATTTTCAGAGGCACTTACGTTGCTCAAATCAGAAAACCTTGAACTAATGAAATGTGTAATAATAACTGAATATTGCTGTCGTAAAATTTCAGGTCAAAATTCCTCTTCTGTGATGTTTAACATTTTTCGCAGTGAACCTTAGGAATCTGTTTTCTAGATAGCAAATCACTATTGTTTGATCCTACCTCTCAAAAGAGGTTATTCTTGCCATAAAGATGAAAAATAAGATACAAAGGTGTTGTTACAGTAGTAAACAAGCAGCTTGACTCAAAAACCAAAACTTAAACTGAAGATAAAAGAAATAAAAAAGAAACAAAAAGAACTAAGAAAGAATCAAGAGAAACAAACAAAGAAGAAAGAAAATATTTTTGTTGTTTTTGATTTAGTAAAAAGGAAAAAGAAGAAGCAAATATATACAACATAAACACTCTTTTTATTTGGTTTTAGCTTTGGGAAAAGTTTTAATGATAGAGACTTTGCAATGGTTCCATTGGCATGAACAACACATGTTCAAGGTCGACCCCAACTTCTCCATTACTCATTCTTCTCATTTACTTTTCCAAATTTTATATAAAATGAAAATCTTAAACTAGCAATTAGAAAACAGTAGGTAAATTTATTTTGCATGTTCTCAAGATATAAAGGTGTGCTCAAACCGAATAGGAAATAAAAGCATAAAGAGCACAACACAAAACATTAAACCATTAACTTTTAAGTCTAACTCCTTTTCTATGCATTGGCATTTTATATGTGAATAAATAACAGCAATTTTGTGGTAAACAATGCATGTAATGATCAGTAGGTTGCACTTTAAATAACATAGAAACATAAATATAAGTCTTTCTTCCTCTCTCATAATAGTTACAAGTAGTGGAACCAAATTTGATAAAACAACTATTAGATTGGTGCAACTTTGCAAACTTAGGAACATATAAAGGATTATTAAAACTATCATGTAAGATATTAGCATGTTTTCCTCTTGATGCATGTAAAATGCATACATGAACTTTGCATTATTTTACTTATATTCCAGTCATATTTGCATCATATAAGGGTTATATCACTGTTTTATAATGATTTTTGGAATATTTGATATGTTTCCTATTTTTATAGAATTAACCCTGCGCAGGCAGAAAACCCTATTTCTATATTTTAATGTTTCTGGGACCTAGAAATTTACGAGCATCAGTTTTTGGAAGGAACAAAGCGTGGGAGCGAAGGAAGCAAACAAGCGGAGGCCCGAGGGCCCAGATGAGTGGGCCCACGCGGCCCATGTACCTGGCCGCGTGGGACCCCCTTTTGGCCCTCGGAGCTCCGTTGTCGTCGATCTTTCCTCCACCGACTCCGTTTTGACCTAAAACCGACTATAAAAATAGTCCCCGACGCCCTTCAGAAAGGAGCGCCGCAGAAACACAGAAACACCGAAACAGAGACCTGGAGTTGCTGATTGGAGGGGGAAAACTCCGGCGGGGCGCTGCCGGCGTGGTCTCCATCTTCTCCAACGACTTCTCCACCATCTCCATGATGAAGAGGGAGTAGTCCACCTCTGGACTATGGGTTTGTGGAAGTAACTTATGCATCTCTCTCTCTTGAGCTTCACTAATTAGTACCGTATGAGCTGCTGAACATGATTACGGTCATCTATGTAATACCTTTGTGGTGGATCTTTTTATGAGTTAATATATGTTTGAGATTGCAATGATTTTGTTTCAGTTATGAAAGTAGATGCATATTATGTACCCCGTTTGTAGGGGCCCCTCGGAAACCACCGTCCGAAGTACCCGCGTTATGTAAAAGATCGCAATCCCAATGATCAGTGCATTGCAATCACATAACCGACATGGTATCAAGAGTTACATCATTCGAGTCGTATGAATAAAGTCTTACAACACACAATGGTCTCACGACCAAGTCTGCAAATCATCGTCGCGCAGGACGGAACTACCTAAGATACAGCGGAAGCTCGTGACTAGCGTCGGCCCTCGTCACCACCGGACGCGTTCCCACAAGTGCAGTTGACCGGTGACGGCATAGTCGGCATGGTCGCCGACGTGCTCCTCTTCCTTGTCGTAAGCTTCCTCGATTGAATCTGGACATTTGAATATCCAGGGACACAGCCGTAAGTACAATGATGTACTTGCAAAATCCACCTCAAGGCTTAAGTTTTCATGGTAATGCAGAAGAAAAACATTTTTCGAAAACTGGGTTGGCTGATATATACGACTATACGGCTTAGTTTCCGCAAGGGTGCTTTTAGGCATAGAGATTTACACATATCCCTGCCTTCGTTAAAATGTAGGAATAGATTAAACTACTCCCACGTTTTGGAAATCCTTTTATATCAATAGGATAGGGATACCCCTTTTTTCCTTTATCCCGGGTTCCGACCAGTTGACTCCCCGAGACCAACTGTCTTTCCCCAAAAATCCGTACCTCCCAGGTACCTCCTTACTGCCTCCTTGTTTTCCAACAAAACCACTTTTCTTTTTTTTAAACAAAAATGCCCGCACGCCTAGATCGGTGGCCTTCCAACCGTCCATGACCGAGGACTCGGCTATTCGAATAGTTTTACACTCTGCAGAGGTTGTACACTTTCACCACAAGATATGGACAGTCTGCCGTGGACAGCCACGGACTGCATAGAGACAGCATGCACCCATCAGACCGCCAATCCTAACTTCCACTATGTCGATGCTAGTACCTCGGTCGACCTCCTCGATGGGTTTGTACCTCCCCGGCACCGAGTGAGCTAGCCGTTTGCAACCGGTTACCCCTAGTCTCACACCGCCATGACAGGAGACCCACCGCTGCTTCCCGGTAGGGACTTTAACCCCACGCTTTGTATGCCCAATTTCCTTATTGCGGCATTCGGTTCAGGGACTCGAACCCCGTCTAGCAATTTTGAGGCAAAGCGCGCACTAGCACAAACAAGCTTCCGAAAGGCCCCGTGCCCATTTTGGAGTAATGTGGTTGTACTGTTAAAATTGTCGGGCAAGATCCGCTAGGGCTGTACTTTGTTTTCCAAAAACATCTCATTCTCCGACTGCTCCCAGCAGCTCGGGTTTTCGTAAACATTTCCGATTTGCTCCCAGCATCTCGGGTTTTTGTAAACTTCTCCGGTTGCTCCCAGCACCCCGGTTTTTGTAAAACACTTTCTCTCCGAGTGCTCCCAGCGACTCTGGTTTTTCCTCCGAAAACATTTTATTAAAAACCAGGTCCCCATCCTATAGTTTTGAGATAAGAGTAAGGATATATATATATCTAAAGAAATTAATTTTCTTGATAGCGCCTTCGGTAAAAGGCTTCTCAAGTAAAGATTTACTTTAATAAACCTATTGTAAACTAGTAGATATTTTTGGCCAAA
Source organism: Poa pratensis (assembly GCA_947311845.1). Lineage (NCBI taxonomy): Eukaryota > Viridiplantae > Streptophyta > Magnoliopsida > Poales > Poaceae > Poa > Poa pratensis. The sequence continues at coordinate 59,994,573 of CAMZMU010000054.1, forward strand.
CAACATTTTTGAAATTAGTTTTTGGGTGGCAGGTTGCCACAAAAGAATAAACATGCATTATTTTATTTTTTTGGAAACAAAACATGCTTGTAAAATAATAGGCATATGGAGTGGTTGAGGTGGCTTGCCTTGTTCAGCAAAGTGTCCCTGGTCTTTCTCTTCCTCGTACACGGGTTCAGTTCCCACGTACAGCTCCTCCTCTCGCGGTCCTAAGGTACCGGAAAGTAAACGGGCTACCGTCAAAACTACGAATGCGGGTTGACAACAATCTAAAGTAAACAAGCAAACAAGTGACAACTGGCATTCAAACACAAGGAAATACTTCAGACAAAAGTTAGATATCTAAAGTACTCCTACACACCAGGGGTGACTTAGATGCTACTCTCTGACTAATACACAATCAATCGTACAGCAAGGCATTCCAAACAAAGCAAACATCAAGCTTAATTAACAAGCAATAAACAAGACACAAGACTATTATCTAACAAACAAGTTTAGCAATCACCACACTCTCCCCTTTTATAAGGATAGGCTTAAAGTAGTGATTAAGCACCTTTTAGGGACTACTACTAACTTGCAAGGCTAAGAACTTCTAACAAACCTACACAACTAGAAGCTACAAACTTAGTTAAAAAGACTATTTAGCTAACACAAGATACCCAGTAACACAAGCATAACTAGCTAAAAGTTGGAGACTTCAAACACCACTAACCAACACAATTTAAGCTCAAATCAAGCCTCACACAAGCCACTAACAGTACTAACATATTAAGACAAACAAAACAGTTCTATTTTGCTAACAACAGTACCAAAACACCTAAAACACAAAGTCCTAAAAATAAACTACTTAATTTAATTAATCTAGAAAGGGGCAGAAACACTAGTTTCACTAACAATTCTATTCAGAGAGTTCTACTAAACAAAACATTCCACAAACTTGGATCTAAACTCTAGGATACTATCAGGGACTAACACAATTGGATTTACTCCAAAATCTATTTCACAAAAATTACTAAAAATGCACCAAGTGCTCACTACCTTAATCTACACATGCACACAACTTTAATTCTAGGCATCCAAAAGACATGAGACAAATTTATACTGAAAGCTACTGTCAATAGCTTTCCAAAACAATTGGATTCACTCAATTTGGATCTGCCAAACTCAAGGAATTAACAAAACATTGTTTCAGACCAGTGATAGCAAAACATTTTTCAAGGACACTCAAAATAATATTTTTCAGATCTGCAAGTTGGAGATGCTTCTAAACCCATCGGGCTACCACTGTGATTTTTGGTTTGCACAAATTTTATGTTTAACAATTTCAAAACGATTTAAAGCTACAGCACAGAAACAGATCTCAGGAAAAAGGAATAATCTGCAGGAAAAAAAATTATTGGGCCAGATCTGGATGGGCCAAGGCTGTACAGTAGCGGATCCGGCCCAGATCCGCGACCAGGTCGTCTCCATCCTGGAAAACGCCCAGAACGCCATTGACGGACATGAGGTTGACGAGGAGGAGCAGGTTCTCACCATGGGGGCTGTTGGGGGCGATGGGGAGGATGAAGGTGAGGTGCGCATGATGTGTGTGGCTGGGGTTGCTGCAGAACTCGTCGGCAAGCTTCAACCAACGGCTAGGTCGAGGACGGCCGCGATGGGCATGAGATGGTGGCGGTATCTCCGGTGTCCCCTGGACAAAAATAAAATGTCTCAGAGAAATATTTATAGAAGGAGAAGAGGATGAAGCAAGAATGAAGAGCATAGGTGGTGTAGGTCGACGACAATCTCCATGGCAATCTCGCAGGTTAGGGCTGAAGAACACGGCGTTCCTCGTTGACAGGGAGCAAGAGGGGCTCTGTGCTTTGGTTGGGTGGAAGAGTGGAGGTGGGAGAGTGTGAATGGCAACGTTAGAGTGGGGGAGCTGCCCCGTAGCTTTCTATCCAAGCCGATGCCGGTCCACGGTAGACTTGGAGCATGGATGCGCATGAGGTGGATGCTGGATGGTGATAGGGCTAGCAAGGCGGTGTCTGGGGGTGTGGGGGGTGGTGCAGATCGTCGGGGCAGCCACTGGCTGGCCTCCTAGGGCAGGGAGAGAGTGAGCAGAAGGGCATCATTGCCTTCCTCGTCCACGGGTTGGCCAGGGCGTATTTGCATGATTTATTTCTACTCCGCGTGCCCAGGTTTTCGGTAAAGGATGCAGAGGTGAGTGTGGTGCCGTGTGACACGATGAACACGACCGTGGTGGTGTGTGTGCGAGTGTTGAGTGCGTGGTGTTCACGGTGGACACAGAGCTGGCACGGTTGTGCACGACCTCCCTGCATGCCACAAGTGCACAAGGTGGTCAAGGATAGATAGGTTAGTGAAAGGGTTGGGTTAGGTGGAGTTTTGGGTGAGTTTAAACCACGTTTTTGAACCAATTTCAGATTTGGCCGAAATCTGCAGTTTCAGAAATTCAGTTTTCAGACTTAGTGAAAAACTGCTAAGTCCCAGAAATCTGTTATCGCGAGGGTAACAAAACCATCATGCAAAGGTGACCATATAGCCAAGAGAATCAAGAACAAAGGTACAGGGATGATGTGCTATCCATGTAGATCACATGTGTCACAAATGCACGTCTGAAAAATAAGGTTTGAATGGTTTTGTAAGGAGGTAGAAAGAGAATAAAATAACAGATTCAGGAAACTGTTATTTTGACGTCACCAAAAGCAACATGAAATAATGACTTCTAAAACAATAAAAACTCAAACAAAACATTGGAAGGATAGTAGAGATGACAAGGATGGATGAGGTGGTGGTGGATTTCCAAAATAAACACCACAAAGATAAAGATGGTGTTCTAAAGATGCACTCTTTTAACAGAAAAGAAGATAGGTCCGGAGAAGGTTTTGTCAAGGTTTTACATGATGTTAAATAGTATTTGCAAATATTTTTGAATAAAGGGGTCACATATGCCCATAGGAATGTTGGGTAATTTTCTAAGAATTTTGGAAAATACTTTTATTCACAAAACATTAAAAAATCCTTTTCTGGCCTTTTTGTAAATAAATTATAATAATTTAAGAAAATCTTTCCAGAACAATTTTTTTTGAATAGAGACGAGAGGGTATATCATAAGGATCACAAAAGTCATTTTAATAAATAACTCTTTTGAAAAGTAATTGAGATCTCTTGTGAAAACAAAGAAAACAAGAGGCCCTTTAGCCAGCACCAAAACTTGGAGATAAAAGGAGTTTAATGGCCAAGGCAAGAACTTTGGCCTTAGTAGATGTGAAATACAAGTCATGAGGATGAGAAAGAAAGGTTTGGTTGAGCTCCTAAAGAATAAGGAGTGATTTTAGAAAGATTGCCAAGATAAGAGGATATAGCCACTAATTTAGAATGCCACCAAAAAGGGTTTTGAAATAAAATGCTAGGGAGTTTCATAACCCACTTCCATAGCTTGATGGAAAGTATCTCAACTCCACTCTTGATATTTTCAAAAATAAGATTGGAGAAGACATAAGGATTATTTTTCTTATCATGACATGATCACCAAGATTAAAGATATTTTATCTAGGTTGAGTTCATAGGTTGATAATTCAGTGGTTGTTAACACAAACTACAAACCACACGAGGTCAAACAAAGCAATGGGAAGTCGAACACAAGCATTAGTGAAGCATTTTCAAAAAGTTTTTGTTGGCCCTAAATTTTGGGTGTCTAACAACTAGGTTTTTTTTAGTTCCAAAATTTGGGGCGTTACACCGTTCTTATTTACTTGTCATGATCAAGCATGTTTATGAGAGCGTGTGAGGGGGAACGTGTGCATTAGTTGGAGTAACGGGGGTGGCTAGTGCAGTGAACGTGAGAGAAAGTTCTGTGATCCACTTGGGTATCTCTACCTTACTTTGTTACCTCACTAGGGATAAAAAGAAATACCATGCTACCGGAGATGTGGGTGTGACCATTGCCACTACTCCATGACTAGATCTAGCATGTTCTTATTTTAACTTCATGTCATGATACTTATTGCTATACTCTGAATTATCTTAATTACTGAGGTGTTATGATTTAGTTCGCATCTTGGTGGAGTATAAGAGAGACTAATAACCAAAAGGTCTCTATGTTAGGACGTGATGCCCATATAATTATAACTTGTCACTAAATTGTTGTGTTGCAATCTCATATGTCAACTCTAGTGTTCCATTGTCTACCACTTTATTGAAGAGATAGTGCATTTGTGAAACCATGAACCCCGGTCCATTTTAATCATAAGAAACACCTTTCCAACAACTTTTACCACTTTTCCATTTTCTGCCATTTAAAAATCCGAAAATACAAAAACACTTTTACATCTTGCATTCATCATATAAAACCCAAAAATATCATTTATCATTGCTACCACCATCCTTGCACATTTATTTACCACCATTGCATATTTATTTTTTGTTTGCATTGCATATTATCTTGATATCATTCTCACACCTTGTGCTTGACAACCACTAGGTGAGGTTGAGGACCAAAACATTTACTTTGTTTTGTAGGTAACCAAAAGAAGGATAGGAAAGATAAATCTTCACTACTAATTCCCCGAGAGTTCGATATTAAACCCTCGAGTCACCCCTCGTGGGGAAAACACGTCTTCCACTTACTACACACTCTGCACTTGGAGTCTCAACCTAACCCATTTACTTTTCACGCAGGTAACTACGTGAAGGGCCATCAAGACTGTTTTCTGGCGCCCTTGCCGGGGAATCATTGCTGAAAGGTTTATCCAAGGATATCTCACCAAGTCAACTTCATCACCAACTTGTGCTAACACCTAAGCTTGGGGAGGTTGCACCTACGTGAGCATCATCTTATTTTGTTTTGTCATTGTCTTGCATATCATATTTCGGTTTGCATACTTTATTTTCAGTTTTCATGTAAAAACATAAAATCCATAAAAATTAAGTGTTGTTTTTAATATGTGTTTTAAGCTATTGGTAAGAAGTTTGGTAAGGAAACTTGAAAGCTGAATTTTATTATCTCATTGTTACCATGGCATTTATGAATCGTGCCTCGCTGCATCTTGCTTTATATGAAAATGCTTATGCTATTGCTCCTAAAGTGGTTGAAACTACTGTGTCTGAGGTACCTAAAGTGGGATTTAAAATCCCCGTTGGTCATGTTAAAAGTGTTATGAAAAATCCATTTATAGGGGATGGAACTAAGTCTGCACGTGAACACGTGGAGACAATTGAAGACATATGTGGTTTATTTAGGCTTCCTGGTATTTCTGATGATCAGGTGAAAAGGAAGCTATTATATTTGTCTTTATCTGGTAATGCTCGTATTTGGTTCAGGTCTTTGGATGAAGAAGTCACTATTGAATGGAGTATTTTGAGGGAGGTTTTCTTTCTTAAGTATTTTACTCCTAAAGAAGTATATGATAACCCATGCTATTATGATGAAACTAATAATGCTCCTTTACTTTTCCATGCTACTAGTGAATTTATTGATGATAATGAGGAGTGTTGCTTAAATATGATATATGATAATGCTTTAGATGATGGTCCTATGCTTATTGATAATCCTCCATGTTTAGTTGTTACTAATTTATGCGAGGATAAAAATGATATACTTGCTGTTTGTGATAGTGCTCTTATTCATGAGAGTCCTACTTTGTTTTTGAACTCTCCTACTTACACCATAGAGGAGAAATTTGCTTATGTTGAGAAATACTTATGTGATTTGCAACTATCTTTAGTTCCAAATCTTTGTTGCAATCATGATAGTAAACTTGATATTGATCTTATTTTAACTATTTTGAAAGAGGGAAGCATGCTAATGAGTTCCATAATAAATTTAATAATCCTCTTTATGTGCCTAAATTATCTAAGTTGAATGATTCTTGTGGTGATTATATGCTGCAAGTAAATATTGTTAATATGCAGTGGGAAACTTCTATTTATGGTGATTCATTCATATACAAAATGCCAATGCATAGAAAGAAAGTTAGACTTCGTTGTTATTACTTTTGTGTTTTGTTTTCTCTCAACTAGGGTTCAACTTGACTATTATTTTGATTGATTTGAGAACACCTTGGGATCCTGGTATTATGCATGAACACTTTCCAAGGAAGAGGGACACACCAAAGTATAAGTTCCCTCATGAGCTTCGTCCACAATAAACATCAAATAAGAAGCCTAGCTATATGGCTATAAAGAAAGCGCTTTACGGGAGGCAACCCGGTTGTTTTTATTTTTGATTTTCTTTGTGTCCTCTTGCTGTAATAAGAGACTTTGTGTATAGTTTAGTTTCTAGAATGTTTAATAAAGTGCCAAGTTTTACTCATTTTGGTTTGAAGAAGTTGCTTATAGCATTCGGAGATATTATTCCTGCACGAATCTGTGTACGGTATGATTTTTAATTCTTATTCTGTAACTTCGAATGAGCTCATATTTGAACTGTAATTGCAACTTGTCATCCTCTGTATGCATGAAGTTTTTCGGAATTTTCCGACAAAGTTAAATAGGGTAGAAAAATACGTTTAGCTGCTGCTGTTTTTCTGGACAGATTCTGTCCCATTTTGTTTGATGCATGCTTAGAACCTTTAACTTGAATCTCTTTGATCCAATTAAGTTTATGAGTAGGCATACAACATTATACACTTTCTGGACATTCATATGAATTTTTGTCTAAGGATTATATGCAGCAAGAAATCTATTTGTTTATCACTACTAATTTGCCCCATAGAAAAAGAAATGGGAGAAACGGTGTTTTGAAGTTTTTCACAGGGATTAGAGGAGATGCACCAAGAGCTATCCAAGGATGGTGAAGACCATAAGCTTGGGAATGTGAAGACAACCCCACTGGACCTACACACTCTCGGTTTGCACACGTCTAACTTCTGTTTTTCGATCGAAACACTTTATCGCATAAACTTGGAGCGTCTTTTTGTTTGTTTAGGTTTGATTTTTATTTTATGAGACCACCACACTATCATTTATATATGAGAGAGCTGCTGGAAATTTGGGTTGAATTATGTTGGATGCTATTATAAGATTGGGAAAAGGGATGTTGGAGTTAATTTTAAAAGACACATATAGTTGCATGATTCATGAGCTTGTTAATGAGTAATAATTTGCAAATATTTTATTAAGAGCTATCTTTTATTCATGTTTTGATGCTGAATGTTATTTTACCTTGTTTTAACATGGATTAGTTAGTTCTATGGACACTCATGCATGCATTTAGATGGTCAACTTTCTCCCTCTTGCTAGCCCAAAAAATTCCAACAAGCAAAAACTTGTTTCCAACACCTTCAACCAAAGTTTTTCCAGTGAGTCCACCATATCTACCTATTAGCTTTATGCTGTTCCGAGTATGTTTATTATGATATTTGTGTTATCTATACCTCTGAATGAAAATGCTTATGTTGTTGATTGTTGTGGGAAAAGTTGGTTATAGAGCTCTCTCGAACTTGATGCACACTTTACTTTTATTGCATAAATAAAATATGACCCATTGTGATTAAAATTATGATGTTGTGGGCTTGACAAATGTCTTTGGTTGAGAGTTAGCTCATATGTGCTGTCACATGGCAAGCTTTCAACATGCACTTCATCTCATTAGTTGATATCATGTACTTTTGTTTATGGATGCTTACCATGAGTGAAATAAATGTGGAAATGAAGTGAGTTTAAATGAGTTTGTATAAATGGTTAGAGAGACGCCTAGGCCGCTAATCTAAGCCATGCATCATTCATGGTGGAAATTTATTTACATGCTATGGTGAACCTTCTGTGATACACCTTACAATAAAAAGCTACCTAATGGTAAATAAAAGGGTGTTGAGATTGTTCATTGTATTTGTTTGTCTTGTCAGTTTGATATGGGCTTGTTCCATATCCTGGGACAAGAGGTACCCCAGTTGACGCTCTTAATAATACTATTATTACTTACAATGATATTTAATTTGAACTTGCTTTGTTTCCCAAGATGAGTAACACAAGGAGTAGGTATTTGTATTCAAGGGGCATGAGACTTTCAACCTGTACTTTGTCAAGCACACTACTCATATTTGCTTTCACTTTAAACTTAATCATTCAAGATGCTATGATAGGGGAATGAGAGCTTGACACCAAGGATTACCATATTACAATCATTGACTTAAGTAGAGAAGTTCAGAAGTTAGATGAAACTTATTCATGCTTTACCTCTACTCATATATATATCGTTCCAAAGTCTCCACCTTTTATATTCAGATTTTCATCAAATACTCTATGACCATTATAGGATGTTCTTACTTATCATTATGCATACATGTGGTCCATATTACTTTCTTTTATGTTACACTTTGTGAATTATCATTGAACCTCCTTGCATTGAATACTTGATATCACTTCATAATCTATCTTGCATATTGCTACTCCTTTTAAGAATGAATCATTTGACTCTATGTAGCAATAGTAATCATCTTTGATATCCATTGTTAGTATTAAATTGCAAAGTCCATGTTAGTTTTATCACCTTCATACTCGAGGACGAGTATAGGTTAAGCTTGGGGATGTTGATGCATGTAAAATGCATACATGAACTTTGCATTATTTTACTTATATTCCAGTCATATTTGCATCATATAAGGGTTATATCACTGTTTTATAATGATTTTGGAATATTTGATATGTTTCCTATTTTTTATGGAATTAACCCTGCGCAGGCAAAAACCCTATTTCTATATTTTAATGTTTCAGGGACCCAAACGACGTCCAAATGACCTGGAAATTTACGAGCATCGGTTTTTGGAAGGAACAAAGCGTGGGAGCGAAGTAAGCAAACAAGCGAGGCCCGAGGGCCCAGATGAGTGGGCCCACGCGGCCCATGTACCTGGCCGCGTGGGACCCCCCCTTTTGGCCCTCGGAGCTCCATTGTCGCCGATCTTTTCTCCACCGACTCCGTTTTGACCTCAAACCGACTATAAAAATAGTCCCCGACGCCCTTCGGAAAGGAGCGCCGTGATAACCCACAAGTATAGGGGATCGCGTGTAGCCTTTTCGATAAGTAAGAGTGTCGAACCCAACGAGGAGCTAAAGGTAGGATAAGTATTCTCTCAAGTTCTATCAACCACTGATACAACTCTACGCACACTAAACGTTTGCATTATCTAGAAAATAATACTAGCAATACGGGTATGAGAGATAGTTTTGCAAGATAATAAATACAAGAAAGTAAATGTTAGTGCTGCAGCAATAAAATACACTAAGTAACCATATACTAACAGTACCATGAGTGTGGAAAAGTGGTGGTAATTGTGGTGGCTTTGTCCAAGATTAATTAGTGAAGGTACTTGGTTCATTGTCTTCGATGCAGTTTTCTATGTGGGAGAGGCTAAATATACATGCACTCCACTACTTGGGATTACAAGTACTATATGATTGGATTGTTAGAAAGCATCCGCAAATACTAACAATGCATTAAGGTTTCCCCAACCATAGCCTTAAGTTCAAGGTCCTCTTACTCCCATACGTGCAACTAATCGGTTCGCGTTCTCAGGTTTCTGTCACTCCGGCAGAACTTCCCCCGCTTCGTTACAAATACTACCAACCCTAGGGTGTTTGATCCATGCGCGCACAAATATAATGGACACCAAAGGACAGCACCATATAGACATACAACTCTAATGAACCTCATGCATTCAATTAAGCAATCAAAAGACAAATAAACTACGGAAACATGATGTAAATCATAGGATAAATATTATAGCATCAAACACCATGTTTACATAGGACGGTACAGAGGTTTGTGGGAGGATGAACCACTGAATACAAGGAGGAGATGGTGATGGAGATGGCGGTGAAGACGGCGGAGAGGGGCAGCGCGGCGGCGCAGGGCGGCGGCGGCGCCGGCGGTGCGGGGAACTCCTTTCCCCGCCGCCGGCAAGCTTGGGGAGCGCCGCCCCTTAGCCTCCCTCCTTCATGGCTTCTTGGGAGCCCTCCCCCATGGAGATGGGATCCATGGGGGAGGCAAAAACGTGGCTTTTGGTGGCTGAAATTCGTGGGTGGAGGAGTCCTCCACGAATTAGGTTTCCTCCCTTTATATATCTTCTCGGATTTCCGTCACCCCCTTTTAGGGTTCCACCAAAACGGGCCTACAGGCCGCGTCCGAACTCCGATTGGGCTGATCTCGGGCTTAAAATCTTCGTATGGAAAATTGTGACAACTTTCGTAACAGCCAGGTCTCCATATACGTCATCTTCGAGGGTCAAACTGGCAATCTTCGTAAAAAGTTCTCAGACAGATTTCAGGAAAGTCCCAATTCGACTCCAACAAGGTTTCCTCTTGTATTCTTGATAATTTCTACACATCAAAGAGTAAAACAAGAACATTGTGCACTTTTGCAACTATTAGTAGGTTAGTCCAAATAAATAATAAACTTAATATAAAACAAGTGCTAAAAGCATAAAAATGGCATGAAACAATCAAAAATTATAGATACGTTTTGGACGTATCAACATCCCCAAGCTTAATTCCTGCTCGTCCTCGAGTAGGTAAATGATAACAAAATAATTTTTGATTGTAAATGCTATGATCAGGTCTTTAACAATTGCATGATGTATGGATAATAAAACTTAGCAATCATGTTTCCTAATGAAAAGTATCAACGAACTAAGAGCTTATAACATGAAATTTATAAACATCAACAAGATTGTAATGACCATAATAAAGCATGATAGAGTGGTATCTCGCTTGCCCTTAATTGTGGAGCAAAACATAAATGCCAAGGCACCTCTGAAGTTCAAGTGAAGACTAGATATAGAGATATCAAAGATAAAAGCATCATGGTTATACCTCAATTAATCGTATTCTGGGACAAGCACATTACACTAAGAACGACAGCTATGCTCTCGAAGAAGTGCTCAAAGAAAGGATGGTGACTCAACATAAAAATAAAAGATTGGCCCTTCGCAGAGGGAAGCAGGGATTAACACGTGCTAGAGCTTTTTGTTTTAAAAACAGAGGTAAAAATGTTTTGAGAGGTGTTTGTTAATTGTCAACGAATGGTAGCGGGTGAGAACAGTATTCTACCTGTCAAACGGACTTTTAAGAGCGGCTCCCATGAAGGACGTTATTTCTACCAGCAAGGCAGATCATCCCTCTTTCTCTTTGGTTTACACACATTCAGGTATTTCACTGTTTGTCATTGCTTACTGATGAATCAGGGCAAAAGTGTGAAGAGAATTAATTGGTTAAAGTTGTAATTAATTGGGACTGGGCACCCCGTTGCCAGCTCTTTTTGCAAGTTATTGGATAAGCGGATGTATATGCCACTAGTCCAGGTGTAAAAGTCCATTTGACAAATAGAATAAAGAATAACCACACTAATTCCTCATGAGCTAGTAAACATTGACACAAAAAGAGAAATATTTTGAAGGTTTTAAAGGTAGCACATGCAAATTTACTTGGAATGGCTTGAAATACCATGCATAGGAATTTTTTGGTGGACTCTTTGGGATAACTTGGTTTTAAGGATTTGGATGCACGAGCAGCATTCCCGCTCAGTACAAGTGAAGGCTAGCAATAGACTGGGAAGCGACAACCACGAGAGCGATAACGGTCATAATCATGCTTGCGACAAAATAAAATTAACGGAGGCATAAAAACGATACTAAAACTCTGAGGCAAAATAGATCATCAAGGCTTAATTGACTTTTATTTTTCAGTCATAACATGTGTGAGCATGTGCCAAGTCGATTCAAGTGAATTATTCAGAGGAGGATACCACAATACCATACCATCTTATGAACAGGACAATGCATGTTGATATCAAAATAACATAATATGCACTATTAGCTAGTTGAGACTAACCATAAGAAAACATAAACTACTAAACAGTATTATTCACACATCATTTTTAAGTTTCAACAAGTAATCCATTAACCAAGTAAACATTGAAAACAGAGGATAAATAAAATATGTGACGATCCACTTATTAATGTAACTGGTGTTTGATGCTAAGATAAATAGATAATAAAATACAGCCGCTTCAAGTTTAGTTAAGTTCCTATGTTGCTCAAAAAACAAAGTTTAAAGGTTTGCAAACCGTGGGGTTATTGATGAAGAGGGATGCGGGGACATCCCCAAGCTTATGACTTTGGTAATTCTTCAATATTCCATAGTTTGGTGTTCCTTCATTCTCTGTGAAAAAACTTCAACACAAAAACTTTCCCATTCTTTTCTGCGGTTAGACATTAGTACAATAGATAATATTTCCCAAGTGCTACTATTAAACCAAATAAAATTTTGTTTTTAAGTTACAGAAAGGTTGCTTAAATGGCCAACTTATAAATGAAAGGTAAGAACCATTAAAAATCAAATGAAAACGAAAAGAGGCCACTCTTGCAACAAAAGTCAGAATCTGTCCAGAAAAACAGCAGCTGGAAAACGCAATTTTTAGGTGCACTTAAACATGCCCGAAATTTTAGCCAATTTTTGTACATGCAGAGGATTAGGTGCTACAACATCAGTAATTTTTTCGTGATTTTTAGAGCTTCCAGTAAAATATGAAAAATCGCGCAATAAGCAGTAGATACCGAAAACAGAAAATCACTTTTTACATATGTATCAACTAAGCTAAATGGATAAAACTTGGTACTTTATTTTTGATAAACTAAGAAACCAGAGGCTAAGCAAGACCTAAACATGCTAGCTACAGCAAGGAAAACTCTAAATAAAAATCAAAAGTAAAACCCAAATAAAATTAAAATAAAGAACCAAACAAAGAAGCAAAACAAAAGAAAATATTTTTGTTATTTTGAATTTATAAGTGAAAGTAAAGAAGCAATCGAAACCAAATAAGGAGCCTAATAAAACTAAAGAAGGTAAAACCAAGACATATAAAAGCAATTATAATACAAGTTAAGACAATACATATCATGTGGACGGGTAATATAGAGTATGAACGAGACAACCTCATGTTAGTTGATGAATAGGGGGATGACTCGGGCATCCCCAAGCTTAGATGATTGTATCTTCTTGAATATGTTCTTGGGATGCACCTACACATCCCCAAGCTTGAGCTCTTGCGTCTTCTTATTCATCTCATATCACCATATTGATTAGATCTTATAAGCTACATCCACATAAAACTTCACAAAACTCATTAGTAGGGTTAGTACTCATTAAATAAAATCCACTCATGTTCAAGCATTGACAAGTTTTATAATTTTTACTCAACATTAGCCACTGTATATACTAAGGTGTTCATGATTTCCGTTGTCCGTCGAAAAACTAATGAAACTAACAACACCAAGTACAATATTGAATAAACAAAGAAATCTGTCAAAACTGAACAGTCCGTAAAGATGGCATTCAACGAGATAGTTAAGTAGCTCAAATCGAAAAACTTTAGTCTAATGAAAGAAAGATAATAATCTCAGGTTTATGCACAAAAATTTTCAAGTCAAAATACTATTCTGAGATTTATCACGATTTTATTTACAGAGAAGCACAAAATCTGTCTAAACAGAACAGTCAGTAAAGATCGAATTTTTCGACCTATCTACGTACCTTAAATCAGAAAAAGTTAGTCTAATGAAAGAAAGCTAATAAGCATCACTTTGCACTCAAGAAATTTCAGATCAAGATCACGTTCTGGTGATTTTAAACATTTAATACGGTGGAGCACAGAAAATCTGTTTCTGGACAGCAAAGTAAAACTATCAACTTTCAATTAACTAAAGACTATAATTAGCATTTTATTTTTATGTACAGAGGTATATACACAATATTTACAATATTTACATGTTTTTAATGAAAAGCTTCCATGGAAAGATTTGTTTTGGTTTCATAGGCATGAACACAAGTGTTCAAGGTCGACCCCCATTTAACCATTACTCATCTTTCCAATCACTTTTCTTTTTGAAAACGTTTTTAGATAACAACTACACCTAATTTTTTTTGTAATTCGCATTCCCTATCCATAGTAAGATAAAGAACAACTTAATACTGAAAATAAAAACTACTTAGAGATAAAGCAAACAAGTGCACACAAGAACATTAACCTACGCTATGGCTCCCCGGCAACGGCGCCAGAAAAGGTCTTGATAACCCACAAGTATAGGGGATCGCGTGTAGCCTTTTCGATAAGTAAGAGTGTCGAACCCAACGAGGAGCTAAAGGTAGGATAAGTATTCTCTCAAGTTCTATCAACCACTGATACAACTCTACGCACACTAAACGTTTGCATTATCTAGAAATAATACTAGCAATACGGGTATGAGAGGTAGTTTTGCAAGATAATAAATACAAGAAAGTAAATGTTAGTGCTGCAGCAATAAAATACACTAAGTAACCATATACTAACAGTACCATGAGTGTGGAAAAGTGGTGGTAATTGTGGTGGCTTTGTCCAAGATTAATTAGTGAAGGTACTTGGTTCATTGTCTTCGATGCAGTTTTCTATGTGGGAGAGGCTAAATATACATGCACTCCACTACTTGGGATTACAAGTACTATATGATTGGATTGTTAGAAAGCATCCGCAAATACTAACAATGCATTAAGGTTTCCCCAACCATAGCCTTAAGTTCAAGGTCCTCTTACTCCCATACGTGCAACTAATCGGTTCGCGTTCTCAGGTTTCTGTCACTCCGGCAGAACTTCCCCCGCTTCGTTACAAATACTACCAACCCTAGGGTGTTTGATCCATGCGCGCACAAATATAATGGACACCAAAGGACAGCACCATATAGACATACAACTCTAATGAACCTCATGCATTCAATTAAGCAATCAAAAGACAAATAAACTACGGAAACATGATGTAAATCATAGGATAAATATTATAGCATCAAACACCATGTTTACATAGGACGGTACAGAGGTTTGTGGGAGGATGAACCACTGAATACAAGGAGGAGATGGTGATGGAGATGGCGGTGAAGACGGCGGAGAGGGGCAGCGCGGCGGCGCAGGGCGGCGGCGGCGCCGGCGGTGCGGGGAACTCCTTTCCCCGCCGCCGGCAAGCTTGGGGAGCGCCGCCCCTTAGCCTCCCTCCTTCATGGCTTCTTGGGAGCCCTCCCCCATGGAGATGGGATCCATGGGGGAGGCAAAAACGTGGCTTTTGGTGGCTGAAATTCGTGGGTGGAGGAGTCCTCCACGAATTAGGTTTCCTCCCTTTATATATCTTCTCGGATTTCCGTCACCCCCTTTTAGGGTTCCACCAAAACGGGCCTACAGGCCGCGTCCGAACTCCGATTGGGCTGATCTCGGGCTTAAAATCTTCGTATGGAAAATTGTGACAACTTTCGTAACAGCCAGGTCTCCATAACGTCATCTTCGAGGGTCAAACTGGCAATCTTCGTAAAAAGTTCTCAGACAGATTTCAGGAAAGTCCCAATTCGACTCCAACAAGGTTTCCTCTTGTATTCTTGATAATTTCTACACATCAAAGAGTAAAACAAGAACATTGTGCACTTTTGCAACTATTAGTAGGTTAGTCCAAATAAATAATAAACTTAATATAAAAAAGTGCTAAAAGCATAAAAATGGCATGAAACAATCAAAAATTATAGATACGTTTTGGACGTATCACGCCGCAGAAACACAGAAACACCGAAACAGAGACCTGGAGGTGCAGATTGGAGGGGGAAAACTCCGGCGGGGCGCTGCCGGCGTGGTCTCCATCTTCTCCAACGACTTCTCCACCGTCTCCATGATGAAGAGGGAGTAGTCCACCTCTGGACTATGGGTTTGTGGAAGTAACTTATGTATCTCTCTCTCTCTTGAGCTTCACTAATTAGTACCGTATGAGCTGCTGAACATGATTACGGTCATCTATGTAATACCTTTGTGGTGGATCTTTTTATGAGTTAATATATGTTTGAGATTGCAATAGTTTTGTTTCAGTTATGAAAGTAGATGCATATTATGTACCCCGTTCTTATTTACTTGTCATGATCAAGCATGTTTATGAGAGCGTGTGAGGGGAACGTGTGCATTAGTTGGAGTAACGGGGGGTGACTAGTGCAGTGAACGTGAGAGAAAGTTCTGCGATCCACTTGGGTATCTCTACCTTACTTTGTTACCTCACTAGGGCTAAAAAGAAATACCATGCTACCGGAGATGTGGGTGTGACCATTGCCACTACTCCATGACTAGATCTAGCATGTTCTTATTTTAACTTCATGTTATGATACTTATTGCTATACTCTGAGTTATCTTAATTACTCAGGTGTTATGATTTAGTTCGCATCTTGATGGAGTATAAGAGAGACTAATAACTAAAAGGTCTCTATGTTAGGACGTGATGCCATATAATTATAACTTGTCACTAAACTGTTGTGTTGCAATCTCATATGTTAACTCTAGTGTTCCATTGTCTACCACTTTATTAAAGAGAGAGTGCATTTGTGAAACCATGAACCCCGGTCCATTTTAATCATAAGAAACACCTTTCCAACAACTTTTACCACTTTTCCATTTTCTGCCATTTAAAAATCCAAAAATACAAAAACACTTTTACATCTTGCATTCATCATATAAAATCCAAAAATATCATTTATCATTGCTACCACCATCCTTGCACATTTATTTACCACCATTGCATATTTATTTTTTGTTTGCATTGCATATTATCTTGATATTATTCTGACACCTTGTGCTTGACAACCACTAGGTGAGGTTGAGGACCAAAGCATTTACTTTGTTTTGTAGGTAACCAAAAGAAGGATAGGAAAGATAAATCTTCACTACTGATTCCCCGAGAGTTCGATATTAAACCCTCGAGTCACCCCTCGTGGGGAAAACACGTCTTCCACTTACTACACACTCTGCACTTGGAGTCTCAACCTAACCCATTTACTTTTCACGCAGGTAACTACGTGAAGGGCCGTCACCTCTCTCAAAATAATTGCAAGAAACATCATAAACATGATGGTTGTGGGTGGAATGGTTATTAGTGCAAGATAATTTCAGCCCACATAAGTACTTTTCAACATATAAAAGCTTCTCCTCCATGGTGTGAATAGGAGAATTCAAAAATAAAGTAGGACTCTCATAAGTGAGAGTCTTGTCACAAGCAGCAAGTATATCATTTTTATCCTCACATAAAGTAATAACAGCTAAACATGGAGGATTATCAATAAGCATAGGTCCATCATCTAGAGTACTATCATAAAACATGTCTGAACCATACTCCTCATCATCATCAAAATTATTATCAATAATGTTATCATTAGGCATAGGTTGATATTCCTCCTCATTATCAGAATCATAAGAACAAAGTTTATCATCAACAAAAAAATTAGTGTTACCCTCATCCATAGGTGGTGAAGGTGGAAGTTCCCTCTCTTCATTCTCTAGTTGTTCATCATCTTCTTGGGTTGCACGGGCATCCCCAAGCTTAGGCTTTTGTCATCTTCTCCCTGCAAAATATTAGAGCTTTCTTGGGCAACTCTCTTCCTTGTGTCAACAACATAGATATTTTCATTAAATTCAACTATGCAGAGATCAAGGATAGTGGCAATCAAAACTTTAAATTGAGAAGCTATAGGGCAGGTTTCATGTTCATCAATGAAGGTGTATAATTCATAGGCTGCCATAAAAATAACAAATTGCTCTACTTCTTCCATCCCTAAGTGAGCATAATTCCATGTATGATAAGCTGCAATAACATGTTCTTTATTGGAAGGGCATTGGAATTCAAAGTGTCTAAAGTATTCAGAGCAACAAATTTCTTCCTCATGATAATTAAGCAGCCCACTAGCAATTTTATTTAGAAGCTCTAAGTAGCCTCCTAATCTTTTCCCTTCATTTGATTTTCTAAATTCAGCAGCTATCATGGCGTTTTCATAATAGTTTTCCATTTTATAAATTCTTTTGTGTTTTGATATTTAAAACTGAAAGCAAAATTAATCTAAATGCAAAACTGAAAGTAAACTAGAGTATATGCAAAACTGAAAATAAATATCTAGTGCAAACAAGAATAAAATCTTAAGCGCTACACTCCCCGGCAACGGCGCCAGAAAATGTCTTGATACCCACAAGTATAGGGGATCGTTGAAATCTTCAATGTGTAAGTATTAGTATCGATCCCACGAGGAGTAGAAGGTATAAGTATTTGTCCTCTCAAATAAGAGTGTCACTTCTCTTATTATCTATGCACTAGACAAACTAAAATGATTAAATGATGCAAGTGTTTTTGGGTTTTTGGTGTAGAGTTTGCAATAAAGTAAAAGGCTGAAAATAAATATGATGAGTGAAAGCTCTCAAAGAGAGAAAGCCCAATCCTCTATGCAGCAAGAGGACAAGCTTAAGTGTGTGTTTCTTATGCGTGGAAAACGTTCCCAAGGGCTACATGGATTTCATGGCATAGATATTTCTAGAACAACAAGGTAAACATTTGTCAAGTTTTAATCTTCTTTGGACGGAGCCATAATTAGGTGTAGCTAAATAAATAAACTAAACCCCTTATGATGGTTCTTATGACCAAGTAAATGACTGCACAAGAGTTATTAAGACATAAGAGTCCCACCATAGCCTTAAACTCTAAGGTCCCCGATATAAATCCCTCCTAATGGTACTTCATGTATTAGACCACAGGTTTACGTGTCCTCCCAGGTCCTACCCATTCCATCACATTAGTGTGATCACCTTCATGCATTACTCAACATATGTGTGCACCCATACGTTGTACAATAAGATAACCATAAAAGATAAAAACTTGACCAAATACTCAATACATGTTAAGTGGAAATCATTGCCAATCCATCCTATGCCCCCAGGAACATGAGAGAACTACTCACAACGCGAAGACATGATATGATTCAATGGTATAAGTGATACAACACAATCTGAAAATATAATCTCCCCACAAAACAATGACAAGTAGCAATTCACAAACATGTAGAATAGTACTTAGACAATAGCTAGGGTTCGAACAATCTCAAACTATGAGGGGGTGAAGTGGATCACGAGGATGGTGATGGAGATGGTGCTGGTCTTGACGGTGGTGTTGATGGAGACTCCGGAGGGGGGATGGAGGAGCCTTCCGGAGGTGATCCGGCGGCGTTTCCCCCCTCCAATCTTCTCCGGTGACAGCCTTCTGAGTCTCTGTTTCGTGGTTTTGTGTTTCTCCGCTGCCTCCTCGCGAAACTCCTCGGGGGACTATTTTTATAGTCGGTTTTAGGTCAAGATGAAGCCACGGAGACGAAAACGGACGGCATCGGAGCCACGAGGGGGAAAAGAGGGTGCCTCACGCGGACAGGGAATCTGGCCGTGTGGGACCACCTAATTTCCAGCTGGTTGGGCTTCTGGTCTTCATTTTCAGCCCATTGCGTTCGTTTCGAAAATTCTGAACCGTGCTCTTTGGCCTTGCCCTTTTTGGAGTCCCGAAGCTCCCGGAAAGTCCGAAACACTAAAAAAGACGTTTTCTGGAAAACAGAGTTAGAACAAAAAGAGGGGGATTGTTTAGAAAATCCCCGAAATCATTATAAAACATGAATATAACATCATATAAGTTGCAAATATGTAGGAATATCTAGTAATAACATGCAAAGTTCATGTATGCATTTTACATGCATCAACTGCTTGTGTGTCGCAATCCCTCTTCATGGCGTCGTTTTTTGGAGTTTGCACCGGTTGGAGGGACCAGCGGTGGTGATGCTGAGGCAGCGGTTTCCTTGTTTTCGGGATGACTAGCTTACGGAGCGGGATCTGCAGTGGGAGGTGGTGGCAACCTATGGCTGTTGTGCGTGGCACCACGGTTGCCGACTGTCGGTCTAGCGGCGATGGACCTGGTCGGGATCTGCTTGCCAGCGCGGGAGTTTGGCGCTTTGGGGCGGCGACACTGGACTTTCAACAACGGCATATCGTGGTCATGTGGATGACGAGATGGCTAGATCTTATATTTGGTGATGGTCTTCAGCTCGGTGTGTCGCGGCTGATGGCGGTATGGAACATACTCTAATGCGATTGCAGAGTTTTCAGGCCGGCAACCGTATGGAACATCCCCTCCAATTTTTGTCAGGGTTTGATTCGACTCAGTAAGTTGTACGCACAAAGGTTTCAACGGAGTTTTCAAGGCATGCCTAGTCGGCGGTGGTGATGCACAACGTTTCATATGGAGCTATCAAAATATGTCTGTTGCTGCTCGATCAAAAGTGGTGCAATAGTGGCCGGAAGCGAGGCAGTATAGGAAGTCATCTAATTCTGGTTTCTCTACATCGACATCTAGCTAGCGATGAGTCGTTGGCCGGACACACGATGATGGTAGAAGCATCAACATCGAGTTTGCACATTTCGGTGGACACATTTCTAACAATGTCGATGCGCGCTAGTGTCTTGTCCTTGCTGATGGTGGTGGTACAGTTCCATCTTTGGGGATGAAAATCCCGACTTTGATCTTCGCTTGGACTCGTCATCACCAGCGCACATGCAGTGATTCCATTTTGAAGGTTGTTCTAGAATCGGTGTATTTCTCTTTACTTATGTATTTTACCATCTGGTTAATGGTAGCCTGGTGGATGTTTGTTTCCATTGTATTTGCAGTGACATCATGGTTGTGTACATCGCTTCGATGCAGAAAGCCGTGCATGATCCCCTTTTCGAAAAAATAGACGCTAGCATCACCTAGTACACGACCATGCACATAAATATGATGCACACAATCATTGTGCGAACACACCACACTGAACACAAACAATCCAAACAAATAAAAACATGAATAGCGCTAACATACCAAGTACAACATCACCCATCCAGAAACATTGTCGTTTTCAGTTTCAGTGAAGAACTTTTCATAGATCTAGCTAGATTGGTTTGTTGTTTGTCTAATAGTTCTTCTAAATATACAAGCAGTTATTGTTTTACTTTAATAAATCCGTCCCCTTTGTATGCTTCTCACCATTGGTTTCAAGAGTCCATATATTGATTGTCCAATACAACAACACCAACAACAAATATGCTTTGTCCCAAACAAGTTGGGGTAGGCTAGAGATAAAACCCAACAAAAACTTGTGGGGACAAAAAGAGTGGTGAAAGATAGAAAAGTAAATAAAATACAAGAAAGGTAAATTAGGTTTTCAACAAATGGAATGGTTATTTCCATGCCGTCCTATCAAGTGCCAATCCTCTAGCTTGTGTTGTAGTATGACAACGCGTGGGATACATGTTTTTTTTTACCTTCACAGTGTGGCATGTCATTGTTAATGGAAGAACCACACGGTGTCATTTATTAGTTTGTAAGATCTGCCGTTTGTTCCGTTAAATCATAATATCTTAAAGTGGTTCTTATATTTCCATAGGCCTTCAATATTCCCTTGTCTTTCAATACATGTTTTTGAATGTTATTTGGCCTTGCCTTTGCTAATGCACACTGCTGGCAGCTTGAACAATTATTGTTTTATTTTGTTGTAGAGTAGCCTTACTTTGGATTGCAGTTGAACGATGGTAGCCTACTAACCTTCCTGGTTGGAGGAAATTAAAGCTGGGGTGGTACCAAGCATTTACAATCTGAAGTTGAAAACATCCATATGCATCATGTTATGTTCTTTCCAGTGTAGTGTTAATTGATAAATTTGTACACGCCCTTTGCTTTTCAATATTTGGATTTCCTAAATCCTAACGCTCGGTTGCCCGAGTTTCATCTTATCGCTCGGTCGACGAGGAAAGCCGTGCGATCAGCTGCAAACCCTATATATCGCCTTCTGCGAGTCATATCATCTGAATCGCCCGCGTATGCTATCTAAACAGGCCGGACCAACTGCGCTTCCTCTGTCTGACTCGTTCTTTTCTCGTTTCCTTCTTCTTCTTCCGTTTCCGTTCGGGATAGATAGAGAGTAGCCCCCAGTTTTCGGAGAGATTTCCCCTTCCCCGGAGAGCTTCTTCGACGGGGGGTTGATTCTAGACGCTACGCTAGGGTTCTTCCTCCCGCGGCGCCGTCCATGGCGGCTCGAGGTTTGTGGTTTTTGCCCCGCGTCCCCTGCTACTTTTTTCTTTTCCTGCTCAATCGTGTTTCTCGCTCGATCCCTAGTCGTGTTCTCGCTCGATCCCTAGTTAGTTTCGAGACTTTTCTCACCGATTTCGCCGATCCTACCTTTGCGTCTTCCATGGGGGCAGATGGCAGGTGTATGTAGTTGTCCCGTTCCGTAGTATTGGCTTCGTGTTGTTCCGTTGCCGCAACCCTAGGGTTAGTGTCTCCGATATCCCTATCCAGTATATACATTCTTCAATTTCATGGAACCCTAGTTGCAATTAGTGAGGAGACCGTGTATGTCCTGGATTTTTTTTTTTGATTCACATGCATTTGAATCATTTTCTCCCGAGCTGGTCCTATAATTATTTTTTTGGAACAGGATATGTGATGTGATGCCTTTTTTTTTGGATAATCTCTAACATGTATCTCCTATAGTAGTTACCTTTTTAGTAGTCATTGACCATATCTCGTGTAGTAGCCATTACTAGTTAGCATTTTATCTTGTTCAATCGTACAATTTCCTTATTTATTTAGTAAATTGATTGTTTGTCCTATGTTGTGTGTTGGTGAATTCACACTGTCCCCTGTTATTTTTTGTGGTGGTTCCCTTTGATGGTATCACATTCGAAGCTATGACCATCAGCTTTGGTACCTGCTAGCTTTGTAAATTAAAATGCAACCTTCAGCTGTGTTTAGTTTTAGCAGGTTCTTCCTGAAATAAGTAGCAAACTTCAGTTCTCTATTTTTCTATGAACCAAAAAATGCAATGTTTAACAGATTGGACATATTTTTTCTCCTTTCCTTTCTTTTTTCTTTTCACAACACGTCTCCAACAAGACATTTTAATAGGAATAGCTATGCATGATAAATCATGTGATGTTTTGTAGACTTACTCCACTGATTTATATTTTCCCCTTTTCTCTTTTTTGATGTTATAGGGGCCGATATGCCTGATGATGTTCGTTGTAAAGCAACTATAAGATTCAGGTTTTCAACCCTTCGGTTTAGTAAAGTTGTCAGACAGTTTAATCCTGTTTGTTGATTTTAGCTGCCGTTTTTAGTAGATTAATCATATGTATTTTTTTTATTTGATGCAGATAATCATCATGAATTACAGGATGGTCATGGCATTCAAGATGTTCCATACAGGTCACAACAAGGTTGATGTCAAGAAGCTCGATGCTCTAAAGAAGAAAAAGAAGATGTAGTTTCTTCTACTTTTGTGTTCTTCTTATGCTTTTGTTCGGGATAGATATAGGAGCTCCCAGATTTTAAATTTTCCGGAGAGATTTCCCCTTTGCAGGAGAGCTTCTTTGACGGGGGGGGGGGGGGGGGGGGGGTTCTTGACGCTACTCTAGGGTTCTTACTATCCTCGGCGCTGTCTAGGGCGGCTCCAGGTTCATTGACCACATTACCAGGGAATGATTGACCATATAAAATGTAGTAAAAGTACACAAATTTCTGAAACTAGTCTTGTAGTTGTGCTTTATCTTTTGTTTTGTATAATCCTGGATAACTCACTATTTTTGGTCCTCTTTTTTATATGATAGGAGTGCCTCGCTCACTTCGTACAAGCTGATTTTTTTATCGATGCTTTTTATGTCTAAAACGCATACGAGAATTTTGCACTTCACGGCTCTTTAAGAAAAAGAGAGATTCCCTCAGTGGCCTTCTTTTTAAATCTTTTTTAAGTCAACAACAACTGGGAGAACTGGGAGAGTTAGGATTCAAACCTACACAGGAAACCTTCAACAGATTTACTCCGCTCGGCCACTCTCCCCCCTCCCTCCCCGGTGATACGCCTTTTTGTTATGAGCGTCTCTAGCATTTTTGCCTCGCTGTTATTTTCGGATCAATATTATTTTCATTCTTTTTTTTTCAGTTTTTTCACCCAAATTTTTGGTTCTCGGCATTTTGTGGTTCACTATTATTCCGGTTCACCCGAATTTTTGGCTCAATATTAATATTTGTTTTTAGACATTTTTTTGGTTCACTTGTACAAATGGTTCACTGGCAATTTTTTTGGTGCATCTATTATTTTTGGTTCTCCATACATTTTTATTTACACTATTATTTCGGTTCACCTGCATTATTAATATTGCTTTCATAATTTTTTGGTTCACTGTTATTTTTTGGTTCAATACTTTTTTTTGTTCTCCATTATTTCTGGTTCCCTATTATTTCGGTTCATCTCATTTTTACGGTTCACTTGCATTTACGGTTCACTATTAATAATGGTTCCACGACCATTCTCGGTTCATCCAACATACATGGTTCACTATTTATTTGTTCATTTTTTTTGGTTCAATACTTTTTTTTTGGTTCTCCAACATTTTTGGTTCCGTATACTTTTTTTTGGTTCTCCTGCATTTTGTTTACCTTTTTACTTTCGGTTCATTGTTACTAATGGTTTCAGGTCAATTTTTGGTTCATCTCCATACATGTTTTTCACCCTTATTTTTGGTTATTCAACATTTTTTGGTTCCCTACTTTTTGGTTCGCGTTAATTTTTATGGTTCAATACTTTATTTTGGTTCTCCAGCATTTTTGGTTCTTCACCCGCATTTTCGATTATACATCATTTTTGGTTTCACTATTATTTTCAATACACCTTTTATTTTTGGATTTTTCACCCACATTTTTGGTTCTCTAGCATATTCGGTTCACTATTATTTCGGTTCACCCATATTTTAAGGTTTCAATATTAGTCATGGTCTGACGATTTTTTTGGGTTCATTTGCATATATTTATTCCCTATATTATGTTCGTTCTTCTTTTTTCGGTTTTTTTCAACCACAATTTTGGTTCTCCAGCATTTTAGGTTCACTATTAGTTCGGTTCACCTACATTTACGGTTCACTATTAATAATGGTTCCACAACATTTATTTTGGTGCATCTTCATACATGGTTCACTATTATTTTTGGTTCACTGTTATTTTTTGGTTCAACACTTTTTTTGGTTCTCCAGCATCTTTGGTTACCTATTTTACTTTTGGTTCATTGTTACTAATGGTTTCAGGACAATTTTTGGTTCATCTCCTTACATGTTTTTCACCCTTATTTTTGGTTCTTCAACATTTTTGGTTCCCTATACTTTTTATGGTTCGCATGCATTTTTATGGTTCAATACTTTAGTTTGGTTCTCCAGCATTTTTGGTTCCCTACTTTTTTTTCTCTTGCATTTTTTGGGTTAAATACTTTTTTTTGGTTCTCCAACATTTTTGGTTCCCTATTCTTTTTTTCACCCGCATTTTTGGTTCTCCAGATTTTTCACCCATATTTTTGGTTCTCCAGATTTTTTTTGTTCACTATTATTACGGTTCACTAGTATTTTTACGGTTTCAATATTAGTAATGGTCCGACGACATTTTTTTTGGTTTCATTTACATATATGGTTCCCTATATTTTGTTCGTTCTTCTTTTTTTGTTTTTTTCACCCACAATTTTGGTTCTCCAGCATTTTCGGTTATCTATTAGTTCGGTTCACCTGCATTTACGGTTCAATATTAATAATGGTTCCACAACATTTATTTTGGTGCATCTTCATACATGGTTCACTGTTATTTTTTTGGTTCAACATTTTTTTGGTTCTCCAGCATTTTGGGTTACCTATTACTTTTGGTTCATTGTTACTAATGGTTTCAGGACAATTTTTGGTTCATCTCCATACATGTTTTCACCCAGATTTTTGGTTCTTCAACATTTTTGGTTCCCTATACTTTTTTTTGGTTCGCGTGCATTTTTATAGTTCAATACTTTATTTTGGTTCTCCAGCATTTTTGGTTCCGTACTTTTTTGGTTCGCGTGCATTTTTTGGGTTCAATAATTTTTTTTTGGTTCTCCTACATTTATGGTTCATTATCAATAATGGTTCCACGATAATTTTGGTTCAACCTCCATACATGGTTCACTATTTTTTCGGTTCAATATTTCTTGGGTTTCATTCTTTTTTGGTTCTTCACCCGCATTTTTGATTATACATCATTTCCGGTTTCACTATTATTTTCGATACACCTTTTATTTTTGGAATTTTCACCCAAATTTTGGTTCTCCAGATTTTTCGGTTCACTATTATTACGGTTCACCTGTATTTTTATGGTTTCAATATTAGTAACAATATTCACACTATGTTACTTCTTCTTGAACTAATAATTCTTTGTTTTTCCTGTACCATGCAGTCTCCTCTTGATGTTCTGTTCTAAAACAAGAGTCGTCGGTCCGCATTGCTCGGCCGAGTCCAACAGACCAGTAAGGGAAATGTAAGATGTCTGGACATGATATGTAAAGCTCTCTCCCTCATCATGATCCTGGAAGTTGTTGTACTCTTTTTCATGGAAGTTTGACGTACTGGAAAGGTTATTTTGTTACAAGAGCGCAGTACATGTGATTCCAAAATTACTATGAGGGAAGAAATTATGACCATGAAATTAAACTTGAGTGGAATTATTGTTCTTGGGGTATGAACTCGTTGAAGAAGAAAGAACGATCATGCCCCATGAAAACTGTTTATTCCTAAAAAATGGTTCAGTTTTAATAAAATATTCAACTTTTACATTATTGAATATATGAAAACTGTTCATTTCTTACAATGGTTTAGATTTTTCAAAATGGTGCAGATTTTTCGAAAATGCACCAACGAAGAGAACGATCAAACTACCTAATTCATCGACAACAAAGCAGAGAAAAAGAAACACGTACGAAGTCTCGCTTGGAATGAATCAATGAACGACGAAAACAGAAGAAAACGGTTTGAAGAAGCCGAAATGGGCCGACGCGCTTACTGGGCCTTCGGTGCGACGAGTGGTACACAGGCGAGTCGTACGATACGTCGCAACAAGCGATAGGTAGGGGATGGCGAACCCTATATGGCGCCTGCAGGTGCCGCTTAACTCTAGCGCCGCCTCAAGAGTTTAGCTCGCGAGTGTTACTTGGCCGGCCCATTAGCACTCCTCAACCGCTAAAACGATAATATAAGTCGCTCCGGCGGGATTCGAACCCAGCACCTCCTCGTGTGTGTACAGGCAACATAACCAATGCGCTACGCTCGTGTTTACGGTCATGTATCATTATTCTTCCTTTTATTTGTTTCCAGATATGGGTTTTCGGGTTTCGTTTTCTGTTTCTTTTTTGTTTTTTGTTTTATTCTTTCTTTTTCTGTTTTCTTTTTCCGTTTCCTTTTTATTTTCTGTTTTCTTTTTCTAGTTTTTGTTTCTTTACCGGTTTTGTTTTTATGTTTTCTTTTTCGGTTTTTTTTTTTCGTTTTTCTGTTTCACTTTTTTCCTTTTTATGTTTTAATTTTCGCTTATTTTGAAAATAATTATTTTAAAAAAATGGTTCTGATTTTTCGAAAATGGTTTGTTTTTTAAAATGGTTCCGAACCGAAAAAATGGTTCTGATTTTTGAAAATGGTTCCGAATGAAAAAAATGGTTCTGATTTTTAAAAATGGTTTCGATTTTCCGAAAATGGTTCCTTTTTGAAAATGGTTCCGATTTTTTTTTAAATGGTTCCGAACCGAAAAATGGTTCCGAACCGAAAAAATGGTTTCGAACCGAACAAATGGTTCCGATTTTTGAAATGGTTCCGAATGAAAATAATGGTTCCAAATTTGAAATTGTTCCGATTTTGAAAATGGTTCCAGATTTAAAAATGGTTCCAAACTGTTCATTTTCTAAAACGGTTCCAAATTTAAAAATGGTTCAATTTTGAAAATGGTTCCAAATTTAAAAATGGTTCCAAATTTAAAATGGTTCCAAATTTAAATATGGTTCCAAATTTGAAATTTGTTCATTTTTTTAAATGGTTCCATTTTGAAAATGGTTCCAAATAAAAAATTGGTTCCAATTTTTAAAATTGTTTCATTTTGAAAATGGTTCCAAATCTAAAAATGGTTCTGAATTTAAAATGGTTCCAAATTAAAAATAGTTCCACATTTGAAAATTGTTCATTTTTGAAAATAGTTCCAAATCTAAAAATGGTTTCGATTTTAAAATGGTTCCAAATTAAAAAATGGTTCCACTTTGAAAATGGTTCCCAATTGCCGGTTTATTAAAAGTAGAACATGAAAGAAATATTAATAATTTGTCAAAAAAGTTAATGTATTAAATACATTAGTGAACTTGGTTGACACAAGCATTGCATGTACTAGTTGGCTAGTGCAGTCCGCATGCATGCAAGAGGTAGCTAGTTTGAATTCTAGACAACGCAAATAAAAAAATTTCGCGCGTGACAGGCTGCCACGAGCTGAAAATTTGCTCGCGCGGAAAAGTGGGCTGACGCACGAACGAACCACGTAGGCGTCGCTAGCGTTCAGCGACGCTAACGAGCGCCGTATATCACCCCCCGTAGGGGATCCCCGATCAGCCTTTGCTATTCTTGACGCGTGAGTTGTGGGTTTGTCCGTTTGCGATTGGTTTTTGTGGCCCTTTTTTTCCTGCTGTTTTTTGGGTATTTGTTGGGATTTTTTTGTTGGGCTTCTTTTATTATTCATATATGGGTTTCCTTTTTGCCTTTTGGGCTTTTTGTTACTTTTTTTTGCTGGTTGAGCTGAATTTTGTGTTGTTACTTTTTTTTGGGGGATTTTTTTTGGATGAACAAAATGGGCAGGGTTGCGTCTATCAAATTTTGCCCTCACAATTCATGATCATTCAGAATATCAATAAGGAGTTGCACCATTTGCATCACACGCCGACGTAGAACGTTTATGTTGAAACGATGTTAGGCTTCATAGGAGATAAGTTTTAATCTAATTTTTATAATCGCACTTGATCTTTCAAATTCATTTTTTAAAGAAATTCTTTTATGCAATTAGACATGATTCAGTTATCGTCAAGATCGTTTTACTATGCAATTGCACATAATTATTGTTAGCTTGCAATCGCACACTTTTTTTTATCGCTTGTGAGCAATTGCATATGAATTTTTTGTTTACCGCACAACCACACACGATTATTGTTAGTGTGCAATTGCACATTTCTTTTTGGTAGTGTGCAATCGCAAACGAATTTTTATCGCTAATGTGCAATTGGACATCATTATTGTTAGCGTGCAATTGCACATGTTTTCTTATAGCATGCAATTGCATATGAATATTTAGCGTGCAGTTACACGGGAATTTTAGCGGGCAATTGCACACAATTTTTTTAGCAATGCAATTTACACATGTTTTTTTAACGTGCAACTGCACATCAATTTTCTTGGCGTGCAGTTGCACATGAATTTTTAGCGTGCAATTGCATATGAATTTTTTAGCACGCAATTACACATGAATATCTAGCGTGCAGTTGCACATGGATTTGCTTAGCGTGTAACTGTATTTTCTCATATCTTTTGTTTTTCCTTGTATTTAAAAAGGCCTAATTAAAAAACCCATGAAACAACACATGAGGGAAAAGGTATGCAGCCCGAGCAAAAGTGTTGTTGTCGATCAATCGACCGAGACTTGCATTAAGTCTCGCTCAATTGCGCATGATTTTCACATGCACTTCCTTAAACGTGAATTTGCACATGATTCTAGTTAGTGTGCAATTGCACATAATTCTTGTTAGCGTGCAATTACACATGCACTTTTTTAGCGTGTAATTGCACATGAATTTTTACATTGTGCAACTGCATATTATTTTTTAACGCAATTTTATTTTTTTCAAGTTTTGGCTGCTTCAATTTTTTTATACTAATGGGCCGGCTTTGATTTTTCTTGTACTATGTCTTTGTTTGCAAAGAAAATTCGGCAGAGTCCACTTTTGCAAGTGGAAGCCCAATTAGGAGACACCTAAATTATAGTTAACTGTACAAAAAGCCCAAACCCAGTTAAATAACAACAAATAAAAAAGCAACACAAAAAGCCTCAACGGATGGTACGTACCGGAAGTGGAGCGGAAACACACTTGGTCCAGACTGACGTAGGTCGACCGAGATTTATGTTAAATCTCGCTCAATCGAGCGATAGGCGCTCCCTTTCAAGATCAACCATTTATATCTTATGAAATAATTATTTTATTACATAGACGTGATTTCTTCTAACAAATAATGAAAAAAGGTGCTAATCGAGAGCCCAAAGGAATATCACAAAATGTCATCCTTTATATATATAGTTTTATATATGAAATTCTTTTGAAAAAAAATACGTTTCCATTGCCAGTTTTGGTTCAGCACAATGGTTGCATATGATGAACTTCCATATTGTGGATGCTATTATGTTCCTCGATTGAACGTGTATGTGTTCATCTCCTTATCCTAAAAAAGTAAGTATATGTGGTGGAGATCCATATGTATGTGGCTTGGATAGTGGCATCTGCATTTCTTCCGGATGTTGCATATTTTCCGCTTACATAAATGTACAAATAGCTATAGGTAAATAAATGAGAAGATATTCATATCACTGATTTACCATTGAATATTCACCAAATGATATTAATTCACACCAATAGATGCCACATTGACATCGCTTGACAAACCAAATTATCAATAAAGTCTTTTGTGTTAACACTGCCAACCAATAGGCCTCTCTTTTTAAAAAGTAATAGATGTTTTGTGTATTCCGTGCATTAACCAGGACACAAGTTCATGGTGACAAAACACTCATGAGTTCCCTTACAAAAATAGTGAATTTTGTTTGCGGGTTGTGTACTAGTATATTTGAAGTGTGAATTCTTTATGAGTATTTAGAGAAAGATGTGACACCGCAAATAAGTCATATAGTGAATTGTTTTGTTGAATGAGTGTAAAGCATTTCTATGTTTTCAATATTTTAGTTTGAGTTATATTATTCAACACGTGCATTGTGCGTACATGATTACTAGTTCGAGTAGTGTGCCTTGTCGAGGTGACAACGAGTCCCACTTGACAGAATTGTAAAAAATGTTAATAGGGAAAAAACCCAAGACAAAATCTGCTTATTAACTGAATGTATTTCGAAGGATTATTCACTCAATGTGGGAAAAAGTACCACAAACGTTTGTTAAAAAAAGAAAATATCACAAACGTGCAAGTATGGTAAGGGTGAAATTCACTCTCAAAGGAAACACATAGAAAATCCTTATGCATATAATAAATAACCTTCAAATCAAATATTCAAATGTATAAAACGATTAACATATGTTCTTCGACAGGTTTTCACACATCACACGCACAAATGACATCATTTAGTACGAAAAGCAAATTCATTAAGCTATTTCCTTGTGGAGAAACCGATCGCCTGTAGCACGTCTCCAAGCTCCAGATCGTGCAGGTAATTTGTGGACACAATCTCCGTTTACATTTGAGCCTGACGCACAAGCCGTGGCTGCGGCGTCTTCAGGCGACCGGGGGCACTCGCAATGTTCAAGTAACGTCGAACAACAATAGCAATACTCCGGCGACGGCAGATGAAACTGGAGATCATCTTCCCTCAGTGGCGACGGAGCATTGTGCATCCAGTGGCAGCAACCTCTTCCCGGTGAGGTGGGAGAGTACACCGGTGAGGTGGGCAAGTAAGGTGGCGACGGAGGACTGTGCATAAAGTCGCAGCAACCTCTCCCCGGTGAGGTGGGAGAGTACACCGGTGAGGTATGGACGTAAGGTGACGACGGAGAACTGTGCATAAAGTCGCAGCAACCTCTCCCCGGTGATGTGGGGGAGTACACCGGTGAGTGGGGAGAGTAGGGTGGCGAGGTGGGAGAGTAAGGCGGCGGCGTGTACGGGTAGTACACCGGTGACGTGGGGGGATGAATCGGCGTGCGCGGCATGTCCAGCGTCGAGGTGGGAGTGGAGAACCATGGAGGCGTAGAGTCGGGGAAATTGGGCGATGCATTGGCAGATGAATTAGGGCTCCAGGAAGGATCGGCATGGTAGCCGGTAGGCGACAGCGGCGGTTGCTCTTGCGGGGCGTCAGGCGGAGATGACGACAACTCCATTGGGACTACCTCGGACAGCTCTGGCAGATCCATCGATCAATCGATCGCAGCTTGCAAGGAGGTCGGGCTACCGGGAATTCAGGAATTGAGATGGAGAGGTTTTTTTTATTAGGGGAAATTGGGATGGAGAGGTCTGCGTTCTTTGCCCGATGGGCTGGGTGTGGCTAGGTATATATGGACAGCGAGGACAGATTGACATGATTCCGACTCGGTTACAGATCAAGGGTGAAAGAGCTGAATTGGATCGACCGTCCACATCCACGGGTGGAGACTAACCAGATCCCTACTGTCGTTCAACTCTTGGGCCCAAATCAAAAGTGAAGCTGAATATTTAAGGCCGCTGACGATTTGTTGGCCCAGAACTTGCCGCTGAGTTGGTGCACCTGGACACGATCACACCAGTAATCCCGGTTCTGATTTCTTTTAAATGTACTTTTCAGTTTCAGAAAATTTCAAATAAATATGGTTTATATATTTGTGCAAAGTTTCCATTGAAAAATACTTTTTATTTTGGGCTGCAGAAAAATAACAAATTTATGGCGGTACAAAGTAGTAAAATAACCAGAAATTCACTATGACACCCAGGTGCATATGCTCCTGTTATAGTTTTCAAAATTAAAAAATATGGAAACACTTTGAAAAAATTTAGGCACAAACATATGCAAGTTTTCAACATCCGTGAAAAAATTCGGAAAGAAATGACACTTTATGTGGTATGTGCAAAAAGACAAAATCTGTGCGGCCACAGATTTTGTCTTTTTTGCACAGACCGCAGAAAATTTTATTTCCTTCCGAAATTTTGCTCGAATGTTGAACACTGGTATATCTATGTGACCAATGTTTTTCAGATTTTTTTGAAGTGTTTTCATATTTTTTAATTTTGAAACATATATCAGGAGCATATGCACCCGGGAGCCAAAACGCTTCTCCCTAAAATAACCCATATGTGTCTCGAATTTGTCTTTTTTGTGTAGCCTAACATACAACGTATTTCTAAAAGAAATTTTGTGCATACGTAGATAATATCTATATGTACTCTTATAATTTTTTCCATAATTTTTTGAAACATAAATATGCCATTTTCAATTTTTAGAAAAATTGGATCACTGGTACCCAGGTGCCAGAACAACTTTTCACTATTAGCCGCAATGGTGTCGAGAACGAGTTAGAGATACGGCCGAGCTAAAAAAAAATAGACAGGCAGGAGTGTACAACCAATCAGCTCTGATTTTCTCTAGTATTATCTTTTTTAAAAAAATTTGTTTGTTTTGTTGTTCACTTGTTCTTCAGGTTTTATTAATTTCACTACTTAGTCAATACTACTTCCGTTTCGTAAAGTAAGGCGTATATTTTTAGTCAAAAGTCAATAGAGTCTAATTTTGATCAATCTTGTATACAAAAATATGTACATTTATAAAATTTTATAAACGTACAATGAAATATATACAATGATGAGTCTATTGATGTTGATTTGATATTCGAAATATTTATATTTTTATCAATAAAATCAGTCAAACTTGCGCTATATTGACTTTTGACTTAAAAAAATATGCCTTACTTTAAGAAACGGAGCGAGTATGAAAATAGACCGACCAAATGTAATATAGCTTGTCCTCCGAATGATCAAGATGGTCTTACATTTAAGACTTTTGAGTCAGAAAACACATCTCTTCTCATTAAATGGTTTTTCAACCTTCTTAGGGTGCATATGTTTGGCAAAACCATCTGAGTAGAAAGTAAAATAGCTAAATCTAACATGTCGCAACAAAAGTGTCAATTCCAGGTGTCAGCAGAACAACACCCCACGGTTTCTCCCATGTTTGGAAATTAGGGAATTCACACTTTTGTGAGTGTCTACTGGGGAGAAGGAGACATTTCTTTTGTTTCAGATAATTTATTATTAAGGACCCGCTCATATATTAGATCAGTGAAGGATAAGTCGCTAGATAACATGACCGTTTAAGACCAATATATAGCTTTATACCTTATTGCTCCTCGTAAAAGTGATTTCATGAGGTATTAGAAACATCCACTAGTAGGAAATAGTCTACTAGTGGTGTGCCATTTTTTGCTCTCAGTGGCGTGTATTGGGCATGCCACTAATTTGACGCCACTGATAAAGTTTACCAGTGGCATTTTGATAATAGGATCACATGTTGATGCACCAACCTTTTTTCTTTTCTGTATTATTAGATGGTCGTTGAAACCTGTATCGACCCTTTGCGACCCGCGAGATACTATCCTTGTGAAAATTTTGAACTTCAATAATGAAATAAAAAGTTCGTATGCATCACTTTGATACACAGGCCAGGGTGCTACCCGCTATGTCAAAAAAAAAAGTATGGATAAGGATAAGATTGTATCCAGACCAAATGTTTTAAATATCCGCTAAAATCGCCCATGATATTTCTTAAGACATTTGATTAATTCATCTAATTAAACATTTAGTTTTGTTCTCTTAAAGAACATGGAACACCATTGTCGTAACAGATGGCTTCTTCATTGACCTCTATAAACCATCTCAACAACCCAAAGCCACTACTAGGGATATGCTTATAGCCACCACACTACGGCGGACACGCCAAACCGTCCGCCAGCGCTATTACCGCTGGCGCACAATTTAGAGCGCACGCCAGCGGTACTTGGGTTACCGCTGGCGGACGGAGTGAATCGCACGCCAGCGGTAGCGTGACGCAGAACCGAGCAGGCGGGGCTAAGTACCGCTGGCGAACAAGGTCACCGAGCAGGCGGGGCTAAGTACCGCTGGCGGACGGTGACCTTGTTCGCCAGCGGTAACTAAAGTACCGTTGGCGGACGGTTTGCCGCGCCTGCCAGCGTTAGTTAGCCCCGCTGCAGGCCCAGAAAACAGGAAATTACCGCTGGCGGACACCATTATCGTCCGCCAGCGGTATCGGAAGTACGCCATTTTGACCATTTTTCAAGAAAATCAAATAAAGTGAAAAATGATCTAGATATGATCATTCCTGTGACATAGTTTGTGATAATGTGCCCATATTTCATACATAGGTGTACCTTGGTATGGCAAACAATGTTGCAGAACTGAGTTTTTTCAAATTATTTTTATAAATATCATTTTTTAGTTTTTAAATGTCAAAATGACTTTTTGTGTGAAGCAAGTACAACAAATATGGTGCAAAATGGCACCCATCCAATGTCCACACAAAGTAGACCATATTTAATGGATAATACAGAAATATTAATAATTTTCTCAGTTTCAACCTAATTTCGCCTATTTAAACGACTTTATGCCGATTTTTCGAAATTAATTCAAATTTAATCTACAAGTGTGTGATAGTTTGCTCTTAAAATTTTACAAAAATCATTTTAAGGTACAAAAGTAGTGGTTATATCATAAAACCGTCGATAATTTTGAAAAATTCGACGCCTTTCAACGAATAGCCATGGTGGCCATTTTGACCATTTTTTCAAAAAATCAAATAAAATGAAAAAATACTCAAAAATGAAATCATTTGGCATGGAGTCCTCTTATGTGTAGTAGTTGATAGAAAAAAAAATGATAAACTTGAGTTTTTACAAAGTTTTCAAAAAACTTATTCACAAAAAGATCAGTCATTTATAAACATGTGAGTTTCGGTTCAAATGACCTATATATGATCATTCCAGTGGCATAGTTTGTGATAATGTGTCCATATTTCACACATAGGTGTACCTTGGTATGGCAAACAATGTTGCAGAACTGAGTTTTTTCAAATTATTTTTATAAATATCATTTTTTATTTTTTAAATGTAAAAAATGACTTTTTTGTGAAGCAAGTACAACAAATATGGTGCAAAATGGCACCCATCCAATGTCTACACAAAGTAGACCATATTTGATGGATAATACAGAAATATTAGTAATTTTCTCAGTTTCTACCTAATTTCGACTATTTAAACGATTTTATGCCGATTTTCCGAAATTAATTCAAATTTGAACTACAAGTGTGTGATAGTTTGCTCTGAAAATTTTACAAAAATCATTTTAAGCTACACAAGTAGTGGTTATATCATAAAACCGTCGATAGTTTTGAAAAATTCGACCCCTTTCGACGAATAGCCATGGTGGCCATTTTGACCATTTTTTCAAAAAAAATAAATAAAATAAAAAAATATTCAAAAAATGAAATCCTTTAGCATGGAGTCCTCTTATGTGTAGTAGTTAATAGAAAAAATGATAAAATTGAGTTTTTACAAAGTTTTCAGAAAACTTCTTCACAAAAAGATCAATCATCTATAAACATGTATGAGTTTCGGTTCAAATGACCTAGATATGATCATTCATGTGGCATAGTTTGTGATAATGTGTCCATATTTCACACATAGGTGTACCTTGGTATGACAAACAATGTTGCAGAACTGAGTTTTTTCAAATTATTTTTATAAATATCATTTTTTATTTTTTAAATGTCAAAATTGACTTTTTTTGTGAAGCAAGTACAACAAATATGGTGCAAAATGGCACCCATCCAATGTCCACACAAAGTAGACCATATTTGATGGATAGTTTTGAAAAATTCGACCACTTTCGACGAATAGCCGGTTTCAAAATACGGTCAAAATTGACGACATGACCGTTCGCACTTCAGGTTTGAATCTTTCGAAACTCTTGGTGTCTGATAAAATTCATACTTGGTGTTTCGCCGCTCCTCTCCCCCTCCGGTCGCTCCCCATTCCCTCCATGGAGGACGGGATCGTCCCGCTCGCCGCCGTGATGGACGGGGCCGCTGGGCCGCGGCGAGTTCGGGGTCACCTACCTCTGCACGGACGCCGCCACGAGGACGCGCATGGCCTGCAAGTCCATCTCCAAGCGCAAGCTGCGCACCCCCATCACGAGCTGGACACGGCTGCTGCGGGCTCGCGCGGGCGGCCGCCGTCCAGGCTCCCGCTGTGATGCCGTCGAGCTGGACAGGACTGCTGCCGGCTACTCTGAAGTCTGAAGCCAAGATCTTGGGGGCGTCCATGGCGGCGGCGGCGCTGCAAGGCGATCTGCTGGAGCCCGTCCGGCCGCCGTTGGCGCCTGCATCAGATCTGGCCAGCCGTCCTCCTCCTCCTCCTAGACGGCCTCCACCACCACTCTCGGGTCCGGTTGCAGCAGTTGCGCCGTCGGCTTGCTGTGCGAGAAGATCGATGCGGCCAGATTGCTGGCACATGTTCCAGGAGTCTGCATCGACTGCTGGATGATCAAGCAGACAAGCACGGATCATGCCTAGATGGTGCGACCATGTACAACAGGCGATGTCTGTCCGGCGTCGACAACCAGTGCCGCTGCCACTCCATGCGCCCTCCTGCTCGCAGCCCTGACCTGGCTTAGCTGACGATCCAAGGCCATCTCAAGGTGATGGATTTACTGTCGCCCTTATTTGTGATATATATGCTTGAACTTGTCTTTTAACTGATACGAAGAGGCAGTGCAGAACCTAGTATGCTACATATATTCTGGTTAATCAACGGGCAAACTGAATGCCCAAATGAAGCTTGCATTTACTTAGACACTAGTGAAATTGTACTAAACCAACCTTCCTATTTTCAGCTGTTAGAAATAACATCAGTTAGTAGTCATGCTAATTCAGTACTTAATTTGTAGCACAACCAAAATCGCTTAATTTAAATGTTTTGATTAATAATGACATGTAAAAAAAAGTAGAATAAGCAAATGGAATACAATGCGTGGCTAGTAGCCTAGTACTGTATTCTTTCATGATTGCTAATTAATCTAACAAGTAACATGCATGATCTGTCTCGCGAGACAAAACCCTGAATGTCATTGCTAAGTGTTGCAACTTTTGTCTGGTACTCGGTTATTGGTGCCATTTATTATCTTGCTGCTGAGCTAATCATCTTCTTGACTTCTTCCACACGCAGCTTGGGGTCGCCATCCATCCGGCGGGAAAGTGCGCCGACTTTGCCCATGTTCTCCTCCGTCGCAGCAGGCCACCACAACGCCTTGTCTCCGTCCTCGTCGAGAACATGACCGTGAAAACGGTGAGACTAAAGCGGATTACATGATGTTGACCGAGTGTAATACTAGCGCATACAGGTTTGGTTGAACTAATACCTTGCAAGTACTTGTGCAATCAACCTGTGTATTGTGATGACTGGCTGTAAAATTTATTGCTTCATCTTGATCTTTTCTGTGGATGCATTCTAATTGTGTTTGATTAGTTTACTGGATGAATTGAACACTTGCACTGAATGGATGACGTGCTAGTTGTGTGAAATCTCTCTGAGCAAATTAGTTTTCATGTCTAGACTTGCAATTTTATCATGTCCTGGTTTGGTATTGCCCTTTGAGAGCAAGAACCCATATATTAATAACTCCTCTTCTTCTTTTAAAGTAATTTTTGCAGCGTTGCATGTTAAAATCTTACTACTGTTTGTAATATTAAGTGTGCTTTAACGTTTGAGAGCATCTTCTGTTTATCCCTTAGCATTTTGTCACTCAAAAACTCATTGAACATTTTGTGTTGTTCTCTATTTTTCCTCAAACTATGATTTTCAGGCCCTCCTTCCTCGCCAACTGGCTATAGTGTGCCTCGTCTTACGCTGCTCCCGCCCGTCAACGGTTTGGTCCGACAGTGCTGCCCGTGGCCTCTTGCGCCCGGCAAGCCATCGGCTTCGTCTACTTCCTGCTTCGCCTCTGCCCTCGCTGTCACGCCGTAACCGCGGCAGCGGTTGCAATGACAACGGCGACATCGACGAGGGGCTCCTAGCTATGGCGACATCAACAAAGGGGCTGCGGCAGCGACAACATCAACACGCGGCTGCGGCGACAATTATTTTGTAAAGTCCATAGAGTTATATTGATTAATGTAACGGCAGACTTGAACTGTTGAATAATGACCGGTATCAGTTTTAATTTGTTGGATAAAAGGATTAATTTATTGGTTTTTATTTTTAATTCCTAATTAGTTACTACTGGCGTACAATCCATAATGTACGTCACTAGTGTTTATATTTTTTTAATTCCTAATAAGTTACCGCTGGCGGGCTTGACAACTTACCGCTGGCAGACGCCGTGCCCGCCAGCGCTGTCGCACCTACCGCTGGCGTGCACAAGTTCTGCCCACCAACGGTAACCACCCATACCGCTGGCGGACGGCCCGCCCGCCAGCGGTAACTATTACCACTGGCGTAGTCATCGCTGGCGGGCGCGTGCCTGCCAGCGGTAGCTGTTTTCCGTCCGCCAGCGGTAGGCCTTTCCCTACTAGTGAGCACAAAATGAAAAGTTACCATATGTACAACATATACATTATATACAATTTTGGGAGAGTGCAGTTTTGGCTCCCGAAACTCATATGCTTCTGGTTGGCTACGAAATTTAAAATATGCTACTCCCTCCGATCCATTAAAATGGTCGGGAGAAAACAACTTAGCTAGTACAACTGCTAGGTACAACGTGCGAATCATTTTTTGGATCGGAGGAAGTAAAACATTTTAAAAACCCTTAAAAAGTGGCGACGAACATATCCAAGTGTTCTACATATGTGCTAAGTTTTGTGATGAAATGACATGTGTGGTGCTCTGTGCTTAAAAAATCATGATTTGTGGTAACTAATTCACAAATAATCTCCTTTTTAATTCTTTATTGATCGCACATGCTAAATTACATACCAGTGTGGTCAGACTTCAAAGACGGACAAGTTAAAATAACCGTGTGCGATGTACTTACTATACAAAAGAACACGACTGATAAATCGGTGATGGCTATAAAATTGTACCGTTACAGATGTGTCACAGCGCACACGGAATGCTTCACCCGCCTGCGGTTGGGGGTTTAAATTGCCGATGGGTATTGAAAGATTAAAAGGAAAAACAAACGAGACAAAATCTGCTTATAAAATGATGTGTTTGAAGGAGTATTCACTCAATGTGGTAAAAAGTATCATAAACGTGCAAGTGTGGTAAAGGTGAAATTCACACTGAAAGAAAACAAATAGAAGAATCCATAAAGCATATATAAGTAACCTTCAAATCAAATGCATAAAACGACTAACATATGTTGAGCTTCGACAGGTTTTCACACACCACACGCACAAATGACATCGTGTAAGTGTTCATACCTTTTTTTTTAAGAGAATAGTGTTCATACTTAGTATGCGAAAAGCAAATTCATTAATCTATTTCCTTGTGGTGAAAGCGGATCGCTGGTAGCACGTCTCCAAGCTTCAGATTGGTCAGGTCATTTGTGCACACAATCTCCATTTGCATCTGAGCCTGACGCACAAGCCGTGTTTGCGGCGCCTTCAGGGCTCAGGCGACCGTGGACACTCGCAATGTTCAAATAAGGTCGAACAACAATAGCAATACTCCGGCGACGGCAGATGAAATTGGAGATCATCATCCCTCAGTGGCGACGGAGGACCCTGTGAGGCGGGAGAGTACACCGGTGAGGTGGGGAAGTAAGGTGGCGACGGAGAATTGTGCATAAAGTCGCAACAACCTCTCCCCGGTGTAGTGGGAGAGTACCCCGGTGAGGTGGGGAGTAAGGCGGCGAGGTCGGGGAGTAAGGCGGTGACGTGGGGGCATAAATCGGCGTAAAGATGCGACAGGTCCGGTCCGGTTTGGACCTGTTACTGGACCTGTGAACCTGTATCAAAATTTCAGGTTCAAGGTTTAGCCCGCACCTCTTCTTACAGGGTAAGGGTAACCTTAGGTTCTACACTATCATGCATCTTCTGCATTGTACTGCTTTCAGCCACCATCGCCGCGACGCCCAGCCAGTTGCGCTAACTCAAGTCGTACGCTGACGTGGCGACATACATCTCCCTGGCCATGCTCGGCGTCCAGGCAATCCTGGGCGGCAAGGGTCACCCTGCGCTTCTCCGGCGACGACGCCACGGCGTCGTCTTCCTCCCGGACTCCCTACTACATGTTCGACACGGGACGGCTGTGCGAGAGCATCAATCAGGTGGCGAAGGTCCTCAGCCTCTGCGCGTTCGTCGTCACTCTGCGCCTCGGACAGAAGGTACGGCGGTGAAGGGCGCGCATGGTGGCTCGGTCGCCAGCTCGCCGCTGGACCCGGCTCGCGTGCCGAGCGACGGCATGGTCTTCGTCTATCTCTAAGAAGCCGGCGACGGCGGGAGCACCACGGTCCAGCTCTTCACTTCACGGCGAACATCCAAAGCGCGTGCCCTCCCGACTCGATGGCGCCGGTGACCACTACTCGCCCGCCGCCTTCGACGGCGACCGCGCGCTGTGCGCCTCCGGCCGCGTAGCCGCCGGCCACATAGATATTGTTGCCCGCCGCGGCGCACGCGAAGAACGGCCGACCGCATCGGCGTGCCCCGCCGCCAAACGCCGGTGGCCGCGTCGAGCACGTGGACGTCCGCCACGGGCTCGAAGGTCTTGGAGGCGCCGCGCGCGCTCACGGTGCCACTCCCTCGTGGTGACGTTGTACACAGCCAAACCGTAGGCCAGGGAGTTCTCCGGCTCGTCTCCGTCCTTTGGCCCGTCGTCCCCGGCGGCGGCACACGCCAAGGTGAAGTCCGGCGCTGCGGTACTCCTCCACCCTCAGCGGACGCACCGCATCGAGCGGAGGCCCCGTGCGGGACGTGCGCCAGGCAGTCGACGGCGACTTCGTCCGGTATCCCCAGGATGAGGTC
This sequence comes from Poa pratensis, assembly GCA_947311845.1. Classification (NCBI taxonomy): domain Eukaryota; kingdom Viridiplantae; phylum Streptophyta; class Magnoliopsida; order Poales; family Poaceae; genus Poa; species Poa pratensis. The sequence goes on from CAMZMU010000054.1 coordinate 60,036,022, forward strand.
GATGTGCCTGCACACGGCGGCAAGATTCGTCTGCGTTCTGTTGAGGAGAGGTGGGGGTGCGGGTCGACCCTAGGACGAACGGATCACGTTCACGATGAACCTTTCTTTTTCTTTTTCTGGATCGACCCCGTAATCCAGGTTCGGTCCAGCGGGTCAACGGGCCGAACCGGACCACGCACATCTATAAATCGGCGAGCGCGGCATGTCCAGCGTCGAGGTGGGAGTGGAGAACCATGGAGGCGTAGAGTCGGGGGAATAGGGTGGTGCGTTGGCAGATGAATTAGGGCTCCAGAAAGGATCGCCAATGTAGCCGGTAGGCGACAACGGCGGTTGCTCTTGCACAGCGTAAGGCGGAGATGGCGACGGCTCCACTGGGACAGCTCTGGCAGATCCATCGATCGACTGATCGCAGCTCGCAACGAGGTTGGGCTATGGGGAATTCAGGAATTTGGATCGAGGGTCTGCGTTCTTTGCCCAACGGGCTAGATATGGCCAGGTATATATGGATAGGGAGGAGGGAAATCCAGCAGATTGATTCCGAGTCGGCTACAGATCAAGAGTGGGAGGTTGTACTGCTAGTTCGGTTTTCATTTCTGTAATCCCATGTACTCAAAAAAAAAGAAAAAAGAGTGGACTAATATGGATCGACCGTACACGCCCATGCGTGAACAGTAACCACGTATGTCGTTGATCTTTAGGCCCAAATCAAAAGTAAAGGCCGACGGGTCTGTTCCTGCAATGCTGGTTGGACTCCTGGTCCACAACTAGCCCCTGAGGACGATGGCCGCAATGGTGACGAAGACGAGTTAGAGATTCGGCCGCGCTAAAAGAACACCCCAACCGGCTCTGATTTGCTCTAGTTTTTATTGCCTTTTATCAGTTTTTCTGTTTGTTTACTTGTTCTTCTGATTTTAGTAATTTCACTATTTAGTCAATATGAAATATAGACTTACCAAATCTAATATAGTTTGTCCTCCGGATGATCAAGGTGTCTTGACATTAATTCAAGACATTCAAGTCAAAAACACAACTCTTCTCATTAAATGGCTTTTCAAACCTTGAAAGTGTCGCTATAATGATGAACGTCATGTGAAACATGTTCATACCTTGTACTAAAAACGAATTTACAGGTCTAAATATGTATATGTTATTGTACCAACCTTTGCAAATCAAGCAGGACATTGACAGCATGGCGTATATTCTTCCTGGTTTTGGTGATACAATGGGGCTTGTCACCTATGTGATGAAGAGCTCGGTCCCCCGTACCGGCCATGATTAGTTGACTTAACATTTGGTGACTTTTGGTCATGGACATGTGGGTCTAGCACATGTGGGGTCCACGTGTCAGTGAACCAAAGTCACCTGACGTTACTTCAGTGAATGTGAGTCCCTCCTTACGAGGCGCCCTGCATTGACCTACACTGCATGATTTTTAGGACGATACAACCCAATTCCGATTTAATTACTTGGGCATTACTCTCACTGTGCATTGGGTCAGGAAAAGCCGACTTTCAACACCTCATTGACAAGATTTTTAGCACCTCGTTGACAAAAAAGAAAAAAGAGGCGAACACCACATCGCGGGAGCTAAGCATTTGAGTTTGATTAAGTTCAATTATATGCCCAGAAACTAGTTCCTTTTTGAGTTCTTGGTTTACGCCTTTGGCTGATTTGTTATTTGTTGAAACTCTCTTCTCTCCTTATTTTTTTTACGGGAAGACCTTCTTGCTAGCTTTATTAATCTCAAATAACACATACATCGTCTGCCAGTAAACCAGAAATAAAACCTTAGGGGTTTTCCAGCCACAACGCTGGTGGATCGTCACACTCATGTTGAGCTAGGACATGAGCAACCATGTTAGATTCCCTATTATAATGCTCAATCAAAACCTTCCCGAATTCTCTCAACAAATCGCGACAATCTTCTAAAATGGGAGCAGCCACCACAGAATGTCCAGTATTGCCCTTTTTTCGAGAATACACTCCAAAGGTGTATTAGTCATATAGAAGAAAGGCCTATACGCCCGGTACAACACACCCATCATGATACATAGCCAAGCGGCTTACAACGCCACTTCTAAAAACGACCCGAAGATAACGACTCGCCTTGCCCAATCTCCAACCAAGAGTGGCAAGGACATGCAACACTGAGCTTCTGGACCACGTATCGGACCAAGCAAGGCACCACCGAAGCACGACCGCGACTCCAAGGAAACCTGGACCAATGTACATCCCCTCATGCGCCTAGAGGAAGTCGGCGAGTAGGAGGCAGGATCCTTCGGACTTGAGGAAGATGTCAACCAGGCTGCACCCGCCATGCCGTACATTGCGCCCCCAGAGGCTCAAGCCCTGGGCAGTGGCCAATACCGGCAGCGCATCACAGTATCCCCCTTCTCCATAAGTCGCATTGTCCTCTCCCGGAATCATAGACGACATCTTCAAGAAGAGAATGACGTCGTAGCGCCACCGCCGCCTTGTCCGAACCGGACCAAGGGTTTCCCCCGACACCGGAGAGGAGGAAGGCACAGTTGGGACCAAGACCAGGCCCCCAAGGAGGAGCGGCCCGCATGCGTCGCGAGGTCCGCCTCGGAAGAAGCCAAGCATGGATTTCACCCTGGTCCTTCACTATTACCACGATGTTGTCGGAGCCGACGGACTGGAGACGAGAGACGGGGATGCAGCCACCACTTGAACCACAACCAGAGAGGTGAGACGGAGCACCGGCCTCACCGTCAAAGAAGAGGAGCACTGGCCACCGCCGGCCTCGCCACCGGCCAACGTGGGCTCGATCGGGGGAGGAGGCTGTAGCGCCCCGACCCGACTGCTATACAGTGATGATGTGTGTCACCGGTTAAGCGATACAACCGGAGGTTACGGTTTACCAATCCCCGGCCAAAACCTTTGGCAGGAGTTGCTCGGAATGAATCATCGGCAACGCAACACCCCGATTGATGCCTTAACACAGGCACAGCTATCAATGCATAATAGAGAGATCAAGACTTGTGGAACAACTGACACATCACAGACTCTACGACACAAATCATTATAGTTCAACTCTTATAATAGAGAAAGATACCAAATTACAACCAGAGGTCACAGACCAAACAGTACAACATGCGGAAGCGAAATAAGTTGTTCTAAACAACAAGAACCAAATTATGGCTTAAGAGGCCTACAAATAACATTCCTGCGCCAGCTGTTCCGGGATGTCCCAAGCTGCCACCTGGGAACCCCAAACTACTCGTCGACGTCCACAAAGAACCCACCTTCGAGGTCGGTGAAGTCCTCCTCTGAAACAAAACAAACGACGTTGAGTTCGACGAACTCGTAAGATTAAATATAGAGCTTTAGCTCGATGAGGCTTTCAAGGTTTTATGGCTGTTTTGCATAAAGCTGATTTTATTTATGAAAACATAACTCCATTGCATCGACTAAACAGAGTATTTTTAAAAGGGGGTAAGGAGTAACTCTTCTCTTTTGATCACCTTTCTCATCACCAACCACTGTACCTGTTCTACAAAGGCACCTCCCCGAATCACCCTCGAGGAAGCTAACCTCGCAATCTTGAGTAGTACCTTTAGTACTCAGGTTTTAATCATTCCGTTCAGGTTATTCTATGATCTTATCGTCCTTTCCCAAGTCGTCCATAACCGTGGACACGGCTTTTCGAAAATATTTAACCCTGCAGGGGTGTACAATGTTTGCCACGCGTACCGTCCGGCCCATTGCCTAGCTTTTAGCTCTCTTCCTTGGAGAGCCGGCTGGGTGGGAGCGGTGACGACTTCTCCCTCGCTCGAGACTTTCCAGGATCATCAGTGACGGTAGGACAGGTTCAGTGCCTCCAACACCCAGCCCCACGGCCACTCATTTTCCTAACACCACCATCCTCATCCCATTCTCAACCCCCATCTTCACGCACGCGCAAATGGAAGCTCGAACTAGAGGACCCTGGCTAGCCCCTCACAAGTTATTTAGTCGAATAAGGGTTCCTGCAATTGCATAGGCCTCACGCATGGTTGCACGCTCAGTCTTGGTTCAAGAGGTAAAGAACTCGCACCTAGGCGGCGAGAACGAGACAAAGCACCACAACCACAGTGGCCTCTCATCCCCACCTTTAAGCATTTTATTACCTGTCACCACAATTCCTCCACCATCATCCGAACATTTCAACATCTGGTTCCGACATGAAATATCCATCGGACGAATAAACATTTAACTAAGCATGGCTAAGCATCAACATAGCATAGTTAGGTATCTCAGGCCAACAATACAAACCTATGGATAATAGGAGGGAAACAGGTAAATGGCATCGGAAACTTCATGCAACTATAGGATACTCTAATCCAATAAAATTGACATTTGGAACCGCATACAATATTATAGTGGAGAAAATATTTGCCGAAACATAGGATAAGACATGCTCAGAGGGGGGATTACGCTTGCCTTGCTCAGAGTGCTGGTAATACGGGTCGTCGGGGTATTGCGGCGTAACCCCGGCTGCTTGATCTATCGAAGCATAACAACGGAAGAGCAATCAATCACCACACATGCTTTAACAAATGCAATGCGCAAACACATGATGGCATGACATTTTAGATCCCCGAGATGGGGATGATTCAAGCTATTCAAATTAAACGGAGTTCGGATGCGAAAAGGGCACACCTCGAGTACACCGTGGAGTTAAGTAAAGTAGCATCTTTACTTGTTAATTGGAATAGATGAACCCTATTGTTAACTTGCATATGAATGACATGAACATGTTAAGATGCAGTGTTTGGTGACTAAACATCCTTGCAACAAGTACAGAGAGTGAGCTGAAGATTGATTGGCATTACAGATGAAACAGGTTAATCGGATTATCCGATGAAGTTGGAATCGGAATATCCGATGAACTTGGCTCGAAACGGCTAAGGACTTTAAGGCGAACAGTGGTCTGGAGTGCTGATGAAATTCGGATTATCCGAATTTGGATGCCTCGGATTATCCGATCGACACGGCTGGCCCGAAATTCTGCTAAGGACTAAAAGGCTACTCGTGCTGGAGTATATCAGACAATCCGATTTTGCGGAATTGGATTATCCGAGCGGAATGGCACGGCGGTGAGCAATGGCAATCTACGGCTACGGACCCTGCACTTGCGAACGGGGAGCACGGAGAGGATCGTAGACTCACGCTCGACTCGTGGGGTGCTCTACGGGGACGGAGGAGGGCGGAGTCGACGGCGATTTCGCCCGGAGTGCGGCGGACGTCGGGGACGGAGAGCTCGATTCTCGGGAATGTACTGCGTCTCGGCTCGATTCCTGCGGTGAGGATGAAGAGGAGGACGAGGCGGAGCTTCTGCGCTGCTCGGCCCGGCTCGAAGAGGCGCAGAACGGCGGCGATGCGTCGGCGACGAGCTAGCTAGGGTTCGTCCATGGCAGGAGACGAGAGAGAGAGGAAACGGGGAAAAAATAACGGGGGAGAGAGAGAGGCTGCCTCGGCGGTGGCCTTATCCACCCCGCGGGTCAACGACGAGCAGAGGAGGGCACGGCGACGAGCTGGTTCGGCGGGAGCTCGAGCTGCTCGGTCGCTACAGGGAGAAGAAGATGATTTTGCAAAAACCCCTTGTTCTCATTTTCCCATTTACAAATAGGTCCTTTTCTGTTTCTTTTAAATCCAGCAGCATTTCAGTGATTTTATCGAGGCACTTAAACATTTTACAAAAATCTGAGAAAATTCAAGTAGCCTCCTAACAACATGTAGAAGCACCACAAAAATTGGGGTTGCAAAATAAAATGTTTTGAGCAACCTTTGTTCATAGAGGTTCAAAATAGGGCATTTTGCTAAATTCCCAAATTATAATCCTTTAGAAATTTAGAGCAAGTTCAAAATAGTATTTTTGAACTCTTGGAACTTCCTTGACAAATATAAGATGTCAAGTATTTTTGTTTTGCAAGTTTGAGTCCCTTCATTGTTTTGAGATTTGTTAAAGCAAGTTTGGCAGTTGTTTTTCAATGGTGCCAAACCAATTAGTGTGTTGTTTAGCAAATTAATATGGATGCCATGATGCAATGAAACACAAAAGTGGAAATTTTACTCAGGTTTTTAGGTTCTCAAATTTGGGCTGTTACAATTCTACCCCCCTTACAGGAATCTCGTCCCGAGATTCTAAGATTGCGGAAAGAAGTCGGGATACTCCTCACGAAGACTAGACTCTCTTTCCCAAGTTGCTTCTTCCTCGGAATGGTGAGACCACTGAACTTTGAGGAACTTGGTAGTCTTGTTACGGGTCTTCCTTTCGGCTTCATCCAGGACACGAATGGGTGCTCACGATAAGTGAGATCTTCCTGGAGATCCAGCTCTTCATGATTGACTCCATGGATAGGATCTTTAAAACACCGGCGAAGTTGGGAGACATGGAACACATCATGTACATTTGGGAAGATGACCGGTAACTCCAATTGATACGAAAGATCTCCTCGCTTGGCCAGAATGGTGAAAGGGCCAACGTAGCGAGGGGCCAATTTCCCTTTGATACCGAAGCGGCGAACGCCACGAAGGGGAGAGACGCGGAGATAAGCTTTATCACCAATTTCATAGTGAATTCCTGATGGTGCTTATCATAGTAGCTCTTCTGCCTAGACTGAGCAATCTTCAGATTCTCTCGTATGATTCTAACCTTCTCCTCAGCTTCATTGATCACATCTGGACCAAAGAGTGCCTCTCTCCGGTCTCGGACCAATTTAGCGGAGTGCGGCATTTTCTTCCATACAGAACCTCGAATGGAGCCATGCCCAGACTAGCTTGATAGCTATTGTTGTAGGAGAACTCCGCGAAAGGGAGATACTTTTCCCAACCCTTGCCAAAAGAGATTACACATGCCCTAAGCATGTCTTCCAAACTTGGTTCACTCTTTCAGTCTGACCATCAGTTTGGGGTGGTAGGCGGTACTGAAGTTGAGACGGGACCCCATAGCAGTTTGGAAACTCTGCCAGAATTTGGATACAAAGATACTTCCACGGTCCGATATGATCCTCAGAGGGACCCCATGCAATGGAACAATACGAGCCATATATAAGTCAGCAAGTTGACTCGCCCGTATATCATCACGGACTGGTAGGAAGTGAGCAACCTTGGACAGTCGATCAATGATTACCCAGATTGCATTGTTGCCCTTAGGGGATCGGGGAAACCCGGTGATGAAGTCCATACCGATTTCATCCCATTTCCACTCGGGACTGCAATAGGGCGAAGAGTGCCGGCAGGCCTTTGATGTTCAGCCTTTACCGTCGACAGGTGTCGCATTCAGCAACATACTTGGCAATTTCTCGTTTCATCCGAGTCCACCAGAATTGTGGTCGAAGGTCTTGGTACATTTTGGTACTACCGGGATGAATAGAGAGAGGAGATTCATGAGCTTCTTGGAGGATCAGCTCCCTCAATTTTCGTTTCTTTGGCACTACCAAGCGGTCACCAAAATAAACAACTCCGGATTCATTGACAGAAAAACATTTGGCCTTCCCGCTAGCAATGTTCTCCTTGATTTTTAGAATACCCTTGTCACGGTTTGAGCTTCCTTAATCTGGTCTACAAGAGTAGATTTGATCTCCAGATTTGCAAGATAGCCAGAGGGAACAATTTCTAAGTTCAAACGAGGAACTCTTCATGAAGGGCAGGTTGGGCCTTTTCAATCATCAGATTGTTGCAATAGGACTTCCGACTTAGCGCGTCAGCCACGACGTTTGCTTTGCCGGGTTGATAGTTCAGACTCACATCATAGTCCTTGATTAACTCCAACCAACGCCTTTGCCTGAGATTTAAATCCGGCTGGGTGAAGAGGTACTTCAGACTCTTGTGATCCGAGAAAATCTCGCAACGGTTACCAAACAGGTATGGTCTCCATTGCTTCAAAGCATAGACCACGCGGCAAGTTCTAGATCATGAGTTGGGTAGTTGTGCTCATGCGGCTTAAGTTGGCGAGAAGCATATGCCACCACATGGCCATCTTGCATTAGTACACAACCCAAGCCTTGCAGAGAGGCGTCACAGAAGACGACGAAATCCTTGCTGTGTCCGGCAGGACAAGCACAGGAGCGGACGTGAGTTTGGCTTTCAGTGTTTTGAAGCTCTCTTCAGCTTCGTCCGTCCATGAACTTTTATCCTTCTTGAGAAGGTCAGTCAGAGCCTTGGCTATCTTGGAGAAACCTTCGATGAATCGGCGGTAGTAACCTGCCAATCCGAGAAAGCTACGAATGTCCTTGACTGACATTGGAGTTTTCCAATCCAAAATGGACTGAATCTTGTCGGGAATGACAGCCACACCATTAGCGGATATCACATGACCAAGGAAGACAAGATTATCCAACCAAACTCACACTTGGAGAACTTGGCATAGAGGCGGTGTTCTCGAAGTCGTGTCAGAACCAACCGAAGATGTTCGGCATGCTCTTCATCGGTTTTGGAATAAACGAGGATGTCATCGATGTAAATGACGACAAACTTGTCGAGATAATCCATGAAGATGGAGTTCATGAGCCTCATGAAAGTAGCTGGAGCATTGGTGAGACCAAAGGACATGACGGTATACTCATATGAGCCATAGCGAGTAACAAATGCCGTCTTTGGGATATCCTCCTTTCTGATCTTGATCTGATGGTATCCTGACCTCAGATCCATCTTGGAGAATACTGTTGCACCAGCTAACTGATCCAACAGATCATTGATCGGGAATAGGATACTTGTTCTTGATTGTCACCGCATTCAACGGTCTATAGTCAGAGACTAGACGAGGCACGGTAGAATCTCTCTTTTGACAAAGAGTACCGGACAACCCCAAGGTGAACTGCTAGGCTGAATGAAATCCTTCGCTAACAGCTGATCAATTTGCTCTTTCAACAGAGCCAACTCTTCCACCGGCATACGGTAGGGCTTCTTGGAAATCGGAGCGTACCGGGAAGCAGATCTATGACAAACTCCACACTTCGATCAGGTGGCATGCCAGGCAATTCTTCCGGGAACACATCCGGGAAGTCACACACCACGTGTATGTCCTGGATTTCAGGAGGGGATTCGCCTTCCATAAAGCAAAGGAGGATCTCTGGTGAGAGGGGAATGAGATGGAGGCTTGATAGTGCAGACCAATACTCAACAATGTCGCCGGAAAAGTGGTCACGGTGATGGTCTTGGCAGCACAGTCGAGATTAGCCCGGTATTTGGCTAGCCAGTTCATGCCCAGTATGACATCAATGCCATTGACTCAGAGCTACCAACGCAAAGGAAAGGACGAGTAACCTATGGTAATCTGGACCTCAGGAGTAACACCATCGGTTCGCCATTTAGAGCCAGGTGTGGAGATCACCAAGGGATGGCTCATCTTCTCGAACGGTATGTTGTGGTCTTTTGCAAACGCTATAGATATGAATGAATGCGATGCTCCAGAGTCAAACAAAACTGTAGCTGAATTGCCGTTGATTCGTAACTCACCCATGAGGACGCCGGGGTCCTCCTCAGCTTGTCAGCAGAGACGTGGTTCAGGCGACCACGCACAATAGGTCCAGCCTTGCCAGCTGGTGTGGCGGGGCTCGTGCAGGTGTTCCCGCGATAGGTGCCTTCTGGGGGCACTCCCTGGAGTAGTGGCCAGCCTGGCCACAGGTGTAGCAGTGAGTCCAGGTGGAGCAGGTAGCTGAGGACGATACCCACTTCCGCTCGACCCAAAGGTTGAAGTAGTGGGGCGCGGAGGTGGTGGCCTGTATCCCGCGGCCCTCGGCATAAATGGAGCACGCGGCACAACGCTGTAGGGAACAAACACCCTGCGCTTCTTGCTCTCAGAACCCGAGGAACTCTGGTGGTCCCCGTGTGCTGGCCTCTTGGAAGCCTCGAGTTCCTTCCTTCCCTGCTCAAGAGTAAGAGCCTGGTTGAACAGCTCCTGGTAGGTCTGGAACTTGAAGGGCAGTAACTCATAGCGGAGCTGCGGCGCAAGACCCTTGCGGAACAGCTCTTGCTTGTCGGCATCAGTGGTCACGTCCCTTGGGGCGTAACGAGAGAGATGGTTGAATTCACAACCATAAGTGCGGAGGTCCATACGTCCCTGTTGCAAATCCAGGAACTCCCTCTCTTCAAATCCATGATCGGCTGAGGGATGTAAGCCGCGCGGAAGGCAGTGCGGAAATCTCCCAAGTGAAGACATGGTTGGCCGGGAACAATGCCACATGGCTTTCCCACCAACAGCCAGCCGCACCCAGAAGGTAGGTGGCGAAGTTGACTTGCTCGGCCACTGGGACATGCAGTGCGGAGAACTTGCGCTCCAAGGCACGAAGCCAATCATCAGCTTCCAGTGGCTCTTTAGCATCAGCAAAGGTGGGTGGCTGCGAGCGCAGGAACTCGTGAGAGTGTTGCAGCCATTCCTCTGTGCATTCTGCTGCACCAACTGCTCAAGCAACCGCTCATTTCGCCCGCGGTTTTCCTCAATGGCCATCAAGACCTGAGCCATTGTGGGCGGCGGCGGCGGTTCCTCATCATTGTTGTTACCACGGCCTCCTCGAGCCATTCTGGAGAATTTACAAGACACAGTTAGTATCTTCCTCCGAATGGTTGAGACAATAGCATTAGCATCTACTCAAGTACACAGACTAGGGACGATAATACTTTGTGTAACAACTAACAAGGGACCAACAAGACAGAACTTGGGTCAAAGATCAGCGTCATGTACTACTAGCGTGGGATTCAAGTAGTTAAGAAACCACGTGATTCAACACACTCTAGTTGGCACAATCCGGGACCTTCTGTTCAAGTCCTTGGGTTAAAACCCAACGAAGGAATAAGTGATCAGACTCGGTAGAAACGTCTGAGTTGATTTCGGATTGTAACGCAGCGGGAGCAACCGGACACATAACACTAAAGGTAGAACCCAACCTTGTGATCCTAAAGTTTTGAGGTAACAGATGAGAAGTAAAACTTTTAACTCAAATCGAGGTAAGATTGCTCCGAGATTAGAATGTAACCAGATAAGGAGTAAAAAGAATCCTAAGATGGTTTTCACAACTCATTTCTAGGTTAAAAATATTTTCACAAATACTAGACCCAACGTCGACCAGTAGAAGGGTTTCCTACAGGCAGTCCTGCTCTGATACCAACTTGTAGCGCCCCGACCCGACTGCTATACAGTGATGCTTGATAACCCACAAGTATAGGGGATCGCAACAGTCTTCGAGGGAAGTAAAACCCAAATTTATTGATTCGACACAAGGGGAGACAAAGAATACTTATAAGCCTTAACAACTGAGTTGTCAATTCAGCTACACCTGGAAAAGCACTAGTAACAGGGGTGATGTGAAAGCAGCAGTAATATGAGAGCAATAGTAACAGTAACACAGCAGCAGTAACACGGAGGCAATGACACCAGAAAATAGTTGATACTACTTCTAATGACATATAGGACCGGAGAGCAATGATGATGACAAATGGACCGGGGTTCCCAGCTATCTACACTAGTGGTAACTTCTCCAAACAAATAACAGGTGTTGGGTGAACAAATTACAGTTGGGCAATTGATAATTGTGAGGGCATAACAATGCATGCTTATGATAAGATAAAGTTTACTGTAGTATTTAATTGGGCATTACGACAAGGTACACAGACCGCTATCCAGCATGCATCTGTGCCTAAATAATCCACCTTCCGGTTAGCATCCGCACCCCTTCCGGTATTAAGTTGCAAACAACAGATTATTGCATTAAGTATTGTGCATAATGTAAACAACACATTCATCCTTAGACAAAGCATTGCTGTTTTACCCCTAGTGGCAACAACACATCTACAATCTTAGAACTTGCTGTCACTATCCCAGGTTAAATAGAGGTTGAACCCAACTATCTAGCATAAATACTCCCTCTTGGAGATACAAGCAACTACTTGATCAGGGTAACCACAAGTACCGGAGAGCATGCAAGATCTTAAATAAACAATAGTATGATAATATGATGAACAATCTGATCATAATGTAACAATTCATCGGATCCCAACAAACACAACACCAATTACATCATATGGATCTCAATCATGTAAGGCAGCTCATGAGATCATTGTATTGAATTACATGGGAGAGAGAGTACTAACTAGCTACAGCCAAGAACCCGTAGTCCATGGGGGAACTACTCACAAACCATCATGGAGTCGAAGTGGAGGCGGTGGAGTCGATGGAGATGGCTCCGGGGGTCAATCCCCGTCCCGGCAGGGTGCCAGAACAGGAACTTCTAACCCCCGAAACGAGGTCTCGCGATGGCGACGGCGCTGCGGAAGTCTTTCTGGAGTATTAGATATATCTCTAGGGTTTTCGAGTCGGGGGGAATATATAGGCGAAAGGGCGGCGCGAGGGGGTAACCGAGTCGGTCAAACCACCTACTCGCGCCGCCCCCCTTCTGGCCGCGCGAGCGTGTGGTTTGGAGGTCGTGGGCCTCCCCCTGGCTTGCCCTTCTGGCTCCGTGTGTCCCTCGGAAAAATAGGAGGTTTGGCTTTTGTTTCGTCGAATACCGAGAATATTGCCCGAACAGCTTTTCTGGAACCAAAAACAGCAGAAAACAGGAACTGGCACTGTGGCATCTTGTTAATAGGTTAGTCCCAGAAAATGTATAATAATGATATATAATGCATATAAAACATGTGACAATGATACATAAAACAAGCATGAAACATCAGAAATTATAGATACGTTGGAGACGTATCAATGCTGTGTGTCACCGGTTAAGCGATACAACCGGAGGTTACGGATTTACCAATCCCCGGCCAAAACCTTTGGCAGGAGTTGCTCGGAATGAATCATCGGCAACGCAACACCCCGATTGATGCCTTAACACAGGCACAACTATCAATGCATAATAGAGAGATCAAGACTTGTGAAACAACTGACACATCACAGACTCTACGACACAAATCATTATAGTTCAACTCTTATAATAGAGAAAGATAGCAAATTACAACCAGAGGTCATAGACCCAACAGTACAACATGCGGAAGCGAAATAAGTTGTTCTAAACAATAAGAACCAAATTATGGCCTAAGAGGCATACAAATAACATTCCTGCGCCAGCTGTTCCGGGATGTTCCAAGCTGCCACCTGGGAACCCCAGACTACTCGTCGACGTCCACAAAGAACCCACCTTCGAGGTCGGTGAACTCCTCCTCTGAAACAAAACAAATGACGTTGAGTTCGACGAACTCGCAAGATTAAATATAGAGCTTTAGCTCGATGAGTCTTTCAAGGTTTTATGGCTGTTTTGCATAAAACTGATTTTATTTATGAAAACATAACTCCATGGTATCGACTAAACAGAGTATTTTTAAAAGGGGGGTAAGGAGTAACTCTTCTCTTTTGATCACCTTTCTCATCACCAACCACTGTACCTGTTCTACAAAGGCACCTCCCCGAATCACCCTCGAGGAAGTTAACCTCGCAATCTTGAGTAGTACCTTTAGTACTCAGGTTTTAATCATTCCGTTCAGGTTATTCTATGATCTTATCGTCCTTTCCCAAGTCGTCCATAACCGCGGACACGGCTTTTCGAAAAGATTTAACCCTGCAGGGGTGTACAATGTTTGCCACGCGTACCGTCCGGCCCATTGCCTAGCTTTTAGCTCTCTTCCTTGGAGAGCCGGCTGGGTGGGAGCGGTGACGACTTCTCCCTCGCTCGAGACTTTCCAGGATCATCAGTGACGGTAGGACAGGTTCAGTGCCTCCAACACCCTGCCCCATGGCCACTCATTTTCCTAACACCACCATCCTCATCCCATTCTCAACCCCCATCTTCACGCACGCGCAAATGGAAGCTCGAACTAGAGGACCCTGGCTAGCCCCTCACAAGTTATTTAGTCGAATAAGGGTTCCTGCAATTGCATAGGCCTCACGCATGGTTGCACGCTCAGTCTTGGTTCAAGAGGTAAAGAAGAACGAGACAAAGCACCACAACCACAGTGGCCTCTCATCCCCACCTTTAAGCATTTTATTACCTGTCACCACAATTCCTCCACCATCATCCGAATATTTCAACATCCGGTTCCGACATGAAATATCCATCGGACAAATAAACATTTAACTAAGCATGGCTAAGCATCGACATAGCATAGTTAGGTATCTCAGGCCAACAATACAAACCTATGGATAATAGGAGGGAAACAGGTAAATGGCATCGGAAACTTCATACAACTATAGGATACTCTAATCCAATAAAATTGACATTTGGAACCGCATGCAATATTATAGTGGAGAAAATATTTGCGGAAACATAGGATAAGACATGCTCAGAGGGGGGATTACGCTTGCCTTGCTCAGAGTGCTGGTAATACGGGTCGTCGGGGTATTGCGGCGTAACCCCGACTGCTTGATCTATCGAAGCATAACAACGGAAGAGCAATCAATCACCACACATGCTTTAACAAATGCAATGCGCAAACACATGATGGCATGACATTTTAAATCCCCGAGATGGGGATGATTCAAGCTATTCAACTTAAACGGAGTTCGGATGCGAAAAGGGCACACCTCGAGTACACCGTGGAGTTAAGTAAAGTAGCATCTTTACTTGTTAATCGGAATAGATGAACCCTATTGTTAACTTGCATATGAATGACATGAACATGTTAAGATACAGTGTTTGGTGACTAAACATCCTTGCAACAAGTACAGAGAGTGAGCTGAAGATTGATTGGCATTACAGATGAAACAGGTTAATCGGATTATCCGATGAAGTTGGAATCGGAATATCCGATGAACTTGGCTCGAAACGGCAAAGGACTTTAAGGCGAACAGTGGTCTGGAGTACTGATGAAATTCGGATTATCCGAATTTGGATGCCTCGGATTATCCGATCGACACGGCTGGCCCGAAATTCTGCTAAGGACTAAAAGGCTACTCGTGCTGGAGTATATCGGACAATCCGATTTTGCGGAATCGGATTATCCGAGCGGAATGGCACGGCGGTGACCAATGGCAATCTACGGCTACGGACCCTGCACTTGCGAACGGGGAGCACGGAGAGGATCGTAGACTCACCCTCGACGCGTGGGGGTGCTCTACGGGGACGGAGGAGGGCGGAGTCGACGGCGATTTCGCCCGGAGTGCGGCGAACGTCGCGGACGGAGAGCTCGATTCTCGGGACTGTACGGCGTCTCGGCTCGATTCCTGCGGTTTTATGGCTGAAGAGGAGGACGAGGGGAGCTTCTGCGCTGCTCGGCCCAGCTCGAAGAGGCGCAGAACGGCGGCGATGCGTCGGCGACGAGCTAGCTAGGGTTCGTCCATGGCAGGAGACGAGAGAGAGAGGAAACGGGGAAAAATAACGGGGAGAGAGAGAGGCTGCCTCGGCGGTGGCCTTATCCACCCCGCGGGGTCAACGACGAGCAGAGGAGGGCACGGCGACGAGCTGGTTCGGCGGGAGCTCGAGCTGCTCGGTCGCTACAGGGAGAAGAAGATGATTTTGCAAAAACCCCCTTGTTCTCATTTTCCCATTTACAAATAGGTCCTTTTCTGTTTCTTTTAAATCCAGCAGCATTTCAGTGATTTTATCGAGGCACTTAAACATTTTACAAAAATCTGAGAAAATTCAAGTAGCCTCCTAACAACATGTAGAAGCACCACAAAAATTGGGGTTGCAAAATAAAATATTTTGAGCAACCTTTGTTCATAGAGGTTCAAAATAGGGTATTTTGTTAAATTCCCAAATTATAATCCTTTAGAAATTTAGAGCAAGTTCAAAATAGTATTTTTGAACTCTTGGAACTTCCTTGACAAATATAAGATGTCAAGTATTTTTGTTTTGCAAGTTTGAGTGCCTTCATTGTTTTGAGATTTGTTAAAGCAAGTTTGGCAGGTTGTTTTTCAATGGTGCCAAACCAATTAGTGTGTTGTTTAGCAAATTAATATGGATGCCATGATGCAATGAAACACAAAAGTGGAAATTTTACTCAGGTTTTTAGGTTCTCAAATTCGGGGCTGTTACAGAGGCGCCCATGCCGAACAACGACCACAGCTGCCGCACGGAGCAGCACGCCGAAGCCGGAACTCCTCGCGTCGCCACCACGCCTAGGAGCTGCGGCCCGCATAGGCCCAGATCGGGCCCAGCCGCCATGCGCGACCACGAGCAAGGGTGTCGCCCGAGCGGGGGCGACACGGGAGGAGGAGGAGCGGGGGGGGGGGGGGGGGGGGGTCTCACATTTTCCAGGCGGAGGATCTGACCTCCAGTATTGCCCTTCAAAGCCTCCACCACAACCAGATTATCCATTTGCACAAAAACATTATTGCAGCCAATATTTTGGGCCGATTTCAGACCCTCAACGAGAGCAGCGGTCTCGGGGGAAACTATATCAGGAACATGTACAAGCTTAGCGTAGAAGCACCGATGAACGTACCTCGACAATCTCGTATGACTCTAAGTATGATCCGCATCCACAAATGAAGCATCGACGTTTAGAGCTAGAGCTACCTGGCCCGACAATGGCTTCTTCTACCTCTTTAATCTTGGGTTAGTTGTGTACATGCGGCAATACTTTTGCCCGGTTTAAAAATTTCTTACGAAGACATCCAGCTAGTATCCAAGTAGGTAAGTAGGCCCATAATGGAACATTATCCACTCTGATTAACAGAGACAGGTACGCACACGAACGTTAGGACCAGACCAGTTGAATTACGAGCAGCCAGTGAGTCGAATAATAGCAAAGACAAGAGAGGAGAAAGAGACAAGCGCACACACACAATACTGTTTGTAAAGCGTAGGGATTGCTCCTGCGGCCCGAGAAAGAAACATGATGATGGCGATGCGCATACGAGCATGCAGGGGATTGCTTGGATCGAAAGGAAAGGTAGCTAGGTAGCCCTGGTGGTGATGGATCATCGGCCATGGTGATGTGAGAATGTAGCCAATTCCTGGATGCCCGCATAAATCCACTTTGGAGATTCTCTCCATGATTGGAACGTCGAGCCACTAACTTTATCCTGGAATAGACCCGAGTTTTAAAAACAAAAGACGCATGGAGCTTGGTGACATTTGGATCCGGTTTTGGGCAGCAGGCCAAACTCGATCTCGGCCTCTTTCACAGTAATAACTTAGGGCAACTTCAACGGGTCGATTCAAACGGGTATAAAATGTGCGTCCTTTTCCGCTGGTGCACCCAACGTAGTCGAGTTGTATCAAGAAGTTCCTTTTTCAATTCAAAGCATATATAGTCAGGCCGCCAAAAGTATACTAAACAAAACTAAAAAAACATATAACTAGATTTACTAGGGTGGCTGCCGGAGGCCTACTCGTCATGGTCGATGACGACCGGAGGGGACAATGCCCACGACAGCGCTCGTGGCTATGGCCATGTCGTGGTTGGTGCTGGCGAAGATGACTCCTCCTCATGCAGGGGCATCCATGGGGAGGAAGCCCCCAAGTATGACGCCCAGTCCGGCGTCGGCGCGTGTGCCTCCTCCTGCACGTCCTCTTCCTCCTCATGAACTCCGCACAGGGGGCCCATGTGTATGTCTTCGACTTCAGCGTCCACTCCGGCGCATGCGCTGGGGTGGGCGTCCGGGCCTGCTGTGCCGATACCTAGAGTGCCAAGGGTTGGTCAGTCCACCACGTGAGCTCCTCCTGTGCGGAGTTCTCGATAGCTTGCCGGAGCGCCTCGTTCTCGTCCTCGGGCTGCTTCTTCTTCACCGCGTTATGCCGCGGTTGCTCGGGAGCACGCATGCGCGTCGGCCTCGCTGTGAAAAACGCGTGAGGCGCTGGTCGTGCACATCCTTGAACCAACCGTCCTTGTAGGGGGAGTCTTCGAAGGCTGGGTTGTCGAGCAGGCCATCTGGAAGCAGGTCCCGACGGAAGCGGGTCTCCGTCACTCATGTACGACAAGAAGCCACAACGGCTGACACTGCAACCCTTTCCGGGTTTAGATGCTATCTGGTAAAAGACTTGTAGGGTAAGGTAGCGCAGCGCCTCAATAGGCCTGCCTTTGTATTATATAGTAGGTACAAATACAACAAGAGGTAATATGGTCGGTTTACAACACCTACCAGATCATATATACGTACAACACAAATACACAGTTTATCACCCTCCCTCAATCTCAACCGATCCATGAAGATTGAGATTGCGTTTACAAAAGTTAAACAAAGGTAACGGTAGAGGCTTGGTGAAGATATTAGCTAACTGATCCTTGGAGGAGATAAACGTATTTGGAGCAACTTCTGAGCAACTTGTTCACGAACGAAGTGAAAATCGACCTCAATGTGTTTGGTCCTAGCATGAAACACCGGATTAGAAGAGAGATGCGTTGCTCCAATATTATCACACCATAAAATCGGTGGACTACTCTGAGATACTCCAAGTTCACCAAGAAAGAGCTTGCAACCAAATAAGTTCAGTTGTAGCGTTAGCAAGCGCCTTGTATTCAGATTCTGTGCTGGAGCGAGAAATGGTAGCCTGTTTTCGAGCACTCCAAGCAACAAGATTACCTCCATAGAAGACAGCAAACCCCCGTGGATCGCCGGTCATCAGGACTACCAGCCCAATCCGCATCGGAGAAAGCGGACAAGAGATCGGGCGCTGTAGTAGAAGGCCGAAGTAGCAGTCCATGAGACAATGTAGCCTTAACATAACGTAAGATGCGTTTGACCGCCGACCAATGAGTACACCGAGGAGCATGGAGATACTGGCACACCTTGTTGACAGCAAATGACAAGTCTGGACGTGTCATGGTAAGATACTGAAGGCCTTCAACAATACTGCAGTAGCGAGTAGATTCATCAGCCGACAAAAGAGTACCATCGGTGGCTGACAGTTTATCAGAGGAAGCCATAGGCGTAGACACGGAAATAGCCTTGAGCAACCCAGCACGCTGCAACAACTCTGACGCGTACTTGCGCTGACTTATCAGAAGACCACGATCCTGGATGTGCACCTCAATACCAAGGAAATAGTGGAGAGGACCAAGATCCTTAAGTGCAAACGTCATACCAAGCTGATGAACAAGGCGATCGGTAGCTGACGTAGAAGAGCTCACCACAATGATGTCATCCACATAAACAAGCAGATAAAGTGTAATATCAGGCTGATGTAGTATGAACAATGACGTATCAGCAGTGGATGCCGTAAACCCAAGCTCAGTAAGAACATAACTCAATCGAGCATGCCATGCACGAGGAGCCTGTTTTAATCCATATAGAGCTTTATCAAGCAAACATAGATACCCAGAATAGTCGGGATCCTCAAAACCAGGAGGTTGTCGCATAAATACCTCCTCCTCAAGAATACCATGTAAGAATGCATTACGTATATCTAGCTGTCGAAGGTGCCATCCTCGAGTAAGCGCCATTGACAACAACAGACGAATAGTAGTTGGTTTGACAACTGGACTGAATGTATCCTCGTAATCAAGACCATACCTTTGTTTAAATCCCTTCGCCACAAGGCGTGCTTTGTATCTCTCAATAGAGCCATCAGCCTTCCTTTTAATTTTGAAGACCCATTTACAGTCAATAATATTGATGCCGGTGCGAGGAGGGACAAGATGCCATGTCTTGTTCTTCTGTAAAGCTGTAAACTTAGTCTCCATCGCAGTGCGCCAATGCGGAGAAGAGAGAGCAGTACGGTAGTCACGAGGTTCAATATTCAGCAATGTAGAATCAGCAGTAGAGCGCATCGTGTTCCAGGCAACCATGTCATCACGAATTTTTCTGGGATTACGTATTCCCTTCTGTAACCTGGTAGTAACTCCAGGTCGCTGGAGCAAGGTGGGCTCCACATTCGGCCCATCAGCTGGTGCTGCAGATTCCTGGCCAACTGAAGCAGTAGCGGACGAGGCCGTCCCGGGCGTCACAGGCGAGACCGGCCGAGGTGAAGATGGGCCAGGCGAGTGAGGGCCAGGCGAGCGAGGCAGGTCAGGCGAGTGGATAGGAGTGGACGAATCTGCATGCATGCATGCATGCATGTGATCGATGCCATTGTATTGCTCCGTAGTGGTCATCTTGTGGAGATCATTGGTAAAGTGGTCCGTAGCTGCAGTATCCGCGTACCAGCTGGGATCAATTGGGTAAGATGAAGTAGAACCCGTACGTGTAGTGGTGAGTGCAGCGAGCTGGCGTTCCATGTTTCTGCCATCGTTGCCGGCACCAAGGTAGTCACGCTGGTAACGCTTGAAGCAGCATGAGGCCACATGACCAACCTTGGTGCAAATCTGACAGATTGGCCGCGATCCCGAGCCACCTGTACTGCCAATAGGAGCACCCGGGGGACGTGATGGTGGTGGACGAGAATTCCCTTGAGAGTTCGAAGTATTGTTAGCGGGTCGACTCTGCTGGGAATCAGAACGATGCTGTGGCTGAGAGGGCGCTCGACCTCCGCTTGGACGCGCCGTGTAGTGTGCCATGTGCATGTCTGTAGTGATTGTGAGGACCCCGGATTAGCTATCCGAGATACTCGTTATGTTTCCTGCAACAATCCCATGATCAGTCTGTTGCTGCACATAACTCGAATTGGCATCACAGAACACCCACAAATACCGAATGAATTTACTTACTTGATTGAAGCCATAACTTCAACAGGTACTTGCAGCGGAAATCACCAAACAACGTGGAGCCCAAGTCACTTGCCAACCCTACAGGCAGTTGACTGGGAAGCGCCCTAGTTCGCATTGACGTCATTAACCACTTCTTCTTCGAACTGCTCCTCTTCAGAATCTGGCTAAGACAATAGCCAGGGACGAAACCAATATGAGTACATTTGAATGTACTCGCAAACTACCCCTGACATGAGCGTGCAATAGCATCATTTTTATTATAATAAAAACCTTTATTTTGAGAAGACATCTCTATATCTTTGTTGAAAAAGGAAAGAATGCTTTTAGAACTTTTTCCCATAAATCTATCTTTGTAAGAATTTTCTTTTAAATTTTTTTTCCGAAAATACATCTTTGTTGAAAAAGGTAAGAAGTCTCTTTAATAAACATTTTCCCGGAAAATCACCATTTGTTTATTTCTCCAAAACTCCTCCTTTTCGACCATAGCCCTTCATGGTCAAGTCATTTCCCAACAAGCTTATACCAGCCCTTCGGTATAGTTGCCTAAAACATTTTCCCCTTTCAAATCACAAAACTCTTCACTTCTCGACCATAGCCCTTCATGTTCAAATCATTCTCCAGCAACCTCATACCAGCCCTTCGGTAGAGTTGCCGATACAACACATCTCCATTTTATTTTCAAATCTCAAAACTTGGCAAAACTTGCACATGGTCAAAGTAGGGCCTCCCAACTGTCCATATCCGAGGACTCGGCTATTCGAATAGTTTTACACTCTGCAGAGTTAGCACGCTTTTCCCACATCCATCCGGCAACTCATCGTGTCTGCCACGTCTCGCCATACAGGGTGTATGCGAAGTAAGCCGCCGACCCTAGCCTGTCCTTTGCTCATGCTAGTATAGGACCCTGCCCATATGACACTTCCATCAACACTTAGCCCAGCCCGTCGGAATCTAAGTGTGAGGACTCATAGGTTTTGCCCGGCGGTTTATGGTGGAACCTTCAATCCTCCTCCTTATCTTCTCATAGAGTTTGAGCGAGGAACGGGTCAGGGGTAGATCAACACACTATCCCCTCATGCATAACGGAGTCATCTCCGTCGATGAGGCATCCCATACTAATATGAGCAAATTATATGACTAAGCCCTTTTCCCATATGTGGGTAAATGTGGTCGCACAGGGTATCGGCTGGTTGACGTAAGTATAAGGACACACTGTGCATTTTTCATAAACATCTCCATTCTCCACTTCTCCATTCCAACACTGACATCTCGGCATTCCATACTTACACAAGTATTTTCAAAGGAGTTTTGAATAAACAATATTTATTTTTCCCATCCTATAATTTGATATAACTATCTTATATTTCTACATAGGGTGGCAAAATAATTCTCATATACTTTTGAAAAGGGTTTTATAAATCCTTGCCTTAAGAGTAAAACATGTTATTAAAGTAGATGCATGTATTTGGGGTGCAAGCTTAGAGAGTAGCTTGCCTAATTTCAGCATGATGTTCCTGGACTTCTCCTCATTGATCAAAGAATTAAACTCTCATCCTTCTCCGATAAATCCTTTCCAAATACCACTCCGGTAGCGTTTATCTCTAGCGTCGCAAACATGAAAATAAAACAACACTCAATAAGCAAACCAAACCACAAGTGGTATACAAACAAAGAATCATACCAAAACATAGTACTAATTTAATCAAGCAACAAACTAAGATCTATATTTATAAGGGCATTATACTCACAGGAGTATAACACCAAACACATGCTAAAAACATAGAGCACCAAGATATCTTCTACTAAAGGTACTTAACAACCATTTTCTCTAAACAGGAAATATTTCAGACAAAAGTTAAGTCACCAAATAATCTCTGTAAATGAAAACATCACACCAAGCTAGGGTAGATACATAACAAGATACCTAAGCTAGTACTCAACTTAAGATATTCAAGTTCATCAAGCAAGGTGAACATTTTACTCATACCAACATGTCTAACAAATACCACTAACAGTACTAACATATTATAACCTGCTAAACAATAATAACATGCAAGCACACTACCACAACAACCATTAACAAGCAAGGCATACATTTTAATCACACACAATATTCTCATATCAAAATAAACAAGCTTAACAAATTCCTAATTACTAGGAGAAAGCTATATAGGGAATATAACCCTAACAAATACATGACTCACAAGTAGCTCTCCTAATATGCTAGTAAAATAAGGAAACACATCACAACAGTGGGTTACCACCCTACACATGCTAGGAAACACATCTATAACAATAAAGTTATAACACAACAATTTAATAAAGTCCTAATAAAAATAGGCAGAAAAAGGCCTAAACCTTATAATTAGCACCACAGTCAATCAGTGACTCCTAAATTCAAACCAAGCTAGGGATATGTTCTCCTACACATATAGAAGACAAGCCAATTGGATTTACTCTAAAAATCATTTCACAAAAATCTACAAAAATCACCAAAGTGCCACTGGTGTGTTTACAAGAATGAGTAAACTTCTGTTTTAGATTTTATTTGCATACAAGACCAACACATCTAGAAAGGTATCACTTCAGGCTTTCCATAGCATTTTAGTTTGCAATTTTTGGAGTTGTATTACTCTAGATATTAAATATTTAGTGAAAAAGATACTTTTTACAAAATTAAATCTAGAAGGCACACCAAATTATATTTTTGCAAACAGCCAGTGCTGCATGTTTAAGAAAACACACAGAAACATTACAAAATTTAACTCAACCAAATATCCATCACAGATTTACCACAAGAGAATTAAAGCTACACTGAAATTTCACAGGAAATTAAACAGCAAATATAGATCTACAGAAAAAAAACTGGATGGGCCAGATCTGGCCCAGATCTGGCCGGGCGACGCAGAAAGTGGCCCAGCTGCGGCCCACGCGCGCGAGCGAACGGGTACGGCCTTCGTCCTCCTCCAGAACACGCACGAACGCGCGCAGAGAGCAGCAGGGAGCACGGCGAGGACGGCGCGGCGACTCCGGCGATCCTAAAAGTAAACGGCGATGTCCATTAGGTAGAACAGAGGAAGGGGATCACAAGGGTGCAGGAATGGCGGGGAATGGTGGACTGAACTGCTCGCGAGCTTGCTGGAAAGGTGGCGGCCGGAGCGGGAGAAGACGCAGATGCCCAGCTCGATTCGCGGCTTCTCGCGACGATTCCTTCTTCGGAGACGTAGAGGACGACGAGCCGGAGACGGCTGTGCGCTTCGATTTGCTCGGGGAGGTGCCAATCGCCGGCGATGCGCGACGGCAGCCTTGGCTAGGGTTCGGAGGTCGTGGAAGAAAAATGAGAGAGAGAGAAAGCAGGCGAGTGAGGGAGGGGTGAGAGAGGGCAGAGGAGCTTCGGGGGGCCTCCTTATCCTTCTTCGCGCGGCAGGAGGAGCGGGAGGGGGGGGCCTGGCGACGAGCGGCGTCAGGCGAACGACACGGCGGCGCTGCGCCACTGCTGCTACAGGAAGGAGACGACGCTTTTCCAGATAACCCCCTGGACTTATTTTTCCAATCACAACCCAGTCCTTTTCTGTTTCTTTTATTTTCCTTTTAAAACCAGTAGTGTTTTAGGGAATTATTTGGGGTACTACAACATTTTATAAAAATTTGAAAATATTTGGGTAGGCTCCCCTTGTCAAGTAGAGCCTCCACAAAAATTGGTTTTTCAAAATAAAATGTTTTGAACATAATTTGTTCATAGAGTTTAAATATGTTATTTTTGGATAAAACCAATTTAACAAATTGAAATATCTTTGTAATTTGAGATTAGATATTTTGAGGAGAGAGTAACATGATAATGAGATGGTTATCATCTCATTCCTGGATTTTATAAGATAAAATAATTGTTGTAACAAAATAGAGAAATAGATAGGGAGGGAAATTAAATAAGATCCTTTCTTTTAATCAAGATTTTATTTTGAGAGTGGGAGTAATCATAGAGGTCTTGTTTTGTTTTCAAGTAACATTCCAAATTTGTGATCAGTGGGTTTTTATTTTAGTATTGAGCACAACAGAGGAATTATCCACACAAGTAGCAACACAACAAGATCAACATCACAACAAGTCACACAACTTAAACAACCAGTCACACAAGGTCAACAGAGCAATGGGAAGGAAAACACAAGCATCAGTGAAATATTTCAAAAAGTTTTTGTTGGTTCTGAATTTTGGGTCTTGTTAAACTAAGTTTTTCTTAGTTCCAAAATTTGGGATGTTACTGTGATCGCGGGACGCCGTGCTTCAATACGTTGCTCGGCGTTTAGAAGTTGTGCATACACATCGCGCATTGGCATGGGATCCCAGATCGGCCGAGCTGAAACTCGATCGGCGAGAGGATCATACTCGCTGTCAAGACCCGCCAGCAGGTAAGAATTGAATTCTTCAGGGCGGAGAGGCAGTGGCGAAGGACGGTCCAAAATTTAGGTATGGCGGAGCAAAAAACATCTATTATCATTTATTTGGAGTCATGGGTGTGTGTGTGTCTTGGGGGGGGGGGGGGGGGGGGGGCAATTGCCCCCACTCGACCAGGTAAGATGTAGAATTTGTTTAACATAATTTTGAACATGAATATGCAAATTTTAGTTGTCCAAAGTAGTTAATTCATAAATATCGTCAAAAACTCACTCCAAGTGGCTTCAATCACAAATTGATTAAATTCATTAAGTTAGTCTGAACTCTCCGAATCCCTGAATAACAGTGATTCATGCTCAACGAATAGGATTGATTTCTCGCACTTAGAACATGCTCTATCTAAAGTAAAGACATTGGTATGACAACAAGTACGGTAGAATTATAAATGTCAAATAAATCTTATGATAACACTCTTATTTGGTTTATTGATATAATAGAGTCATCGGTTCAACATCTCATCTTGATTTCGTTTGAAGCAGGAAACACTTTGATTTTTTTCAAAAACATATTATTCTGATTAGTTTTATTCAATGTAAGACAAGTTCCCCTGAAAAAATCATACAAAAATAGCCAAGACAAGACAAATTCAGAAACAATTCTGAAGATAGCTCATTTAACCAATGGTCAAAATCAGTGGTAATATAGTGTGCTGCAAAATAGAAGATCTCCACACTGTAAAAATAATCAGCAATGACCTAACGTCTGCCCTTTTTCTTAATTTACCCCCATTTTGTTACCATTTCATTAAAACTTGGAATTATGATGTCATTTTCTACGCAAATTGATATCTTCCAAGGGAGGTCTCAACCATCATTTTTCCAATTGAGCAGACGTGCCCTCACATTTTTAACCAAAGACATTTCCTGAACTAATATAATTAAAATTATAGATCAATAAAATATACAAATCTAAAGTATCATAAAACATAATCCATCAAATATCTAAATGTTGGTTTTGGCCACCTCATAAACTAGCAAAATACTATCCAGTCCTACTTAAATACCGCACTTAGAACATTGTTTAGAGTTGAGTTATGTTACATTGAGAATTAGTTGATTTCGGATTAGACTAGACCTAGTCCCTCCTTTCAGAATCAGTTTTGTGCAATGTTGACTAAAACAAGCATAACTTTCTAATATATGGTCTGTTTTTTATGTACGACCACTCAAATTGTTCAGAAAAATACATGCATATTAATGCTTTTGTCAAAAAATAAGGTAGGGCGGCCGCCCTACCTTGCCCTACTGGGAGCTCCGCCCCTGCGGAGAGGTTGTCCAATAGATGATAGTGTATCGGACAGCGTCTTCACCTCATTGAAAAAGACAGCAGCTGTTTTGTCAAGCTTTTTGACCTTGGAGAGGGCGCCGCGTAGCTGCATGACGCGTGCGGTAGACTGATCGGCGAAGCTTGCTTCTAGAGTTTCCCACGCTTCCCTCGACGTGGTGGCGAGCGTAACCATCCCAATCACACTCTCGGTAAGAGAGGAGACGATGGCGGAAAGAATCGCTTGATCCTGCTGATGCCAAGCTAAGTACTTAGGATTTTCCATGGTAGGGGGAGCACCGTCTTTGATCGCCTCAGCGGTATTGGGAAGATCGGCGTCAGGGCACACCAAGGTGCCATCAACGAACCCATAGATGAGGTTGCTCCGCAAAATCGGAACGACCTGGGTGAGCCAGTAGATGTAGTTGTCAGCGGTGAGACGGATGGTGATCCTATTCTCCAACGAAATTGGCGTCGCTGGAATCCGAGATGCCATGGGGACTCCTCTGCTTGCGGTAGAGCCGGCGCTGACAGTTTGGGCGGAGGCTGAGCGCGAGCCGGAGTTGAGGGAGGCAGACATGCCGGAGCTGGCGGAGAGCGACGGCGAGGACGCCATCTGGTTCGATCGGGTAGCAGATCGATCAGGTAACGGAAGTGAGATCGATCGGGTAGCGGAAGCGAATCGTCAGAGCTCTGATACCATAAAAGACTTGTAGGGTAAGGTAGCGCAGCGCCTCAATAGGCCTGCCTTTGTATTATATAGTAGGTACAAATACAACAAGAGGTAATACGGTCGGTTTACAACACCTACCAGACCGTATATACGTACAACACAAATACACAGTTTATCAGCTGGTGTGCCAGGGCATGGGGATGGCGTCCTCCTAGTAACTCTTGCCGTCTCCATCGGGGCGTACATGCGGCGCCACTGCGGCAGAGCCCCCGACGACGTCAAGGTGAGCAGTGCGCCTCGACAAGGAGTAGGCGTGAGACATTGCGCCGAATGTCTGAGGGGATGCAAACCAAGTCCAAATTTGAGCTGAAAACGGGTCCGCGCAGCCACGAAGACGGACATAAACAAAAATGCATTGTCGCGTTGCATACTAAATGGGATGCCACACGGACGAAATAGATCCCCGCGTTGGAGTTGCACTCAGGTAGACAAGCACGGCTGGACTGGTTTGTGTTTCCGGCGCGTTGTTGGGCGGCCTGGTTGAAACCTCCGGGTTTAGATGATGTGAGTAGGTGCACGAGGTCAGAGCATCGGCTCCGATTGGTCCACCCCTTCATCAAGATTGTAGGTGTAGCGAGTTTTCGCCTGTATGGTGGTTCATCTGGTTGATCGATGTATTTCTTTGTAATTAAAGCCTACCGTTTTTCCATATTAAGAAAACTCGGTTGTGTGCATCGATGTAGAGGCTAGGGGCACACCCTCCATTTCGGAAAAAAAAAGTACACAAGCACGGCCAGCCCAACGCTGCGAGCCAAAATGCAAGGCGCTGCAGAACTAGTACTGCAACAGTTGTGGTGCACTACGGTTTATGCTACTAAGAGCATCTCTAGCAGAGCCCGCAAAACGCGAACCCGCAAAACAGTTATAGGGGTCGGGGAACGCGCGTTTTTTGGCTTCTGTTTTGAGGTTCGGCTTTGCGGTTTCTGCTCCGCCGCGTCTCGTTCAGAAACTGTATATGCAAAACATGAACTAGGCATGAATATCATAAAAACTGAATAACAAATAAATAAGAACTAAATTATAAATATTTGTATTACAACAATAGTACACTATGAATCCTCATCAATAATTTATTACAATAAAAGTTTGAATCACACGAATTAAACAATAATTCAACACAAAAAACGTTGTAGAATAAAAATATTGTTTGAATCAAACATGCTTCAAATGAATTTAAAAAATTGCTACTGCCCATGCCGCTGCCAGGCGTGTTCAACTAGGTCTTTCTGCAGCTGGGTGTATTCGTCTGCATCCTCTATCTCACGGTAAGTCTCCTTGACGGCGAGGACGGCGACCACCATTTGCTGCCGCCGGCTTTCAAACAGCGTCTCCACGTCGGAGTCGTCGGAGGAGGACGAATCGGAGAGCAAAAACTCCTCCTCCGGGCGAAACTCCATCTGAAACGGGTACCACATATCACTACCGGAGTACTCCGTCCGAAAACACAACAAAATCGAGCGGAGATGGACTCACCGACAGATCGGCGGCGGCGGCGCAGATTTGGCCGGAAAGTGGTCTCCACGGGCGGGGCGAGCCGGAAACCGGCGACAGGGGACGTCCGCGGCCGGGGGGTGTCGCGTTCGGCGGGGCGCCTGCAGATGCGGCCGGGAAAAGGGCGAATCGCAGGCGGCGGCGCTGGCGTCGGAGGCGGCAGCGAGATGGGGATGAAGCGCGTGGTGAATACTTCCTCCCGCCAACCGTTTTCACGTTATACAGGGCCCCATCGGTTCGGCGGCGAAATCTGCGAATTTACCGTTCCGAGGGCCGGATTCACGAGGCCCCTTAAAAACTTTTACGGGTCGGTCAGTTTTGCGGGTTCTGTTCTCCGCGTTTTTACGGGTTCGAATCCGCATCTGGCGGTTATTTTGCGGGTTTCAGCCTTTTGCGGGCTCTGCTAGAGATGCCTAATCGCCTTCTGGCGAAAGGACCATGCGATATGGACCAACCGTTACGGTTGTACTAGTCCGGGCACTAGCTACAGTATTAGAGATACTGGTCAGGGGATTGCACGAACACGAGATCGACAAAGACGTACCGGTCAAAGATATTACGCGATCGAGGCAACGGTACAAAGTGCGCCATGGGTTCCAGCTTCAGAGGTCTGGCCGGGATCTTTGTTTCGCAGCTAGCGAGGCCGCCGGCAGCGCAACTGCGCGCCAGCCGCAACATATACTGGACAAAAGGCAGGCGAGGCGTTGGGCTTCCAGAAAGGAAAGAAACGACACGACGCGAGCGGATTTAGGGAGCAGCGACTGGCATCTCGTCGGCACGGCTGGCGCTGGTTGTGATGATGGACTGGCCCGGCCGGGCTCCAGACCGCGTGCGCGCTCTGCTCCAGCTTTGCCCCTCCTTTCCTCGTGCCGTCGCGCTGGATCGCTTTTCATTTTCCCATTCCCTTGTTCACTACGGAGAGATCATCTATGCCGACGGCCCCAACCTATACCGACGGTTTTTTGTGGGGGCCGTCGGCACAGAGTCCGACGAGGCCGTCCCGTCGCCCTGGCCGTCGGCATAGGTAAAACCGTCGGCATAGATTTGACGCAAGGCTGTGCCGACGGTTTTACCGTCGGCACAGCTACGTTTTTTTCCCCCTATTTTTCATCTAATATGAAAAAAAAAAAAAATTTAAAATTTTTTTTGGAAACCTGTGCCGACGGCTTTGCCGTCGGCATAGGCTAAAAATAAAAAAATATATTTTTTAAAATAAAATTTTGGAAAAAATAATTTTGGAAACCTATGCCGACGGCCGTTGGCATAGCTATGTTTCTTTTTTCCTTTTTTTCATCTAATATGGAAAAATTCATATCTTTAAATCCGTAAATCGAAATTTAACAAATAAAATATCTAAATCGATTAGAAAAATGAGAGGAATCCAAATATAACATCCATATCATCTTTTTCATCATGTATATGACTTTTTGCAACATGTTTTTGGTACTTGCTTAATAAAAAAGTCATTTTTGGCAATTAAAAAATGAAAAATAATATTTATAATAATATTTTAAAATTTGTTTTTGGCAACAATGTTTGCCATACAAAGACACACCTATGTGTCAAATATGGGAACATTATCACAAACTATGGCACGGAAATGATCATAACTTGGTCATTTGACTCGAAACTTATACATGTTTATAGATGATTGACCTTTTTGTGAAGAAGTTTTTTGTAAACTTTATCAAAACTCAAGTTTATAATTTATCCTAACAACTAGTACACATAAAAGTACTCCATGCCAAAGGATTTCATTTTTTGACTATTTTTTCATATAAAATTCAATTAATTTCGGAAAATAGGCATAAAGTCATTTTTCTAAAATATGTTGCAAAAAGTTATATACATGATGAAAAAGATGATATGGATGTCATATTTGGATTCCTCTCATTTTTCTAATCAATTTAAACATTTTATTTGTTAAATTTTGATTTACGGATTTAAAGATATAAATTATTCCATATTAAATGTAAAAAGGAGAATATGGTTGAAAATATGATTTAAAGATATGAGTTATTCAAATATTATTATTATTACATAATCATTGTTATTTATTCAACTAAATTTTCAAAATTTAAACAATAAAAAGTGTAACATCATGATCCAGGGGTTAATATGGTTGATAAGATACTAATATCAGTAAGTTCTAACATCTCATTTGGAAGCTAATTTGGAAGGAACTCAAAAGTTAAGCGTGCTTGGGATGGAGCAATTTAAAGATGGGTGACCGAACGGGAAGTTTGACCGGGTAAGTACTTTGACCTTAGATTGTGTGTAATATGTAATTAGAGATAATGTGTGTGGCTAATTGAGAAATTTCGAAATAAAATAACAAAAATTCGAAATTTCAGTGTAAAATAAAAATAAATAAATAAAAATTTTGGAAAAAATAATTTTGGAAACCTATGCCGACGGTTTTACCGTCGGCACAGCCTACAAAATAAAAAAATTAATTATTTTAAAAAATAAAAAATTTTGGAAAAAATAATTTTTAAAACATATGCCGACGGTTTTACCGTCGGCACAGCCTATGCCGACGGGTTTCTAGGCTGTGCCTACGGGCACCTATGCCGACGACCCTGTGCTGGCGGTCACCGTCGGCATAGGCCTGTGCCGACGGTAAAATACCGTCGGCACAGAGCGCGCCTCCTGTAGTTTCCTCACCAAGCTCGTGCCGCAAGGGTTCGATGTCATCCGATCGAGCTTGTTGCCATCATAGCCGTCCCAAGCTGTCTAGTCAAACTCGGTCATGACTCGTGCACCAAGATCAGTAGAAAGACAATGCTATTCCTAATGTTCTTGCTATTACAAAGATCAGTAGAAAGAGATCCAAGTTTCTGATTCAGTTCTATAGTTGTTGGTTGTTCGACACAGTTCCTTATTCACAAGCTTCACTTGTAGTCGATGTAGTTCCAGATATTCCTATAATTCAAATTTGAATTTATCTAAAATGAGGCATTGCAACTGCTATTGTTTTGAATCCATATAAAATTGTTCACTGTAAATTCTATTATTCTCAAAAGTACCTTTAAACAAAGATTTTTAGGAAGTGTTGAAGATTGGTTTAAAAAAGAAAAGAGGTAGTATCATAAAAAATGGCTTCACAACTAAGATTTTAAGGCCTTACAAGATTGCCTTAAACAAACTTGAGGCGTTATCAAAAGTGCCTTCAAACCTAAGATTTGAAAAACTAAATTTCGAAGACAGTTTTGAAGACTGCCTTAAAAAAGAATAGATGCGAAGTGACTTAAAACTAAGATTTTAACACACTTTTTGAAAATTTCCGGGCATTATGAAATGCCTGAAAACTAAATTTTAAGCCAATATTTTAGAGTGCCACACAATATTTTCCCTATACAGGTATATTTTGGTATTTTCCCTTAAAAACATTTTGAGGCACTTTTGCTACATTTTGGGGGGCCCTTTTGGTTGCCTCCTAACAAGGGATGTGATGTAGTGTCGTGCGATGTCGTGGCATGAACGATCCATATTGATTTGATATCGTAAAACAACTCATTATTTAATGGCAGAAAAAGAAGGACATTGAGTATACACTCGCCTCACATAACACGGAGTTGTAAACAATGGTGCGCAGGGACGGAGCTGCTACATAGGCATTGGTGTCAGCTGGTAATGAGCAAAACCTTCATTAAATCACTACTTATTCTATTAATCTATATAAGCTGACCCCATCGCAACAAAGACTGACACCAGTGAATCATTGTTCTAGCTTCGTCCCTGATGGTGCGCGATATATAGATGGAACACCTAGTCACTCCAGTGGAAATTATATTATCTTGGTAAATTTTCCATACAGAAAAAGTGTTGCGGCAATAATAAAGGAGAGATAGGTCGTATGAATCCGAACTCAAAGACAAAGTAATCTTTCATATTCATCGATTGCCGTATTTGTTTTAATACAATTTTGTAGATGCACAAGATACAATGCAGTTGATGTATGCGAATTTTTTCCATATATTTTGCAACTTACAAAAGTGTAGCACGTAACGTGGGCTGCCGGTGCAATTAGTTCCAAATTGTAGTTTTCTCACATCTCATCTCTTGTTGGCTAACATAAGATGCCTCTATGTATTAAATGCTTAGTGCTTCCATTTTCGGGTGGCTTATTTTTGTGTTTACTTTGTGTGATCCGTGATGTGTGCTCGGATTATGATTGTTTTTGTCACTTTATACTTATAATTTTGCAATAAAAGAAGGATCTGTGCATCGATTCGATGCAGAAGCCGGGGCGATACTCCCTATTCGAAAAAAGTTTATTATATATTGTTGGTTGCTGATATGTTTGTATTTACTTAGAAGACACGTACTCCCTCCGTTCCAAATTAGATGACTTCATTTTGTCTAAAAGTGGATGCATCTAGACTTGTAACATGTCTAGATCCATCCACTTTTGTACAAATGGAAGTCGTCTATTTCAGAAGGATGCACAGAGTATCTAACAAATTGTTGGAGATGTTGTGATGTAGTGTGCAACTTTACAATGGACCGCTAACATAACAATACCTGATCTGTTTAATTTCGAAAGGCTTCCGGTCCTCACTGCGCGCATTATATAACTAGCTGTCTGCCGTGCACAATCCTACTGTCATCACAACTTTATCCCTTTAGCAAAGCAAAGCTGCAGACCCACGCTAAAGCCAGGATAAGAGGAGATGCAAAAGCTCTCGGCCATACAGTAAAAGCTAGAATAACTTCCAATAACAACAGCACCAGTAGTATTCCCTCATCGATTCCACCAAAAAGATTTCTTTCTCGATCTCCACTCTCTCACCATGCATCCATGCATACTCTACGAGAAAGCCGACTCGACCACTCGAAAATAAACCAGTATATAGCTAGCTAGCACTAGCAATTACAAGAAGTAAAAGAATAGAGTGTAGCTAGCTAGCTGGAGCAGTAGATTCTTGGTCGCTTCCTTTTGCATGTTATAACCCAACCCACCACTCGATCGATCCTCTTGAGTTGCATCCCCACGCCATATGTTGGCTCTTGACGCAAGTGGCTTAGGTCTAGATGGATACACTGTTCAGGTTGGTTAGCCTGCACCACCAGCACCAAGAACAAGCACAGGCTTCTTCCTCGCCGGACCAGCACCCCCAACAGTCGCCCTACAACTCCTCCCGCTCGTCGACCTCCACCGGCTCCCGCTCCTCCTCCTCCCACCACACCCACAACAACAACAACT
This sequence comes from Poa pratensis, assembly GCA_947311845.1. Taxonomy (NCBI): domain Eukaryota; kingdom Viridiplantae; phylum Streptophyta; class Magnoliopsida; order Poales; family Poaceae; genus Poa; species Poa pratensis. The sequence continues at coordinate 60,069,690 of CAMZMU010000054.1, forward strand.
CCTCCTTCTACTACCCCCACTCCCACCCCTACTACTACAACAACAACAGCAGCAACAATAATAGTGGTGGCAGCAACAGCGACAGCTGCTACTACGATCACCACACCGGCGGCGGATACTATTCGGAGACTGCCGCGCCGTACCAACCGCAAGAAGAATGCGGCAACGACCACAGCTTCTACATGGATGAAGACTTCTCCTCCTCGTCCTCCTCCCGCCAGTTCCACCAGTCGCACGCGCAGCCCGCGCTGCCACCCACACAGCCGCCGGCAGCTCCAACGCCTCCTCTGTCGACGTCGTCCACCGGGGGGCACGGGCTGTTCGAGGCCGCGGACTTCTCCTTCCCGCATGTCGATATCATCAACATCGACTTCGGCTCCCCGGCGTCGTCCTCGGGTGCCGCCGGCGTGACAGGGACCGCCTCGTCTTCCGGGGGAGGTGGAGTGGGCAGGTGGGCAGCGCAGCTGCTTCTGGAGTGCGCGCGCTCGGTGGCCGCGCGTGACAGTCAGCGCGTGCAGCAGCTCATGTGGATGCTGAACGAGCTGGCGTCTCCGTACGGCGACGTCGATCAGAAGCTCGCATCCTACTTCCTGCAGGGACTCTTCGCGCGGCTCACCGCCTCCGGCCCGCGCACCCTGAAGACGCTCGCGGCGGCGTCCGACAGGAACACGTCCTTCGATTCCACGCGCCGCACCGCGCTCAAGTTCCAGGAGCTCAGCCCTTGGACGTCGTTCGGGCATGTCGCCGCGAACGGGGCCATACTGGAGTCGTTCCTGGAGGCGGCGGCGGCGGGCTCCTCTTCGTCCTCGCAGCCGCAGCGGCTGCACATCCTGGACCTGAGCAACACGTTCTGCACCCAGTGGCCCACTCTGCTGGAGGCGCTCGCGACGCGGTCGCCGGATGAAACGCCGCACCTGTCCATCACCACCGTGGTGCCCACGGCGGGGCAGTCCGGCGCAGCGCAGCGCGTGATGCGCGAGATCGGGCAGCGCCTCGAGAAGTTCGCGCGGCTGATGGGAGTACCGTTCAGTTTCCGCGTCGTTCACCACGCGGGTGACCTTGCCGAGCTGGACCTTGACGGGCTCAACCTCCGGGAGGGTGGCGCCACCACTGCGCTCGCCGTGAACTGCATGAACGCCCTTCGTGGGGTTGCCGCGGGAGGCGCGCGACAGCGCGACGCGTTCATCGCGTCGCTCCGTCGGCTGGAGCCGCGCGTGGTGGCGGTCGTTGAGGAGGAGGCCGACCTGGCGGGACGGGCGAGGAAGCTGACACGGAGGCGGGATTCATCAAGGTCTTCGGCGAGGGCCTCCGGTTCTTCTCCGCGTACATGGACTCGCTGGAAGAGAGCTTCCCGAAGACGAGCAACGAGAAGCTGGCATTGGAGAGGGCGGTCGGCCGTGCCATAGTAGACCTCGTGTCCTGCCCGGCGTCAGAATCCTCGGAGCGACGGGAGACCGGGGCCTCGTGGGCACGGCGCATGCGGTCATCCGGCGGGTTCTTACCGGTGTCATTCAGTGAGGATGTTGCCGACGACATGCGGTCGTTGCTGCGGCGGTACCGGGAAGGCTGGTCGTTGCGGGAGGCAAGCGCAGACGACGCCGCGGCAGCCGGAGTGTTCCTCGCGTGGAAGGAGCAGGCCGTCGTCTGGGCAAGCGCGTGGAGGCCGTGAGATCGATCGATCGGCACCAAGAAAGACGACATTGCATGCAAATGCATTTCTATTTCAACTCGCACGTAAGGTAGTGTGCATTTATTGATTGATTCTTCCCTTGGATAGTCGCACGTACGTACATAGGGTTTTTCCAATAGATCAGTACGTACGTACGTAGAGATCAGATTGTTAGGTTCCTGAAACTTGGGAGGAACTGATCGACATTGTTGCGGACTTTCGGTGCATCCATCATTCATGCATGAGAGATCATATGCATACATCTGTAGGTTATTTAATCTCTCCTTTGTTAGATTTATGGCCCTCAACAATCTCATGGTATTCCTCCTAGCCCTAGCGCCTCCATTGCCTAATATGTGCTTGTTTAGCTTAGACTTCATTCAACTCTTTATAGCCGTTTTATGTTGACGTGAAGATTCATGCTGGTTAGTTGCAGAATGTTACAACCGATTTTTTTTTCCAATTACACTGTTGTTGCAACTGAATTTTACACAATGGCGATAACTGATATTTTTTTCAGTTGTACACTTGTTGCAACTGAATCTTTCATTTTAAGTGAAATCTTTTCAGTTGCACTATGGTCATAATTGAATATATTTCGGTTGCACACTATGGTTGCAACTCAATTTTTTTTCCAAAGTAGATGAGAATTAAGCTGATGTTTATATGAAAGAGCACTAACGGACCCTTATATTTAGATTAACATTGCTTCTTCTTCTACCGTGGTTTCATAGTTCTTAATTTGTCATGTCCGCGTGCGTGCTAGCTTGTCCTCGCTCTTATATGTTCAAACAATTTTTCTATCTTTCAAACATCATACTAGCAAGTCCACATATATGTCAATTTGATACAACCTAGAGAAGGTAGAACAATATATAGGTATTGGAGTACGGGAGTGACTATTACTCAGTCGAACGAGAATTGAGTTAATTTTCTCTGTTAGGACGTCATCGAATCTCAGTGGCAACCATGTTCAAAATAATGACTAGCACAAATCACGAAGCAATCTTACGGTATATTCTTCTTAGTTAAAACCCATGTTGCAACTCATGGTCAACACGAATCACGAAGCAATCTAGCGATTAAGGGCATTTTTCACGGTTGCAACCTCATGTGCAACAGGAAAAATCTCAGTGCAACTCATCACGCCGCAATTCAACAATTCGTGGATTGATTGAGAATTAGGTTAATTATTAGTCGATTGAGAATTAGCAATATTGTTAAGAGTAAATATCAATATATGAACCAACGTGATGCTTGGCTCGGCGCAAGCACTTGACGACGCAGGGAGCTTTGCGGGACTGATCTGGAGGTGGAAGTTGAGGCTCTGTCAACCGTCAACATGTATGCTATCCAACGCTAGTCGATCGGCTTCGCACTAACCCTGAACATCATGTGATCCTTTATTTGGGGAATGAATTAGTGCCTTTGCCCAGATTTTTCTCGTACAAATGTATCATGGAGCCAGACTAGATTGGGCTTAAGAGTAAGCATAATAGTGTAGCTAACACCTAACTATAATTTACTGGTATGTCATTTATAGCCGGTCAACATGTAGTTGTTAGCTATAGTCCGCTTCTCTTCTCTCTTCTTTTCTCTACTCCAACTAAGCAAAATTTTGTTATTTAAATATTTACGGTATGCTTACATTATTTTATTATAGTTTCTCTAGCCGACCGGATCGGCCACGTCAACATTCCTACGGGTCCATCCATCAGATAGTATGTAACGGTACAAGGGGTATTTGTGTCACTAAATTTCTAAATCATGTACGTTTGTGGTATTTTTCTTAAACCTAAGAATTACAACAAAAGGCGATTATTTTGTACAAAGTGGAATCACTTTATCATCTTCCCGTCAGCTATCACTATTATGTTCTTTCTCTATACCCGCGACAGAAAACAAGAGACCTACAAATAAGTTACAAGATAAAACAAGATTACACATGCTTGCTACCTATCAACATCAGTGGAGTCGAAGTGTATTGTTTTCCTTTGTGTATTGTTAATTAAGTCGTCAAGATAATACAAAGAACTATATAAAGTGCGTATAATATGAGTTTGTGGGGCCAATATGTAGGAAGTCGCATGCGCATGACAAATGGCAGCGTTGCTGGCCACTGACAAACCGATATAAAAAAAGAGCTAGTACGTACGTTGTACTCTGTTGCTTATGTTGTTTCACCCACTGGATCATGCCTATTTGTTCTGTATATGTAAAGGATCTAAGTGGATATAGTTGACAGGATATGCCGGGGCGGCAACCCTTCGTTCAAGGATTCCACTTTGCTAAATATGGTCAATTAGTATTAATTCAACTTGCAAGCTTGCAATTTAGTACGCAAAATGACATGCATTAACATAATAAATGATATTTATGTTTACTTTCAAATAATAATAAGAGGTTAGTTATGCGATGACATGTCACAGAAATATTTGGCAATATCGTTGGTCCTTTTTTCCTCCTTGCGTGACACTAATTGCATGGTACGGAATATATATTATTGTAGGAATTTCTAATTTTAAAATGGAGTTTATTCGTGGATATGTGCTCGGGAAGAATGTGAGCTGATGGGAAATAGTTTGGGGGCAGCCCAACCTGGCCTCGACGGGTCCAACGGGTGTAATCCATTGCGAGCGAGCCCAAGGCCGGCGAGGTTGCTCCTCCATTGTTGACGCTGAGGTTAGTGAATTCTTAAAAAAATTGATGTTGTGAACGGTGTTTTACTTTGCTGCAAACTCGTGTTTGTTTTGCTGCAAACACACGAGCAGACATACTGGTACACTTCTGGGGGTGTGCTACGTGTGATGCATTCATGCTTCAATTTTTTGAGGGTTTTTCTTGCAAGCATTTTCTCTATATGTTGCATATGTGCGATGATTTTTGCTAAGGATTTGTTGCGACCAATGATTATTTGTTGCATATATACACAGAAATATTTGGTAAAGGTGTGTTTGAAATTTGTTGCATACCGACATAGATTTGGTACATGTGTGTTTGAAATGCTTCAACTTATTTTTGCATGCTTTTATGTTGCGGACGATGTAACTCGTGTGTGTTTAATTTGCTACAAACACACGAGCGACACTTGGTGTGTGCTGCAAATGTTGCATTCATGCTTTAATTATTTTGAGGTTTTGTTGCAAACTTTTCCTTTCCATGTGTCATATATATGTGCAATAATATTTCTCGGGTATTTGATGCGAGCAATGGTGATTTGTTGCATACACAAGAATTTTGTTGCATGTGCGTTTGAATTGCTACGATTTTTTTCATGCTTTTGAAATTCTACGGAAAAATGTTACGATGCAGCTGTAAACGTATGAATAAAAATTTATGCCCGGAGAGTTAAGCTGCGAATAAGTATTGGACTGACCAATCTCGACTTAAGTCGGATGAAACGGCTGGGAATCGCCGATTTGCTCTTGTTTTCAGCTGGCCGACGCCCGGACGTATCGCGTGTCGAGGATTGGTTGGATGGAAACCGCGACCTTGCTGGTTGAGAATATAATCTTACTCGCCGGGAACATACATATAGTTGAAAGAGTAAAAGCTTGGAATCCATCTCCATTTGCATAAAGAAACTGAAAGAGAAAAAATGATGCCAAAATCAGATGCTTGCTGCGATGCCTTGGACTAGCCTCGTAGACTATCGAGGGCAGGAGTGCACGTAGGAGTGAATTGGCAGCTGGATCTGGCTTGGCTGCATCCAAATGGCAAATGCAAGCGCAGCCATGAATCGAGGAAGTGGAAAGGCATGGCAGAAGGGATGGGCGGGCAAGGGAAGCACGCGTAGGGGAATTGAAGGGTGCTTGCTAGATAGGGTCGTTATCGCGTGAGGCGAATCTTACTTATTAGGAGAGACGCGCGCTCGCTGGAATCTCACAAAAGAGGGTGCTGACAGGGAGATTAAGAACGATGCACTCCACTGGTGGAGGTTTCCCGTCTTGTGCTTAACAGGTTGGAGGATTTACTGGTGTAAAAAATGAGCCTAAAAAGATGAGGCTGACATGTTATACATGATAGCAACATCATAATCGTGCGTGTCCGTGATCTTATCACTTTCTTGATGTGGATCGCCATCTGCAGCATTTTTTTGCCAATAGGACGTTGTCCCAAGAATGGAAGAGAGCGTGGCGTTCATTCCATCATCCATCGATCTCCCACTAGATAGCAAAAAGCAATGCATTTGTGATGGCTATGGCTGGGTGGTGCCCAGGTGGGCTAGGCCTTGGACCAGCATAAGGGGCAGATAGTGGGAACCCCTTTCTAGGGCGAAGGTGAGTGGCGTGGGCAAGCAGCATGCATGCATCGAGACTTGAGGGGAGATATCTACATGGTCCTCTCCTTTTTCACCCCCAACACTTGCTTTCCGCAGGGGCTCTTTTAGGGCATGGGCAAAATACTTGTCCTTCCATGTCTTTCTCTGGGTGCGTGTGTAGACACCCACACGACCACACCATGCATGCACTGACGCCTGATGCATCCAAGCACCGCAGTTGATAAAATTTCAGCACATGACACCCTGCTAAAAATGACTTGAGAGCATCTAGATCGTTACAGCAGATCCAACATCATATGTACACAACATTGTACGGAAAACCCCTCGCGACTTTACAACCCTGGCACTCGTTCCTATGGTACATTTGAACAAGTACATTACTCGAACAAAAGAAAGTATCAGCGGCGTTTTATGCCTTGAACATAAAAGAGAGCTGCATTTGCATTTGCACAAGCGCACAAAAAAGGTTGGCTTGGTGGCAAATATCATTCATTGGTACAGATATGACCATGGGTCACCTGTCAGGATTCCTCTGGTCAGCCTTCTCTTGGCCTGAGAGCGAGTAGCCTTGACCTTTCTTAGGCGATGAACCAGCCTCGACAGTGTCTTGCTCAGGTTCAGACAGCGATAGATGAGGGTTCATCCCTTCATCGATTGGGAGTGTCCGCTTAGAGCCATCAAGAGCTACACCAAGAACAATGTTATCTTCAAAGACAGGTCTTGATTCCTTCTTTGGAATATTCACCGGGACTGAACTATCTCCTTGTCGTTCTGTTGTAGCCTCTGATCCTTGAGCCTTCCCTTTACCAGGCTTGGAAGCCGACGTGACAGGATCACTACTTTCTGCCCACGGAGATTTCACATGATCGTTCTTGCTGTTCTTCGCCCAAACATCTTCTGGTACCATCTTTTTCTCTTCCTGCTTCTCGGGGCTGCTTAAACTAGAACCATCAGGTGCATCAGCTGATGCTGACTTGGTCTCTGCTGATGCACTTGTCTTGACTTTCTGATCTTCGCGTGATGCTGGACGAGGTTTCTTGTCGTCACTGATCCTTGCAGAAGTATCGATCAGGAGCGGACGGCCATGTACCCGACTATATGTATCCTCTCCGAAAGGAATGTTATCAATGTCCGCATTGCCATATGATTTCTGAACTGTTCGAATTTGTGTAGCAAGCCTTGCCCTGTGGTGGCCAACTATCGTAAGAAGATCCAACATAACTGTTTCCTGTTGCAATTTGGAACATAAAAAAATTGAATCAATTATATTGTAGTACCACAGGTAGAGAAATCGATTGTTTCTAGTGCTATGCAAAATCCTGATGAAGGATTCAGCTTCTCCTGTCATATATCATTCCACAAAGAAAAAGAAAGAACTCTTCCGTGCTTTTCCCCATAACATGCAAGATTTCTTTTGAAAAATGATAAATCGCCAGACTCCATCGAAATAATCGTCAAGGGAATGCACAGATTTCCAGCAATCTAATATGTGTGCTTCTAATTCAAGGCTTAGGATTCATACACCCAAAACATTCTACTCCCTCCGATCCATAAAAAGTGTCGGAAATTTAGTTTAAAATTGATCAATATTGAACTAAAGCTCCGACACTTTTTATGGATCGGAGGGAGTATTTGTTTCGCGTAATGTGTCCATGCCCTTGATGGTCTTAATATATTGTTTTCAGGCTATTTTGCTTTGCCTTTCGGTCAAGTAGCAATTTCCCAGTCAAAAAACATGTCAGCACCAAATTAGAAACAGGGAGGATTGAAAACTGCCAGAATCAGCAAAATTTGGCAATTGAATATCACGATATTGTGACTTAATCATGCTGTGTGTTCCCCTTGTCTCTATCCCATGACCAAAACTAGGTGGAAATTTTGTGAGATAATCATGGTGAGTGTTCCCTTGATTTCTGTCCCATTACAAAAACTGAATGAAAATATTATGAGATAATCATGGTGCGTGTCCTCCTGATTTCTACCCCGTACAAAAACTACACGCCCACTTATATTATAACCAAACAAACCAAATTGGATCAAACTTAAAATGCATTTCATTGGCGTCTTTGATTACATACTATAGTGGCGGTGTACCGATGGCAATGGGTACCCATTACCCGCATACCCAGTGGGTATTTACCCATTAGGGTAAGGGTTTGGTAAAGAAAACTTACCCATGGCTAAGCACATGGTTAAAAGTGTGTACCCAGCGGGTATTGCGGGTGCGGGTATGGTAACGTAGTACCCATACCCGCACACCCACATACCCATCTATTTTTGTTTTTGACATGTAGAACCGTGGTTTTAGATGGTTATTCCGAGGAAAAAATTCGAAATACTAACCGGCTACCTAATTCTCGTTTGTTTCCCATACGCGCGGTCACTTAACTTTCGCGGCCTGATTCACAATTCCCAGGAAGGCCTCGCCCACGTTGTTTCCTCGGCCACGCCGGCGGCCGCTCGCCATGAACACTGGCGGAGGCGAGCTTCGCGTGGATGAATGAGTTGTTTTGTTGTTCATTTTCATATACATAGTGTTATTTTATTGTTTTCGTTTCATATATATGTGTCGTTTGCCGAATCAGTGGATGAATGAGCATACTTGTCGATGGTTTTCTTATATATTGTGCATGAATGACTTGTTTGGTGGGTGTACCCACGGGTTTTTAATACCCACACGGGTGTGGGTATGGTACAAAATCTATACCCAGACGTGGGTGTGGGTGCGGGTGTGGTTAAAATACGAGGACGCGGGTGCGGGTTTGGTTAAGCTCTACCCACACCCAATGGGTGCGGGTGCCATTGGTGTGGCACCAAGGTTCACACCAATTACCAACAGATCATGTTTTACGTATCTCTGTACATCAAATAGAAGTAGAGAAAGATGCTTTTTATACTCGTCCAATTACTATTCTGATCTGCTGGCTACGGGGCATTTACCGGGTACCATTTCAATCTTGGTTTCAAAATGTTGGCGCAAGATCTGTGGGCGGTTTATCACCAGTTCTCGCTCACTGGTGGTAATCAGCCTGGTAACAGGAGATGGATCCCTCATTGTAACTGGAAGTTCTGACATAGCGACAATGGGTCAAGACTACTTTTGTAAAACTGGTCCTAATAAACCCGGGCAATAATTTTATTAATGATACAAGCTATCTTGACAAACTTATGTGGTTTAGCACACAGCATGATATGTGTACGCTATATTAAACATGAATAATGTCCTGTTGCAAAGAGAACATGTAGGATCATCACCAGCATCAGATAGAAACAAAATACCTGGACATTAAGGTACTCTTCAAAATGTGATGTCTTCACAAAGCATGATATGTAAATCTGCAGGACAACACAACAAAACGATATAAACCTAAGATATTTGAGGACGCAAAATTTGGCACAAGTTTTAAACATACGGAAACAGAACGGAAATGATAAGAAATGGTTATGGGAGTGGATGTACAACCCAGCCACCCGGGTTGAAGTCCTCACAGATGCGTATTTGGGTTCTTATTATTTAAACAAAAACGCTGTGGAGGCCTCCTCTGCCGCTTTCATTTAAAAAAACAGGACAGAAGTGGTCTGATATTTTAAGAATTTACACAAAAATGCATGTGCATGAAGCTTAGAATCTTGGCACCAGTTGAACACAAAAAGGTAAAAAACAGATGTCAAACATGGGAGACCAGTTGAAAATAAAATGGCAGCCAGTTCTTACTACCAGCGACAAACTTTATAAAAATGGACAATTACGTATTTTCCATTCAAAAGTTTTGACAAAACAAAACAGTTCTCACTGTTCTGGATTTTTCACAGAAATATTTCATGCAAAACATTCTGAGAAATTCCTTTTTTTCGAGAAAACGCAAAAGCTTTGCGTTTCTTTTCATTCTGACCGAAAAAAATCTTATTATGAATTTTTGAATGGGTGTTCATTCGTTCCTAGCCAAGTTGACAACTGCCCCAAAACTCAGTGCTGCTATCGCATGCCAAGATCAGATACTCGTATCTGAACTGAAGCTAGCATCCAAGTCAAGCACAAGTCCTCTAAGGGCATATAACTCCAAATCACTAGTATGTGTCACATTCTGAACAGTTTAGGAAGCATAATCAAGTAATGCCAACAGGAAAGAGGCAAAAGCTAGCCATGTACAGGCTAAAGGCTCTGGCCTACCAAGGTGTGCCATACTCACACACAACTTTCATAACGACTAATTCTGACTACTATTTAAAATTAAAAGATAGAATTGCTAATACAAGAAATTACCATAAGAGCTTGAGTTTTTGGATCAATTTTTTCAAAAAATACTCTCCTGTGTAACTTCTGTTGTTCTATATGATGATTTTTAGCCAACACTTTCCTCATGTCCGCAACGATTATCTACAAAAGAAAAACAGAGAAACATGGTTAAAATAGATCTTAAAAGTTAATACACCGATATAAAGTTAATGGAAGATATATAATGTGCAGGATTCATTCAAAGTTCTTACACCAATTTTTCCAGCATCCATGTGGCTTATAGCAAGGTATGTCTTAATACGCCAGTGGTTTCTCCGAGTGTTATTCCTCAATATAGACATTGTGAATTTATGATTAGGAATGTATATAGCTTCTCTGTCGTCACCTCGAATGACTGTTGGTGACCACAGGCCGACATGCTGAAAAACAAATAAGCAGAAGTTAGTGTGATGGCGAAATGAAGCATTAGTATCTTGTATGAGGGTGTGACTGAAATCAGTGCAGTTAACTTAAGGTCTGTTTCTGGAAGAGTGTTGAAAATCCATTATTTGAAGTTAAAGTAGAGATAAAATGAAGCATACAGAAAATCTTGTACGAGGGTGTGAGTGATATATTGATATTAGTTCATAAAAATATAATTCAGAGTTACAGGAAAAATAACTTCATAGCTAGATTGCTGCTGTTTTAGTCTACAAATGGGACAAATAAAACTGCAAATCTGCACCAAATGACAGATAGTTCAAGTATCAAATAAAGCATACCAATACTGACCTCAACAATACCAGATACGTCAACACCATCTATCTTTGCATTAATCCATTCATTCACTACAAATGGGCGGGTGGCATTGATCATAACACTTGAGAGGAAGTTGGTAAAAATCTGCAATGAATCACCATATCTATTAGTCCTACAGCACCACAATAATACTATCAATAAAACAATTGCAGTACCTCACGACCAGCAAGCGTAAGCAATACTGTCCCAAAACCACCAGCAGTTATCCACTTCTGGGTATTGAAACCCAGCAACTCCATAAAGAGCGAAACCGCAGCAATCCAAATACCAGTATAAACAGCTCTCATTGTAAAATCCAACCCCATCTGTCAAAAACAGATTGTATAAGTAATGCAACAACATGGGAAAAATTGAGGAACAACTTATATGCTATAAGCGGTGGAAATTAACTACCAGAAAATATCTTAATATTCAGAACAGATGGCCCAATAAATCAAATTTCCAAATTTAGTATCAATCTTTCACTGAGGAAAATAACATTAAGAAAGTTCAGTATAAGCTATCAAGTAAAAATTATAGCCATCATATTTTATCATCAAAATATAAAACCGAACCAAGAAAATGGCCAATAAAAGATGAAACCACAATCTCCACTTAGAAAAAAAAATCAGAGCCTTGTTTCTCCCATGTTCATAGACTCCAACCTCCCGCACAGAATCGCTACAAAGAAAACCACGAAAAAAGCTCTCTTCGACAGCTATACAACCTCCACACCACCTCTCCCACCTTCCATAGGAAGTAATCAAAAGTGCTGCACAAAACTGCAGAAAAGGATCCTCTCACCAACGAACTCCTTATATCTACTTTCCCTCAAGTATTCATCACGTTTCCCTTGCTTATTTCCCTCGGAACCAAATACATCATATGGTATATCACTAATACTGAAATCCAGCAGATAGAACTACAGTAGGTAAACTACTAATGCAATCAATATGCTATAGGACATTATGCTTACAGTTCTCGTATCACTGGGGCTTCTTATATCCACCAGAAATTTCTGTACCTGCTGAATCAAGCTAAGAGAAGATAAATTGTATTAGTAGAAGTAATGGATAAAAAACTGCACAAAAAAGAAACGCGCTGACCATAAAAACAAGGTAGATCGGCAAAACAGAACATTTCAATAAATTTTCCCTGCACCTCTTTCTACGGCAGTACGGCGCTACATGGAACTTGGTTGTCGAATATTCAAAGATTCAAATTCTGCCGCACTTTAAAATTGTCCAGGACAGTCAAACAAATCCCAATTCCTGAACTTAATTAAAAGATGTACACACGCTTGTTTGCACGTTCTCTAAAAAAACCAAACTTCCTGGCCCCTGATAAATTTAAGTGTGTTGGCTAGACTTAAGAGTTGACATGGCAAGTTGACCACAGGCCAAGAGACATCAGACCAGTGGCAGGAGTTTCCATTGCTTGGAAAGGGGCATCATTTTGTAAGGAAATCCACATAAATGGGTAATAATAGTGACTGGCATCTCTTTGGTTTTTGTCCCCACCCGGATTTTCGCTCCTCCATCCGAATCCTCATGTGGAGCTTGTTCCTACTCTCAGGCCAAGCACATGATCCACAGAAAGGCCTTAGGTTCAGGTTTTATGAAGAAAAATATATCTATATTATCTCCCTGAATAAATATTCTTATTATTTAGTAGTTTTGTTTGGGATTTTTTCAGCTTAGGGCCACAGTCCCACTCAGTAAGTTAAAATATCGGAAACCCCCCACAAAGGCAGTCAACTCACTAAAACAATTTTTAATATCACTAGAACAGGTACTTGAAACAATTAAACAGCTGCATGTTAAACTTAACAGAAATTAGATAGAATACTGGTGGTGTGGGTGCGGAAGAGATGGAATTGAAAAGGTAACTGACTTAATGTGGCTATTTTCCGCTAAAAAACTTACTATAGCCATCTGGCTTACCTTCAGTAAGTTAGCAAACCTCAATCCACATGTACTTGTATAGGAGAAGGATAGCGAGGAAAGACAACCATAGGTAGATTGGAAAATAGACAAGATAGGGAGGTGCTTTGGCTTAGGGGAACCAGGAGATATAAAGGTACCAGAATTGTTTTGTTTGATCTTTAGTTCATCCCAATTTAATTGCTTCCCCTTTTGTACAAACAGACCCCAGAAACATCAGCTAAAATATAGAATGGAATTTAATATAATCTTAACTAGCTAAAATGCAACCAGATCTTAACTAATTCTTAAAGCCAAGCCATGTAACTAATGCAAAAATGGTAGCTAATCATATATAATTAGATTGTTTCTTGTGACTACTATTATTGTTGTCTTTCCTTGTGCTCTACTAATGGCCCACAGCAATGACACAGTTAGCTGGTCAGGTTCGAAAATTTTAGTTAGCCAGTCTAAGATTGTCCACTTGCAAACATGGTTGATAAAATTGATGTTGAGCTAGAATACGAGATGGTCAATGGCCTAATTCCAAGATCCGGTAAGTGCTTTTGCATCAAGAAACAGATACAATGCCGTCATTACTCATAAGCAACTTGGTGACTGAATCGTTGAAGATATAACTGGCAAACAGCCATTGGGGCTTTTCAGTGAAGTTGTATCATTTGCACCTTGTCATAATATACGCAGTAGCCAGGACGGTTGATAATGATCTCACAAAAGTCAAAAGACGTGTTTTAACAGCTTGGCTTGCTGCTGAAGGCAACACAACTGGATCCAAACCCCTGCAGGACAATTTGTGAGCAAAGGCACAAATAACAAAAGAAATTCAGCAACAGAACTAAGCATCTGAGGCTGCAGTACATATCAGATAGGGATTGCTATTGCAAGAACAATCATTACTCTCTGCTGTGTATATACCTGCAGATAAGTGTTGCTCCTGTCCAAAGGAGTAAAGGTTGAAGGTAGGAACTAGAAATTAGGTAGATAGGGCTCTTTTTCCAGTTGCCTCCATGCTGCAAGGATTACATTATAGAAGATTATGATCTTTTAGCTAGTGATAAATATAAAAATAAAAATAATGTTGCGCAGAACAGGCACATACATCAAACCGGTTTCTAATGTCCTTCATTAGAGGCAAAAAAACCCATAGAGCAAAGACAATCATTCCAATTGCAGGTACCACAAATGCAGTAGCAGGATTGGCAAGTAAGGTGTCGCATGACCTGTCAAGGGAACAAAAAGAAGAAAGAGGCAACTATAAGAAAGTGACAATTCAAGCATTATCCAACTTAAATTGCATAAAATGGTTTAATATGACTTCAAGAACGGAAAAAATGATAGCTAATAGGAGTACATAATAGTCTATTGAATTGGCTATGGAAGCCCACGCAGGACTATCATCAATCATAAAAGTAAATTCCCATTTATAAGACTAAGTAACCAAACTATTCGGTAAATGTGTTGGTGTAATTAATATATTGCTAATAATTATTGTTTTTGAAGAAACTATATACTCCCTCCGTACCAAAATATAAGATGTTCTACATATTTCAATATGGACCACATACGGATTGAAATGAGTGAATCCACACACTAATACGTGTCTAAGATACATCCGTATCAGAAAAATGCTCAATATCTAAAACATCTTATATTTTGATACGGAGGGAGTAGATGCTACCGCATGTTAAGGCATCCGATCAGTACCCTAGACTCTTCACTATCTTACCTTCTACACGCAAAGATACTGCAAGGTACCAACCTACCCATGGTAAAGTCACTATAAATAGTTATTACATGTTCTGGTTTATAAAATAAGAAATTTTCTACAAAATGTCATTTTACAGGAAGAAATTGAATAATCCAGATTAGTGTCATCTGATCATATATGCAAACTATCTAAGTGTTCCAGAAACTTTATAAGTAAATGATGACATGAGGAGAGCTACCTAGTCAATACTAATGACGTGCTCTTGACCAAAGGAATTTCCTTCAAAGCAACAGGCAAGGCAAAAGATCTAATACTTAAGGCCCGATGTCTACAAGGCACATAAAGCATGGCATGTAGTTCCTCTCGAATAAGTTAAGCACTGTAGTATCTTGACCCTGCAAGGCAAACAAACGTTTTCTCTAAGATATACAATATCAATGATGGAGAAAACAGAGAGGCTGTAGTATTGACTCAATTAATACACATATACATATATTACGAGGGAGCATACAGAATCCATTATCTTAGCCTACCATACATTATGAATCCATTATCATTATCTTAGAACAAATGGGGCAACGAAACTGAAATAAATAGTCCTAGTAGAACTATATATGCAACAACATAAACTTAAGTCGTCGAATACATGCATATAGAAGTATTTAATTCAAGAGGATAGCTCCTATGTTCGTATGTAAGGTTTCAGTCTCCAAGGTACAACACCTGAATCTGATTTGCTTTCAATAATACTACTACTACCAAGTTACAACCAATAAATACAAATATTATGAAAGTATATGTTTGGTGCAATTAGTATCGTTCTCGTATACTCAATCCATTACTGTGCTACATATTAGTCAATAGGAATGTTCTGCGTCCCAAAATACATGACCCTTAAGCAAAATATTCATGATGCAATTTTTGGGAAGTTTTACTCTATCACCTAAAATGACATGAATTGAGGAATGACGGGTATAATTATTAACGAAGATAATCGCCTAGTCAATCAACGCAATTGATGCCATCACAGGCAAATTCTTACCAGCTAGTAATCATTCAGCAGTTAGTTCTCATTTCTAAACATATTGATCTGTACATAAAATTTTCGCTTTTAAAAAGATTTGGTGGTATGCTGCCTCCATTTCACTACAACTGTCGCTGACCTAGGGAAGTATTAGTGCTATGGTCTTCAACCTATATGGTTCTGATTAAAATATCCGTCTATTGTGGGAATCAAGCGTGCACTCAGCGCACAATTTCCACTTCCTAACCTACTTTAATGCTTTTGAAGAGGTTAAGTGGTTGTGCCATGTTATTTAATAAGCGTATTCTTGTCAACTATCTACCACATTTAGTGTTTTCGGACTGATGAGAGATGCAGTGAAATAGAGGGAGTAATTTTGTGAAATTTTGTATATGATTTTGACACCTTAAACAAGATGGAAGATACACTTATCCAAAATGTGGATTTGTTGTACATTCTATTTGCCAACATGCAGCAAAAATAGAGGGGGTAATAATCTAGTACGCATCAGTTCGCTTGGCAGAAAAAACAAGAGTAACTTCATATCCTTAGTCTAATGTCTTCTCAGGAGAAAACTCAAAAAATAAAATCTTTGTATACTGCACCCAGCCTTATCTGGTGCGCTTACATGAAAGAGAAATTGACAGGGATGCATTCTTTCTACCATACATTTGGACGGCCTCCTGTTTCTGGAATATGTGTTCTCTTTTGCTAAATTAACAGCTACTAGCTTACACTAGGCACAAATATGGAAGTATATTTCACACTTCCAAGGTGATAAAGTATATGAAAGGAAACACACCAACAGTTTAATGCCTTGTAATAAATTATGATAAATGAACCGCTTGAACCCTTCTACTCGTAACAAAAAAACAAGAATGTCCAAAATATGCTATTAGTTTTGCAAGACTGAAAGGAACCATACGTAAGCAACTGAAGGCAGCGCAGTGGATGGCAGGAGAGAACGTCGCATCTCCGAGCCAGCTATCCGTACTATAAACCTGTTGGTTTTGCTTAATCTGTTGTTTGCAGTCACTCCTTGGAACAGCTGGGGTGTTACTCCAACCGCCATCTCAAGCAGAGATCAAAAGGAATACAAAATATTCACGCCAAGCGGACCAGCGCGTATCAGCTCCTCATCTGTTGGCTGTGCTAGTTTATCCCTTGGAATAATAAAAAAGAATACTGTGAGTGTGGTTAGTGATAGGCATAGGTATTTGGTAAAATTATGGGCGTTGCAGGATTTGGTTTTTTAACATCGGAGTACAAAGGAGGAAGTTATGAGTGTTGCATCATAGTACAATTTCTAACAGAACGAAGGTAAAGTCTGTGGCATAATTTATCTGAAGCACACATACATTGCTTAGTCCTCAATATGGAGTCATAGTACAATTTCTAACAGAACAAAGATAAAGTCTGGCATAATCTGATCTGAAGCACACACACATATTGCTTAGTCCTCAATATGGAGACAACCACATCTATGGATACATCAAAGATTGTAACAGTGCACACAATCCACAGAAATATGAAGTAGAAAAAACAAATTGGGGGGAAATTACCAATACAACTACCGAATCAACAAGTCACAGGGTTCAGATTTTGGAGAGGAGAATCACTAAGCTTGGTTTCCGAAGTTGTTGCGTTGCTACCAACGAGAGAGAGAGAGAGAGAGAGAGAGAGAGAGAGAACCTGCGCAGATGGAAAGGCGGGGTCGCCGGCGACGCGTCGTTCAGCCGCCGCCGTCCACGCCGTGCGCGCAGGGAGAGAGCCGTGGGGCGTGTTGGTAGGAGGGGTTGGGGAGCTGGAATTGGGGCTCGGGAAGAGGGGAGAGAAAGGGTTAGGTTGGGGTGAAAGAAGGCGACGGCGATTACACCCCTCCGCGCGCGCGGCGACACAGCGAGGAGGAGGAGGAGGAGGCGGACGCGGCGAGAGCGATGTGTGGAAGAAGAAGGCGAAGGCGAAGGCGCTTGTTCAAAAAAAAAAAAAAAAAAAAAAAAGGCGAAGGCGCCACGCACGTGTAGCCTTATCGGCCTCGTGAGTTTCTTTCTTCCGGCAGTGCTCCATGGGCTAGTTTTTTTTTTTTTTTTTTTTTTTTTTTTTTTTTGCGAAACACAGTACAACGCAGACGCTCACATACACGCGCATACACTCACCCCTATGAACGCACACACGCACACCCTACCCCTATGAGCACCTCCGAGAGACTGAGCCGGCGGTTGAGTCTTGAGATTGACGAAGTCACCACGGGCGCCTCGCTGTCGACGGGAACGTCGCCTCCCACTGAAGAATATTCCGCTTAAATGAGAAACACCAGCGTCAAACCTGGGGTTTGAACTCTGGTGGGCTGGGGGTACAACCACCCTCCTAACCATCTTGCCACAGGCAAGTTCTCTGCTCCATGGGCTAGTTGTGTTTCTCATACCCGCCCGAGAATTTTATCTGAAAAATGTGTCCGGTTTGTGGGGGTTTGGACACATGTTTGGCACAATGGAGATTCACAAGTGGTGCACTTCAGAATTTATTTTTGTAACCGGTGAAAAACAAGACACATTGAGCAGAGGATCGTTTCAATCCATCTGATCTGAAAATTTAACACCAGGGCTGATAAGCAACTCAGCGCAACCGTATTGCACATGCTTGAGAAGGCAATGCTGAAAGATTCCATTGATCACATCCATTTTCTCAAGACTGTCAAAGTAGCATGAGACTACCTTGAAGATTTTTTTTTTTAAGGGAACTTGAGCATTTAACACTCCAAGTTTACAATTCTCAAGCAAGAAGTTGAAAGTTTTGTGACGAATGAAGATGACAACCCTAAACACTATTTCCGAGACTCAAGTCTCTTGTGATAAGATGAGGAGATTTGGATGCAAAGACACATATGATGAATCTTGTTTCTATTATTACTTATGACAAGAACAATGGTGATGATGATCTAACTAAGACCGGACTACGTCACATTGTTTCCAAGTGATGTGTTCGTCCATTTGTCACCATGGACCTGAACAAGAATGCAAAGAATGGCCAATCGTGCCTCGAATAGCCAAGAAACTTAATGTAACTTTGAAGGGAAAAAAGATTCAAGTGGCAGAGGAGTGTGAAGAAGAAGAAGTTTAGGAACTAAGTAGTATATTTTGAATGAACACATGGCTCTTACTACAAATTTTTGGTGGTCAATAGGAAACTGAGGCCCAATAATTTAAGAGAAACTCCGAGAAGCTCCAAGACCTTCGACCATGTTGCAAAGATTTATAGTTGTGCAGATAGCTCTCATTTCATTGTAGATTGTCACTTTGAGAATAGCAAAGAGAAGAAAATTTTGTTAGAAAGAACAAGTCCATGTATTTTCCCAAGAAGAGAAACTTCATCAAGAAGAGGATTCAAAAGGCTCTTCTTCATCAAGAAGAGTACATCTCCGAAGAGGATGAATAAGGTGAGGAAGTGGGGGTGGCCTCCATTGGCTCTTGTTACTCCTCGGTGGCATCATCAAGGAGACCCTACTTACCCCCGTCCCTTATAGTATAGTCCTTCAAGTGAAACCCAGATGGGCTTGCCGATTCGGTGTTGGATCATACAACGGCGATATCAACAACGTCGTTACCTCTCTGGAGGCGTTGTTCTTGGAGGTTTACCCTCGTTAGGAGCGCGGGTCGGTGGCACACGCTTGGACTCTATCGGCAGGTTCTACACACCTGACATCTCGCCAGTAAGGCTACCTTGGGTGGAATATGCAGCGGACCGGGGATGATCCAGTGATGTGGTATACTGGCCGCACGGAGGCACTCAATGGGTTTGGACAGCAGTTGTGGAATCATGCGGTAATAGGTGAAGGATGTGGTTAGGTGGGGCGGTGCAACATTTAGGATGCCAAAGGCGGTTTATGGTTCCAAGGCGAGACCAACGGTCGGTGGCACTAGCGAGAGCGCCCAGTTTTGCCCTTATTGGCATAATAGGTCATTTTATCTTCCCGTAGCGAGGCTTTGGTGTTGTGTTGTCATATGCGAACCAGCTCTTTTACAAGTAACAATGGCCTCGGTGTCCTGCTGACGCGCGTCTTTCTTTAGTGGACCCCACCTCATCTCTCTCTATCTCTCCCTTATCTCTTTCCTTGTTTTCCATCTTCTCCCTCCTGCAGAAATCCCCTCATAAATTTATCTTCAGCCCGCTCTACTACCTCCTCACCTTCCTCCGGAAGCGGCGGCGCTAGCGGAGGCAAGGCAGAAACTTAGGTGGAGGGTGTATGGGTCGCGAGAGTTTAGAGGGATGTCTGGGCCCGTGGAGGATCGGCGGAGGGAAAGATTGGGCAGGGAGGGGCGGCGGTGCTCCTCTCTCAGCTACAGTAGCTGTCGGATTTCTGCCCGTGGCCACGGGTGTCCGTGAGCTAGCATTGCCATGTCATATGCACTTTTGTGAATGGCAAGTAGGCTAGAGGTATTTTGGTGGTGTGGCTTGTAACATGTGCCTAAGACCACCGTTCGTCGTTATCCAATCTCGAGTGGTTGGTTGTTCTGCCTGTTCTTAGAACATCTTCATTGGCGCCCCCGATAGGCATCCCATCAACCCAATGGGGGTCTGACACGAAACCCGTCTCCCGTGGCGCCCCCATCTGTCCGAACGGTCCAAAATCCTGTCCAACAACTGTCCACCCCAACCTTCAGGGGTGCTGGTGAAGGGGATCGTAGGCAGAAAACAAAAACTTTCCTAACAACGATAACCTTAAACTGGCCCGAATCTATTACTATGCAGATATACTATGACGGAGGAGATCGGTGTACATACCCTTGTAGAACGAAAGCGGGGATTACGCTCCCGCACAAGCGTTGTTGATGAAGCCGACGACGCCGACCTCAAGGTCGTGTAGAGGAAGAAGACGTACTTCCAGTGCCACACGTGTAGCACCTCGTAGCTCTACACACGTACGGTGTAGACGACGACCTCCGGGCTCCAGATCCAGCGAAGCAGCGGAAGCGAAGACTTGGACGCAGCAGCATGGTGGTGTGCGTATGGTGGAGAAACTTCTCTCCTCATACGCAGCTCCGGAAATGGAACCATGCTCAAGGTAGGAGAGAAGAAGAAGGAGATGGGTGAATTTTAGGCAAAGGGTGCACCCCTATATAAAGGAGGAGGAGGGGTGTCACCCTTGGTGGCTAAGCCATGTGGGACTAATCCCCGCATGGCACCACGCCCCAAATGGGTGGCCCACCTAGGGTTGCCCCTACCCAATTCGCACCATGGGGGGAAGTTTCCCCCCTATGTGCCTTTTCCCTTTGGTCAAGGCCCATTTAGGTGGGTTGCCCTTTAAAATTCTGAAAATAATTAAAATAAAATATATTTAAATATTAATTACACTAATTAATATTAAATAGATATTATCTAATTTATTCCGGCTCCGAAAACCATTTCGTCGGCCCCCGAACTCCGTCGGATATGTCTCGGAACCATTCCGGAACCCTTCTCTATTTTCTCTTCGATATACAATCTTATATAAAACCGTCGCCTACCCTTAAGTGTGCCACCCTACGGTTCGGGATCACTCCAGACATGATCGAGGCACGTTCTTCGATCAATGACTATCAGCGGTGGCTGGACTGCCGTGATAGCCCCTGTGCGTCCATGAATGTCTGTTTATCGTTTGAACCTTAGACGTCCAGTTTCAACCTTTTGCCTAACGATACTTAGATTGTCCGATACTCGTTCTCCGATATCACGATTACCGAGCTTGATCTCATCACTTGACAATTCTATCTTTACTCGTCTGTGATATTACATCCCCGTGACCTAGTCACATGCTTGCAAGCTTATTAATGTAATCTCACCGAGTGGGCCTAGAGTATCTATCCTGCTATGTGGATTGGAAAATCCCGCTCTTGATCACTCGCCTCGACCACTTCCTTCGGATACCCGAAAGGGACAC
Organism: Poa pratensis; assembly: GCA_947311845.1. Taxonomy (NCBI): domain Eukaryota; kingdom Viridiplantae; phylum Streptophyta; class Magnoliopsida; order Poales; family Poaceae; genus Poa; species Poa pratensis. Next base: position 60,091,247 of record CAMZMU010000054.1, read on the forward strand.
CTTTATTGTCACGCTAGATAAGACATGACGTTTGATGCAATCAAAGCACCTTCCAGAAGCAGCGATTAAATACGATCTCACGGTCAAAGGTATGAACATTACGTTTCTATATATCTTGGGTGTGTGTCCATCACATCATTCACCTAATGACATGACTCCATTGTCAATTGACATAAATGTCCATGATCAGGAAATCTTGATCATCGGTTGCCCAATGGACTAGTTAAGAGGTTACTAGGGACCTGGTTATTTACATACCACATGTGCATTAATGTTTTCGCTTAATACAGTTATAGCATGATACAAAACTTATTATGAACAATTGAGATATGACAAATAAAATATCTTTATTAATTGCCTCTAGGGCATATCTCCAACAGCTGGACATGCCCGCCACGTAGGTCTCTGACAGGCAGGCCCAACATGTCATCGACATAGAGGTCGGTCACCGTTATTTTACTGGCGCCTACCCACCTTCTCGGTTCTCGGGGTGGGCGCTACCTCTTCCCGACACGGCGGCGGTGGAGCTTCCCCACACCGGCATTAAACTTACACCTCGCCTCCCAACCACCCATAAATTCCCACCAAGCTCAAGCCCCCTATAAAATGGTTCGCGGTGCAGTCATCTGCCGCCATGCTTCCTTCCCACCTCACCAAAAAATGGTCTGCCACCTCGCCATCACCTGGGCCACTATGACCGTCGCCGTAGGCGCACAAGCGCCACCACCGCACTCTTCTCATCTTCAAATGACGAGGAGGAGGATACATAGGATGATGAGGAGGAGTTGCCGGTCTACTTGTCGGAACATGCCGTCCTTCTGGCCTCCTACGACATCGTGCGATGAGAGGGAGGCATTTTCTCGCAAGTTCATAAAGGAGGAACGGCGTGCCATGGCACTGCAAGCCCAGGCGGAGGCAGCACACGTCACCCGCTTGCGGATGGAGGAGGTGCACCACCAGGTTGCGACGACAACGAGGAGGCTGGCGCATGAAGCATAAGCAACGCACAACGGCGAGGCTGGCTCCAACCGCGTCGAGCCCCCTCCCATCGAACTAGATTAGGTTTATTGAGTGTTTAAGTTTTTAGTTTAAATTGCGTTGTAGAGTGTGCTTACAATTGAATGAAATTCGAGCATTTAAATTTGAGTGTTTATTAAAAAACATCACGGGGAGAGCGCCGTTAGGGGGAGCCGCAATCATCGATCTGGAACAGTGTCCGGACGTCCTAAAGAGGCCCCCAATTAAGGTGTGTCGGACACTTTTTAGGAGCACATGTGGAGGTGTCTTAGGCCTTTAAATAGTTTCTTTCTATCAATATATTGAGATGCAAACTTTGTCTTTTTTTTCAAAAAAAAATGAAGCATAGGTTCAACATTAGGCTGCAAATGTCAATTGACTCCTAAAGTTTGGGTTCTGGTGGAGAGGCGAGCTATGGCCTTGCTTCTGAACCAATATCCTGGTGGTGATTCATTAGTGGGAGCTTAGGAACAGAGAGAGTCCGTAAGGTGATTCCGTAGAATACCGTCCACAAGGGACGAGGCTAGCTTATGCGCCTGAGCGCTCGCGCGCGACTTACGGACCGCTAAGCGACAACGGCGTCGGGAGGAAGAAAACCACATCCACCCCCACAGCCACCGCCGGCCAAATCGCCCCCTCCGCCGTCCCCAACCATCCCTCTAAGCCCCCTCCCCCACCCCCAACAGTCGAAGGTCCCCGTCGCCGGTACACTCCCACCCCCACCGATAAGATCCAAGGCGGTATCACCGTCGCCGGTGCAGAACAACCCCCCCCCCCCCCCCGGGGGGATGAGGAGAAATAAGACCACATGGGTGGGACCCACAAGACACGTAGCGCGTGCAAACCACACAAGCGGTTGAGCGCTCGAGAATTAGTGATTTCGGTCCGTAAGGTGATTTCTGGTGACTTGAAGAGTTGAGGAGCATGGTCACAAAGCACGGTTCCCCTAGACTAGTTATCACGCCAAAATTATAAAGAAAGTAAATGAAACATCATGTAAATTATCCAAGAAGGACACTCTTTCAGTGTGTCAATCTGATCGTCACACATGCCATTACTGATCACGCAACACCCTACAGAGAATAACCAAGTCCTCTTAGAAGAGAAACTATTATGATAGCATTCATAACTGCATCCTAGCTTCAATCAAAAACAGCATCGCAGGATTCAACGTGTCCACGATTTTGCCAGATTTCCTGAACAGCCACTAGCGTCCACAGCCCCGTCAGTTCATACAGGAGATCTCTCCGCCAGTAGTTTCATTCTCTACATACGGACAAACCTACACATGTTTCACACGTTTTCCTTTGAGCAAGCAAGAAGATACAATGCAACGCAGCAGAAACGACACAGCCAGGTGCACATCACATGTCCAAGCGTCAAAGAGCGTTAGTGCACCGTGCACGCAAGGTAAATGAAGATAAATGAGTTTTATCCCCAGTAATAAGAAAAGAAAAAAGAAAGGCCGCGGACCGACATACGTAAACACCACCCAACTATCAAAATCAATATCAACTCAACATGCCGCCGAAGCTGCTAGGTTACACGTTCACTACTTGAGTTTCAGGTTAGAGATTACGCACAACGGCACAAGTCAAACCAGCTCACGCTCAATGGATCCATATGTGCCATTATTATCTCGCTCTCCGTTAGCAAACAATGACCAGAGAACCCCACGAGCTCAACAATGTGGTGTAGATTTGACGTGCCAGAGGTACAGATTTATCATTCTGACTACCCAGGGACATGTTGCAGTGCCTTTTGTTTTCCGTGGACGAGAACTCGATGACAGCTTTCATTCTGACCCATCGGGGAAATGTTGCAGTGCATTTTGTTTCCCATTGACGTAGAACTCGATGACAGCTTTCATCCGATCTAGCTTGTCAGGATGGTAGTTCGAATGCACAATTACTGGCTTCAACTTGCTGAGCTGAGCATCTTTCCTAACAGTCTTGAAGAGAACTTTGCTGTTCATAAACAGATACATATCCATAGTTCTTCTGGATGCATGAAGACCTTCATAGCCTGGGTGAGACGGGATGAAGAGTTCCTCATTAAAAACTGCTTGGTCCCAGGCCTTCTCCCGAGACAGGCGACCAGCTACGCGATCCAAGAGTTCTATTGCTGGAACCGTTGGTCTGATGTAGAAAAATCCAGAGTTGTAAACCCAAATCCGCATTGTGTGTGCGTATCTAGCCCAGCCCATAGAGGGCTCATCAAACACATCATTGAAACCATAAGTGGTCATATTGTTGTGGCCATCACTCATTGACTCAACATCAGAATCTCTGTAAAGGTGATCGAAGGGGTTCCTCAAGAAAATAATATCAATATCAGAAAGGAGAATACTATATCCAAGCTGCAAGAACTCTCTTAAAACACGGAATTTCAGTCCAGAAACTGCATGGTTTCCACCAGTTTTTGCAATGCTGTCGAGGCCTTCATCAGGATCCCGCCGGTAAACTGGGACACCATTTGATTTGCAGAAGCTTTCTATATTGTCATCCAATGCTACAACAAGATAATTTGGAATACCAACTCGTTTGATGTTGGTAAACCAAACTTCAAGCATCTCCCTTACATTGGAGTTTGCTAACGCAACAATAAGTTCCTTCTTCACAGCAACTTCTTCCAATATCTTGGCCAACCTGGGATTAACAGATTCATCAGGTATTACTGTTGGATTCGTTCTCAAAGCCTTGACAGTGCCAAAAGGACCAGCCTTATAGAGAGATTCATTTTTTCCTTGTCCAGCCAACTGAAGTTTCATGGACAGTTCATTAATCTGACTTTTCAGTTCAGCATTTTTTCTCTCCAGTGACGCCAACTGTGACTTGAGGCTGGTAACTTTGTCTGATGATTCACAAGCAACTGAGTCAACCTAAATCAACGAGTAAAAAGTGCATGTAAGAGTATAGAACAACACTATTCTTCAGGACAGTGCATCTTAATGAATAAAGAAACAATCAACAATAGAGGTGCACTATAGAATTCACCAAAAGACAATGCAGCAAATGAGCGCAGTGACTCTAAGTAGTGAATCATATAGCTATGCTCACATCACCATAAGAGCACCACAAAAAGAGAACACCATAATGAGCAAATGACTACAGGCTGCTAATTTACCATGATTATGTAGTAAAAGGACTATTTAGAACCGATGCTTACTACATCACCTCACCTTGCAGTGAGTATACGGAAGCAGGCTTTACTTGGCCTTGTAACCAGTTTTCAGTTTGAAGTTTCAGATACATTTACATTCTTCAAACATGGAATTAATCTCATCCACTAACATGATAACCGTATGCATCAAAAGCTGAATTCACAAACTTCACCAAAATGAAGTTTATCAGATTTCACCATATAATTGTAGATCAGCCAGTGCAAAATAGCAAATTGGCGATATGTAAGTAAGCTCGTGATTCATAGTTTTGTACTAATATATTACCCATTATTAAATTCAGTTTTCCTCCCATAAATCACTTGCAGCAAAAAAAATGCACAATAAGCATAGTTAAATCATGAGCTATAAGCTTGCAATAGGAGGTACTGATTTGTTAAAGGTTGATTACAAGATTAATTGTCACATAGTATGCAATTAAAACGTAATTTCTAATATTTTTACTTAAACTGTGAGCGGTTGATAAGATGTATTGACGGTTCAGATCGTAAGTATCCCAAACAAACTCGTTCTCTTATAAGCAGTATAGCTTTTTTTTTAACTCCAACTATGTTATCATACAGGAAAAGAAATGTACCTATGGCACTAATGCAACACTAATGCACTCTGCAAGAGAAGAAATAAAGCATTGGCGCACCACACATAGAATAGAAATTTAGAACAGGCCCAGCCTATTATATGTTGAAACCTGCTTGCGTCAAAACCCATTTAACCGGCCTTGTAAATGGTAAGTACTGTGGTTACACTAGCAATCGGCAGGATAAACGGCTAGATACTCAAATCAAGGAGGAGACCTAATACAAGTACTCACAATTAATCAGGGACCCAGCGTGTTTCTAGAACATTCAGGTAGAGCGTGGGAGCTAAGGGATTCAAAGTGATTTGTGTGGTACAAACAAGTATGTGAAGGAACATAAGACAAATATGCCATAACACAATTTTCTACTTTTGTGGTTGCATGTAAGTCAGGACCACATTTTTTCACTCAAATCATTCTTAAAAAATGATAATCTGAAAGTAAATATCCTTTATTGCTATCAGATCTCGAGAATAAATATGACGTTTTTTTAATTTAAATGTGGTGGGCGGGTAAATGCAATCTGTGACCTTCCCAAAAGTTTCTGATCTAACTCACCACCCTACTCCCTCTCGCTTTCTCAAGACCACGGAGAGCTGAACATAACAGTTAATACTAGCCATGGCAAGCCACAGAACTGGCACTTAAGAGTACGCGATGGCATCAAGCTTATAACCAACCTTACAACGCAGAGAAAGTAAAAGGTGACCGAGAGGTAAAAGGTTGATGAATCCAGGGCATCGAAGCGAAGCAAAGACGCCTAGTTGCATAACTGAATGTTTTGACAGTGTTAACTTCAGACAGGAGCTTCAGATAAGCGCACAGGTCTGACAAATGGGTGCACTATTAGTAACTGCTACTCCTAGCACTTTACTGGATCTGCCCATTGCATGACAAGGAGTTCCTGATTTCTTGTAGGAGTATATCGTTACGGCAATAGAGCTACCCGAATTTCCAAATAAACTTCACGTGATCATACTAAAATGGTAAGCCCATTTCAGGCTAGCATCTCCGTTACTTCTTGTCAGAAGATGCAGGGAAGGAACAGGAAACGACAAGAAGGAAGGAAATGAAGAGCGTTACATGACGCGGCCACTGGAGGGTGGAGGTGGAGGGGCGCCAGAAGAGGCCGTCGGGGTAGAGGAAGGCGCAGACGCAGCCGAGCCCGACGCCGACAGCCACGGCGATAGCGATGCGGGAGGCGCGGGAGAGGGGCTTCCAGCCGACGCTTCCGCCGCCACCGCGGAGCATGAGGGGGCCGTGCCGGCCGGCCATCCCGGAGATCTTGCCGGCGGACGGGGACGAGATCGGACGGGAGGAGGAGGGTTTACTTTCGTATTACTGGGAAAGAAAAAAGTAAAGTGGAAACGGGAAATTGGCGAGGTGAAGGATTTGGATGGTGTTGGAGCCTTGGAGGGACGGGATGGGACCCACCTCAAACAGAAAAACTACAAAATCGGATCCCATAGCTGATTTAAATGTTTGGACCGTCCGACACCCCTCATACTCAACCCATATTTGGAACGAATTTGGGATTATCTAGCATGTCATGTTTAGACTCTCCGCCAAGGATTTTGGATGCTGTTGGAGGCTTGGAGGGACGGGACGGACCCATCTCAAAACAGAAAATGATCCACTGTACACCCGAGAGCACATGTTAGATGGTCTAGACAGAAAAACGCTACCATATCGAATCCCATAGTTAACTTAAAATGTCGGTATGTCCGACACCCGTTATAGTCAGGTTATATTTGGGATGAATTTGGAATTATCCAGACGATGTTGGATCCGACATGCCGGATCCACTCCAAATGTTTCTGAGTCGATCCCAACCATTGCTCGTGTACCTCCTCCTCCATTTTGCTCGTTTGCGTCATCCTTTCCACTATGCCACCATTCCCACTCTAGCCATGCCGTCGTCTCGAACCCGTAGTGTCGTCTCAAAGCCCTCCTTAGACTCTGCACCCGCCCTGGATACGGTCGCCCCCCCCCCCCCCCCCCCCCCCCCCCCCCCGTCCCCTCCCCGTACGTTTACTCCTCCAGACATACACCTGGCCTATCATGTGTTCAAAAAAAATGCCAGACATGTTTTTATTTATTTTGCTCATTTGTAGGCATGGATTCATCGGATGATGAGTTTGATTACTCATATTTTATGAGTTCATCGATGATGAGTATGATTCTGAAATCGATGACGACGAAGATGTGGACATGCTGGTGATGATGAGCACCCTTCAATAAATAGAGAGGAGTGAGGACTGAGGAGCATGTTCGCAACTTTAAGGGTTCGATAAAGGGAAGGAAAGTTTCAGTCTTAATCCATGAGGACTGAGGAGCATGTTCTCAACTTTCTGGCTGTATAACTCAACTTTAAGTCTTCATCCATGAGGACTGCTAGTCTCATCATGGATGAAGACTATGTGGGGGGGGGGGGGGGGGGGGGGGGGGGGGGGGTAGGGTTAGAGGAATGGCCGGGGCGGCAGCGGACCGGTGGAGGAGGAGTTCGGGGCAGGGCGGGTCGGCAAGGCGTCACGGCAGCGTGCCGGCCGCGGGCGGGGAGGTCAGCGGTTCGGCCGGCAATGGCTGCGGGGGAGGCGAACTCGTCGGAGTTGAGGAAGAAGACAATGACGTGAGCGAATGAGTGTTAGAGAGACCCTAAGTGTAAACACTGGAATAAAAAATCATATCAAGTATATGTAATATTTTTTCAGTTATGCTAAAATATATAAGATCTTGTGGGAATATATGATGCACGATGAGAACAAACTCCAGACTCATCGATCAGGCTCGATCTGCGTGGGATACCACGAAACGAACAAGCAACCAATCCGATCGATCAGAGCTTGGCGTGGTCGCGGCAGTCCTGGCCGCGGATGGCCATGTCCGGGAAGCCGACGACGACGTGACAGTCGGAGTAGGCCACGACGTTGATCTTGAAGACGCCGAAGACAGCCACCCTCCCTGGGATCCTCGCGCTTGCGTCCAGCGGCAGCGACCCGGCCTCGATGTCCTTGAACAGCTGCGTCATGTTGGCCGTGAAGCCGGCGGTGAAGACCGTCATCTCCAGCTCCACGATCGTGTCCCCCTTGCTGGGGATGCTTCCGGGGTCGACCTGGGCGTCGCCAACGTGCGTGCCGCGGTACCAGAGCCCGGTGGTGCCGGAGGCAAAGGAGAAGGAGGCCGGGTTGGGGTTGTGCACGGACGCGGTGAGCAGCAAGGTGAAGTTGGGCTGGGTGAGGCTCGGGGCGACGCCGACGATGCGGCTGGAGAGGAGGTGCGTGCTGGGGTCGCGGACGCGGAGCACGGTGAGGAAGAGGGCGAGGAGGGTGACGCCCAGGAGCAGGAGCACGCCGAGGGTGACCAGGAGGCAGATGCAGCGGCACCGGCGGCGGGTGCGGCGTCTCTGGAGTTCGAGGTCGTCAGCCGGGCTTTGGACTGTGATGAGAGGGCGTTGTTGGTCGGACGTCGCTGGCGGGGGGAATTTCCGCGTTGGGGGACGCCATTGTGAATGTTGGAGCGTGGTCGTCAATGGATGCAAATTAAGTTGCAAGTAACTAGTGAGTTTTCACTATTACTGTTGCAGTGCAAAGTGAGCGATGATCTGAGAGCTTTTAACGAAGACAAGAATTGGATCATTGGAATAAGAAATGATTGGGCTTGTTTGACGGTAGATGACGCCGCACGGACATGAAGCCATCCCCGTTGGACGAGCTAGAAGTGTGACGCCGTTGCGTGTATCTCTCGACTGCTTTGTTGTTCATTTGACTAATCATATCACTCTCGTTCTAACTAGACAACAAAATTTTCACGCGCCTACTTCATCAGTTTATTTTTCATGGTTCTAATCGCTCGACCCACCTCTCGCCGTTGCGTGTATCTCTCGACTGGTTTGTTGTTCATTTGACTAATCATATCACTCTCGTTCTAACTAGACAACAAAATTTTCACGCGCCTACTTCATCAGTTTATTTTTCATGGTTCTAATCGCTCGACCCACCTCTTTAAAAAGCCCTTAAACGAGCTCGAATGTGGCTTCTCGGCTTCTGAGCTCGAATGTGATGTGTACGTAAAATGTTTGTATACTCAAGCACAAATTCGCATGTATGTATGAAAATAAGCAAAGGCATCGACCTTCTTTCCCCTCCCCTCCCCTCTCGTCCTCTCCGTCTCTCTCTCCCTTGAGGGTCGCCTCTAGATCCCCGGCTCGCTCGGCTCGCCTCTCCGGCAGCTTTGCCGTCCGGCGTGGTGGAGAGAGTGGAGCGCGGGTTGTACAGAGTAGACTAGGGAGTAGTTTAGGTTTTCTAGTTTATGCAGTATTGCATCTCGTGGCGGATGTCCCGTCCTTCCTTTCCTCGAGGTGTACAGCTCCGGCGTTCGAGCACGGCGTCGAGCTCGTCGTGGATCTGATCTCCGTCAAGCTTCCATGGTAGAAGATGCGCGGAGGCGAGTTCGCGGCAGTCCTCTTCAATAAGTGCTTCTGGCTCCTTGATCTGTGGATTTCTCTTCTGTTCCTGGCCGGCCTCGGTGGCGAGGGGGAGGAGGTGAGGGGTGCATGGCTGAGGGACCGCTGCGGCTATCCCGGCGATGAGGTGGGCGCATCGCCGGAGTGCAAGTCCTTGGCGCTTCCTGGAGTTCCATGGTGGAGATCCTTGGCGTCAGGTACGATGCGCCGCGTTTCTATGTTGGCGTCCTCTGTTTTGCTGGTGGTGGAGGTGGTTTTCTTCGGTGGCTTTGCTCCGGCCGGCCGTGGAGGCGAGGGGAGTGGTTGCCTGGAGCTTGGGAGTGCGGCTGGTGGGCCTGGGCGGCGCTGCGTCGGCGGGAAGATTGGTGGAGCTGTGGAGATGGTGCTTTGGCCGTGTCCTTTCATCGAGTTCAGATTCCGTCGCTGGCGGCGGATGGTTTTTGCGGCCGTCTACAATGCGTGGTGGCGCCTCCTCCCCGGCGGCGAGTGGTACGGCGACGCCGGCGTCAACTAGGTTTCTTGGGAGCGCGGTGGAGGATCTGATTGTGTTTCTCCCAGGATGCTCAGGATGCTTCGTGCAAGTTGCAGGTCCCTTCTGTATTTTTCTTTCTTTCTTGGACTGGCTTGTAATTTGTACTGAGTATTCTGAATATATGGATCGGATCCTTGTTCAAAAAAAATCGCGTGTATGATATGCAGGTAAGTAGGCCGGCACTCTGGTCGCTCCTTGGTCCTCACGTTCTGTTGGATGTCCCTGTCGTCCGTCGAATACCAGGTGGGAGCCGATGCGGTTTCGGCATTGACGTGAAAACTTGTTGCTCTCAACAAATTTGATAACTATAATTTTGGATTGTGAACTGAATCCGGACATGTACGAACTTCTTCAAAGGACTAGATTTTTGGTAGAACTATTTAAGCCGTCTTTTCGTGTTCGAAGAGGTATCCTTGCACTAGTAGAAAAAGGGTCTTTCGTTCGGCCCTTTCGTCCCGGCCAATATTGGAACCGGGACTAATGGGACCATTAGTCCCGGTTCGAATGGCCAGGGCGCCGGCCAGCTCCAGTTCCGTTTCGTAGGGGACCTGACACGAACCGGGACTAAAGGGTTCGCGGCGGGTAGCCGCAGCGTGGGGCCAGCGCGAGACCCTTTAGTCCCGGTTCATATCACGGACCAGTACTAAAAGTCTATCTTTAGTACCGGTTTGTGATACGAACTAGAACTAAAGGTTTCCCTATATCATCTTCCTCCCCGAGCCAGCCTTCTCTATTTTCCAGCTCGAGCAACATCTCCATTTTTCTCCTTGTTTACTCTCCCGAGGTCGAGTTCATCCCCATTTTTCTTCACGATTTGTCAAGATTGGCGGCACCCATCTATCCAAGGGTTAGCAACTTCATCCTTTCTTCCGACATTGCTAATTTAGCTCATTTCATTGCTAGTTTAGCTCATTTCATTTTTCTAGTACTAGTTAGGTGTTTGATGAAACGACTAAGTTAGAGAGTTCATTTGTTTTATATGCAATTTGAGCTCAAATTAAAGTATGATTTGTGGATTTTAGTGTCGTCCCGTCCCCGTCCTCACCGCCGTCGATCGCCCGCGCCGTCCCGTCACCGGCACCACCTTGGTGAGCCTCTTGTTTTTATCTTTTTTAAAACAAATCTTACTTGTATGATTTAGATGCATAGTTATTACTTGTATAATTTTCTTACTTATATGAGTGTTTGTTATATTTATTGTGCCATGGTTTTGATATCCATCCCGTCGGCCCTCGCCCGGTCCATGATTCAGATGTGGTATATTATCTTTTATAACTATTATTTCATTTTGTGTTTATATGACAATTATGCGACCAACACTTGACATAGATATTTTTATCTAGAAGGTATGTGAACCGGAAATTCCAACCGACCCTCTTGTGGAGAGGATAAATTTAGTTGAAAAAGAAAACGATGATTTAAAAAAAATTAAAAGAATTGAAAAGAGAAGATGAAATTAGAGTTGTATCTTGCCGATGTCGTCGATGATCACAAGATCAAGATGGATGCAATGTGCTTGACGATTAGAAAGATTAGAAAATATGCAATTAATAAAGAGGTTGGTATCATTATGTTGTTGGATTAATAGTTACTTAGTTGCGATTTTGATCGCATTTGTTGTTGCATTTAAATGCATTAGATAGTTGTATTTAGTTTCAATGTATGTTTTATGTGAACTATGTATTACATTTGGTCACTACTCTAATTTGGTTTTAATGTGATTAACTTGTATTAATTAATTTGGTCACTTCTCTATTCATGATGTAGTGTAATTTTTGTTGATATATTTATATAATGCAGATGAGCCGGCAATGGATGTACGGTGACCGACACAGTCCTGAGTTCATTAATGACATGCATAATTTTCTCCGTGTGGCTGAGACAAACAAGCCGCCGAATGGTTTTATTTTTTGTCCATGTAGTGTCTAAGAATACGAAGGATTACTCTACCTCAAAAACCCTTCACGTCCACTGTTGCAGTCTGGTTTCATGTCCGGCTATAATTGTTGGACCAAACATGAGAAAGAGAGGGGTTATAATGGAAGACAATGAAGAAGAAGAGGATATGACAACTATCTATGTTCCCTGAACACGGTGGTACTACAATGGGAAAGACGAAGCTGAAGAAGAGGCCATTGTTGATGAGCCCGATGATGATCTTTGTCGGGCCATTCTTGATGCACAGAAAACTGCGGAAGTGAAAACGAGAGGTTGAAGTTGAAGCGCATGTTAGAGGATCACAAAAAATTGTTGTACCCAAATTGCGAAGATGGCCAGAAAAAACTGGGTACCACACTGGAATTGCTGCAATGGAAGGCAGAGAATGGACTATCTGACAAGGGATTTGAAAAGTTGCTAAAATATTAAAAAAGATGCTTCAAGGGATAACGTATTGCCCCCCAGTACGTACGAAGCAAAGAAGGTTGTCTGCCCTCTAGGATTAGAGGTGCAGAAAATACATGCATGCATCAATGACTGCATCCTCTACCACGGTGAGGAGTACGAGAATTTGAATGCATGTCCGGTATGCGGTGCATTGCGGTATAAGATCAGGCGAGATGACCCTGGTGATGTTGAGGGCGAGCCAGTACAACGTTGGACCCACAGACATGGCAGATTGTTGCAAAGGGAAAATGGAAGGAAAAATTGAAAAAATCTCCAAAGAGCTTGAGAAGGCAATAGAAAAAGTTCGAAAGGGAGAGTACCAGCCCGAGAGAGAGAACGACGAGCTGACACTCGCCCTTGGGAATCCTGAACACTTTGGACGATGTCGAGGCTATGGACCGGTGTTTCGTGGAAGAAAGGGTTTCGAGTGCGCTGACAGTTATAGAAGCCGTCAGAGAAAGAAGAAGAAGAGTTAGACCGGTTATCGGAATTGGAACGCAAGGTGCAGCGGCAGCAGGAGCAACTGGACTCAATTAGTCAGCAAAGGGCATCTCAGCAGCAGCTAGAAGCTCCTGAAGTCGATGTCGTCCCATCTGATCAGCGAAAAAGCAGCGTGGGTTCCACGCAGCTAGAAGCATCTGCATTCGAACCGCCGGCGGCTCACTACCCCGTGGATGATGTCCATATGTCAATGAAGAACATATCCTTCAAGGTGGCGGTCGGCTATGCTTTACCAATCAACCTGGAGCAAGCTACCATCTTGGTCAGATTCCAGCTGGCTATGCTCGTGTCGGGGTGGATGAAATTATGCCGGGATTTGAGACATGGAGCTTGACATTCCTGGAGGTGACGAGGAGAAGACACTGGGAGAAGTCAAGCTTGGTATCGTTCTATGGAACAAGAAATACATCATGTTTCCAGACTCAGCGCAAGGCCACCGACTCCTCCGAGTAGCAATCCACCACCTCAAAGTCCATCCCTCCCTGCCGGTTGGGAGCCCAGCCCGAGTCCATCGCCCGCACCGTCCCGTCAGCCGTCGACTGCGCCCACTACTAAGTTGCTAAAGCGGAAGCTGCACTTCCCGTCGACTAGTACTACTCAGAAGAAATGTACAAATAAGAAAACCAAGGTCGTCAAGGCTCCTGAAAAGTTATCTTACGAGTTGACTGAGGAGGAACTAAAGGAGAGGGTGGCTGCCGATGCGAAAAGACAACTTGCACCGAAACGGCCCGAGCCAAAGAAGATACTACCTCTAAAAACCGTTAAGAAATTTGTGAGAAATCTATCGTCAGGACCACCCTCACATGACTTGCCGTCAGACTATGATCGCTGTATTGCGAACACATATAAGGAACAGAATCAGCAGACGGGAAGTAGTGGTGCAAAAAGCGGGAAACAAGTGGCCCAGCTCGAGAACAGGCAATACAATCGATCCCCCCGCTCAAGGTGTTTCCCGATAAGGACGTACACCACGACACTGGTCGCATAGGCGACACTGGTCACCCCATTGCTGAGCTAGCATGGAGATATGTCCACAAGCAGTCTCTGGTCAGACCTGAGGAGGTAGTGCGTCTACCAACACAAATGCGAAGATTGCATGATTGGTACATGCAAGTCGCAAAGGAAGGGCGAACCAGCCTGTGGGTGGCACATAAGAAAGAGCATTACTTCAAGGACAACGAGATATATATTGAGTTTGAAGAAATTTTTGAGTTATTCAATCAGACGCCTCGTCAGTTGCTTTGTCTGTAAGTGATTTATTTCTATAATTTAATTCTCTAGCTCAGCTCGTTCATTGCCTGTAATTATCCGCACTATATTCTTTTGTACGCTATTATGCTGAATGAAGATTCTCGAATGCAAAAGACGCGGAATCTGGGACACTAGGTTTATTGACCCATATACCAATCATGAAGTTACCGTACGAAACCATGCAGAAGACACAGAGGAGAACTTGCTAATGTTTTTAATGAAACAAAGTCATTGCACAGAAATACTTTTTCCTTACAACTATGGGTGAGTGTTACTGTCTTGTACACATTCTATTTTTGCTTACTCGATATTTAGTGTAATCGATGAGTTATGCATGCCTGATTATATAAATGTGCGCAGCTTCCACTGGATTCTGCTAATCATTAGAGTTGACGATGGAATCGTTGATGTCATGGACTGATTAAGGAAAGATCCCGACGAGTACATCAGCATGCAACTAATGCTCCAGAAGTAATTTCAATCATCATCGCTCCATATCGACCTCTTTCATTCATTTCCTGATATCAAGTAATTAATAACTTTTTATTCATTTTCTTTGTCGGGCAGGGTTTGGAAACGCTTCATCGCGGAGGTTGAAGGTGAATGGAAACCGGAAGTTTTATTTGTATGAAGGTAAGTAGTACTATCTAGGTCCGCGCAACTCTTTAATTATAGTTTCAATACCATTATCATGCTTCATTATTATTTGATTAAATTCTATTCTTTGTAAAGTACTGCCTGAGGCAGCCATAGGGGACAAATTTATGTGCATACTACATTTGCGAGTTCATGCGCCTGACGATCAGTGAGCGGCGCAGAGATATAAGACAACTTGAAGTACGTAAACACTATTCACAATTTATTTTATTATCATCAATTGTGTTGAGTTCCAGTCATAATTTCTTTTATGATGATTTGATATATATATACACACAACTCACATATTCATATTGATCTAGATGAAAGATATGCGGGACCAGCTCATACCAACGAACCGCGTAAAAGCAATTCAAGAGGAATTGTCGGGATTTTTAATGAAGGAGGTCATAAATCGAGCCGGAGAATTCTATTGCGACTAATGCCACCATGTAATTTGATCATCTCCATGTAATTAAATAGATGTATGTACCAAATTGTATGTGTATATATATGCATCAATGTGATCTCCATATAGTATGAACTTTATGTATACGAAAACTTTTTTTGGCGTGTCAACGTGATCTCCATACGATGGAAAACACAAAATACGAAACCCTAAACCCCTAAAGCCTAAACCCCCTAAAAATAAATTGAAAAAAAAGCAGAAACCGTTAGTCCCGGTTGGTGTTACCAACCGGTACTAAAGGTCCTCCACCCCGCGAGCTCGGTCGTGGCCACGTGGAGGGCCCTTTAGTGTCGGTTCATGGCCAACCGGGGCTAGGGGGGGGGGGGGGGGGGGGGGCTTTAGTCCCGATTTGGTAGTCCCGGTTGGCAAACCGGGACTAGAGGTCCTCTAGAACCGGGACTAATGGCCCGTTTTCTACTAGTGTTGCATAATAAGCTAAAAATAAAAATCTTCATTTCTCTCCCCTCCATTGTTGAGCATCTCAAAAGTTTGAGACCTCCCAGTTCGACCACTTAAATTAAAATCCCTTTAAGGAATCAAGAGGGGAGATCTGGACCCCCTTGAGTTTTTAACGTTATTAGTTAATCTTATATTTGTTGGGAAACCTTGAGAGCTAGGTAGCCCGAAAGTTTACAGGTTGTCGATTCATGCTCCAAAAATTTATGAGGATTTGGAGGTCACCTTAATGCCTACCGCTAATGGTTGAGCTCCTACTTTGTGAATGAGGCTCAAGTCGAAAAACGTGAGTTTTCATAGGGTCTTCATGGTAACCTGCAATGATGACGTAGCTCTCTCCCAAGGCAGTGAACACTGGGATAAACCTATGTATGTGTGTGACTCAGTTATTTCTATCCAAACTCTTTACCTTTGTAATTTGTGATTAAAGTAACTTATTGCATCATATATGTTGTTTCATTTGTTAGGCTCAGTTTATTTATCTGCCTACTCTAAAACTTGCAAAAAGAAAAGCAAAATTTTATAAACCTATTCACACCCCCGTCCCCCGGCCACCCTCTCTATTTGTTCACTCGCTCGCATTGATTATGCTACCAAATGGCCTCAATTTGTTAGAGGGCTCACTAGGCATGGGCTCATGACCTCAAACCCTGGGAACAAGCTCTTCATTGATGTTCTCAACATGAGAGACATGTTTGTGTTGCCTAGCTAACAGCTTTGTCCATTATCAGTCCAACAATGACACAACCAAGGAAGTAGTTGTTCCATCCTTAGAGCATCTCTTCAATAGCTGATGTATTCTTGGACACCAAAAATTGTTTGATGTAAATTTACATCACTAAAAAGGTGATTTTTAGGACACGAGTTGTCCAACATCGTCCTAAAAATAGGGCAGCCAAATCCCCCAATTGGCTGCAAAGCTAACTATACATATTGGTTTCACATGCCAACATACAAAAAGGCTAGGGTGTATGAAAAATTGAATAAACGGGATGCATAATTTAAGAAACGGGTTTACGAATTGAAGAAACGGCCACAGGAGACGATGGCTGGCGGTGGCGGTGACCCTGGAATGGAGTCTTGGACCGTGGCGAGGTCGTGGCCTGCGATGGCTCGAGCTGAGCTCGGCGGCTCACTTCTCTAATCGCTACGTCTCGTGACCTGATCCACCGCTCCAATCACCAGGAGCTCACAACGAGAGTCCATGGTGGCCGTTGGAGACGGCTTGAGTGGGGAGGCAGCCATGGGAACAGATGGGGGACCTGGTGCTGGAGAAGGCACGCCGCGCGAGGGCCATGGGGCGGAGCGATGACGACTATCTGAGCTCGGCAGCACACAGCCGATTGCAAATTGGGCATTCAATAGTGGGAATTTGTAAGAAATATGGCCAAAAGGTAATCATAGAGATGATGATATTTCGATGTATCCATGATTTATAATAATGTGTCTTGAATAACATTTTTGTACCGATTGACAAGTACTTGTGAAGCTCATTACTTGTATGGTTATTCTAAATATGTCCCTAGTCGGAGTTTATGTGAGGACACACGGGAATATTAGACTAGCACATGTATTGATTGATGGCTATGTTTCGCAAGTCATAGACATGGAAATGTCAAACTAATAATGTGGACTCATGTTGTGAACATGGAGTTGGGCTGACCCAACTTGAGACATTGCAACAACGTTCGTAGTTCTCTCTACATGATGTGTATACTTTGTTCTTAGACATGAGATTGTCGCACGTACTCGAGATGTGAATCAACCTATTTTGGGCATATCAAACACGCTACACCGTGACAAGGTAGTTATAAAGGTAGCTTTCGGGTTGGCCAGGAAACATGCTGTGAGGAATGGTCAGTCAAGATGGAATTCGCCCCTCTCTACATCGAAGAGATACTTCTATGCGCACCTCGAGTGATCGGATCCATAAATGCATGGCCGTGCTACATAAGGTTAAGAGTTAACCTAGTAAGGGATTCCAAATCACAGGATCGAGAAAGAGTGGTCAGCTTGGAGCTTGACTAAATATCGTGAGGCAAAGGAAATTGCAGGTACTAATCATTGTGATGGTTCGTATGATGCAATTAATCTTTATGTACGTTTGGGAGTTGGCACGCTTTACTAGAAGCCGCTACCAACTATTGACCGAGTAGTGTACTCGTGTCCTATCAAAACATGCGTCAACCTATAGGGTCACACACTTAAGGCGCTGGAAGCATAATTCCGATTAGATCCGAATTGGGCTAGAAATGGACTACAGAATGGGCTTCTCTTGTTGTAGCCCATTATGGGGAGGTCTATATAAAGGAGAGGAGGTTGTGCGTTTTAGGGTTTCTCATTCCGCAACACCCTCCACCGCAGCCACCGTCTCCCCACGCCATAGCCTTCCGCGTGCGGACCTAGCAGTCCGACGTGCGTCGCTTCCACGTTGTACGTGTGGATACCGATAGAGGTGATGCATCTTTAGCACTTGGACGAGCCGTCGAGAGGAGTTGTTCGTGGGAGCAACTGGATTGGAGAGGATTGTACGTCTACCCTGCACCGACACGCTTGATTTCAGCATGGCACAACGCGTCTAGTGGTAATCCCGTGATCTATAACTGCAGCAGTTTCTTGGTTGATGCGGTAGAAATTTTTGATTTGCGCTAGTGTAGCCTACTGATATTCCTACAGAAGTTTCCGCGCGGTGGTTGGAGGATCCCATGCTACCTGTTTTGTTTTTGGGCACCAGCCAAAGTGATCTACATTTGCAACACTTGGTGATGTATTTTAGGGCTTCCCAATTTTTTTTGTCAAAACATACATCAAGGACAACTGTTGAAAGACCTCCTAATTTACATCCAAATGCCCTAAAAAAGGGTTAAACCCTAAAATAGGACAGCTATTGGAGATGTTTTTAAGCAGTGGCGGAGCTGCATGTAAGTTGTGGAGTCACAGCTGACCCCACAGCTTTTTCACAAACCCCCTTAAATTTACAGCCATTGAACGCATGTGTCCCTGGTATCTACACATGTTGGCCCCACAGGGTTTTTCAGCTAGCTTTGCCACTGTCTTAAGCAGCCAAAACCCTCGAGTGATCACAAAATCCAATGCAGTGTTTGGAGCGAAGGTTCCATCTCAAATGATGATATTATTGCCAAGGCCTTTTAGGTGGAGAAGAATACAATAGACTGGATCCAAGCTCACTTCTAAGTGAGTGAATCATGTGTGTATGTGTGAGTGTCCGTTGGCCTAGTCGTTCCTATTTTGTCATAACTTTTGCACTACATTTTTATAATTGTGTAAGTTGGAACCTTGTGTGCTCACGTGTATAGTTTATTGTGCCGAAATTATCCGTTGTCAGATATTTCTGCTGTTTATTGAAAGAAGTGTCTATTTGCCTTTTATTGTATTCCCTCAGTAGTGGTAATAAATATCTCATGCTGTTGATTCTTCTCGCTTTACTTGGACCACATGGTGATTTTGGGTTTCATCGATATTATATAATCCTTTTATTGAAAAATTATTATGACCTGTCCAAGTGAAGTCTGGTGAAGATCATCGAAATTAACAATCCCACCATTTCCTCTAAATTTATTTCGTTTTACCACTCTTTTTGAATTAACATGCACTAACCTCATGATATATGGTCAAGAACTTTTTCGTGAGGTCGAGCTGGCGTGATTTACATGTAACATGTTAAGCTATGATCTCTTGTGAGAAAAGACAAAAGATTACGAAATTTCTGAGACATACAAACCAAATTTGAATAGATATCTCGGGCCAGCCCCGATCTGGTAACAAAATCAGATGGGTAGTCCTCCTGAAATTTATTCTTGGACGGGGGCTTGTACGTGCACCATTATCTGATCGGGTCCTTTGCGTACACGGTTGGTTAGGTATTCCGATATCGCAAGGCACAATAATTCCTTGAGTACTGTTCGTTAGTTGTACTACAAGCGTAACTTTTTTTTTTTTTTTTAAAGGAGTAGTACAAGCATAACTAAGCCTAGACTGCCTAGTTTACCACGTGAAGAATATTCCATTTCCTTCATGGTACGTCAAGTGCAACTGGAATGGAGCACTAAATCCCAGAACATCGACAAGCTACGTACACGGCACCGATCCATTCTCATTACACCTGATCACATGGCATCCCGGCCAACCGGCGACCCTGAGTCCCTGGCGGCGGTGCAGCAGGCCCCGCTGCTCGGCAATGCCGACGGACGGACGCAGACGACGACCACCGTTGGCAAGGCTCTGAGTAGCACGGCAGACCTCGCGAAGCACCTCCCCACCGGCGCCGTTCTGGCCTTCGAGATCCTCTCGCCGACCTTCACTGCCGACGGCACCTGCAATGCCGTCAACCGCGCGCTCACCGGCTGCCTCATCGGCGCCTGCGCCTTCTGCTGCTTCCTCCTCTGCTTCACCGACAGCTTCCGCGACGAGACGGGCGCCGTGCGCTACGGCTTCGTCACTCCCAGCGGCCGCCTGCGCCTCGTGGACGGAGCCGGAGCCTCCCAGCCGGCGCCGCAGGACGCAAGGTATCGGCTTGGCGCGCGGGACGTGTTGCACGGAGCGCTGTCGTTCGTGGTGTTCCTGTCTGTGGCAATGGTGGACAGCAATGTGGTGGCGTGCTTCTACCCCGTCGAGTCCGCCGCCACCAGGCAGCTGCTTGCCGCGGTGCCTATGGCGGCCGGAGCGGCAGGGAGCTTCCTCTTCGCTATGTTCCCCTCCACGCGCCGGGGAATCGGGTTCCCCGTCGCAGCCACGTTTTGAATCAATATTGTTGACAATTCGGGCTGATTCTTACGGGCTGAGGTGGAGCCACCCAGTTGGTGCTATTTTCTTACTTCCTCAAATTGCAGACCACGAGTCCACGATCCCACGGCTGATTGTCTGTAATGCTCCGTTCGGATGTTTGCATTGAAAGCTCCATATTGATATTGGGTTGAATATCAATATCATGGGATATTGATATTGAGTATGAATGTCAATATTTTCTGTTTGGATGTGTTACATATTCAGAGCTAGACAAGATATTGAGTTTGAATATCAAATGTTGTTTGGATGGTATAAAAGCGATTTTTCAAGACATTGATCATTATAGTGTTGTATTAATGCCAAAATGTCCAACAACAACATTATAACTATCATCCAACATTTTTCCATATTGAATTGTCCATCTAAAATAAACAACACCACAATTCAATATTTATCAAGTCTAAATTGTCTAATAGGTTCAGAAATCGGCTACCAAAAATAGAGAACCACTTCAGCTAGCACAACTCCGTATACAGAAGCAAACCAACTAGTACAAATCAGCTAGCTTGTGAAGTTCGGTATACAAATCAACTAGCAGATCGAGCAAGCTCTAGTACAGAATCGAAACAACTAGCCAAAATCAACTAGCACAAACCGATCGATGCCCTTTTCCAGAGCAGCCCGTATCGTAGCAGCTAGCTCAGTTCCCATCGTCTCCTTCCTCCATCCGCCACGCTGCTCTAATCCCCCGGAAACGAGCCGGCGCTCCCATTCTAGCTCGCGCCGGCGCTCCTCCAATGGATCCGTACGTGCAGCAGTGAAGAAAAGGAAGATGGGAAGGGAGGGAAACATGGCGGAACAACGAGACGACGCCGTGAGGGAGGAGCAGAGGCGAATGGAGATGAAGAAGATCCATACCGCGTAGCTGCCGCGCCGGAATCCATCCCTGCACCGGCCGCCGGAGCTCCCGAATCCATCCCTGCACAAAAAAACCACGGGAGGATGAGATGGAGGCGGGGCTAGGCGGGCTAGGCGCCGGGAAGGAGAGGCAGGTGAGGGAGGCGGGCGCCGGGAAGGACGGGCGGGCGAGGGACGCGGGCGCCGGGAAGGAGAGGCGGGCGAGGTAGCTTTACCGATGCGCCGCCGCCGCTCTAGTTCGCACGGGAGGAGGAGACGAGGGCTTCGCGGGACGAGGAGACGAGGGCTTCGCGAATATCTACCCAATGTCGAGCCCAACAGCTCGACATTCGCTCGGTCCTTTTTTCCACTGCCGGTGCCCTCCTCAATATCGTACGTGAATATACGGGCGGAATATCGAGTACATCTAAACATCTCCAATTCGGATATTCGGGACGGAAAGGTAGCGAATATCCAATATCTAGCCCGAATATCAACATCCGAACGGGGCATAAGATTGTTTTAAAAATTGTCCGTACGGCCGTACGTGTGCCATTTTGGCAGCCTGCCAGCCTCCTCATTGAAACTTAGGGTTTCTATCTCCTATAATAGAACTCAATAAGATGATGGTTTTTTTATCGTTCCTTCCACTATGATCGACCCGGTCTCAGTTTTACCATTTGATCGATTGAAATCTTAATCTTGTCACTATTCCTTTATAACACTCGTTAGTTAGTGATTTTTTATTTGGCTCCTATAGTAGGACACTGGTGGGTGCGAGCCTAGCGTGTGTGCTAGCCGTGTGGAGTTGTAACTTGGCATCTTTGTCACTTCTTCCATGAAAACGATACACCTTTCCATGGTGTATCTTTGAAAAATATTGCTATTCTGTCATCTCTCCACCGTTAACATGTACTCATTTTTACCATTATATCATCTCTCTATCGTGAGTGAGTAATCATTTTTGCCATATAGAGTGAGGGCAACCAGAAACGCGTTTAATACGACAACCAGAAGCATCCTTGCAGCACAATCTAGTTCCCATGAGCCATGACATGACAATCATCATTGTGTCGTCATCAAGAAACCGCTTCACGAAAAACAGGAACTAGCCCATGACTTCCTCGCCGAGCCATCGTGTCAGCTCACCCCATCTCTGATGTACCGCCATCCCTCCCACATTCCCACTCCAGTGGAGGCGAGGTAGTCATGGCAGCCTTTGTCCAGCTTTTTTATAATAGACTAAGAGCATCTCCACCGGCACCCTCCAAAGGACCCCTCAAAGGCCCATTGGGGGTCCGGACCCCAAAAAACTCCATCAGCGGCACCCTCCAAAGGGTCGCCCCGAGCAAAAACAGTTTGGAGGCCCTCTCGGGGGTGCCGGACATGGTGCGGACATGGCCTCCGACAGGTATGGCCCGCCCGTCATACTCACAGCACCGGCGTGACCTGATTCAGTCGCTCCCCCACTTTACTTCTTTCCCCTCTCGGTCGGCGATTCGCACCATCGCCGCCACTCTCATCGCCGCCTGCTTGATTCGCACCTCGGGGCCCAAGCCGCAGCGCTCACGCAGGCCTGCTTGCTGCCGCTCCCCGCCAGTCTCCGACCTCGTCTAGCGCCGCCGCAGCTAATTCAGCCTAGGTATAGGCTGATTTTATTGATTGGTCATTTGTGGCCTTGTTTCATTGCTTTGTTTCGTCAAATAGGCTATGGACAGCGACGACGAGATCATGTTTTTCCAAATGAGGGGGGAGGATGCCGCCCTTGCGGCTGACGACGAGGAGAATGAGATGGTCATGGCCGCAGTTCTAGATGCCGCAGTCGAGGAGGCGCTGAAGTTTGGAGGATCAGCGAAGCGGTGGAGGGCCAACAAGGACCGTTTCAGAGCAACTGGGCACATGCTCCTGTTGGCCGACTACTTTGCCCAGAATCCGGCGAACTTGCCTCATGAATTTCGCTGGCGCTTTAGGATGAGCAGGGACGTGTTCAGGAGGATCGTTCATGGCGTTCGGGAATACGACGACTACTTTGAGCTGAAGAGAGACTGCACCAGCCTTCTTGAGTTTTCATCTCTTCAGAAATGCAAGGCGGCCATACGGTGCCTTGCTTACGGACTTCCCGCGATGCTCTGAATGACTATCTCCTTATGTCTGAGTCCACCGTCGTCGAAGCCACCTACAGGTTTTGCAAGGCACTTGTGAAAGTGTTTGGACCAGAATATCTGAGATCGCCAAACGAGGCAGACACGGCTCGTCTCTTGGCACAAGGCCAAGCAAGAGGATTTCCAGGATGTTTGGAAGCATCGATTGCATGCAGTGGAACTGGAAGAACTGCCCGTTCGCTTGGCAGGGATGTATAATCAGGACATCACGGAAAGTGCAGTGTCATACTTGAGGCCGTGGCAGATTATGATCTTTGGATATGGCATGCATATTTCGGCACGGCCGGTGCCTCCAATGACATCAATGTGCTCCAACGCTCCCGGTGTTTAAGAAACTTTGTGATGGCCTAACTCCACCATGCAACTATGTGATCAATGGCCATGAGTACACCAAGGGGTACTACCTTGCCGACGGCATCTATCCTACTTGGTCAACATTTGTGAAGACTATCCGTAACCCTGTCGGTGAGGCAGATTGTCATTTTGCAAAGAGGCAAGAGTCTGTCCGCAAAGATGTGGAGCGGGCATTTGGAGTGCTCCAAGCCAGGTTTGTCGTCGTCCGCTACCCTTGTCTTTCATGGTCGCTAGATGAAATGTGTGAGATCATGGAGGCTTGTGTTATCATGCACAACATGATCATTGAGAGTGAGCGTGATACGAGAAAACCGTTGATCAACGAGGTGTTTGATTTCCAGGGGCCTATGGCCGAGCCATAGCCGGACGTGCCGAAGCAGTATTCATAATTTCTTGCCATGCATCGGGAAATTCGTGATGGAAAAATGCATAAGCAGCTGCACGATGACCTCGTGACGCACTTGTGGGCTGTCAAAGCAACTCAGCCGGCGCCGGTTTGATATGTCATGTGTTAAACTTGAATTCGTATTTGAACTTTGCATTCGAATTTGAACTTGTGTTGTAATAATCTATACTTCTCTATCTTCGATTCGTATTGAAAATTTGAAATGCAAAAAACAACCGCCGATGTGATTTAATGAAAAAAAGTTTGGGGTGCCTGTTTGGGGGCGCCGCTGTGGGCGGCTACCAAAACTTGGCCGGACATGTGTCCGGCACCCCCCAATTGGGGCTCAATTGGAGGGTGCCGGACACCCCATTGGAGGCCCCCGGTGGAGATGCTCTAAGGCCTTGTTTACTCCAAGGGTTTTCTAAGGGATGGGAAGAGTGGGATGAGAGGGGATTTGGTGAACACCGAATACCCACAAATCCCACAAATACTCTTCCCCTACAATACACTAGCATGAACTAGAGTTTTTATTTTAGGCAAAAATGAGATGGTTGGTGGGGGATATCTAGGGATTATCCCCTCTAATCCCCTAAAATACACTAGAAGTAAACAGACTATTGGGATTTTCCGATATCCTAAAATACACTAGAAGTAAACAAGGTCTAATGGTGTAGATATGACAGAAATGGCAAATGAGTACATACTAACCGTGGAGAGATAACGGAACGACAAAACTAAGAAATGCTACAATGGCAAAATTGAGATCGGGTCGGTCATATTGGTAGGAATAAAAACTCAATAATCTAATAAGATAGTAGCTGATCCCACACGATTTCCCATCTTAGCTACCAAATAAAAATGGTCGCGAAGAAAAGCTTTGGAGAAAATACAAACTCCCGTGACTAATTCCATTACTATACATCCTCTCAAGTCTCAACTGTGAACTCCCAGCCTGCCAAAAAAAACATAAACTGTGAACTCCCGGCCCCGGCCAGTAGTTGCCAAAAGACCGAACTTATTTGAAGGACAAAATCCTTATATTTGGTGGTTGAAGTTTCTGCCTAAGAGAGAGTGCATTTTTGCGTGGGTGCATTTTTGTGAGAACACAAAAACTAGCTATTGTTCGTTTTATTTCACCTCACATGTCATTCCCCAGTTGCCTCCAACGTCGGACCCATGTCAGCCCTGAATAGAGCCACTTGCCCTTTTGTCAGCATGAAGATAAACACCATTTAATTAGTACAGCATAAGTGAGGTGGAGTATAGCCCATAAAATGATTAATTCCAGTGACTTCCTCAGAGAGTTTGCGGGTATTGCCAGAAAGCCACAAGTACAATGCCCCCCTTGTACTACAGTACTAGTCGCGCCTTAAACCAAGAATCTTAGCACTGTACTCCCAGGCGACAATTGCTGCTGCATTGGCAGGGAATGCTCTTGCTAGTGTTGGTCCAAGACCAGCATAACAGCCAGCCAGCCCAGCTCTCCTATATACCTGCAACATGTCAAGCATGGTTGCCATGATCAAGCACATGCCACTATACGTAACAAAAACAGAAAATCATGAACCATTGCAGGGCACATACCATGTTTAAAACCCTAAAGGGGTTTCGGCTCAACTGAGGGTCAGGACTGGTCTGTATAATAGTTTTTGCAACATCCAGTGGCAGGGTAGCTGTCCAGAACTGCAGAGTAGAAATACTGGTCAAATCAAACCGAATGTCTTACATTGAATTTAAAAGACATTGAGATACTTACAGCCATCCCACTAATGCCACCACTCATGATTCCTATCCCGACATCTTTTGCCACAACTAAGTGATTGTTGTCAGAAAATTGTGAAGAATCCATATAGCTGTGCATCCAATATCGACTATACTCATAACTGCAGAAGAAGACAGCATTGCCAATTGCCTCTCTGAACAATGTTGCTACACCGCCACGAAATATACCCCTAACCTGTAACATAACAACATCTCCTTAGAATAGAAACAACATAGACGAGCATCCAGAAGGCAATTAAGCTCACCCCTTCACTTTGCAGTGTTTTGATAGCACAATCTAGAGGGCTGGAGTACCGAGTTGCATAAATTGCTTCCTTCCCTTGAACTTGCATTCTGCACTGGAAATGTCTTGGGATTACATCATTAAATGTCATCTGAGAATCATGCCTGAATCTTGCACTAAAATATGTCTAGATATATATGGGCCAAAAAATGCTAAAACATCTTACAATTAGGAACGGAGGGAGTACTCGCTAACTACAAGTGGAGAGAGAGAGAGAGACCTTGGTCAGCTCAGTTGGAGCAAGGATGCAGCTGATCAGGCTCCACTACAGGCAGCAGAAGGAATAATGACCTGTAGCTGTGGCTTACAATCCTCAGACTTTCCCTAAAATTAAAATAAACAGATACAATTAAATAAGATAAGGACGTGGCGCAAGTGTTTGCATTCCTCATAATACTGCCATACCAAAAGGAAGAAAGGAATACCTGTAGTAATCGTTTGGCTTGTGCATATGTGCCAAAAAAAAGGGAGCTTTCAAGTGCTATACCAATAAATGAAGATGATGCGCCTTTATACAAACCTCTTACCTGTAATGAAAATAATCATGCAATGAACTTCCAGCAACATGTTGATAAAATTATATCGTTTAAAAATGTAGATGAACTAATCTATATCGGCTTTCAGTTTAATAACTTCACAAGTTTTAAGACTGTGCTTAGCATTAACTCCAGATAAAAATGTTAATCTGACACTTAAATCTAGATGAATGCTGACACCACAACATTTAATTTTGATCTAACTAATAGCATGTATAGTATAAGCAAAGGTGAACCGCAGTGTGTCATAAGATAGTTGCTTATTTTTGTAATTTCTTTAGCAGTCGCAAACTAGTGACGTGTGGCGAGTGCTATACTAAATGAGTCTCCATCAAAGTATACTTTCAACTGATAAAATATAGTCATGTGAATACATAGTGCTGTCTAGGCAATTTTCCTAGCATGAATTGCAACTTATAAAAAGGTTGCCACATTAAAACATCTATGAAATAGACGACGGGATGTAATACTAGGGCTAAACAACGCGAGATACTTTGTGTATAAGCAACACACTCGAATAATCGATGGATACGGAACATAATTAAATCTAAAGTGAGAAATATGAAAGAACAGGCTTACTCCTTCCTCAACCAGTATCCTACTAGTGCAGTGAAATGCATTCTTGTAGACCTTCCCCTGAGCTGTGGTATTGTGAGCTTGCAATTTGACCTATTGGTGAACCAGAGTTATCTTGAAGTTTACATGGACCAAAATGTGCAGAAAATGGCAAACATACATTCCATCAAAACTACAGCGCTTTGCCTAGTGTATGCACAGGAAAGGAAAAATATAGTCTGCGGATTCTCATACAGTGGCACAAACAAGTACTTTCGCGCTGTAACCTGATTACATAAAAAAACTTTTGCAATTAGTCGCCAAGTTTGCCATTATCACCTCACATATCATGGGCAGCAAGACCTGTGTGTAATCATAAAGTGCCAAAAACACTTGGGCATATGGATCTTAGTGCACACATGCCCTTCTGTAGGGAGTGGTGTTTTGTTCGGGAATTACAAATATAACCACTTAGTATGTGTCAAAAATCTCAAATATCAGCATTAGAAAGATCCATTACTGTATGAATTAATGAACAAATGTTCAGGCTACCCAAAGTGTTCAATTGTAAAATAGAAAACCTCAGAATTAAGTCAACACAGACGAGAAGATCCTATGACTAAGATAATTTATGGATGAAGCGTTTTATTAAGTAACACCAGTGCAACTGCAAACATCGAATACTTCCTAACCCAAAGAAGATATATAGCTTGAGACCTCTTGAATCAATGCAGTGATGCATGCCCAGTCGTATTTAAAGATGGCAAGTCCACCTAGCTGAATTTCAGGGTTGAACATGACTGATATGAATGGCAGCTATCTAAACACATAAAATCTGGTAATGTCAACGAAATATCAACAGGTATTTCATCAAACTTCATCATCAGAAAGCTCCATAAGAGACAGACAGACAGAGGAATGATGAAAAGAGCAAAGCATTCTCAAGCAAGCAGTAACAAACATTGCACTTGTGATCTTATAGTAGCAACTAGCAAGAGCAGCAATCATACTCTAATTACCTGTCAGTACTCCTCTCAACTCATTTCTTAGCCATGGAAATTTTAGGACCCATTTGAGGAGCTTTACTTCGACTCGATTTGGTTTATTAACCCAACACTTTGAATTATGTAAGTTTTTCGTCACCGATTGTTTACTCTATGTAATGTAATTGACTCCAACTTCGGTTCTGAAATTGTGTCATTGCGCAAACTTTACTTATATTTCCGTTTGGCAATCCGAAGGTTTTCCTATGGGGGGAGTCAGTACGAAACTGCAAACCTTTCTGACCACCTGAGTTCGAGCATCCATGCTTGCAATTTCAAGCCGTCACACGCTCTTCTCAAATTAAAAGACAGAGGATTTTCTTCCCCTCTGGCGTGATTTTTTTTTCTGACCAGAGATATTTGATGTGTTGGTTATCGGATAATCATCGTGCTTCTCTATCTGTGAAAGACTCGTAGCAATACAAATCGAGTAAGAAACAAATACTTTCAGTCCAAAGGAGTCCCTACTAACAGCACAGTAAGCAACATAAAGCATGAACGCTATGGCAGAGATGGAGCATAAGAAATGAACTTGCAGGCAAGCATCCCATCAAACTAGAATACTACTCCGATAGCATGAGGCTATGAGCCAATCGAAAGGTGCATTCATCATTAGTAGTGCCCCCTGCCAACACTCCACCCTCGTTTACTCGGGAAGAAGGTGAGCTGACACACTGGTGGGAATCATCTACCTAGAGGATGAAACCAAGCAAGCATTTGACCGAACAGCAACGCTGCGGGCATAGCATAGGAGAGCCAAAGCATTGGAGCACAACATATCAAATACACGGAGATAGATGCAACTCAATCATCAAAAGTTGGACGAAAAGGGAAGCAATGAATGGAGGAAACGGAATTACCTTCACGGTGTCGAAAGGGTGGCCGACGACCACCTGAGCTACGCCGGCAGCGGATCCAGCGATGTATTCCTTGGCGGCGTCGCCCAAGCCAGCCATCCGGAAGGAAACACCGCAAGCGATCGTGCGTCACCCAAGAGAAAAATGCGAAAGGCAGGGAGCAGGGGAGATTCCGGGCCGCACGCCGGCGCCGGCGCCGCTGTGTATATCGTTTGGGGAAAAGGAAAGCGCCGTATACCACTTGAACAGAGGTGGTCCGGTGAGGGAATGGGAGATCGTTGGGCCATCTGGGCCGGCTAGGAGGTTAGGTAACAAATATGGGCCACCGTAGACTCTAGTGTAGGCCGAATTGCATGGGGACAAGCATCAAGTGATACAAAAATAGTTTTCCATGTAGAATGTAGTTACTATAAAAAAAATGTAGAATGTAGTATTTTTTGATAAATCTGACCCTTTTGAGTAACTAAACATATATATGTCCTCTTCTCAAAACTATTTTCAAATCTGGCCGCTTGAGATCGGCGCCAAAGAGGATGGAGCCGAACTTGTTCAGTTCGGCGCCATCCAGAAAGTCACACAATTTTCCTAAGGACTTAAAAAAATTAAACGAGGGGTCGGCGCCAACGAGGATGGAGCCGATATGTACAAGGTCGGCGCCATCCTCTATGGAGCCGACCTCAGGGACCAGATTTGAAAATAGTTTCGCAAATGGACCAGATTCGTCGTTACTTTCGTAAAAGGGCCAGATTTGACAAAAAAAAAATACTAGAATGCAAGTCGCTCTAAAAAAAATGCAGAATTTAAATTATTCGAATGTATGTTCATCGGCATCTCATATCTATCGAGGGATCTCTAAATTTCAAAGTGATGAACCCATGAAGTTGCACATGTACGTGACACTCGGCTAGCATTCAACGAGTTAGTCGGCGAGAGTGTGGTGTTTCGTGCTCTTTGGAGCATGTACGTTTTTTTTTAGAAAAGGGGTGCGGATCTGGGAGCATGTACGTGACAAAAGGGTGGAGTGAAACCCACTTGCACGGCGAAGAATGGACCAGTGGCGGACCTACAGGGTATGCCCGGTATGTCGTGGCATACCCTGCATGCCAGACGTGCTAACAACGTGTGTACTAGGAAATAAAAACTGTTCTAATGGATTTGCAAAATAGTTTAGCTGCAAAACCGTGAGCGTACTGCGTACAACCTTTGTATGGGAAAAGAATGGCCGATCGGCGATTGATCCATATTCCCTGCTCACCGCGAGTACGGCGTCTACCGATCCAAAACCTAGACGCCAGGGCCAAAACTACACTGCTGTCGCACCACGGCCATGCCTGGCCATGTCAAGGAGTGGATCATCCCCACGAGGACTGGGTTGTGCATATCTCGACGCTGGTCACCCGCACGCCAAGACCTAGGCGCCGGCACGCCGTTCTCCGCAATGCCGCGAGATTGAACACCACGCCGCCGGCAGAAGTCAACAGCTACGAGACAAGAATATTTGACGCCGGCACGTCGCATCCGTGCTGCGGTAATTATTCGAGTACCTGATTGTTTTTATCAAAGTTTTAGATTCATATATATCATCATGAGATAAAACACTTAAATTCATGTATTCATTCAATTATATATATATATATATATATTACTTATTGTCTCCTCTGTGGTTTCGTTTTCAATGAAAATGGAGCCGGGGGGTGATCCCTGATAGTGTAAAAATTATATATTGCCTCTATACCATGTTTCAATGCAAATTTTACAGGTATTAATTTAATTAGTAAGTAGATTTTATCGAAATGCCCGCTAAATGTTTGGTGTGGCATACCCATCGGTAAAATTCTAGGTCCACCACTTGATTGGACCAGTTGGTCACCCGGAACAATCTGAATGGGATGGGGTGGGTGGGGGGGGGGGGGGGGGGGGGGGGGGGGGGGGGGCTAACTTTGGCACGAGCACATCCCGGGATCGTTGTCCCCATTATCGATTATGCGACGATATTTTTCCATGTTAAATTTAAATATATTTTCCATGTTATCGTCATGCGACGATATTTCTCATACCGTGCATCACGAGGACGGCAGCCACCAATCGTTTAATATGGAGTAACATGATGATTTGGTAAAATATGACTTGCCAGATAAATTCATCAACTTTGGTTTCTACTTTTAGTTTGCCAAAGAACGCTTTTATCTTACCGAAAATGAGAGCAGCCTGGATTACTATAAGCACGTAGAACAATCTTGAAATAAGATAAATAATTTGGTACAACAGTACTGACTATTGACTTCGCTAGAAAAGAAAGCAGCCAGGAACTAAGTGTTCCTGAAATATACTATTCCCACCATCCCATATTAATTGACGCTAAAATGAATGTATCTATACATATTTTAGTGCTAGATACATTTGTTTTAGTGTCAATCAATATGGGACGGAGGGAGTACTTGTAATCTAATATCATATAGCTGGAAGTATCATTATTCAGTACTCAGGTCACGAATAAGAATATATCCAATAAACAACACGGAAAAAAATGTCGGCGAAAAGTATCTCAGATCTGACAGATGAGAGTCTGAACAACGAAAACTCGTGAAGAGATAAGAAGCAAGTGCGAATGATACCCAAAGAATGGGTGGTGATTCATAGTGTCTTTGGTAGCCACTAGGCTGTTAAAAACTACCTACATGAAGTTAAACAACCATGGGCAGGTAGCCACTAGGCTTTTAGAACTACCTACATGAAGTTAAAAAACCATGGACAGACATCGCTAGACAAAACAAATAGATATATAAGCTCAGCGAGTTGTTATAGCCACTTTCTTATGGATAATTTATAGTCACTTTTTTACGGACATGTTATACTCAGTATGAATCCAATTTGGAAGATTCACATGAACAAAATCATAGAAACAAAATTAGTTTATGCATTTGAAGGACCAACAAATGCAGAATGTTCCCTACCACGTCATAGGCATAGATGGAGGTCCAACTTGTGACTTATCACACAGGAACCACTATGCAAACTGCAAATAGCACAAAAAATTGTGATATTTGGATCAAAATCACTAAATATTATGGCTGACAAAGCTCTTGCACTAAGATTTGTATGCTTTCCATCTTTGAAAACATATACTCTCTGCATTCGTCAATGCTTGACTTCCTAGAAAGCGTGCAGTCAAATTTCTTGAAATAAGAGTATATATAGTTTGGCAACGTGAAAATAGTATCATTAGATTGTCATGAAAAAATTTATTAAGACAAAATTCACAATTTTCCACTAACACATAGGTAAAAAAGTAACGGTAGAAGATATGTATCGAAGATCGCATAACTATCTAAATCGCCATCCATATATAAAGGGAGGGAGAATTAGTTAATGTTAACACTAACTAGCAAAAACTGAACCCAAATTATGACTCATTTTTCCAAAACGAAGACTTGCACGAAACTAAGAAGTGGATTCAGCAAAGAACAGCATTTTTTCTGTTTATGATTTACTTCTGAATGTAAAGAAAGGGCACCTACCCTTTTCTTTCAAAAAGAACAAAAGAAGTGCAACGGGAAGTAGTTCTTTGGTACAGGATCATTTAACTCCATGGAACTAATAGGTGTTAATAACAGCTAGGACAACTAGAACAGGAGTAACTATAATATTTAAACAACAAATATGCTGAAGAAGGTTTGCCTGGCTGCCTAAGCTGTAGGATTACCGGACATTGCACAAAACTAAAATAAAGCTCGTAGACCGGGAAAACGAGTACTAAATTAAGGTAGATATAGAAATGGAGATTATCCATGTGGAGAATATTTCATTCCGCAGAAGAGACAGGCCTTAGAGAACAGAGGAACATAGGTACACTAGTTCTCATCTACTACTGACTCTGAAAACAGAGGAACATAGGGCAGATATGGACCTGTAAAGCCTTCCTCAAGATTACAGATACGACGAAATTCCTGCCGCCGTATATCATATGATGCCAGTGTAGCAGTGTCCCTTGAAACAAGGAAAATAATATCGCTATATGGATGAATCGCGATCATACTGTATGCCTGTCCAGTCCCTCCAAACAGCTCTTCAGTGCTGACAGTAAGCTTCTGGGCCCATTCTTTTCTTTCATAATCCTCAAGACACAAGATTGATACCTTCGAATCTGACGTCTTGTTCACATAATGCAAGCACCCCGCGACAATCCAATGAAACCCAAATACCGAGTGCCCGGCACATGAATAGTGCTCCACGACTTCCCCTCTGTGTCCACCGTTACCAGCACAGACTGAGCGGTGATCAAGTGCAGTATGCCATTCACAAAGACGCTTCTAGTTCCGACAGGCATCATAGTATGCTCATCCCACTCGCTCTCCCTATGATTCCAGACTCCAGTTTTCGACGAGTAGATGTTCACTCCTGTGATGTGCATTTCCTGGTCTGTCTCTTCAAACTGGAAAACATGGAAATGGGACGAGGCCGCCGGGTTAAAAGCCAACTGATGATGTTAATGCAATCCGGCTCCTCAGGCGTAGGGTGAGGGGGCAGCTCGATCCATCTCTCGGTCACGGGATTGCAGACGATGTAATCGAATTCATCCTCTGAAGGGTTCTTGTAGCAGCGGCAGAGAACGAGACCATTGCAGGTGTCCAACTGGTCGATGTTGCTGTACTTGGGCAGGAAAGGAAGAGAGGGGTCGACTTGTAGATGTGGGCCGGCGGCGGAGACATTGGCGAAGTGGCGAGAGATCCGAGGGAGGCGGTCGCTGTGGAAGCTCCCGTAGAAGAAGCCCGCGAGGGTCTGGGGCAGCTTCTTGCGGTGGTCGGGGTGGGAGATGAGGTCGCGCCAGGACTTGGCGACGCACCTGCAGCGGTGGACGAGCCAGACGGGGAGGCGGGAGAGGATGTCCACGATATGGTCGTCGGTGAGGCTGGGAGGGGGGTCGGTCTGCGACTTCTTGGAGCTCTCCTCCATGGCGCGGAGGAATCAGGGGTCGGTCTGTAAATCCAGCGATGAGATTTTATCGATCGATCTGGACTGCGAGAAAGGGCATGCCGTGCAAGAGAGAGAAAGAAAGCGAGCAGCACCTTGGGTGGCGGCGGCAACGGCGGCAATGGTTGACGGGAATGCGGCGGCGATTCTCGAGTTTTTGGGAGCGATCTGGAGAATAGGACGGGGGTCGCAAATGCAGGCCTAATTATAATTAACGTGGGCCGGCGACACAAACGATCCTCAGTCACATGCCCATTCCCCTCTCCCTTCGCACCACTATTTTTTTTGGTTTC
Organism: Poa pratensis; assembly: GCA_947311845.1. Taxonomy (NCBI): domain Eukaryota; kingdom Viridiplantae; phylum Streptophyta; class Magnoliopsida; order Poales; family Poaceae; genus Poa; species Poa pratensis. The sequence continues at coordinate 60,125,581 of CAMZMU010000054.1, forward strand.
GCTAATTCTCAATCGACTCAGAATTAGCTTAGCGCTGAGTCGATTCATCCACATCCAATGCGTCACGATTCGTGCAAAACTGTTAGGTCTTGGGCGGAAGCGGCTTGGGCGAGGAGCAAACATAACTTGGGGGGTGCGGGTTCACCGGCGCTGGAGAAGAAGGGGCGGGAGTTAGAGGGATGGACGGGGCGGCGGCGGACCGGCAGAGGAGGAGCTCCGGGCAGGGCGGGGCGGCAAAGGCGTCGCGGCAGCGCGCCGACCGCAGGCAGGGAGGTCGGCGGTTAGGCCGACGGTGGCTGCGGGGGAGGAACTTAGTTCTCAGTCGATTGACAGATAGAGAGACCCTTTTTTCACAGCTTCTTTTAGTTTTGGCACAAGAAACCTCTGCTTCTTTTTCAGATGAAGAAATCCCTGATTTGTGAAAAAGGGGAAGTCCCCGAGCTACTGATAGGGTTGAAAATCTCTCCTATCTAAAAGAAGAATTTGGTTCCTCTCGTACGTCAAAACCCTTGGTCCACCAATTTTTTTCGTACCTCGTATCTTTCGTCCAACATCGTAGCCGCCCTCGCGCTTTTTCTCCGCGTGTGACCAAATGGGCTAAGCCCAAACATGCATCCAGGGTCGGGGACCTTCTCGCCGCCCTCTCGCCCTCTTCCATCCCTTCCTCTCCGGCCCTCTCCCTACGGCTCAACCAGACAGACGTTGCCGCCCCCGCCAGCCTCCAACACAGCAGCGTCGCCGCCCTGGCCTCCTCCATTGCCTGTGGGAACCGCGGCTCCACCTCGCGCCGGGCACGCGTCCTCCTTCCCCGAACTCGCCGCACCGATTAGCAGGGCGGCGTGCATGAGTCCGTCGGGCAGGGACCGGTGGATCCGACCTCTCCTTGGCCATATCTTGGGTGAGGCCACCTTCCATGGCCACCATGTCGAGGACAAGGAGCGGCATCTTTCTTCATGTGGTAGGGGTTGAGGACGAGGAGCCACGCGCCCGCTCCCGTTGTAGGTGTCGATGTAGAGGTCTGGGCGTCTGGCGCCTCCGCTCCAGCCGGATGCGGCCGGGCGCGGTGTAGGATGGGGACGTCTGGACCAATTGGTTCCCTTGCTGCTGCGTCGTCTTGAATGTACGGGAGAGGGCCGGCTGCCGAACTGAAGGATGGGGAGGTTGGCGTCAGGTATGTCCAGTATAAACAAGAGCATGAATGAACACCAGCGTCTAGCGAGCCCACAACGCCTCTTCATGTATCTGGGCGATAACAATTTGTCACTGGATTACAAGCTCGGTTGACATCAACAAACGAATTAGACAAGATGCAGACTGTTTTATGCCGTTTTCAAGGATACGCCATGGAAAGGCGCATCAATTTCATAGAAGAAGAGATCAAGAAGACCGATACACGCCTATTGGCTTACAACACACCCTTTACAATGACCTGACAACAGAAAACTCGCCTTGCCCAATCCCCTATCGAGGTGAGAAGAGAGGGCACTAAGCCACCGGGCCGCATCACGATCAAAGAGAGACTCCACCGTAGCACGACCATGACTTCAAGACTGCTCAGATCAGAGTACCTCTCCTTATACGCCTAGAAGAGATCGGCGAGAAGTAGGCAAGATCCAGCTGGACTTGAGGACGATGTCGACCAAGAAGTGTCCGCCATGATGTACATTGCGCCCCTAAGGCCCGCGTCCTGAGCACTGCCCATCACCTAGTACATCGCCATCCCGCCATATCTCCAAACATCGAGCTCTTCACGGGTAACCTTGACAACGTCTTCACGAAGATCACGACGCCGTGGCGCCGCCGTCACCTGGTCCGGTGATCCGAACCTAGGGTTTCCCCCGGCACCCGGGAAGAGGAAGACACTGTCGAGGCCATGACCACGCCCCAAGGAGGTAGCGGCACCCGCAGGCGTCGCCGCGGCCAGCATCGGCTGCAACCGAGCAGGGTTTTCACCCCGGCCATAGATTTTGTCCTCGAATCCCGCCCGAAGGCTGCCTGGAGATTGTTGGCAAGGACGCAAGACGCCAGCTTGAGGCATGCAATAGGAAGGAGAGAGTCGTTGTCAGCCTCACCGTCGAAGGAGAGAGGCGCGTCGGCCACCACCGGCTCCACAGCCAGCCCGCATGGGCTCGGAGGAGGAGGCCCCCCACGCCGGCTAGCCACCACCGCTGCTGCGCCATCCCTGCGCTCCTGAGACGGGCCCTCGAGCCGACAGTGTGCACCGGAGCCGTGGCCCACCCGGCCCGCTCAAGCCCAGATCGGGCCCGAGCGGCGGACGCAACCACCACCACCGACGCCGACCACCGTGCGCTGCAGCATCACCATGAAGTGCCCACCACGCCGCATCCACACGCCCTCCTCGCGCCGCTGGCGCGCGCCGACCACGCCGCCGAAATCCGCCGCCGCTGCCCCGGCGGACGGCTCCTGTGACGGGAAACAGCGCGCCGCGAGAGGCTCCACCTCCATCGTCGGCAGCACAGGCTTCGCCGGCTGCGTCCTCCGACAGAGGCGAGGGAGGTGGGAGGGAGGGAGGAGGGGGCCGGCGGTGGAGAGATAGGGTTTCCCCCGTGTCGCCTAAGAGAGGGACATGGGGGACGGGAGGGAGGAGATTTCGAGATCGACCCCTCTTTCTTTTATGTCGTTGATTACTGCACAAATGGTTTATCTGTCAGACAAGAAGGAATTGATCTTGGAGATCACAACAAGTCAATCCAAGGCCACGATGATACTGTCCAGCCTTGACTGAATTGCAAAGTTCACAACATGCCTCAGCCTCACTGCTAGGACCTCAACCAGTTCTCCGTCACAAACTGGCACGATCACCTCGCATCAGCATTGTAGAAGGCAAGCTAGGGTTTTGGGGGGAAGCCACACACGATCAGGCCGTGGGGTTCCTGTTTATATAGCGGCACACAAGGCCGGTTAGGGTTAGGTTACAATGGTTGTTACAATACGTGTACAATACGGTAAGTACAATATATACAATCTAACACCCCCCGCAGTCGCAGCGGGAGGTTCTCGGACGCATAGACTGGACCGAAAATCGAGGAAGAGCTGAGTCGGCAGCCCCTTGGTCATCACATCGGCGAACTGAAGTGAAGAAGGAACGTGCAGCACCCGAACTTCGCCAAGAGACACCTCTCGCGAACAAAATGGATGTCGATCTCGATGTGCTTGGTGCGGCGATGCTGGACAGGATTGGATGACATGTAAATGGCAGACACGTTATCACAGTATACGAGAGTAGCCGAACGTAGAGGGCGATGTAGCTCCTGCAGTAGCTGGCGAAGCCAGCAACACTCTGCCACAGCGTGGGCAACGGCTCGGTACTCGGCTTCCGCGCTGGAACGAGAAACAGTTGTCTGTCGCTTGGAGGACCAAGAGATGAGACTGTCACCATAGTAAACACAGTAGCCGGATGTCGAACGTCGGGAGTCTGGACAGCCAGCCCAGTCGGCATCGGAGTAGGCCGTCAAGGTGGTGGTGGTGGAGGCGCGGAGCTGAAGGCCTAACTGCAAGGAGCCACTCAGGTACCGGAGCACACGCTTGACGAGCGCAAGGTGAGGTGCTCGAGGGGCATGCATATGCAAGCAGATCTGCTGTACGGCATAGGAGATGTCCGGGCGCGTCAGTGTCAAGTACTGAAGGGCGCCAGCAATACTGCGGTACTCAGTAGCATCGGGAATGAGATACCGTCAGAGGCAGAGACCTTGGCATGAGTATCAATCGGTGTGGGAACAGAGTGACAACCAGCCATACCAGCACGCTGAAGCAGATCCATGGCGTATTGCTTCTGAGACAGAAATAATCCAGCGGAGGTGCGGCGCACAGCAATGCCGAGGAAGAAGTGGAGATCTCCAAGATCAGTCATAGCAAACTCACTGTGTAACCTGTCTAGCAGACGTTGCAGGAACGAAGTCGAGGAGGCTGTGACGATGATATCATCCACATAGAGAAGCAAGTAAGCCATGTCAGTACCAGACTTAAGGACGAACAGAGAGGTATCCGTGGCAGATGCTTTGAATCCCAGGGTAGCGAGATAGGTGGCAAATCGCTGGTACCACGCTCGGGGAGCCTGCTTTAATCCATACAAGGACTTGTGGAGGCGACACACATGATCAGGACGAGCTGCATCGACAAATCCAGGTGGTTGCTGACAGTAGACCACTTCATCAAGGTTGCCATTGAGGAAAGCATTCTTGACATCGAGCTGGCGAATAGGCCAGGCGCTGGAGATGGCAATAGTGAGAACTGTCCGGATGGTGGCTGGTTTGACGACAGGGCTGAAAGTCTCGTCGTAGTCGATGCCAGGGCGCTGAGAGTATCCACGAACCACCCAACGTGCTTTGTAACGCGCCAGACTGCCATCCGAGTGGAACTTGTGACGGAAGATCCACTTTCCAGTGACAACATTAGCACGAGGCGGACGAGGGACGAGGGACCACGTGTTGTTGTTGATGAGAGCCTGGTGCTCAGCGGCCATGGCCTCACGCCAGCGAGGATCCTGCATGGCTTGCCGGTACGTCGTTGGCACGGGAGCAACGGTGGTGTCGACCGCGGAGAGGTTGAGCCGATCAACCGGTCGGACAACACGACCGATGCGTGTAGTCCTGGTAGACGTGGAAGGTGACGCAGTAGGAGCGGCAGACGGTGCGATGCGACCACGTCTAGTCGTAGCACGTCGTAACGCAGCCGTGAGCTGGGCAGCGACTGGAGAGCTCGGCGGAGCAGCAGGATCTGTCGTGGCAGCAGGGTCGGCAGAGGAGCTGTCCATGGCAGGGGACTCCGGCGTGGCAGCAGGAGACGGCGGGGCCGTGGGAGCCGGGTTGCGCCGGCTGTTGACGACCGTGGCTCTAGTCGAGCGAGCGACCGGAGCAGGTGGTGGCAGGTCGAAGAGGAAGTCGAGGCGACGGGGCGACGCCGGCCCAGTCGCGGACTTAGCGGCGACGATCTGAAAGGGAAACACATGCTCGTCGAAGATGACATGTCGCGAGATTAGTACTTTCCCAGACGCAGGATCATAGCAGCGGTAACCCCGATGGTTGGAGGGGTATCCAAGGAAGACGCAAGGCAGAGACCTGGGGCGAAGTTTGTGTTTTGCAGTGGAGGAAACATTAGGGTAGCAAAGACATCCAAACACGCGAAGAGTCTCATACGATGGCGGAGTGCCGTGTAGGCGGGTGTACGGGACAAGAGATCGAATGGTTTTGCAGGGACGTCTATTGACAAGATAGGTAGCGGTGGCTAAGGATTCGGCCCAAAAAATTCAGGTAAGTGGGCATGAAAAAGAAGAGTGCGCATAGTATCATTGAGAGTACGTATAGCACGTTCAGCCTTGCCGTTCTGCTGAGAGGTGTAGGGGCATGATAGACGTAAAACCGTTCCGTTACTTGTGAGGAGATCACCGAGAGTTGAGTTAAGAAACTCAGTCCCGTTATCAGTCTGCAGTGAGCGTATAGTGGCACCGAATTGTGTGCGTGCGTACGAGAAGAAATTTGTGAGAGTACGGGCAGCACAAGATTTTTGTTTTAGTGGAATAATGCGAGTAATCATCGACAATGACAAGATAATATCGAAAACCAGATATACTGACAATAGGTGAAGTCCACAAATCACAATGTATCAAATCAAAACGGGCACTAGACACTGAAGTAGATGAACTAAACGGCAATCGAACATGCTTGCCAAGTTGACAGGCATGGCAAACATTAGAGCGACGCACTTTATTACATTTGATAAGCGAAAGGCGCTGAAGTGTGGACATAGCATCGAGACCGGGATGATCGAGACGTTGATGCCACAGATCAGTGGAGACGGCAGCGACCAAAGCAGTGGGGGACGAACGTCGTGATGCAGCGGTGCCAGGAAAAGTGTAGAGATCTCCGTCACTATTGCAACGAAGAATCACGCGACGCGTCTTCAGATCCTTCACAGAGAAACCAAAGGCGTCAAACTCAACGAAACACAAATTGTCACGAGTAAACTTGCGAATAGAAAGCAAATTACGGACTAAATGCGGAACTAGAAGAACATGGTTGAGTTTGAAAGTTTGTCCCGTGGGTGTGTGATGCATGTAAAATGCATACATGAACTTTGCACTTTAATTGCTTATATTCCAATCATATTTGCATCATATAAGGGTTATATAAATGTTTTATCATGATTTTGGAAATATCTCAATGATTTCCTATTTTTATGGAATTAACCCAGCACAGCCGAAAACCCCGTTTTCTTATTTTAATGTTTCAGGGACCCAAACGTCAACGAAATCACCTGGAAATTTACGGGCGTCAATATTTGGAAGGAAGAAGACCTGTGGGCGAAGGAAGCAAACAAGCGGAGGCCCGAGGCCCAAACGGGGGTGGCCCACGCGGCCAGGTACTGTGGCCGCGTGGGGCCCACCCGTTTGGGCCTCGTGGCTCCGTTGCCGTCGATCTTCGCTCCACCGACATAGTTTTGACCTAAAAACGCCTATAAAAAAGGTCCCCCGACGTTCTCTGGAAGGAGCACCGCACAAACACAGAAACACCGAAACGGAGATCAGGAGCTGCAGATTGGAGAGGGAAAACTCCGGCGGGGCGCTGCCGGCGTGGTCTCCATCTTCTCCATCGACTTCTCCACCGTCTCCATGATGAAGAGGGAGTAGTCCACCTCTGGACTATGGGTTTGTGGAAGTAACTTATGTATCTCTCCTCTCTTGAGCTTCACTAATTAGTACCGTATGAGCTGCTGAACATGATTACGGTCACCGTTGTAATACCTTTGTGGTGGATCTTTATGAGTTAATATATGTTTGAGATTGCAATGTTTGTTTCAGTTATGAGTATAGATGCATATTATGTACCCCGTTCTTGTCTACTTGTTTTGATCAAGCATGTTTATGAGAGCGTGTGTGGGGGAACGTGTGCATTAGTTGGAGTAACGGGGGGTGGCTAGTGCAGTGAACGTGAGAGAAAGTTCTGCGATCCACTTTGGTATCTTTACCTTACTTTGTTACCTCACTAGGGATAAACTAAAATACCATGCTACCGGGGATGTGGGCGTGACCATTGCCACTACTCCATGACTAGATCTAGCATGTTCTTATTTTCACTTCATGTCATGATACTTAATGCTATACTCTGAGTTATCTTAATTACTGAGGTGTTATGATTTAGTTCGCATCTTGGTGGAGTATAAGAGAGGTTAATAACCAAAAGATCTCTATGTTAGGACGTGATGCCCATATATCTAAGTAACTTGTTATCAAACCCTGTGTTGCAATCTCATATGTTAACTTTATGTGTTCCATTGTCTACCACTTTATAAAGAGAGAGTGCATTTGTGAAACCATGAACCCCAGTCCATTTTTAATCATAAGAAACACCTTTCCAACACCATATACCACTTTTCTATTTTCAGCCATCATTAAATCCGAAAATACAAAAATACTTTTCATCTTGCATACATCATTCAAAAACCCAAAAATATCATTTATCATTGCATCCACCATCATTGCATATTTATTTCTTGTTTGCATTGCATAACTATCCTGATATCATTCTTACACCTTGTGCTTGACAACCACAGGTGAGGTTGAGGACCAAAACATCTAACCTTGTTTTGTAGGTAACCAAAAGAAGGATAAGAAGATAAATCTACTACTTCAGATTCCCCGAGAGTTCGATATTAAACCCTCGAGTCACCCCTCGTGGGGAAAACTGTCTTCCACTTACTATACACTCTGCACTTGGAGTCTCAACCTAATCCCGTTTATTTGCGCAGGCATCAAGACTTGCTCTTCGGGATCATCAGTGTGCAAAAGGTGGTGTGACCAGAGGAGGTGATGGGCACGGTGTTGCCATTGCCAACGGTGACAGAGTGAGGACGTGAGAAAGAGGCATGACGGGAGAGATAACCATCGTCGTTCGTCATGTGGGAGGAGGCGCCACTGTCCATGACCCAACCGCCCTGGCCAAGGGCGAAGTTGTTCATAGTCACGATGAGCGCGGAGCTGTCCCAGGAGCCCGGCGCAGGTGTCGATGAAGAGGACTGGTAGACGGGCGCGGCGGAGGCGTGGTACGCCTGGGGTCGGGGGCCGAGGATGCTCGGGACGGATGGGGCACGCCACTGGCCAGCACCTGGCGAGAAACACACCCATGGCCCAGCCGGGGCAGGAGTGTTGCCGCGGTGATTGTTGTTGGAGCCCGCGCCAGCTTTGCCGATGTTCTTCTTCGGCTTGTTGGCGGGCTTCGGCTTGGCTTGGTTCCCGGGGCAGTTGGCACCGGTGCATGCCTGAGCAGGCGCGCGGTTGGTGGAGGTGGCGACGAGTGCAGTCGAGGCGGCGTTGGAGGCAGCGTTCGCCTCCTGCATCTCCTCCATCAAGAGCATGCTGCGGACGCGGAGGAAGGAAGGCAGGGGCTCCGCCATGGAGATGACGGTGGCGGCAGAGGCGAAGCTCGGGGCGAGGCCACGCAGCGTGTTGAGGACGATGGCCCGATCGGAAATGGGGGAGTCGTTGTGCGCGAGGGCGTCGGCGAGCTGCTTCTGGCGCCGGCAGAACTCATGGATGGTCATGGAACCCTGAACAAGCTGGCGAAATTCGTTATCAAGGTAGATGGCTTGGTTGGCGGAGAACAGCTCGCGGGCGGCGAGCCAGAGTTCGCGCGCGGTCTGCTCGCCGGCGAGGATCATGTCCGCGACGTCCTCGTCAATGGCGGCGTGCAGCACGTTGAGCACGGTGTAGTCCGCGGTGCTCCAGTCCGCGTACGTGGGAGCGGCGGAGATGGTGCCGTCGATGTGGCCGATGAAGCCAGCGCGACCAAGCGAGGCGCGCATGTAGATGGCCCACTTGGCGTAGTTCCCGGCGGCGAAGGAGAGCACCACGGGGCCAACAGGGCGAGGAGCACCGCCCGGAGGCAGGGCGGCGGATGGGTGGGCGACCATGGAGCCGGAGGAGGAGGAGGTGAGGGCTGAGGAGGTCGTCATTGGGGGCAGCAGAAGGTGTAGCGGCGGCGGCGGCGGTGGTAGGATCGATCTAAGCTGATACCATGTAGAAGGCAAGCTAGGGTTTTGGGGGGAAGCCACACACGATCAGGCCGTGGGGTTCCTGTTTATATAGCGGCACACAAGGCCGGTTAGGGTTAGGTTACAATGGTTGTTACAATATGTGTACAATACGGTAAGTACAATATATACAATCTAACAAGCATGCATTCGACGAAGTGCAGTATTCCGATCAGTATTAATAAATGAGTTCTTGTGATTGCTACATAAACTGGTACATTATACAGTGTACGTAATTGTGCCCCAGTTGGTCTATTTCATAGAGGTTGACGATTTCAAAGTGGGCACGAGATAATTTGTGATTCACCTCACATGTTGCAACTTCGGTGAGTTTATTGCACAAGTTATCTGTATTAGTGTAATACAAAATACACTTTACTTCCATGTCTCATATGTAAGTTGCAACAAGTAGTAATCAGTGGTGATTTGATGATGACTTGTAAGTTGCAATGGGTACAAATCATTGCTGATTTGATGATGACTTGATTTTGCAGCGTGCTGGGGTCGGTGCTTGTGATCATGGGGCTCTCATTTGTAATGTGGGGGCAATAGATAGGAAGTACCTGCTGTCACGGCCGATCCTCCGGCGGAGCCGGTGCAGAGAGCAACCGGTTACAGAGACATGCAAGATCAGCATAATAGAGTGTGAACCATTCATTTGAAACACCACCTGGCACAATGCTTGCAGGTGTAAAAGCAAATACAAATGATGTCTTATTCATTCATCAGGAGACTGTATGTGTTCAGTGATTTCTTAGTACTGACGTCTTGTAAATGATATGTTGTAGTCCTTGTGATTGCCACTTCCTCCATTGTCTTAACTTTTTCTCAAGTAATTCGGTCAGTCTCACAGCCAAATGACCAATGGAGAAGGAGGGGCAGGAGCAACAAAAACAGAAGTTGAACAACATGCCTGGTGTCATGGAAGTACAGAAGAAGTGAGCTTTCTTCTCTGTATCTTCAAGGTAGTACTCATTTTAGTAATCAAGTTGGAATTATCGGATCATCATGATGTGTAGACTTTATAAAAATACTTACTTGTGGTTTGGTGTGTGCTATATTATGTTAGTAATCATAGAACCGAATAAGATGCTACGAGTTGCTTTAATCTGCTATTAAGACGCTTGTAAGAACAATCCTATTTTTTCATTGTTCTTACTACCTAGATATATCCATGTTAGCCTGCAGAATGTCTAACAATGTAAGTTGCATTCCTTTTACTTTTGAAGAAGTTAATATGCCCTGGGTAGCTGATAGGAATACAAAGTCCAATTGGATCTATTTTAAATGTAGGTGATGCACTATTTATGAGGTAGAACTTACTGTATTGCAGTGCAAATTACTTACGTCTTATTTCTGAATTAATATACGTTATGTGTTCTTAGATATCAAGTTCATATACTCTGCTCCAGCGTGACTATCTCATCTAATACGGTGTGAATGGAATGTCGGTGTCCGTTACTGTAACCTCAAGGTGCGGGTTCGACTATCCTCGACTTCGACTATTTTGCTGAGTCTGGATAAGGCTGTATGTATATATTCGAAATATATTTTTGCACCGTTTATTGATCATGATGCGTCCAGCACAAAACCAGCCCCTGGCTTGAAGCAGCTATTTAGATTAAGGGATATTATTCCTTTAGTGAGTTACTCAGTATTATAGGTAACATTGTAGACATCATTATAGGTAGCATTTAAGTACACTTGAAATTTATTGAACATTTCACTTCTTAAACGCAGCTATTTTCAAATAACATTTTTATTTGCGGATCAAAACGAACTATGATCAATGTGATTTTTATGAATTTATTGACACTCAGTTGGATATGTGCATTATACGCACGGTATTTAGTTATCTCTCCTGTGTGCGAAAGATCAGTGCTCCATTTTCGCTCCTTCGTGCTTTCGACCTTCATATTAAATTATGGTGATTGGAAGATCGCCAAATTTTTAACAACATGGATGTACAAATGATGGATGTAAATTCACAGATTAACCTAATAAAATATTCATATCCCCGTTGCAACGCACGGGCAATTAGCTAGTGATAGGGTTGAAAACGGAAGGGACAATTTTCAGTCCGTTTCCATATAAGATGGAAATGGAGAGATAAAAACATGGTACTTTGTGAAAAAATAAATGGAAACAAGATATTCCAAATGAAAATGGTAAAAGAAATGAGGGAGCAAATTCCTCCTAGAATGAAAATGGAATGGAAATTCCAAAAAGAAGTTCAGATCTTGTATGCTCCCGTGTGGCCGGGGACAACTTCGGAGCGTGGGCAACGTGTGGAAGTGCAGGTGTCAAGTGGGATTTGATGAAATTTGAGTCATATTACTTGGGCAACTGTTCATTCGCCATACTTTACTCTGTCTTCGATGACTTGTCCTCATCTTTCCTTGTCGTAGTGTTGATGATTTGTCCTCCTACGTCGCTCGCCGGAATCCATCTCTAGCGTATTCAAATGGGCCATCTTCTGGGCACAAGGCCCGGCCAGTCATGAACCTTTGTTTCCTTTTTAATGCGCCAATGCCTCAATACACTGCCGAATCCCGTGATTTCCCAAAGACACTGCCGAAATCTGGCTACGAAATGACAAAATGTTTGCACGAGAACTTTGACTTCAGCTATCGTTGGACTCAGTTACTAATTCAATATATTCTGTACAATCAAAATTATGTATTCGAAGCTTGTTCATTTCGTCAAGCAAAAGAAAGGACCTAATCAAATGAGTCATTTTAAAATGAACGAGCTAGAGTCAACGAAAGAGAAAAGTCAGCAGGGATGGACGGCGTGGCAGTAATGAGCACCGAGGACGTAAGGGCATCTCCAGCCGTTCGGCCCCCCAGGTTTTGAAGCGGCGCTTTTTAGGGTTAGCGCCGCCCGCACCAAAACCTGCGATTTCACCAGCCGTTCGGCGGCCCAGAAAAAACACATAGCCCAGAAATTCGAAAGTTCTTCTTCCCGCCCCCAAAAAATAGCCCGAGTTCGGCGATCACATAAGCCATAGTTGGGCAATCATTACAAAAACGACACAGTTGGGCGATCAAATAGTCTTGATCAAGCCACAGTCGGGCGATCACGGCCACATTAGGCATTCTGCTGATGCACATATCAGATAGAGGCCGGCGACGCCGCGGCGTCAGAGTCGACGTCGACGATGGGCGTGGTGGTCGGAGCTGGCGCCGAGCTCGGAGCGGCCTCGAGGTCGACGACGGGCGTGGCAGCCTCCAGGTCGATGGCCGTGGCAGCTGTCTCGGCATTCTCCAGGTCGATCGGCGCGGTCGGCGCAGCGGACGTAGGCTGGGCGGGCGGCGTCTCGGCTAGACTGGTCGAGCTCGTCGGACTGTCGCAGGTCGTGTCCGCCGGGGGTGGCGTATCTCGTGTCCGTCGGGGTCGGGGCCGGAGCCGGGACGATGTCGCTGAGGATCAGACGGCGCTGCGCCATGAACCATGTCCTCACCTCGGGGTCCATCGCAGCCGGATCGCCCCCCGTGAGGAATGCGAGGTCGTGGTTCCTCTTCTTCGCCACGGTGCCGGTCCTGAGGAGGTCGATCTTGACCTGGGAGTTAGCCATGAGTGCCGCCCACCTCTTGTTGGCGGTGTCCTCCCTCTTGGCGGCATGGGTCTGGGCGTCGGCGATGCAGGTCTGGATGGACGCCTCGAGCTTTGCCGCTGCCGGCGCGGCGTCCCTCGCCGCCTTGGCTTTCTTGTGGCCCATCGGTGGACGGCCATCAGACGCACCAGCAGCCGCCGCGTCCGGGACGTACTCCTTGCCCTTGCCGATCCCACGGCGTGTTTCCGCCCACTTCTCGCACCCCTCGATGACGACGAAGACGTGGAGATACTTGAAGTCGGTCTTCTCGTCCTCCTTGAACGCCTCGAGCATCCGGACGATCTACACGGCGACGAGACCGGCAGCAATGAGCTACATGGCGAAGCAAAGAAAGCAATCACGGCGGAATTCTCACCTCCATCTCGAGGTTCGCGCCGCTCTGCGGCCTGTGCGTGACCTCCTGCTGTATGCCGTGCCACTTGTTGCATTGGGCCAGGATGTTCGCCCAATGGTTGGCCATGGCCTTCTGGCCGCGCTCTGTGACGCACGACGCGAAGTTGGGGTCGATCATCCGGCGCTCGTCGTACGCCGTCTTCACCCGCTTCCAGTAGTTGTCCAGGGCCTGGTTGGCGCCGATGATCGGGTCGAGGCTGACCGTCTTCCATGCCTCGGCGAGGAGGATATCCTCCCTGCTCGTCCACTTGATGCGAGGCTCGACGGACGGCTTCGGCACCACCTTGGACCCCTTCCTGGGATGGCGGCCGCCCGTGTCGCCATCCTCACCTCGGGCTCCCTCCGCAGCTGCAGGCGCCGTCTCGTCTCCTTCTTCCGCATCCGCATCCGCCTCCTCCATGCCGACACCGGCGCCAGACGCACCTTGGCCGTAATCCACGCCGCCCCGCGAGAAAAACTCCCCGCCTTGCGAGAGGAAGCCCGGGCACGCCGCTGCCGCCATCGAGCCGGTGGTGATGATCTCGTCCATGAGGTCTTGGGGCATCCCGCCCAACAAGGACTGGGCGGCGAAGGGGAGGGCACGACGGAGCGTCGGCGAGGATGCGTAGCCCGGTGAGCCGACGTACATCATCGGCGGATGGTGGGGGAAGGTGAGGTTGGGGTTGAAACCACCATGGGGGTCGGCGTCGGCGTACCCAGGGGAGTAGTGCGGGGACGCGTTCCAGTGCGGCGACGGCGATGGCGAGGCGACTGCGGTTTGGCTCCATCCGGCGAACGGATGAGGATGAGGAGACAAGCCGCCCCTCCGCTTGACCGGCGGCGCCGCAGACGCAGCCGGAGTTGGCGGCTCATCCAGCTCCTCTTCCTCTTCTTCTTCCTCGCCGACGGCCTGGGCCTCGGCCTCCGCCAGGTGCACGGCCAGCTTCCTCTGCCGCTGCGCCTTCTCCATCGTCCGTCGCTGGAGGTTCTCCATCTCCAGGCGCGCTTTCTCGGCGACCCACTTGGCGTTGCTCATACCCGGCGGCTTCTCCTTCGGCGCTCTCGGCTTCCGCGGCTTCTTGCCGATCATGGAGGTGGCGGAGGACGCGGGGACGGCGACGGCGCGGGGTCCTGTAAATCGGGCGGGAGCCATGGTGGCCAGATGTGTGGGGAAATGGCGGGAACGGGGCAGGGTGAGGGGTATATGTGGGGAAGAAATGGAGGGAAAGATCAAAATTATGGAGGGAAGAGGGCCAATTATGGAGGGAAATCGCCTTCCCTCACCGACAAGGCTGGCCCGCGGACGCCTTTTGCCCCCCCCAAGCGGAACCCAGCGCGCTGGGTTTGGGCTGGGTTCGCCGGCGCGAAACGGCGCTTAAAACGGCGGAAACCGGCGCTAAATCGACTTCTGGGGGGGCGACTGGTGGGTTTTTGTTAGCGCCGGCGCTAAAAAGGCCTCCTGGGGGGCGCTGGGGGGACGGCTGGAGATGCCCTAAGAACTGAGATGAGGCCAGGATTAATTCAAGAAAGTCATAACCACGAAACAAAGTCCGCCTGCCCGCAATCTTTACTATTAAATGGGAGTTGGTAGTTCGTACGTCAACCGGCAGACCACGGCTCGCTCGACCATCGCTCCTCTCCCTAACGCGGTGACGGGCCCACACCAACCGATCTTTTCCATCCACCAAAACTTTCCCCGATCCGAGTTTCCTCGATGTCTCGAGCGCTCCTCCCGTCCCTCCCATTCGCGAGCGTTAGCTAGGGTTCCGCCGCCGCCGCCGCTACTACCCCTTTGGAGCAGCGTTGCCAGTCGCTTAGGTAGGATCCGCCGGGCGCCAAGCACCAATGAGGTCGCCTAAGGATGGAGGTGATGTGGTTGTACAGATCAAGTGGGAGGGAGGAAGGGGCCTCCATGACCCGACGCCGCCCGCTCTGCAAGCACGCCGTCGCCGAGAAGGCCGAGAGGTTCCTCTAGACAGCGCCAAGGGAAGGGAGGTCGTCGAGCAGATCTATAGTTACCTCGAGGACGCCAGCGCCACGACTTCTGCCGTTTGACATGATCTGGTTCGTGTGTCGTTCCTTTTTTTTTAACGGGGCCTCCTCCCTTACCCATTCTGAATATGGTCGAATTGAAGGTTTAGCTCGATCTGTAATAGCACACGTAGAGAAAATGTTTATGCAACTAATCACCGATCATGGTAAGCTCGATCCTTCTCCTCAGGTTTATTCACTTACTCTACATATATAGGTCCAATCCGAGAACAGAACAAAAAAAATGTCATGAGCTTTTCAAGTAGCTATACGGTATTTGTGTGCTAGCAAGGACTTTCTGTAGGGAACGGAGTAAAGATTGTGTGTTTATCCCGAATCAAAACTAACAATTGCGTTTGTATTATCTGTGGAGTAATGTAACCCTCTTATTATTTTCTTTGTTTCGAAATCTAGGTATCTTATGAACCTGAGGAGAAGGATCACCCGTCAACACCAAGAAAAACCTAGGTACCTGGCCCAAGATCCTTGACCTCAACCTCAAGCAGAGGTATCTACCAGCCACAGCCCTCTCTTTCGAAATCTAGCTCATTATGCCCTTTTTATCGATGAAATTTACTTCTCTAGCTAAGATTTCCTTGTACTTTTATTCTGTAAGATTCTCTAAACGTGATGTGTGCAAATCTTGCATTCTAAGAAGTTTTTCTTTGCCATTGAGAAGTATCATGCATTCTAGCTTCAGTTTGTTTGCTATACATGTGCAAACAAATGAATTCTCCAACTCAATATTTCCTTCGATGTGTATTGGATATCAATGGTACGCAGCTATGGAGAT
This sequence comes from Poa pratensis, assembly GCA_947311845.1. Classification (NCBI taxonomy): domain Eukaryota; kingdom Viridiplantae; phylum Streptophyta; class Magnoliopsida; order Poales; family Poaceae; genus Poa; species Poa pratensis. The sequence goes on from CAMZMU010000054.1 coordinate 60,141,438, forward strand.
CTGATCATTCGAGTAGCTGGCTGGCCGTACTAAACCGTTCCTGGTCCAAGAGGGAGTAGGAATTAAATTTTCATTAACTTCCTGATTGGGTTTTATAAATTTGTGGTTATCACATAGTATTCACATGGACCTGCACTCACTGTTTCCGCAATTTCTGTTAGTTACTTATATTTGCATGCTTGTGCTTATGCAGTTTCAAACACGGGGTGAATATTGAGGGCTTGTGCAATACAATTAGGAGTAAAGACATGTGCGCACACAAGGACATACAGAGTAATCAGAGTATGTGTTACATCATGGTGAGGTCTTCTGCCCTGATCTTGTTATCCACATAAATGTCTATGTATCATAGTCTGGGTATCTCAGTACAAGCATGCATGCTCAAGTATGCAGACATACGATCTGGAAAGAATAGGTAATGCCAAAACCCGCTGCATTAAATAAAATCGCTGTTGGATAGTATATATCTGAAATGTTGTGAGAGGAAGAAACAATGTGCTTATTTGAAACGTTCAAATCCCTGAATAGCACAAAAGCAGATTTACTGAAGTGATACAATGGGATAATTAATCTTGAGGAACTAAGGGCTGGTTTACCAAAGCTTGGTACTAAATTTATCGAATCACTACAGGAATGGCGAGCTATGCCGACGGCCGGACTCTATGCCGACGGCTTTTTGTCGGGCCGTCGGCATAGGCTCCGACGAGGAATGTCCATCGACGTGGCCGTCGGCACAGGTTTAGCCGTCGGCACAGGGTCTATGCCGACGGCAAAGCTATGCCGACGGCAAAGAGCTATGTTTTTTTTTTCTGTTTTCGTTTAATATGAAATAATTCATATCTTTAAATCTATAAATCGAAATTTAACAAATAAAATGTCTAAATTGATTAGAAAAATGAGAGGAATCCAAATATGACATCCATATCATCTTTTTCATCATGCATATGACTTTTTGCAACAAATTATGCCACGGGTCTATTTTGACCATTTTTTCAAAAAAATAAAAGAATGTGAAAAAATACCCAAAAAAATAAATCCTTTGGCATGGACTCCTTATATGTGTACTAGTTGCTAGGGAAAATGATAAACTTGAGTTTTGAAAAAAATTCCACAAAACTTCTTCACAAAAAGATCAATCATCTATAAACATGTATAAGTTTCGAGTCAAATGACCTAGATATGATCATCTATGTACCATAGTTTGTGATAATGTGCCCATATTTGACACATAGGTTTGTCTTGTTATGACAAACAATGTTGCAGAACTAAGTTTTTTCAAATTATGTTTATAAATATCATTTTTCATTTCTTAATTGTAAAAAATGACATTTTTTGTGAAGCAAGTACAACAAATATGGTGCAAACTGGCACCCATCCAATTTCCACACAAAGTAGATCATATTTGATGGACAATCCAGAAATATTATGAATTTTCTCGGTTTCTAACTAATTTCGCCTACTTAAATGACTTTATGTCTATTTTTCGAAAGTAATTCAATTTTGAACTACAAGTGTGTGATAGTTTACTCTGAAAATTTTACAAAAATCATTTTAAGATACAACAATAGTGGTTATATCACAAAACCATCGATGGTTTTAAAAAATGCGACCCCTTTGAATGAATACACACGACGGCCATTTTGATCGTTTTTTCGAAAAATTAAAAGAAAGTGAAAAAATACTCAAAAAAACAAATCCTTTGGCATGGACTCCTTATATGTGTACTAGTTGCTAGGAAAAATGATAAACTTGAGTTTTGACAAAATTTCCATAAAACTTTTTCACAAAAAGGTCAATCATCTATAAACATGTATAAGTTTCGAGTCAAATGACCTAGATATGATCATCTATGTACCATAGTTTGTGATAATGTGCCCTATTTGACACATAGGTTTGTCTTGTTATGACAAACAATGTTGCAGAACTAAGTTTTTTCAAATTATGTTTATAAATATCATTTTTCATTTCTTAATTGTAAAAAATGACATTTTTTGTGAAGCAAGTACAACAAATATGGTGCAAACTGGCACCCATCCAATTTCCACACAAAGTAGATCATATTTGATGGACAATCCAGAAATATTATGAATTTTCTCGGTTTCTAACTAATTTCGCCTACTTAAATGACTTTATGTCTATTTTCCGAAAGTAATTCAATTTTGAACTACAAGTGTGTGATAGTTTACTCTGAAAATTTTACAAAAATCATTTTAAGATACAACAATAGTGGTTATATCACAGAACCATCGATGGTTTTAAAAAATGCGACCCCTTTGAATGAATACACACGACGGCCATTTTGATCGTTTTTTCGAAAAATTAAAAGAAAGTGAAAAAATACTCAAAAAAACAAATCCTTTGGCATGGACTCCTTATATGTGTACTAGTTGCTAGGAAAAATGATAAACTTGAGTTTTGACTAAATTTCCATAAAACTTCTTCACAAAAAGGTCAATCATCTATAAACATGTATAAGTTTCGAGTCAAATGAGCTAGATATGATCATCTATGTACCATAGTTTGTGATAATGTGCCCATATTTGACACATAGGTTTGTCTTGTTATGACAAACAATGTTGCAGAACTAAGTTTTTTCAAATTATGTTTATAAATATCATTTTTCATTTCTTAATTGTAAAAAATGACATTTTTTGTGAAGCAAGTACAACAAATATGGTGCAAACTGGCACCCATCCAATTTCCACACAAAGTAGATCATATTTGATGGACAATCCAGAAATATTATGAATTTTCTCGGTTTCTAACTAATTTCGCCTACTTAAATGACTTTATGTCTATTTTCCGAAAGTAATTCAATTTTGAACTACAAGTGTGTGATAGTTTACTCTGAAAATTTTACAAAAATCATTTTAAGATACAACAATAGTGGTTATATCACAGAACCATCGATGGTTTTAAAAAATGCGACCCCTTTGAATGAATACACACGACGGCCATTTTGATCGTTTTTTCGAAAAATTAAAAGAAAGTGAAAAAATACTCAACAAAACAAATCCTTTGGCATGGACTCCTTATATGTGTACTAGTTGATAGGAAAAATGATAAACTTGAGTTTTGACAAAATTTCATAAAACTTCTTCACAAAAAGGTCAATCATCTATAAACATGTATAAGTTTCGAGTCAAATGACCTAGATATGATCATCTATGTACCATAGTTTGTGATAATGTGCCCATATTTGACACATAGGTGTGTCTTGGTATGACAAACATTGTTGCCAAAAATAATTTAAAAATAATTTTATAAACATCATTTTTCTTTTTTTAAGTGTAAAAATAACTTTTTTATTAAGAAAATACCAAAAATATGTTACAAAAAGTCATATGCATGATGAAAAAGATGTTATGGATGTCATATTTGGATTCCTCTCATTTTTCTGATCGATTTAGACATTTTATTTATTAAATTTTGATTTACGGATTTGAAGATATGAAATATTGCATATTAAATGTAAAAAGGAGAAAATAAAGTAAAATAAATTTTATTGTTATTTATTCAAATATTATTATTACATAATCATTGTTATTTATTCAAATAAATTTTCAAAATTTAGACAATAAAAGTGTAACATCATGACCCAGGGGTTAATATGTTCGATAGAATAATAACATCAGTAAGTTCTAACATCTCATTTGGAAGCTAATTTAGAAGGAACTCAAAAGTTAAGCGTGCTTGGGCTGGAGCAATCTGAGGATGGGTGACCGAACGGGAAGTTTGACCGAGATAAGTACTTTGACCTGAGATTAAGTGTCTAATATGTAATTAGAAATTGTGTGTGGCTAAGTTGGAAATTTCAAAATTAAAAAAACATAAATTAGAAATTTAAAAAAAATAAAAAATATTTTTTTAAAAAAAAAAAAAAAGAAAAAAATAATTTTGAAAACATATGCCGACGGCTCTGTGCCGACGGCTAGACCTGTGCCGACGGGTTTCTAGGCTATGCCTACGGGCACCTATGCCGACGGACCTATGCCGACGGTGGCCGTCGGCATAGCCTATGCCGACGGTAAAAAGACCTGTGCCGACGGCATAGGTGGCCATTCCTGTAGTGAATCGTAAATAGGAAATAGGACAGTTGATGGAGCTGAAATGTTCATATATAGCGAACTGTGTCATGGCCTGATGTTAAACATTTTCTTCTATTATCCTGCATCTGCATACTTACCTTCTTGGCATTATACAATTGACTAGCCAATTGCTTTTATCATTTATTATTTTTCTGGAATAATAAGTACATAACAATCGAGGAATCTGCAAAATCTCCTCAGAAGTTTGATATGGATTGAAACTACATCAAATGCTTTTAATATTGTTCATAGGATCTTGTACCCAACAGATGACATTTGATGTTAGTTGACTTTCCTCTCCCTTACAATCGTCCAGCCAATTAGAGAATCAGTGTCAAGTGAAAAATAGAAGTAATTGGCATCATTCTTTCTGTGCTCGCATCATCCTAGCTAGCTTGAAGTAATGTTAAGCTTCAGTTCAGATTTCCAATATATATGCACTATTTTTTTTTCCATTAAGGTTCACAAGCACTAAAATCTTCTCTGCAGGTAACACACACCCAGCATGTGACATTCTTGGAAGGAAAGTATCGACGCCGGAGACCAAAGCTTGAAGCCTTAGCATGATTCAGAAAAAGAAAACACAACTCAATGGATGTAAAGAATAGTGATCCAGTGCAGCATAGATGTAGATGTGGCTTAACTTATTTGTAGTAAAAACTTGTATTTTTGTTGTCTAAAATGGCAAGTTATAAATTGGTTGTGGATTATTTTATGCGTAATCTTTGTCCAAATTTACTCAGCCGGGTGTACCTATAATTTGTGCATGCATTTCATACACGAAACTATGCAACATGGTTAATGTGCTCCAGTTCACTTTTTCTTGACATTTTAGCCATCAATGCCAAAAATTTCCTGTTCAATAGCTTATCTTATACGTAGTGGCGCACTGCTGCAATCACTCTACACATGCTGCAATCACTTCAAGTTTTGTGCAGTCTCACATGAACTAAACAGAGTAACAACTTTTGATTCTGACCCAAAAGAGCAAGTGGTTCATTCCGTGTACAAACAATTTGCCAGAGTGGCATTAACTTGCCTTAGCCCTTTGCAGAGCCAACATTTTCTCGACCAATGTCATTTGATGGGATTCATGAGTACTTGGCCCCAGAAATAATCAAAGGCGAATGTCATGGAATGATGGAAGTGTCGTTGAATGTTGGACTTTAGGTGTCTTCTTGCATGAGCTTATATATGGCAACACCATTCAAGGATGTAGTTCAAAAATAGTTTAAGTTCATATAGGTTTTAGTCACTTAATTGGGACATGGGAATTCGTTTTTACAGTAATTTGTGGTGGAGAAAAATGAAAACAAAAAAATAGAAATGAGAGAGAAACAAAACAAGACAAATGTGGAGGCAATCACGAGGATCTGATTCTATTCAGTTTGGCATGCGAAGAACAACACCGAGCAAGTGACGCATACTAAGGTGAAGCGTAACAGGCCGAGGTTCAGGGAGCTTCTACTTTGAAACATAATTATGTCAGCTTCATTGCGATACGATGTATATGGGAGTTTCTACATGAAGGCATGCATATCCATGATATAAGTGAAGTGGAATATTAGTTAACCAGATATTTGTTGTTTCTACGTATATAGTTCAATTTATAGGTTTTAGTCAAATTAAATTTTGGAAAGTACAATCTTAATGTTTTTGCAATAACTTATATCATATATCTTTCTATACACATGATTTTCATGTGTACCAATAAAAATTTGAGAGACCCGTAGCAACGCACGGGCATTCAACTAGTAACAATAGATACTCAAATGTGCGCAACCGCATGCCCACATTAATCAGGTTCCGTTGCCAATGCCATAGGTGGCTATATATGTGTTCTACAGCTGACAAGCCAAATGCACGCACAACAGCTCACTAAACAGCCATGGCCGATCTCTTGTACCAAGCCCTTCTTCTCTCCGTCGTCGCCGTCGTGCTACTCCAGATCCTGAAGCTCTCTCTCCGGCGGAAAGTGAGGACACCGCCGGGTCCGTGGAAGCTGCCTATCATCGGGAGCATGCACCACCTGATGAACGTGCTCCCGCACCGCGCCCTCAGGGACCTCGCCACCGTCCACGGCCCGCTCATGATGCTCCAGCTCGGGGAGACTGTAACATCCCAAATTTTGGACCCAAGAAAAAACTTAGTTTTACCAGACCCCAAAATTCAGAACCAACAAAAACTTTTTGAAATGTTGCACTGATGATTGTGTTTCCCTTCCCATTTCTATGTTGGACCTTGTCTGACTGTTGTTTAAGTTGTTTGAGTAGTAAGTATTAACCTGAGAACCCAACTAAGAGAAAAAAAAATTTAACCTTGGTGATCATGTTATGACAAGAAAATATTCCATATATCTTTTCCATTCTTATTTTAGCCAAAGTCCATTTCAATGATGCTTGGTTTAGCAACAACCAAAATACCCACCCTTGAGAAAGTAAAAGTATTTCCAAAATTATGGGGATCTATATGATACCTCCTACCTATTTTTCAACCTTGTTATTTTGCATGTGTATGCAACTCCCATTTTATAAACTCTGATTTCCACTCCATCTGAAAATAACACTGGTGGGAAATATATTACCCCACATATTTCCTTTCTCAAATCTTTTTGAAAAATTATTAAGTTATGAGTGGAGATATTTCTTAAACATCATCTTGTCATAATTAAGAGTGGTCACTTTAACCCAAGGTATCATTGTGGAAATGGTGGTGTGATTAATTCTGGTGGTTTGATTGAGTGGTCTTGATTTTGTGTTGTTGATCTTGTGGTGATTAATTGCTTGTGTGGTTAATTAATCAAATGTTGCTTGAACATTAAACAAAACACTCGTAATAACCAAATATGGGTTGTGAATTAAATCACAACAAGACCTCTAGAATCATCCACACACTCCAAATAAAATCTTGATTAAAGGAAATGATCCTATCTAATTTCCTTCTCTACCTATTTCTCTATTTTGTTATAACAACTATTTTTATTTTATAAAATCTAGGAATGAGATGATGACCATCTCATTATCATATCACTCTCTCCTCAAAATATCTAATCCCCAATTTCCAAAGATAATTCAAATTGTCAAATTTGGGTTTGTCCAAAAATGACATATTTAAAAATCTATGAACAAATGATGTTCAAAACATTTTATTTTGACCTCCTACTTTTTGTGGAGCCTCTAAATGCTAAGAAAAGTCCACTCAAATAATTTCAGAATTTTCTAAAATGTTTTAGGGCCCCAATAAAATCCCTAAACAGCTACTGGATTAAAAAGGAGATAAAAGAAAACAGAACAAAAAAAAGGAGAAAAGAAAGGCAGGGACGTTTTTGCAAAAGACTCTTCTTCTTCCTGTAGCTGGTAGCAGCTCGGCGTGCTCCAGTGGCAACCTGCCACCGTTCTCCACGCCGCCGTGCTCCCTCCTGCAAGTCACCGTTGCCGTGCTCCCCTGCCCGCCCTGCCGTGGATGCCGACGGCACCCTTCTCCACCACGGCACCCCAGCACGCATGGCTCGCCCTAGTCACTCCCCTGACACCCGTTGTCCCCACGGACATGCTCACGTCACCCTTGCCGGCCCACGCTGCCGCCAGTTTTCCGTCGAGCACAATGCGTGCGCAACGGCCCCCTACCACCCCGAGCTCACCATGGACCCCTCTCTGCACTCACCTCGCCCCCGTTGACCTAACACCGTCCGTAGACGCTGCTGCACCGCCCAGACAGCCAATGGCGCACTCCCTCGACCCCTAGCTCCACCCTGGACTGAGACCACCGTGCGCCCATCTCCGGCTATAAAAAGCCACCCGAGCCCTCACTCACCCCACACCACCACTGCTCTCTCCATCTGCCTCTCACTCACTCTCCTCTCCTCACGCTCTCATGCACCGCCAAAAGGGCCGGCACACCTCTGCAGCCTCGCTGCCATGGTCGGGCGTGCCCACTCCGACCGCAGCCGGAGGTTGAAGATGGCCGTGCTACCACCCTCTCCCTCTCCTATCTCTCCCTAACCCTCTGCAGTTCATGCCCGCCCCCGCACACTCACACCCGCATCTTTTCTTGCACAGGGACGCTTCTAGGAGCTCGCCGTTGAGGTGCCAATGCCGTGGTTGCTGCACAGCTTGCCGTCGCCGTACAGGACTTCTCCGGCCATTTGTCCACCACCCCCAGGACGCCCTCGACCTCCCCAACTCCCTGCACCTCTCCTGCACCATCCCCATCGCCCCTAGCAGCTCCCACGGTGAGAAATCCAGCCGCCGAGGCCTCCATTTCTGTTTCCTGTGCGTTCCCGCGTCGTGAGGTTGAAGAGGCACCTGGGCCGTTGATCTCTTGATCAGTGGTTGCATGCAGGCTGCATGCACTGCTCTCTTTAAATTGCATTGTTTCGAATCTCTTCACTGGACCCTCACTAAAACTCGTGTAGATTTTGTTTTAGAAGTCCAACATTTATGAACTAAAATTCCATGAAAAGCTTATAAAATTTCCTGGCTAATGGAGTTGGTCTCACTCAAAAATATTTATCAGGCTAAGAGCAGTTCAAAGTTGGCCACAGAAACTTTTCTGGACTAAATGATTTTTAGAGCTTGATTTAAAATGCCAAATGAGTGAATCCAATTGTGTTGTCTTTTGTATGACTAGGATAATCTGTGCCAATTTGTTCATGATTTTAGGAGTTGCAGAATAGGCTGAGAAATGATTTAGTAGTTTTCCTTTTTCTGTTTATTCTTTTCTGTGTAGGTCTGTTCTGTCCTCTTAGTTTAATTCTGAATAAAATAGTCAAATTGCTTATTTGTGCAAACCAAAAATCATGGAGGTACCCTAGCATGTTCCTAACCAGATCCAAGTGGTAGATCCACTTTTGGATAAATATTTTTGGAGAATTAAAATGTGAAACAGAACCACTGCTTTTAGCCAAAACTCTAATAACTATTTTTATAAGATAGCTAAATTTACAAACTCAACTATTTTGAGAAGCCCTAAGTGATACCTAGCAGTAGCAATTGGCCTCTTATGCAAATGAACTTCCAATGTAAAATGGCTTGCAATTTGGTATGTGACCAGAGAGCTCTTTTAGGATTTTTGTAAATTGTTTGGTGATGATTTTTTATGTGAATCCAATTGTGTGACCTTCTATATGATGGGAGTACCTAATCCTAGCTTGGTGTGATTTTTAGAGCTATAGATTATTTTTGGTGTAATTAACTAGGTGTTATGCTTTTCTCTTAATTAATGTTTATAGTTTTATTTAACTATATAGGGTGTGTTAGTATCTCTTTTGTGTTTTCTAGCATGTATAGTGTGATACTATTACTAGGAGTGTGTTAGCTCTTTATAGCACTTTGGAAAAAGTTTAGTATTGCATTTAGTTATCTAGTGTTAATATTACTAGGGTAGTATTTTCCTAGATTCTCCTAGTTAATAGGACTTGTTTTAGTAGAAAATCCTTAGTGTGACGTTTGTTTTAGTTAGTATTGCTAGATCATCAGTAGCATGCCGTATTGCTACTGGTTTGATAACATGTTAGGAAGAGTTTAGTGTTGCTTGTGTTTATTAGGGAGTAATATCACTAGTATGGATATTCCCTAGAATTTCCTGGAGTTTAGGAATTGTTTGTGGATAAAATCATTTGTGTGCATAATTTTAGAAATGATGTTTGAACATCAGTAGCCTTTCATAGCTACTGATATTGTAGCATGTCATCCCTTGCTAGCTATTATTTGGCCCTAGCTTGTGTATAAGTGTTAGACCACTGATTAGTAAAAGGCCCTTGTAAGTGTAGATCCTAGTTGTTGCTTGAATAATTAGTTTGATGCTTGTGGTTGTTATCTGTCTGTGCACCACTTGTGGTTTTGTTGGTGTATTGATTGTTGTTTATTTCCCTGTTTGCGACGCTAGATAATAACGCTACCGGAGTGGTATCTGGAGAGAATTGATCGAGGAAGGATGGGATTTTTATTATATTGATCAACAAGGAGAAATCCAGGGACATTATGCTGAAACCAGGCAAGCTACTTCACTGAGCTTGCATCTATATACATCTATTTTGATTTACCTGTTTTACTATAAATAGCATAATGATTTATGTGGTGTTGCCACGAAAGCTATGATTTTGAAAACCCTTTTCCAAAATTACATGTATATTATTGAGACACCGATATAGAGGTGTCAATGGTCTACAACGATTTCGAAATGAATTTGTTTTACTCCAAAGCCTTCTATGAAAATCTTTTGGTGGGTTACGAACCACCCAAGTTTTGTTAAAAGTATTTTGCTATGAAAATTGGAAATGATTGTGAAAACCTTTTCAAAGTTTATGAAAAACTATTTTGCCACTCTATGTAGAAAGATCAGTTGTTTATATAAAACTATAGGATGGGAAAATCCATTGTTTTTACAAAACTCCTTTGAAAATCCTTGGATGGATTTGGTATGCCGAGATGTCGGTATGGAAGTGGAAAAAGTGTATGGTGATGTTTATGAAAAATGCACATTGTGTCTTTGTACTATGACTACCAGCCGATAACCTGTGCGACCACATTTACCCACATATGGGCAAGGGCGTAGTCATATAATTTGCTCGTGTTAGTACTGGATGCCTCAATAACGAGGATAACCTCGTTCCATGAGGGGATGGTCTGAGGACCTACCCCCTGACCTGGGTCCTCTTAATAGAAGTCTACCGGAAGCCGGTATGAGCGTAAAGAAGAAGAGGATTGAAGGGCTCCCTTGGGTCCGCCGGACAGAACTACGAGTCCTCACACTTAGTTTCTGAGGATTTAAGTGTCGATGGAAAGTGTCGTAGAGGCAGGGTCCTATACTAGCATGAGCAAAGGACAGGCTATGGCCGGGAACTCAACTTCGCATACCCTGGTATGGCGGGACGTGGCTGACACGATGAGTGACCGGATGGGTGTGGGAAAAGCGTGCTACCTCTGCAGAGGGTAAAACTATTCGAATAGCCGAGTCCTCGGATATGGACAGTTGGGAGGCTGTCCTAAGACCATGTGCAAGTTTTACAAAGTTTTGGGTTTGAAAGGAAAATGAGTGGAAATTGTTTTATGCAACTATACCGAGGGTATGGTATGAGGTTGCTGGTAAAATAAGTAACCATGAAGGGGTATGATCAGAAACCAGGAGGTTTCGGAGAAGGGACAAGATGGTGATTTTCGAGGAAAAAGTTTTAAAGGGTTTTCTCACCTTTTAAAACGAAGGTATATTTTCGGGAAAAAGGTTTAAAAAGACTTCTTACCTTTTTCAACAAAGGTAGGTGAGAAAACTACTTTCCAAAATGTTTTGTCTTCAACAGGATTACAAATCTACTCTTCCCTTTTTAAATAAAGATATAGTGATGTTTTCCTAAAAATAAAAGTCTTTTAAAATTAAAAACTAGTGCATGCTCCTGTTGGGGTAGCTTGCGAGTACAATCAAATGTACTCATATTGGTTTCGTCCCTGGCTATTGTCTTAGCCAGATTGTGGAAGAAGAAGCAGTTCGAAGAAGAGGAGTTCACTGACGTCCTTGCGAACTAGGGCGCTTCCCAGTCAGCTGCCTGTAGGGTTAAGGCGAATGACTTGGGCTCCACGTTGTTTGGTGATTCCGCTGCAAGCACCTGATGAAGCTGATCACTTCCATCAAGTAAGTAAATAAATTCGGTATGTATGGATGTTCTTTGGTTACCAAGTTTAATTGTGCTTCAGCGACGCACTGATCATGGGATCGCTGATATGTAGGCACAAGGGTATTTCGGACAGTTAGTCCGGGGTCCCCACAGACTTGGTATCAGAGCCATCCTGACTGTAACAGACCTTAGTTAGCATGGACGTTAGTTAGGAAAGCAAATATTTTGTTAAAAATATATTAATACCAAAAATATACTTTATCTAGGGAAGTCCAAAAATGACTTCCACTCTTCTCATCTTCTCAATAATTTCTGAGTCTTACCCTTCTATTTTAAGATTTACCAAGGATTTCTCTACTCCCTCTTACCCGTTCAAAATACTTGACGATGAACCCAAAGGAGACCTAATTAGCTAGCACCTACAAGAAGAAGCCTCCATCTTGAATATTCAACATTCAACATCAAGGTGATTGATCTGCAAATGCCAAGATCATCGATATCAACAAAGCAAGAGACTTCCGAAGACCTTCGCTCAACGTCAACAATTCTACTCAAGTTGCAACCTCGACAATCTCAAGTATTCCAGCTGAAGCCTAAGGTGATGAAATGAAGACTTCATCAACCATGTATAACCAAGGCCCCTAGGAAAAACATATGATAGGAACTTTAGTTATATTGCCCGACTACCACGAGTATTAGGTGTCCATTGGTACTAAATGTACCTTGTGTGTTGTTTGTCTGTGAAGTTCTTTGCTTGTGTGTGCTCTGTTTGTGTGATGTTTTTCATGTGTGTTTCACAATCACGCCTTGTCGGCAGCACAAAGTAATTTCAAAAATTTCTCCTTATTATAAAACTCCTTTTGTCACCTAACCAAAAACCATTCTTGACCTCTTGTCCATAGCTGCACCTTGTTGTAGATGTAAACCGCCTAGGAAAATCTTCTAAGATATTTTCCCTCTCATCTAAACCATCTCCCGTGAGAACTGACAGTTCCGCAAGATACAAAAGACCCCCGATCTTTAACCAAATAGCCTGAGATTTTTGCAACCTAACCGGCAAGTCATTCATGCACCATCTGGAGCAAGTGCGTGAAGATCTCGAAGGAAACTGCAATTTTATGCCAACCTCGTGACGGCACGAGCCTCATCTCGCCAAATTAACTTGTGAAATTACAAGAATGACACACTAACTTGTCGTATCTAACTTAAGAAGGACACCTGACCTAAGTAACCACGACAGTACTAACTTATAACTCAGGGCTGCATGCCTTGACAAGAAACGAAGACATAAGGAGACTCATTTCGGATTTGTAACTAGAGGAACTCAAGGAGTGCATAAGAGTTTCTACGAAGATTCGAGCTCAGAGACCACAAGAAGGAGGAACTACGACAAGAAGACATTGAAGAAAGATTTCTTAGGTTGGCAAAGAAGTAATATACCAGACTATCATTGAGTATTTGGAAACTCTTATATCAGAATCTATTATTCTTAATCTCTCAAGAAATAGTGTGATATTCCAATGTTCGTGTTATATAGAAGTAGTTTGGTAACAAGCCTCATGAACTTGTTAACAAATCACTTCTGTATACTCTAACAATTGAGTGTCATATACAAATAAACGGAATGTCAGATAATCCGTACATCTCAGCCTCTGGAATATGAAAAGTGGTTTGATGACAAGACTAGCTACCTTGTTAACAAATCCTTCTTGTATGACTAAGGCAATTCGATGTCATAAAGGACACCCACATTCTTATACAACTAACTGATAGAAATCATCGATCCACACCCCAAACCACCTACCTCTAGAATCCTTGAATTAATTTTAGACTCCCCCGAAACCTCTGGACACTCTACTCTACCCCTGAAGATTCTTATGAAGCTTTGTGAAGCCCAAGAACAAGGAAGTCAACCACGACGTCTCTCCTCTACCCAACCGAAGAAGTACAAGAACGAAGAAAATTTATCCAGCGACATCCAAGAAGACCCAAACGCCGGAAGCACCTGCTGTGGACGACAATCAACCACCGAACAAGCTCCGGTGCAACTAGAAGTTTTAGCGTCCTCCTACTAACTAGAAACCGGGGAGAGTCAAGTCTACGGACTTGACGCATCCTGAGAACCACGCGTCCCCATCTGCGACCCTCGTAAGGAGACAATATCAGGAAGTGATCTCTGCACCCAAACCCAAGCACCGAAGAGCGACACCCAAGATGAAGATCGTCATGCTACTCAAGAAGAACGATGCCTCCAATTCAACACCAGCTGCAACATGACCCCTCAAGATCCCTTTTTAAGGGGGGAAGACGTGCACCACGATTACCAGAACAGGTTAATAATTAGTTCCTTGCGCCTTAGCCTTGTAGTATCTGGAAGAAATCCACCAAAACTATCCATCAGCATCAACCATCAAGTCACCCCATCATCACAGACTTGGGCTCATCAGAGAATATTATCAACAGAGAAAGCCCTCGCAACACCAAGTGGACAAGATCTCACCTGGCAACCTCACTAAAGAAGCCTCGACCTCGAAAGTATAGTCAGCCCAAAAACTGTGCCCTCGTACTCCCATGTACCCCCGGGCAAATCTCGAGGACGAGATTTATTTTAAGGGGGGAAGGATCTGTAACATCCCAAATTTTGGAACCAAGAAAAACTTAGTTTTACCAGACCCCAAAATTCAGAACCAACAAAAACTTTTTGAAATGTTGCACTGATGATTGTGTTTCCCTTCCCATTTCTATGTTGGACCTTGTGTGACTGTTGTTTAAGTTGTTTGAGTAGTAAGTATTAACCTGAGAACCCAACTAAGAGAAAAAATATTTAACCTTGGTGATCATGTTATGACAAGAAAATATTCCATATATCTTTTCCATTCTTATTTTAGCCAAAGTCCATTTCAATGATGCTTGGTTTAGCAACAACCAAAATACCCACCCTTGAGAAAGTAAAAGTATTTCCAAAATTATGGGGATCTATATGATACCTCCTACCTATTTTTCAACCTTGTTATTTTGCATGTGTATGCAACTCCCATTTTATAAACTCTGATTTCCACTCCATCTGAAAATAACACTGGTGGGAAATATATTACCCCACATATTTCCTTTCTCAAATCTTTTTGAAAAATTATTAAGTTATGAGTGGAGATATTTCTTAAACATCATCTTGTCATAATTAAGAGTGGTCACTTTAACCCAAGGTATCATTGTGGAAATGGTGGTGTGATTAATTCTGGTGGTTTGATTGAGTGGTCTTGATTTTGTGTTGTTGATCTTGTGGTGATTAATTGCTTGTGTGGTTAATTAATCAAATGTTGCTTGAACATTAAACAAAACACTCGTAATAACCAAATATGGGTTGTGAATTAAATCACAACAAGACCTCTAGAATCATCCACACACTCCAAATAAAATCTTGATTAAAGGAAATGATCCTATCTAATTTCCTTCTCTACCTATTTCTCTATTTTGTTATAACAACTATTTTTATTTATAAAATCCAGGAATGAGATGATGACCATCTCATTATCATATCACTCTCTCCTCAAAATATCTAATCCCCAATTTCCAAAGATAATTCAAATTGTCAAATTTGGGTTTGTCCAAAAATGACATATTTAAAAATCTATGAACAAATGATGTTCAAAACATTTTATTTTGACCTCCCACTTTTTGTGGAGCCTCTAAATGCTAAGAAAAGTCCACTCAAATAATTTCAGAATTTTCTAAAATGTTTTAGGGCCCCAATAAAATCCCTAAACAGCTACTGGATTAAAAAGGAGATAAAAGAAAACAGAACAAAAAAAAGGAGAAAAGAAAGGCAGGGACGTTTTTGCAAAAGACTCTTCTTCTTCCTGTAGCTGGTAGCAGCTCGGCGTGCTCCAGTGGCAACCTGCCACCGTTCTCCACGCCGCCGTGCTCCCTCCTGCAAGTCACCGTTGCCGTGCTCCCCTGCCCGCCCTGCCGTGGATGCCGACGGCACCCTTCTCCACCACGGCACCCCAGCACGCATGGCTCGCCCTAGTCACTCCCTGACACCCGTTGTCCCCACGGACATGCTCACGTCACCCCTGCCGGCCCACGCTGCCGCCAGTTTTCCGTCGAGCACAATGCGTGCGCAACGGCCCCCTACCACCCCGAGCTCACCATGGACCCCTCTCTGCACTCACCTCGCCCCCGTTGACCTAACACCGTCCGTAGACGCTGCTGCACCGCCCAGACAGCCAATGGCGCACTCCCTCGACCCCTAGCTCCACCCTGGACTGAGACCACCGTGCGCCCATCTCCGGCTATAAAAAGCCACCCGAGCCCTCACTCACCCCCACACCACCACTGCTCTCTCCATCTGCCTCTCACTCACTCTCCTCTCCTCACGCTCTCATGCACCGCCAAAAGGGCCGGCACACCTCTGCAGCCTCGCTGCCATGGTCGGGCGTGCCCACTCCGACCGCAGCCGGAGGTTGAAGATGGCCGTGCTACCACCCTCTCCCTCTCCTATCTCTCCCTAACCCTCTGCAGTTCATGCCCGCCCCCGCACACTCACACCCGCATCTTTTCTTGCACAGGGACGCTTCTAGGAGCTCGCCGTTGAGGTGCCAATGCCGTGGTTGCTGCACAGCTTGCCGTCGCCGTACAGGACTTCTCCGGCCATTTGTCCACCACCCCCAGGACGCCCTCGACCTTCCCCAACTCCCTGCACCTCTCCTGCACCATCCCCATCGCCCCTAGCAGCTCCCACGGTGAGAAATCCAGCCGCCGAGGCCTCCATTTCTGTTTCCTGTGCGTTCCCGCGTCGTGAGGTTGAAGAGGCACCTGGGCCGTTGATCTCTTGATCAGTGGTTGCATGCAGGCTGCATGCACTGCTCTCTTTAAATTGCATTGTTTCGAATCTCTTCACTGGACCCTCACTAAAACTCGTGTAGATTTTGTTTTAGAAGTCCAACATTTATGAACTAAAATTCCATGAAAAGCTTATAAAATTTCCTGGCTAATGGAGTTGGTCTCACTCAAAAATATTTATCAGGCTAAGAGCAGTTCAAAGTTGGCCACAGAAACTTTTCTGGACTAAATGATTTTTAGAGCTTGATTTAAAATGCCAAATGAGTTGAATCCAATTGTGTTGTCTTTTGTATGACTAGGATAATCTGTGCCAATTTGTTCATGATTTTAGGAGTTGCAGAATAGGCTGAGAAATGATTTAGTAGTTTTCCTTTTTCTGTTTATTCTTTTCTGTGTAGGTCTGTTCTGTCCTCTTAGTTTAATTCTGAATAAAATAGTCAAATTGCTTATTTGTGCAAACCAAAAATCATGGAGGTACCCTAGCATGTTCCTAACCAGATCCAAGTGGTAGATCCACTTTTGGATAAATATTTTTGGAGAATTAAAATGTGAAACAGAACCACTGCTTTTAGCCAAAACTCTAATAACTATTTTTATAAGATAGCTAAATTTACAAACTCAACTGTTTTGAGAAGCCCTAAGTGATACCTAGCAGTAGCAATTGGCCTCTTATGCAAATGAACTTCCAATGTAAAATGGCTTGCAATTTGGTATGTGACCAGAGAGCTCTTTTAGGATTTTTGTAAATTGTTTGGTGATGATTTTTGTGTGAATCCACTTGTGTGATCTTCTGTATGATTAGGAGTACCTAATCCTAGCTTGGTGTGATTTTTAGAGCTATAGATTATTTTTGGTGTATTTAACTAGGTGTTATGCTTTTCTGTTAATTAATGTTTATAGTTTATTTAACTATATAGGGTGTGTTAGTATCTCTTTTGTGTTTTCTAGCATGTATAAGTGTGATAATTACTAGGAGTGTGTTAGCTCTTTATATAGCATTTTGGAAAAAGTTTAGTATTGCATTTAGTTATCTAGTGTTAATATTACTAGGGTAGTATTTTCCTAGATTCTCCTAGGTAATAGGACTTGTTTTAGTAGAAAATCCTTAGTGTGACGTTTGTTTTAGTTAGTATTGCTAGATCATCAGTAGCATGCCGTATTGCTACTGGTTTGATAACATGTTAGGAAGAGTTTAGTGTTGCTTGTGCTTATTAGGGAGTAATATCACTAGTATGGATATTCCCTAGAATTTCCTGAGTTTAGGAATTGTTTGTGGATAAAATCATTTGTGTGCATAATTTTAGAAATGATGTTTGAACATCAGTAGCCTTTCATAGCTACTGATATTGTAGCATGTCATCCCTTGCTACCTATTATTTGGCCCTAGCTTGTGTATAAGTGTTAGACCACTGATTAGTAAAAGGCCCTTGTAAGTGTAGATCCTAGTTTGTTGCTTGAATAATTAGTTTGATGCTTGTGGTTGTTATCTGTCTGTGCACCACTTGTGGTTTTGTTGGTGTATTGATTGTTGTTTATTTCCCTGTTTGCGACGCTAGATAATAACGCTACCGGAGTGGTATCTGGAGAGAATTGATCGAGAAGGATGGGATTTTTATTATATTGATCGACAAGGAGAAATCCAGGGACATTATGCTGAAACCAGGCAAGCTACTTCACTGAGCTTGCATCTATATACATCTATTTTGATTTACCTGTTTTACTATAAATAGCATAAATGATTTATGTGGTGTTGCCACGAAAGCTATGATTTTGAAAACCCTTTTCCAAAATTACAGTATATTATTGAGACACCGATATAGAGGTGTCAATGGTCTACAACGATTTCGAAATGAATTTGTTTTACTCCAAAGCCTTCTATGAAAATCTTTTGGTGGGTTACGAACCACCCAAGTTTTGATTAAAAGTATTTTGCTATGAAAATTGGAAATGATTGTGAAAACCTTTTCAAGAGTTTATGAAAAACTATTTTGCCACTCTATGTAGAAAGATCAGTTGTTTATATAAAACTATAGGATGGGAAAATCCATTGTTTTTCAAAACTCCTTTGAAAATCCTTGGATGGATTTTGGTATGCCGAGATGTCGGTATGGAAGTGGAAAAATTGTAGTATGGTGATGTTTATGAAAAATGCACATTGTGTCTTTGTACTATGACTACCAGCCGATAACCTGTGCGACCACATTTACCCACATATGGGCAAGGGCGTAGTCATATAATTTGCTCGTGTTAGTACTGGATGCCTCAATAACGAGGATAACCTCGTTCCATGAGGGGATGGTCTGAGGACCTACCCCCTGACCTGGGTCCTCTTAATAGAAGTCTACCGGAAGCCGGTATGAGCGTAAAGAAGAAAGAGGATTGAAGGGCTCCCTTGGGTCCGCCGGACAGAACTACGAGTCCTCACACTTAGTTTCTGAGGATTTAAGTGTCGATGGAAAGTGTCGTAGAGGCAGGGTCCTATACTAGCATGAGCAAAGGACAGGCTATGGCCGGGAACTCAACTTCGCATACCCTGGTATGGCGGGACGTGGCTGACACGATGAGTGACCGGATGGGTGTGGGAAAAGCGTGCTACCTCTGCAGAGGGTAAAACTATTCGAATAGCCGAGTCCTCGGATATGGACAGTTGGGAGGCTGTCCTAAGACCATGTGCAAGTTTTACAAAGTTTTGGGTTTGAAAGGAAAATGAGTGGAAATTGTTTTATGCAACTATACCGAGGGTATGGTATGAGGTTGCTGGTAAAATAAGTAACCATGAAGGGTATGATCAGAAACCAGGAGGTTTCGGAGGAAGGGACAAGATGGTGATTTTCGAGGAAAAAGTTTTAAAGGGTTTTCTCACCTTTTAAAACGAAGGTATATTTTCGGGAAAAAGGTTTAAAAAGACTTCTTACCTTTTTCAACAAAGGTAGGTGAGAAAACTACTTTCCAAAATGTTTTGTCTTCAACAGGATTACAAATCTACTCTTCCCTTTTTAAATAAAGATATAGTGATGTTTTCCTAAAAATAAAAGTCTTTTAAAATTAAAAACTAGTGCATGCTCCTGTTGGGGTAGCTTGCGAGTACAATCAAATGTACTCATATTGGTTTCGTCCCTGGCTATTGTCTTAGCCAGATTGTGGAAGAAGAAGCAGTTCGAAGAAGAGGAGTTCACTGACGTCCTTGCGAACTAGGGCGCTTCCCAGTCAGCTGCCTGTAGGGTTAAGGCGAATGGCTTGGGCTCCACGTTGTTTGGTGATTCCGCTGCAAGCACCTGATGAAGCTGATCACTTCCATCAAGTAAGTAAATAAATTCGGTATGTATGGATGTTCTTTGGTTACCAAGTTTAATTGTGCTTCAGCGACGCACTGATCATGGGATCGCTGATATGTAGGCACAAGGGTATTTCGGACAGTTAGTCCGGGGTCCCCACAGAGACCCCTCTCGTCGTCGTGTCCTCGAGGGAGATGGCCCGCGAGGTGCTCAGGAGGCACGACGCCAACTTCGCCACCCGCCCAGGCTCCTCGCCGGGGAGTGTAAGGGGTCTAGGATGAACACAACGACGAAGCTATGAGTTGTAGTGGTCTCAATCGATCTGATACACACTCTGCGTCACGCAGGAGTAGAATCGCGAGCTCGCAGGCTCGGAGAAGAGAGAAGGGGATTCCCAGTCAGGACTAGACGATAAACAAAACATGCCGATCTCGATCTCCAGGACAGAGCTAAGTAGCTGGCGTCGTCTTGTCCTTCTGGGCCGTGGGCCTTGCCTCCAACTGGACCGTGCGCGTTGCTCGCTTATGTGCCGCTCGTGTCGCCACCTTGAGTGCTGCCGGTAGGTGTAGTGTCGTGACATCTCCCCCTCCTTCAGCAGCGGCTTGACCCCAAGCCGCAGTAGACGGGAACGAGTCGACGATGGTGTGGACGTTCTCCCAGGTCGCCATGGCTGCCGGTAAGCCACTCCAGCGGACTTGTACTTGCGGCACCAGCTTGCTCCCACGACGCACCATGCGCTCCGCCAACACTGCTTCAGGGTGAACAGCAACCTGCAACAAGGATATAGGCAGGGTAGAAGTTGCCACTTCGTCAGGTTTCAGACCTTTTTTGAGCTGTGAAACGTGAACCACGGGATGGATGCGCGATGAAGGCGGCAACTGGAGCTTGTAAGCTACTGGTCCAACACGCTGGAGAATGAGATATGGCCCAAAAAACTTGAAACCCAATTTCTGAGATGATCTTCTTTCCACTGATGACTGCACATATGGTTGCAACCTCAAGTATACATAATCTCCCACTGCAAACTGTCTCTCACAGCGATTTTTGTCCGCCTGATGTTTCATGCGCTGCTGAGCTCGCTCCAGGTGCTGCCTAATGATAGGAGCCATTGCTGCTCTTTCTTTCAACCAAACTTCCACATCTGTGTGCCCTGGTAAAGAAGCATTCTCCACCGCAAAGTGTCGTGGCTGGCGTCCGTAAAGAACTTCAAACGGCGACCGTCCCAAAGCAGAATGGAAGGTGGAATTGTACCAATATTCTGCTTGTGGCAACCATTTAGCCCACTGTTCCGGCTTGGAATGCACTAGACAACGCAAGTATGTTTCTAGGCATTGGTTTAGTCTCTCTGTTTGGCCATCAGTTTGCGGGTGATACGAAGAGCTTAAGTTCAGCGTTGTGTCAGCCAATTTGAACAGGTGTTGCCAAAAATTGCTGATGAATACCTTGTCTCTATCTGAGATAATTACCTGTGGCATCCCATGATTTTTGTACACATTATCCATGAAGAGCTGTGCAATTGTGGTTGCAGTGAATGGATGTTTGACTGGGATAAAATGGCCAAATTTCGTGTATTTATCCACTACCACCAAGATGGCGTCATACTTGTTGGACTTCGGTAAGCCTTCCACGAAGTCGAGGCTGACAGTGTGCCATGCAGATGGAGGTATTTTGTGTGGATAGAGTTTCCCTGGAAGTCGTACATGTTCTGACTTTGCTTGTTTGCAAATTGTGCACTGAGCCACATACTGCAAAACTGTATTTTTCAACCCTGGCCACGCAAAGAGCTGCTTCACCTTTTGGTAAGTAGCCAATGTTCCTGAATGGCCTCCCAGGCCACTGCTATGCAGTGCCAACAAGACCGCTGAGTGTGCTTCGCTGTTGCTGCCCAACCACACTCGACCTTTGAAACGAATTATCCCATCTTGCAGTGAAAATCCACTGTCATTCTGTCCAGTCACACTAAGTTCAGTTAGCAGTGCTTTTGCCCTAGCGTCTTGTTGGTATCCCTCAATCACTGTTTCAATCCAACGGGGCTGAACTTCCGAAATGGCGTTCACTCCCAGTTGTATCGGTTTCCTTGACAGAGCATCCGCTGCAGCATTAGAAATGCCTTTTTTGTACACAATTTTATACTGAAGCCCCATCAAGCGAAAGAATGCCTTCTGCTGAATTTTTGTGTTGAATTTGTGGTCTCCCAAGTGGATCAAGCTTCTGTGATCAGTATAGATGGTGAATCGTTTGTGCTGCAAATATGGCTTCCATTTCTCAATAGCCATCAATATCGCCAGACATTCTTTATCATAGATCGACAGACATTGATTCTTGACGCCAAGTGCTCTGCTGAGAAATGCAATGGGATGCCCTTGCTGCATCAGTACTGCACCAACTCCTTTCTCACAAGCGTCAGTCTCAAGCACGAATTCCTTGGTAAAATCTGGTAGGGCTAAAACAGGGGCTTTCACCAGGGCTTGCTTGATTGCTAGAAATGATGCATTCACATCTGATGTCCAAATGAAAGGAATGTTTTTCTTCAGAAGGTTTGTCAATGGCCGGCACAGCAGACCAAACAGTTCAATGAATTTCCTATAATAACCTGCTAACCCCAGAAATCCCCTTAATTCCTTCAATGTCATCGGTTGCGGCCAGTTTAACACTGCTTCTATTTTGCTTGGGTCGGTGGACACTCCATCAGCACTGATAATATGCCCCAAGTATTCCAACGATTTCTGGGCAAATGAACATTTGGACTTCTTCACATATAATTGGTTTGCTTCTAGCAACCGAAACACAGCCCTTAAGTGCTGCTGGTGTTCCTCCAGTGTCTTGCTGTAGATCAGTATGTCATCAACAAACACCAGGACAAACTGTCTAATAAACGGTGCAAACACAGTATTCATGGCTGCTTGAAATGTGGCCGGAGCTGACGTCAACCCAAAAGGCATAACTAAAAACTCGTAGTGTCCACTGTGGGTACGAAAAGCTGTTTTGCCTTCATCTGTTTCTGACAGTCGAATTTGGTGATATCCAGAGCGCAAGTCCAGCTTGGTGAAGTAATGAGCACCAGACAATTCATCTAATAATTCATCCACAACGGGCATGGGATATCGGTCCTTCACAGTCACAGCATTTAAATGCCTGTAGTCGACACAAAATCGCCATGTGCCGTCCTTCTTTTTCACCAGTAACACCGGTGAAGCATATGGGCTGCGGCTTGCTCTGATGATGCCTTGATTCAGCATGTCTTTAATCTGTCTTTCAATCTCATTTTTCTGTTGCGGTGAGTACCGATACGGTTTCACATTTACAGGTTGCACCCCCGGCAGTAGTGTAATGTGATGATCATACTCACGGTGTGGTGGCAACCCCGAAGGAGTTTGAAAGCATTTAGAGAATTCTTGCACAACTTCTTCAATTTCAATAGGCACCACCTCCACTGTGGCTGCATCCAAGTTATTCAACTGCACCACATGTTCAAGAGCTCCTTCCTTGGCCAGTAACTGTATTTCAGATAGTGATATCGGTTCACATTGCTGAACATTGGATTTCACCCCTTTAATCTCCACACGCATACCATTGAGCTTGTAACGTAATGTTTTTCGTGCCCAATCCACCCACATCGGTGGTAAGCTCTCCAGCCAGTCCATGCCAAGTACCATATCATAGCCAGGCACAGTAAACACTCGAAATGATGTAGTGTATTGCTGACCTTGACACGACCAATGTACATCAGGAGCTGCCGTGTTGATTTCTGTTTTTCTTCCATCAGCAACTGCAACTTTCACTGTTGGTATGATCTTGGTTTGTAAGCCCAAGTGTTCCACTGTTTCTGCACTAACAAAGCTGCCTGCACTGCCAGAATCAATCAACAATAAAATCTGTTGCCCCTTGCATTCCCCTTGCAACTTGATGCTTTTCTTGGACTGAACTCCCTCCATAGCACAGATTGAAATATGTGTCAACGGTTCTTCCTCACTGGATGAGTTCTTCTCCACCTCACTTCCAGAGCTCTCCCATTGCATTGCTGCCAATAGCTCTTCTACCACATTGAGTGGCACAGATTTGTTACATATGTGGCCCGGATGGTATTTGTCACCACACGTGAAACATTCTCCACGAGCTCGTCTCAGATCTCGCAGTTTCTTGATCTTGTCATCCCATGGTGGCTTGGGTTTTGATCTGTCATCGGTTGATTTGCCTTGATCAGCGCTTGTTGTGGTAAAAATCCCTTTTCCTGGATATCCAGTCTTGGAGTAAGAGGCCTTGTACTCGTGCTTGTACTTGTTGGTGGAGTAGCCCCGAGTTTCTTCAAGCATTTCCTCCTGTTTTTCAGCAAGAGCTAACGCAGCATCAACTGTTCGAGGGTTATGCAGCTTAATAGCTCTTTGAATATCTCTTTTAAGGCCACAGATAAATTTCGTGACAAAGAAAGCTTCATCATAGTGTTTATTGTATATCAGAATTTTATGTCTAATGCCCTCAAATTTATGGTAGTAACCCTCGACAGTATCAGTTTGTTTACATCTCTCCAATGCTTCTAGATGCTTATAGTGCTTATCTTTACCAAATTTGGAATGAACAGCTACACAAAGCTCTTCCCAACTCTCAACCTCATGCTCAGCTTCATAAGTTTGCAACCATAAAGCTGCATTCCAGTGAAATGCATGGTAGCAAAGCTAGCCCAAGTCTCACGGCTGACATCATAGAGACTAAAGTATTTTTCGCTAGTTTGTTTCCACCACTTAGGATTGTCACCATCAAACTTAGGGAAATCAGTTTTAGGTGGCCTAGATGATCTACCATGGTTAAATCTAGATGCAGAATATGGTGTATCACAATAAGCATCAGAAGGAGCACCCAAATCAAAACGGACAGGGGTGTGTGGAGTAGCACGCGTACCCTTGTCCAGGGCATGTGTCTGTGCACGAGAGGCATCAGTCACGTTGCCCTGGTTCAGTGTGTCGTCGCCGTGCCATTTAGGCCGAGTGATGTTTACTGGTGGCAGGTTGGGGGTGGCCTCCAGTGCCGTCACTCTTGCTCCCATCTCGTCCATCGACTGCCTGAGATCCTTCACCGCAGTGTCCACTTTGGGCATCCACTGGTTTAAGCTCTTCAAGGTGTCGGAGATGGAAAGGATCGAGACAGAGGTCTCTGCACCTTGCTTCCGCAGCTCCCCCATGTCTGCCTGCAACTTGTCCATGATGACGACGTCGCACTGGTTCCAGACCGCGTCCGATGATGCCAACGCCTGCCGCCGCCGCCGTGATGCGCCTCCAATGGCGCCGTATCCGAGCTCGTCGACGCGGAATTTTACCAATCACAGAAGTACCTGTGACCAACCGCTCAAGGACCACCCAGATCACGCCGCTAGCAGGGAGGAGGCAGGCCAGAGGAATTTTAGAAGAGATCCAAACCCCTGCGCCCCCAATCAACCTGAAATCGCCGCCGGTACCCCTCGAACTCGAATTGGGAGTGGAAATTTTGTGGAAGCCTCGATCTATGGCTCTGATACCATATGTAAGGGGTCTAGGATGAACACAACGACGAAGCTATGAGTTGTAGTGGTCTCAATCGATCTGATACACACTCCGCGTCACGCAGGAGTAGAATCGCGAGCTCGCAGGCTCGGAGAAGAGAGAAGGGGATTCCCAGTCGGGTCTAGACGATAAACAAAACATGCCGATCTCGATCTCCAGGACAGAGCTAAGTAGCTGGCATCGTCTTGTCCTTCTGGGCCGTGGGCCTTGCCTCCAACTGGACCGTGCGCGTTGCTCGCTTATGTGCCGCTCGTGTCGCCACCTTGAGTGCTGCCGGTAGGTGTAGTGTCGTGACAGGGAGATCGTGCTCTACGACTGTGCCGACATCCTCTTCTCGCCCTCCGGCACCTACTGGCGCAAGCTCCGGCAGCTCTGCGCCGCCGAGATACTGAGCCCCAACCGTGTCCTTTCCTTCCGGTACATCAGAGAACAAGAGGTACGGTCGTTCGTCTTCACCAAAGTGTTACATGCACACACTTACAGCTAGGAATATCGATCTTGCATTGTGCCAGTATTAATTCTACGTACCCCGACTACATGTACGGTCACAATCATCTGCTAACGTCAAAGTGTTACAGAGGATCGGATCCTAGCTAAGTCAACTGTGAGAGATTATTACAACCCGAACCCTGACTTAAGTTGTATGCAGGTGAGGAGTCACGTAGAAGACATCCATGCGGCCGGGCCATCAACGCCGGTGGACGTCACCATGACTTTCTACGGCCTAGCTATCGGCATCGTCTCCCGCGCATCCTTCGGAAAAAGGCAGAGGAAGAGGAGCGCCCAAGAGTTCCTCTCGGCGATCAAGTCCGGGGTCGCACTGGCCAGCGGCTTCAAAATCCCCGACCTTTTCCCGACATGGCGCTCCACGCTCGCCACGGCGACCGGCATGCGCCACACCCTGGAGAATGTCCACAGGACGGTGGACTCCACCATGAACGAGGTCATAGAAGAGAGGAAATGCGTGCGAGCGAGTTGCGGCGCGTCGGCCTCGGCAGTGGAGGAGAACCTGGTCGATGTTCTCATCGGCCTGCAAGAGAAAGGCGGCCTAGGGTTCCGCCTAACCACGAACAGCATCAAGGGCGTCATACTTGACATGTTCGTCGCTGGAACTGGCACCTTGGCGTCGTCGCTTGACTGGGGCATGTCGGAGCTGATGCGGAACCGGAGGGTGATGGGCAAGCTGCAGCGCGAGATCCGGGAGGCATTCCGCGGCAGGGAGACCATCGGTGAGGCCGACATGGAGGCAGTCCGTCTCCCCTACCTGAAGCTCGTCATCAGGGAGAACCTCAGGCTGCACCCTCCGGTGCCACTCCTGGTGCCCCGGGAAAGCATCCAGGCGTGTGAGGTCGACGGGTACATGATACCGGCTGGTTCGCGCATCATTGTAAATGCCTGGGCCATTGGGAGAGATCCAAGATACTGGGAGGACCCTGAGGAATTCAAGCCGGAGCGGTTCGAACATAGCACCATCGATTTCATGGGGAGCGACTACGAGTTTCTGCCGTTCGGGGCCGGCCGGAGGATGTGCCCGGGCGTTTCCTATGCGCTCCCCGTCTTTTAAACTAAAGACAACTTTATTGCCCTTCTTTATAAAGAAAGCAGCAATTGTTTTTACAGCGAGGTGAGGCCAGAGGCAAACACCCAGAACCGCAAAACAACACAACCCGAACACAACACCCAGAAAAGTAAAGAGTTTAGTAGCAGGCCATAACCCGGCTCCAGGTAAACGAGAATAAAAAGCAGGAAACAACAGCCACCGATGAAGCATGTCAAGATCAGCCAATGCCACTACGCCTGGTGATCAAGACTTGCAGTCTTCTCGTTGTGTTCGTCAAATCTTCAACAATCTTCTCCCAGCTTCCAGTAAGGCTTCCCGGCAGCAAGCACTTCCACTGATTCATCAAAGAAGACATTTGGCACACATTAGTTAGAGGGTTCGAAACCAAATTGTCATTGAAAACATAGTCATTCCGGGCCAACCAAATCACCCAGGCAGCGGCACCGAAGATTGCCCAGGTAGTAAGATTGCTCTTACTACCAGAAGGCTTCAAAGAGATTTCAAGGAAATCATCAAAGGAGAACGGCGGTCTATCCCAGCCGAAAGTTTCTTTCAAAGCCCACCACAAGAAATGAGACAAGGGACATTGAAAAATAAGATGAGCCGCTGTTTCGCTCTCACCACAGAGCTTACAGACAGGGTCACCCGGCCAGCCTTTGCTTTTCAAGTCTGCTGTCACTTGGATGCGTCCTCTCCAACACATCCAGGTAAAGATTTTTATTTTTAAAGGCATTTTTGCCTTCCACATTTCCTTCATACGGGCATCAAGAACCCCTCTGTCTGAAAGAGCGCGATAAAGCGATTTAGACGAGTAAGCTTCATTCTTATTCATCGTCCAGTACCCAACATCTTGGTCCAAGGTAAGCTGCACTTCTCTTAATAGAATATTCAACTCCTCCCACTCCTCACTATCCTGAGGTACAAACGAACGATGGAAGGATAAATTAAGCCCATGCGGCCTAATCACCTCCGCAACCGTAGAGTTCTGTTGATCACAACACGAGAAAATCCTGGGGAACAGATGTTTCAAAGGGACCTGTCCAAACCAGACGTCTCCCCAAAAGTTCACCTTTTTCCATTCCCTAATTTATAAGCCAAACCTTTTTTAACCCAATTTTTAATCTTGTGAAGTCCCTTCCAAAATTGGGACGCCCCAGCTTCGTCCGAAGCAAAGAAACTACCGTCAGCCATGTATTTACGACGCAGAATCCGACAACTCAGACTCTGGTCACCTCTTTCAAGTTTCATAATCCATTTGGCCAGTAGCGCAATGTTTCTGTTTTTTGTGTCCACAAACCCAATACCCCCCATATCTGTAGGTCGACACATATCCCTCCACCGCACCATATGGTATTTTCCTTGATTTCCATTCCCTTCCCAATAATAATCCGCTCTCGGAGCATCCATCTTCCGGTGTGTCCCATCCGACAACAGATAGAAACCCATCACAAAGTTGGGAACATTGCTCAGACAAGAGTCGATCAAGATTTTTCTCCCCCCTGTCGAAGCCGGCTGCCAGTCTCCCAGCTTTTTCAGGATTTTACTTGGCAAGAAATCAAAGTCAGAGGCTAACAATTTCCAAGATGAAACCGGCACTCCCAGGTATTTCATCGGGAAAGCACCCAGATTGCAATTAAACAGATTGGCTACCCTTCTCTGTTCCTCCTCATCCACCCCTAGCACCATAATTTCACTTTTATGGTAGTTGATCTTCATCCCTGACATCGCCTCATAGCAGTACAGTATCAACTTCATGGTTATCAGAGATTGCTCATCATTGTTCAGAAACAGCAAGGTGTCATCAACATACTGCAAATGCGTTACCCCTCCTTCCACCAAGTGCGGTACAAGTCCTTTTAACCTCTCATTACGCTTCGCCGCGTCAATCATGGCTCCCAGCGCTTCTCCCATTATGTTAAACAGCAACGGCGAGAGCGAATCCCCGTGCCGCAATCCTTTGTAGGTCCTAAAATATTCACCATTCTCTCCATTTAAATTGATGCATACTTTGCCCGTCTGAACTGCTTGTCTAATCCAGCTACACCAAGGTTCACCAAAACTTTTTTTCTGAAGCACATCGAACAAGAAATCCCAACGGACCTTGTCGTACGCTTTCTCAAAGTCCAGTTTCAGAATTATCCCTTGTGCATTATTTCTTCTAATCTCATGCACCACTTCGTGCAAAACCGAGACTCCCTCAAGAATATTCCGTCCAGGGATAAAAGCTGTTTGGTATTCATGGATAATCTTATCAACCACCGCAGTCAAACGCACCGTCAGGACTTTGGTAATCAATATGAAGATCACATTAAGCAGACAGATCGGTCTGA
Organism: Poa pratensis; assembly: GCA_947311845.1. Taxonomy (NCBI): domain Eukaryota; kingdom Viridiplantae; phylum Streptophyta; class Magnoliopsida; order Poales; family Poaceae; genus Poa; species Poa pratensis. The sequence continues at coordinate 60,170,677 of CAMZMU010000054.1, forward strand.
ATTGCTTAATAGTATTTGCGTCTTTAATTTTCGGAATCAGAACTATCACTCCGTAATTCAGCCTCCCCAACTGTAACCTCCCCGCATGTAACTCCTTAAACATTTCCATCACTGATTTCTTGAGTTTCGGCCAGAACTCTTTATAAAACTGCACCGAAAACCCGTCCGGGCCCGGCGCCGTATTAGTCTTCATACTTTTAAGAGCTTCTTCCACTTCTTTCAAACTAAACGGTTTAACCAAAGTATCTCTCTCCTCCTCTGAAATCCTGCCCTCGCCAGCCCAGACTCCTTCTGCAATTTTTACCACCGCAGCCAATTCTCTGCCAAACAAACCCCTGTAGTATTCATCAACATGCCTTCTTAGTTCATCAATATCTTCAATAACCTCCCCATCCTCCTCCAGAGACATGATAGAAGTTTTTCTTTTCCTACCATCTGCAATGCGCTCCCCGTCTTGCAGATGGCGCTCGTGCAACTCTGTTACCACTTCGACTGGTCTCTGCCGGAGGGCGTCGCCGAGGTGGATATGACGGTGGCGGATGGCCTCGGCCTCTGCCGCAAGTCGCCGTTGCGGCTCTGTGCCACACCGTTCGTCTCGGCGTCGAAGCACGACTAGCTAAATGTTGCATCCTTGTGCTACATTTTAGAAATATAAATCGTACTGTTCTCGAACTCTATTTCGAAACCGATGCAAAATTTAATAAACTTTATTTATACAGTACATTACTTGATTTACATGCAAGAAACTTATACTCTCTTAATCTCTTTGTATGCCTACTACAAGCAACCACCCGTCCTTTGCCCATAGAAACAAAAATGATACGAGAACAGGTCGTCGACCTGGTGGTGCAAGCGCGCACGCTGGCCACCCGAGTTCGAGCCTTGGGCTCGGGGGTGCTCATGTGGAGTCTCCTATTAAAAAATGCCATCGGTGCTAGTGCCTGGGATGGTCTCGTTTTAGAAACAAAAATGATACGCATGACATCTACTCCCTCCGTTTCAAATTAAGTGACTTGATTTTGTCTAAATATGGATGTATCTATACTTGTTAGGTGTCTAGATATATCCGTGTGTAACCAAGTGTGTGTCAATTAAATCCGAATGGAGGGAGTAGTCATCTAGAGGTAATCGCACTCGCCGTATAAAGAACCTTCTGCTTGGAAATCACACCAGCTCCGGCTAACAACGTGTGCGTGGCACGCCACGTTGAAAACTGATGCACACCTGCGGCTGGGATTCTCAGACTTACTGAGTCAAAGGCAGAGGGGAACAGTTTCTCTACCTTTGCCCAGTTCTCATCTGATCTGATCGAAAAACTGTGGCGTAGATCAAACGCTACAGAAACAACGAACAGTGTTTGCTACCACACCCTACAGTAAGTAGCACAACCAGAATTTTAAGGTTCAAGCATTCAAGGGCACTAAGTGCACAAAGTATACAAATGAAGCATCACTAGCAAAAGAGCCAAACGAGCTCAATTCGTCGCCGAAGTGGTTGCCCAACCATGAGACCTGGTGACGAGGGGTACATCATCAAATCCCATGGTTAAGGATCTAGAGTTGAGATTATGGGGAGAGAACGTGGTAGTACTGATAGTTTCGTCGGCTGACAAGCAGAGGCAAAGGTTTATCCAGGTTCAGGCCCCTCGGGTGGAGGTAAAGACCCTACTTCCTGCTTGTCTGTTATTGATCGTGTGAGATTATGCGGTTACAAGGAGGCTCCGGCGAGATGTCGATCTCGCTAAGAGCTTTGGTGGTTTGAGTATGGCTTGGTCCTAGATCGGCACCCCTCCCAGCCTTTAAATAGGCTGGGTCTCGGGAGTTCATAACCGACCTAATTTTACACGTAAGAAAGACTAAACCGACTATGCCTATGACTAATCTTGGAGGGTACTCCATCTTCTCGGGCCTTGGTCTTGGGCTTCGAATAGGCTCTTCGTTATTGGGCCTTAGTCGCCACGTGCACCAGGTACCCTCACGGTAGGGTACCCAAGATGTATACCGTTGTCAGTAGCCCCCGAGTACTTGTCTGACTCGAAGAATCGGGCATGGACTCGTTCGTAAGTGCACGTCATATGCTTTGTATTCTGTATATTATAATTGGAATTCCTGTATGAATAGCACATGTTGGCTATGTCGAGTATCACATCGACTGTGGTTTTTGCTTATGATGACCAAGGGATAATAGCTTAGCAGGCCCAGTACACTCGACGGATCGGGACTGGCTAACTACACATTCGGGTAAAACCTTACTAGCTTTCAATCAAACCCGAGTCCCCGGACTCGAATCTGGAACAGACTGGTCAGAGTCGACTAGGCCGCGGAGGTCTTACTGAGTCGATCTGCTGCATAAATTTGAATTTTACCCAACGCGTCCGTCAGGATTTTTCATCATGTCTGCTGACACGAAAAGTATAAGGATTTACGTTGCTGGAACGGTCCTCAGCCCAGCTCGAAAGTTCGGCGGGTCTTACCTTTGCACTATGCGTGCAGCATCCGAGGTATTTGCGGCGGACGCAACTCGGGAATGTTTCGAGTATGACTTTGTATATGAACTGAGTCGAGACATTTGTCGACTGACACTTTGTCGTTATTCTATCGGTGCGCGACAGCGCTCCCGATGGGAGTAGCCCCCGAGATTATGCTTTATTGCTCGCAATGGAGGATAATCTCAAAATCATTTATCTTGAGCATCTCCAGTCGAAGAATTTTTTAATACGCTCCCGATGGAAGTAATATGCCTCAGTCGAAGGAACGGTCGAGTGACCAATTTTGCCTTAACATTGCGTTTCCACACCCGAACCAAACAAGGCAATCGAATGACCGATTTGCGTTGGGTAGACTCGAATGTATTTCTGATCAAATGCTTGCAATGACGTCAGGGATGACGTTTCTGGCGACTGCGCTTCCTGACATGCGGTGGCGTGCGTTATGCTGTGATGGATGGGACGTGACACATAGGTGGGCCCATTGTGCAGCGCTGACTGAACGACGGTGCCGTTTGGACTTGATTTGACCACTCTGGCCCACTTTTTACGGAGGCGTGATGATGGCTCCTCTTTTTGCGTGCATAGTGGGCGGAGTGGCCGGCGACGGTTGCCCTCCGCGCTTGCCAGTGTATGGTAGGATTGCTCACGGAGCACACGATTCTTGTTTGAACGGTTAAGATTGCTTTCGCCTTGAGGTAAATAGGGAGGAGAACGGCGCTGGCATAATTTTTTACTAGTCATTTGCCTCCTGCGCCGCCCCTGTTGCATCTTCTTCCTCGCGCTATTCCTCCATTGTTCTTGTGCTAAAGCTTTGCGTGCGCCGCCACCTTCCCTTTGAAGATGAAGAAAGGAGCGGGCAACAAGCGTTCTGCCGCCACTGCTGCTGCCGCGACCGATGCGGCAGCAGTAAAGGGAAAGAAAACCGCGGCTAGCACATCTGCGGCTGCCGCTGGTCTGAAGAAGAGCGCCGGGGATTGGGCAAAATCCTCGATCAAGGATGCTCACCTCGTCAAGCTCCGCCAGAAGGGCCTGCTGCCACCCGAGGACAGTTAGCGGTCCGCGCTCCATCGCCCAAGGAGGTATTCCCCGAGCCTCGCGCCAATGAGCGAGTTTGTTTTGCGGAATTTCTTCCTCGAGGGTTTTCACTCCCCCTCCATGATTTTGTTCGTGTCTTATGTATGCCTATGGGGTGCAAATCCACTTTCACCCTAACGGTTATTCTGCACATTGCGTGTTTCATCACGCTCTGTGAATGTTTTCTGGGAGTTTCTCCCAGTTGGGCGTTGTGGAAGTCAATTTTCGTCGTCCGCCCAAATGTGGGAGGTGGGCGCACCTACCCCGTGGGCAGCTTCGGGATCCAAGTACGCGGCGACACCCGATACTTTGCCCTGAAGCCAGTCGATTCTGCACAAGGGTGGAGGACCAAATGGTTCTATGTTTCCATTGCCGACAGTTCGCAAGGCGGCAGTCACGATTCTGAAGTGTCAGCGGTTGATGTTGTCAAGGCTGATGTTGACAAGGATGTCGTGGAGGAGGTTGTACCATTGAGTGGGCTGAATATGCAACTCAAGAGAGTACATGATGATACTTGTATGACAGCGGATATAGGCCAGCGTTGGAATTTATTTCAGGCGCAGTGCCTGATTAAAGGCAAAGCATGCAGTTGATGATTGACAGTGGTAGTTACTGTATGGCATTGCAAGGCGGTTGTGGAAGCTTTGGGTTTATCCACATGGCGTATTCCAGAACCGAGGCATGTTGAGTGGGTGAATAGCTGTGGTATGATGAAGATTACTCACAAGGTGCGTGTGCCATTTGTCGTCGTATCGGCATCTTGGATAGGAGACGGGGTCCTGCTAGCCGAGGGTGAACGTAGGGCAAGAAGGTGGACGTCGTCAAGGTCGGGATTGTACACGGCGGTTTACCCAGCTTCAGGCACCACGGCGGTGGCGGTGCCCTACGTGCTGCTATAACTCACTATAAGGCAATATCGCCGTGAACAGGTTACAATGAGTTGGTTGTATCAGAGTTGCCCTAAAGGCGTCCCGAGGTCCAGCTTATATAGGCGGCTGGACCTAGGGTTACAAGGTGAATACGTATCCAGCAAGTATACGGAGTCCTAAACCTAGCCGGCAAGTATGCCGCCTTCCGTCTTGGTCTTGGTGGCTTCATGGGCTTCAGTCTTGGGCCTCCTCCTTGCCGGCATCCGCCTTCCTTGGTCGTCAGCTATCTGGGCCGCCCGGTAGGCAAAGCCTTCACCACCACTGCGGGCCACCCTGGACTAGCCGGATTGATCCATGCTGGTGATACCCCTAGTAGGTATATCCCCAACATTAGCCCCTGGGAGGGTTCGAGTTCTTCAGGCGCCGTCTTCTTTGTCGGCAACGTCCGCCTTGTCTTGTAAGCGTCTGAAGAGCTTGAAGCATTCCATAGTTGAAAGTAAGCGGCGGTCCGCCTAAAGTAGTCGGACAACTTGCCGCCATCATGGGAAAGACGGCCTGACCATTGTCAGGAATCTTCCTGGCACCAGTCTTGTCAATTGACTAGGCTCGTCAAATGTTGACGGATGACGCCATGCAGTCCACGACAGTTTGGACTTGGGCATGCGTCATGATGGTTTCTCCACACGCACAGAAATCGGAGCGAGGCCGCAGACGCCGTTGCCACGACGTGCAAATCGTGGGCACGTGGCGGAAATCTCGCGTCCCCCTAATTTTAGGCACGGATCTTGGCGCGTGGGGATAAATACCCCAAAGGGCACATCGATGCACTTCTTCCTCATTCGCACACCCACCGTGGCCTCCTCACCTTCCCGAGCTCAACTCCTCCTCGAACTCAACTCCGGCGAGCACGAGCAGCGCCCTCTCCCCCAAATGGCGAGCACTCAGCAGGATGCGGCGGCGACGGCGGCACTGGCTGCGGCTTCCGACCCCCGCCGGATCTGGATCTATCCCAGCGGCGGCGGCGGCGCCCGCAGGTGCATCGATTACCTCCCCGCGGCCACCGTGGCCACGGGCGGGGTTTCTACTTCTTCCCCAGCTCCGACGACGCCTGCGACCGCCGCTCCAACTTTTCCCCTCCCATCCCTCGCGGCTACCAGCTCAGAGGCCGCGGCGGAATCTGCCGCCGACGAGGATGACGACGTCGAGGAAGAGGAAGAGGCTGGAGACCTGGGTTCCAGGTACTGGCTGCCGTCAGTTATGACGTCAGCATATCTGAAGGAACTGGAGGAAGGCGGATACATTCCGCCAAAGACGGAATGCTCCTGGAGGGTTCCAGGCGACGAGGCGGTGCCTGACCCCCAAGACGGCGAGCGTGTCATGTTGGCTTCGCATAGCCTTCGCGGTATGTCTCTGCCGCTTTCCGCCTTCTTCTTGGCGGTGCTTAGTTTTTATGGGCTGCAGCCACACAACATAGCGCCCAACAGTATTCTAGTGCTAGCCGGCTTCCAGGCTTTGTGCGAAGGGTACTTAGGCATAGCTGCGTCCATAGAGCTGTTTAAGTACTGCTTCCTGTGCCGCCGGCAAACCATACCAGGCGGCCACCTAGCAACCTGCGGTAGTGTTACGTTCAACTGCCGCCAACCCGACTGGTACCCAAAAATACCATACATCGAGTCGGTGAAGCACTGGACCAGCACTTTCTTTTACTGCAAGGACATCCCGACACCTGGCAGCACGCAAGGGATGCCAGCCTTCGTCAACGGTCCGCCAACCCACAAGGCTTGCTGGACAGCAAAAGTGCCGCTCAGCAGCTTGCCGAAGAACTTCGAGTTGCCGTTAGGCGGATCGAGTTCTTGACGAAGACGATGTTGGCTCCACGACTTGACGGAGTTGACACCGTCATTGCTGGGTGTCGAGGAAGATTATGCCTCTCCGCCATCGCCCACTGAAGATGTGCGAGTACAAGGCGGACGACGCCGGCAACAGCACCCTTGATCAGGATGCCTTGGAGTACCGGCTTAGAGAGCTTATCAAGCCTCTGTCGGTGAAGGCGGCTGAAGGCGTCGCCATGTTCACTCATAACAACCCAGCCCCAGCGGTAAGTGAAAGCTACTTTGTTATTTCACTAACATCCTTGCCCACTAGGTACTGAATTAATATTGTCTTGCTTCCTTTTCAGCTACAAACCTTGGGAGAGGACGAGCTGGCCCCAAACTGGTATGATACAGGTGCCAGCAAGTCGAAGAAGCGCAAGCTGAGCTCCTCCACCAAGGATTTGGAGAAGAGGAAGAAGGCGGCCACCTCTGCCGACGCAGAGGATGAGACCGTGGGGAACGTTCCCTTGAACGGTTAGCAAACTTTGGCTTCCCTGACTTGGATATTTTAATATGTTTGTGCTGACAAACTTGCATGTTTCTGCTTACAGAGGCAAGCCTACCATGCCCAAACTCCGCTCCAACTTGAAGATTGCTGCCGGCAGGGGCAAGCCACCACGTTCTTCTCCAGCTGCTGCGCCGACAACGCCCACAGTTGGCGTTCCCGTGGTTGTGTGCCAGGGAACGTACACAGCTGCCGGTACCGCAGAGGCGGCTACAGAGAAGATGGCGGGCAAGAAATCAGTTGCCGGCATAACTTTTTCCAAGACGGCTGAAGCTTCGGCTAGTGATGCCGCTCGATTTATCGCCATGAAGCAGGAGATGGATGACCAGATGGCGGCCGAACAAGGCGGATCGTCCACTCATCCTGGCTCCCAACCTGGCAAAGGGTTGCAAGACCCCCGGCAAACACTGAAGACCATGCGTGACGGTACCCGCAACTGGTACGCACACATGGACGAACTCCACGACACCCTGCACGGACAACTTGAGGTAAAATAGCCTATGGTCCCAGCCCCCGAGCACTTTGGCGGCTGAAAAATTTAGCCGGCAAAGTGGTCTCGTTGACTAAATAGCGCTAACCATAATGTTGCTTTCGTGCATGCAGGCCGTTCTTGCTTCCAATCTTGAGCTATTTCGTGCTCAAGAGATGAAGAAGAAGGAATGCGAGGAACTGCAGCAGGACGTGGAGTTGAAGAACGCCCAAATTGCGAGTTTGGAAGAAGCTCGCAAGAAGGATGAAGGTGACAAAGCTTTCTTTGCCTTCTTTTCGTCCGACTTCTTTTCCTTTTCCGACAAGTATTTTAGTCGTCTTTTCTTTTTATTTGTAGAATTATTAAACACTGCGCAAGATATTCTCAAGAACTCCACTGACATGCAAGCTTTGATGAACGAAGCTGCAGATCTTGCCGGGCTGGTGACCAAGCTGAAGGCGGATCACGCCAAGGAGCTGGATGATCGTGCGTTGGCTCATGCTGCCGAAGTTAGCAAGTTGACTGGACAACTTGAGGCCATGAGCAACAACCTTGACCAGGTGAACAAGAACGCCAAGGAGCAGCAGGACCAACTGTCAAAGGCGGTCCAGCTAGCCCAAGAAACGCTTGAGAACCATCTGGATGAGGTCAACGCCATCCACGACCATGTCTTGGGTATGCCTCCAGTCCTTCATTTTGTCACCTTGCTTTCTTGATACTTGAAGCTGCAGTGTGTAACTTTGTGTTTGTGCAGTGCCGGCTAGCTTGGGAGATGACCTGGCCACAACGCCGCGCCTTGCTCGGATCTTGAAAATTGGCGAAATCGTCAACCAGATTGTCGGCGCCGGCAAATCATTTGCCGCCAAGTTCTACCCTGGGGAAGACGGCGATCCCGTCATCTTCGATGCTCTGCCGGAGTTGCTGGAGAAGGCGACAGCTGAACACGACAACACACTACGCTCAGCAGCACGAGGCGGTGCCAAGTTGGCATTGGCGATGACGGCGGCGTGGTACCCGGAGGCTGATATTCATCAAGTCACCGAGTACTTCCCCACCGAAGACGAAAACAGCCAAGCCATCGTGATGCAGGACGTGCTGCGGTCTGTTCGCGGCTATGCGACCCGGGTTGCCAACATGGTTGACATCCGCAAGTTCTACAAGGAACACCCGGACCCGCATGTTGCCGTTGCTGATCCCTCCTTGGCAGATCCTGAAGCTTCCCGCGGCGAAGAAGGCGAAGCCGGAACCGACAAGCGCAGCCCCAAGGATGGCGGAGCCAGCCCCAAGAATGCCGGCGTTAGCCCCCAGGATCTCTCCACCAGCTCTACGAAGGCGGCAATCCCTTAGACTTCCTCCTGCAAAGGCAGCACAAAACACTGCGTTAATCTGTTAACGCATAAAACTTTATTTTGGGTTGTAAATATTTATGGGCCAACTTTTATGCTACACTTGGCGGTAGGCTTACTTAAGTGGCCCGCCTTAATATGTATCTCGCCTGCATGTTTAGCTTTTTCATATGTTGGCGGAACCTCATCTTAGTTACTTTAGCTGAGCCAACCAGGTGCAATACCAACTAATTTAGACTCAGAGACCAAAGCCAGCATGTTGGTGCCAACGACATACTACTAGGCGACCCACATACAAACAGACAGATAAGCATATTAGGCGGTGCAAAGATTGTTTGCGTTTTTAGCCGGCAGACGGCAAATGTCAAAAAAGTTTGGACCTTAGCACGGAGCAAAACTTATTTTTTTGGTAACTTTTATGACAACAGATATATGATTGCGAGAAAAGACAAAAGATGGCATGATCCCAAAACTGAATGAGCAAACCACAGACTTTTATTTCATAATCATATAGTACTTATTACAATGTGGAAATTGCTAAGTGTAAAAAGGACGTAGCTGCTCAATGTTCCAGGGTCGCTTGGTTTCTTCGTACTTGTCGTCAACCTTCCTTTTGCGCTTGCGACCTCGCTTCTTCTTGTATCCGTCACGTGCATCGACCAAGTAATAAGAACCATTGAGCAACACCTTACTGACCACAAAAGGTCCTTCCCAAGGCGGGGATAACTTATGCAAGCCCTTTCTATCTTGGATTAGGCGGAGAACCAGGTCACCCACTCTAAAACTTCTTTGCCTCACCCTTCTGCTGTGATAACGCCTCAAACTTTGCTGATAGATGGCGGATCGCGCAAGGGCAACATCTCGTTCTTCATCAAGTAGGTCAAGGCCATCCTGTCTTGCATCTTCTGCGTCCTCCTGGACGTAGGCTTGGATTCTGGGAGAATCGTACATCATGTCGGTTGGCAACACTGCTTCTGCGCCATAGACTAAGAAGAAAGGAGTAAACTTGGTTGATCTGTTTGGAGTTGTGCGTAAACTCCAAAGGACAGACTGCAATTCATCCACCCAAGCCCCAGCCGCTCTGTGCAATGGTACTTCGAGACGTGGTTTGATTCCTTGTAGGACTAAACCATTTGTACGCTCTACTTGACCGTTTGCTTGCGGATGCGCGACGGAGGCTAGATCTAGGCGGATACCATGCTTATAACAGTATTCCTCGACTTCGCCTTGCGACAAGTTAGTGCCATTGTCGGTGATAATGCTATGAGGCACCCCGAACCGAGAGATTATTCCCCACAGAAAGTTTGCGGCTGTGGCGCCGTCTAGCTTTTTGATAGGCTTAGCTTCAACCCATTTGGTAAACTTGTCTACAGCCACAAGTAAATGTGTGTAGCCACCAGGCGCCGTTTTAAACGGACCAACCATGTCCAAGCCCCAGACTGCGAAAGGCCACGTGATGGGTATTGTTTTAAGCTCTTGAGCCGGCATATGTGATTGTCTGGCATAAAGTTGGCAGCCCCTGCACCTTTTAACAATGTCTTCTGCATCTTGCTTGGCTGTCAACCAATAGAAACCTTGTCGGAAGGCTTTTGAAACAAGGGCGCGTGAAGAAGCATGATGTCCACATACGCCGGCATGTATCTCATCCAACAATTCTCTGCCTTCTTCGGGCGAAATGCAGCGTTGGTAAACACCAGTGGTGCTACGCTTGTACAATTCACCTTTGATTATTGTAAATGCCTTGGCTCTTCTTATTATTTGCCTTTTCAAAACCTCATCATCCGGTAACTCCTGATTGATCAGGAAGTCCAAATATGGCGTCGTCCAATCCGGCTTTACCAAGTAGACGGCATAGCTAGCACTATCAACTGGTTCTGCCGACTCTGGGTCAAGGAGGTCTGCTCCTTTAATTGACGGCTTGTGTAGGTGTTCCAGGAAAACATCTTTTGGTACCTTTTTGCGTTCAGACCCCATTCTGGCAAGTGTATCTGCCGCCTCATTTTGAGTTCTTGGGATATGGCGGACCTCGTAGCCTAGAAAACACTTGGCGAATTCGTCAACGGTAGCTCGATATGCCGCCATTGTTTCGCTCTTTGTGTCCCAAGTACCACGTATCTGTTGCGCCACCAAATCTGAATCTCCGTAGCAGAGGACACGTTGGACGCCAAGTTCCTTGGCAATGTGTAAACCATGAAGGAGAGCTTCGTACTCAGCAACATTATTAGTTGCCTTGAAGTGTATTTGTAACACATAACTAAGCTTGTCTCCTTGAGGGTTTCTTAAAACAATGCCAGCCCCCGAGCCCTGGAGCATTTTTGATCCATCAAAGTGCATGATCCAGTATGCATCTTCAGGGAGAGGTACTTCGTCCATGGCCTCCGTCCAATCAGCTACGAAATCTGCTAAGGCTTGAGACTTAATGGCCGTTCTGGGCTTATACGAGATGTCGAAGGCGGCAAGTTCAATGCCCCATTTGGCAACGCGGCCTGTTGCATCTGTATTATTGATGATATCCCCCAGAGGTGCCTTGCTCACCACGGTTATTGAATGTTCCTGGAAGTAGTGCCTTAACTTCCTGGCGGCGTAAAAAACACCGTAGACCAATTTCTGGTAATGCGGATAACGCTGTTTTGAGGCGGAAAATACTTCACTGATGAAGTAAACCGGACGTTGTTCCGGCAAGTCTGAAATTTCCGTCTTGCGTTCCACAACCAGTACCACACTAACAACTAAGTTAGTTGCGGCAATATAGAGCAGCATTGGTTCCTGCGAACGAGGAGCTGCCAAAATTGGAGCAGACGTTAACGCGTCCTTGAGTTGCTGCAAGGCGGCGTCTGCTTCGTCTGTCCACTCGAAGTTGTCGGATTTCTTCAGAAGCCGGTAGAGAGGCAGCGCCTTCTCACCAAGACGGCTAATGAAACGACTGACGGCAAGTCGCTGCACGTCCTTCAGGTCCTTGGGCCTGGATATGTTGAGGATCGCTTTGATTTTTTCTGGATTCACCTCTATCCCTCGTTCGGAAACGATAAAGCCAAGCAATTTGCCGGCAGGAACCCCGAAGACGCATTTTTTCGGGTTGAGTTTCATCCTGTATACCCGGAGGCTATCAAAGGTTTCTCTCAAATCATCAAGCAAATCTGCCTTCTTTCTTGACATGACGGCAATGTCGTCAACATAGACGTGAACATTGCGGCCAATTTGCTCGTGAAGGCATCTTTGCATACACCGCTGATACGTTGCGCCGGCATTTTTTAGACCGAAGGGCATCGTGATGTAGCAGAAGGTCCCATAGGGTGTAGTGAACGCTGTTTTGATTTGGTCGGATTCTCGCATTTTGATTTGGTGGTACCCGGAGTACGCATCCAAAAAGCACAGCAGCTCGGAGCCGGCTGTGGAGTCTATGACCTGATCTATACGAGGCAAAGCAAAGTGGTCCTTAGGACAGCACTTGTTCAAACCGGTATAATCAATGCACATTCTCATTTCCTTATTAGGTTTTGGAACCATTACAGGATTTGCCAACCAATCAGTGTGTACTACCTCCCTAATGAACTTGGCTTCTTGCAACTTGATGATCTCCTTGCCTATTGCTGTCCGCTTCTTCTCACCGTAGCGTCTTATTCCTTGCTTCACTGGTTTGGCTCCTTCGTAGACGTTAAGAGAATGCTCGGCAAGTTCCCTCGGGACACCTGGCATGTCGGCTGACGACCATGCAAAGATGTCCTGATTCTCACGGAGGAACCTGACGAGCGCGCTTTCCTATTTGTCGTCCAAGCCAGCCCCTATGGTGACTTGCTTGGAGCTGTCACCTGGGACCAGATCCGCCTTCTTTGTGTCTTCGGACGCCTTGAAAGTGTTCTTTTGCTCAGCGGTCTTTACATGCTCCGGCAACTGTGATGTATCGAGCTCTTTCTTCAACATGGCTAACTCCTCTGCGTGGAGGACTGCCTCAGCGAAGGCGGCATTGCCACGCTCACACTCCTTTGCTTTCTTGAAGTTGCCACTGATGGTAATTGTACCATTGGGTCCCGGCATCTTCAGCTTGCTGTATATGTAACACGGGCGAGCCATGAATTTGGCGAAAGCTGGCCGTCCAAAAATGGCGTGGTAGGCACTTTTGAAGGGGACTACTTCGAACCTGAGATACTCCGAGCGGTAGTTTGTCTCAGGCCCAAAAGTAACCTCCAATCTGATGCTTCCCATTGACTTGCCTTGCTTTCCCGGAATAATGCCATGAAACTTGACTTTGCTATAGTCAAGCTGGCTTTCCGACAAGTTCATGCGCTTCAGAGTGTCCGCGTAGATGATGTTGAGGCTACTGCCGCCATCCATCAACACCTTGGTGAGCCTGAAGTTATCGACAATAGGGTCGACGACAAGGCGTATTTGCCGGGGTGAGGAACGTGATCTGGATGATCATCTCTATCCCAGGTTATTGGCTCCTCTGACCAGTCTAGATACTGGGGAACGTCTGGTACTGTGGCGTTTAGCTCGCGCATCTCCGCCTTTTCTTCTTTGGAGCCCCAGGAGGCTCTGGAACTGTGGATCGGTTGCGGGGGTCCCCAGGTTGGCGGCGTCAGTTGCCGCCTTCTCTGAAGCTGCGCCGGTGACATCCGCCACAAAGATCTGCTGTATGTTGACGGAAGAGCCGTAGCCGCCTCAGATGGCGGAGGATCAGGTGTAATAAAACACTTCTTGACCCGTTGCTCAAACATGCTGGCAGAATCTTCTTCGGAATCAGAGTCTACGTTGACGTGAACGGTAGATCTGGATCCGGCATCCGACATCACATCATCCTGGAGTGCAGGAAGAATAGATTCGGGATCTTGACTGTTGGGCTGGGAGTCTGATCCCAGTCCCGTCATGCCGACATAGTGTAGATCTGAATCTGCGGACTCCTCAGAGGAGGCAAACTCAGATCCGTCTTGATTGTAGGGCGGGTGGGATGGCGAATGAATTCGCGGCAACCCATACGCCTCAGAAGTGTAGCCGATGAACACATCGACGCCGCCAAACGGCACAACTCCGCATCCGACAATGTAGTCGTCTGCGGGGATGTAGGACTCGTCGCAGCTGATGTAGTGATTGTCGCCGTAGCGAACAGCGCGGCCGACGGCGATTGTTTCGCCGATGCCGCCAAGAGTTCCCGCCTGGAACGTGACGCCTGACGCCTTAGGCCCCACGGTGGGCGCCAACTGTCGTCGTATCGGCATCTTGGATAGGAGACGGGGTCCTGCTAGCCGAGGGTGACGTAGGGCAAGAAGGTGGACGTCGTCAAGGTCGGGATTGTACACGGCGGTTTACCCAGCTTCAGGCTCCACGGCGGTGGCGGTGCCCTACGTGCTGCTATAATTCACTATAAGGCAAATCGCCGTGAACAGGTTACAATGAGTTGGATGTATCAGAGATATCGTGCCCTAAAGGCGTCCCGAGGTCCAGCTTATATAGGCGGCTGGACCTAGGGTTACAAGGTGAATACGTATCCAGCAAGTATACGAGTCCTAAACCTAGCCGGCAAGTATGCCGCCTTCCGTCTTGGTCTTGGTGGCTTCATGGGCTTCAGTCTTTGGGCCTCCTCCTTGCCGGCATCCGCCTTCCTTGGTCGTCAGCTATCTGGGCCGCCCGGTAGGCAAAGCCTTCACCACCACTGCGGGCCACCCTGGACTAGCCGGATTGATCCATGCTGGTGATACCCCTAGTAGGTATATCCCCAACACCATTTACAGTTGGTGACTATGTTGATGAGGTGGAATGCGATGTGTTGCCATTGGAGGTGTGTGGGCTGTTACTTGGACGTCCATGGCAGTATGATCGTAATGCTTTACATGCTGGGAGAGCAAATACATATTCTTTATGCATGATGGAAAGCAGCGGACTTTGAAGCCTATGAGAGATGATCAAATCAAGTCCGATGTGGTGCTGGTGGTACACAAGGAGAAGTTGCGCAAGGCTAAGCCAAAATCTGGGCTAGCTAAGCCACAGTATGAGGAGCATGATGCAAAGAGCATCGGTGGTGATATTGTTTCAGCCAAGCCTGTAGATGGCAAGCCAGTTGTTCTTGTTAGTGACAAGCCGGTTGAAGTTCAGCCTCTTATTGTTGACGGGAAGGATATGTCAGCATGTGTTCCATGTGTTCCACTTCCAGTTCGTGTTGACATGGGTGTTCAAACCGATGACGGTGGTGCTGATCGTGTTCCGGTGCATATGGTGCCGAGGGTAGTCGGCCACAGTTTTGTGAGAATACCTCGGAAACGTTTTGTTGGAGCAGCAGTACGTGTGCATAAAGGCAAGGATGGACGTGTTCGTCATTGTGTGGCCCAGGCATTACTTATCTTGTGCAGGGTCGTGCAAAGCAGGTTCATGTTCGGCAACACGAGGTTCCAGCAAGAGTTGAGAAGAAGAAGATGGTGGCGCCTAGGTCCAAGCTCATGTGGAGAAGAAAAGAGGTGCAGCCGCCCAAGACTGTATCAGGTCGAGCAGGCCAAGCGGGAGGATGTGGTGAGGAAGGCAAGCAAGACTTGAAGATGGAGAAGACGCGTGCTGATTTTGTTGACATCACGCCACCCTTTCGAGCAGACCCTCACGCGTTGGGGACAACGCTTCTTGAAGGGGAGAGGATGATATGGGCACGACGGAGGAGGTGCAGCCCAATTTCAGGACTCCACCAAGCTAGGCATGTCTACTATAATAAATCGGAATATCCGATTTACTCATGAATCGGAATATCCGATGTGAGTGAAACGGATGTACTGGAGTCAATCGGATTATCCGATTGACCCGTGACTCGAAATATCGAGTTGCGTATTTTCTGTAATAAGTGTTCGAGTTGGGCCTGTCCAACCGAACTAGCTAGGCCCATTAGTGGGTCGCCCCAGCCCTCATATAAGGAGCTGCTAGACATCGTTTTAGGGTTAGCTTGAGTTTAGATTAAAAACAGTCCATAGACTTTGAGCTTGTTGGTGAAGCATCCCTCCGGGGACGGCGATGCCGTTTATCAGTTTGTAATAAAGATTGCTGCGAGGGTGCTTGTGTTCATCAAGTGTTATCGTGCTCAGGTTAGAGGCGTGGTGATCTTCATCACGTTGCTTGCTGGATTCGTCCTCGTCTTCAGGTGACGTTCATCGATCGTTATTGGGAGATTTCTATCCGGGTTACTCGCTGTGAAAGATCGGGACAACAATCAGAGGATCATCAGGTTGATCCTTTATCAGGATAGGATGAGGGCTAGGCCTGCTCTACCCACTCAGCGAGAGGACTATGTGCTTGGCGAGATGGAGATCGTGAACAGACAACTCGAGTGTAAGCATGACTGCCCTGATCTCAAGAGTTCATAGTCTGTCCCTTTTTGTTCACCCAACGTGCGTTGTTGCAGGTTTTGTTCCAGACTTCCAGGCGGAACAGGCTCGTGTAGATGAGCTGTTGAACAATGCGACTGACGAATCCACGACGGGCCATCAGCACTTTCGCTTGGATAAGCACCGAGCACGCATACTCGCGACTCAGCAGGATCGAGTGTGGCGGAGCACTATGCTGCTCGAATTATGCAGGTCGGCCTTCAGTCGCATCAACCAAATTCTTTTCCCGACGGGGCCGCAACCTCAAGGAATCCACGCGTTGCTCGGGCTCCTCCGGAGTGCCGTTCCCATTCGAGACTTCATCACCCAGAAGCTTGTGGATGGAGCCAACGCAACGATGGCATACATCCGAAGCCAGCGTCCACATATGCAGCTACGTCCACCCGTTCATGGATCGACGTTGTCGCAGTCGCATCTTGACGATACAGTCGAATATGCGAGGGTGTTGGTTGAGTATTATCACGCTCAACTTATGGGCCCTGTTCTACCAGTCAAGGACGAACCGGAAGATTAGGGTTTTTCTGTATAGGGGACAGCCCCCGAGTGTAAATTTACCACTTGTACGTAGTGTATATTTGTTTACTTGTATGTATGCAGCCCCCGAGAGTATCGACCGGGGTTTATGACAAACACTTAAAATGGAACATGAATTGCACATCCCTCGAGTGTTCCAGTGGGGCTGCGTATTTTTTGCGATGTTTGAACTTCAACTCATGATTTTGAGCGACTTTTTCATTTTGTATGATTGTTATGACCCAGCCCCCGAGTATTCGAGTGCGGCTGGGGTATTATGTTTGAAGAAGGAGCGAAAGCTTTTTTAGATAGCGCAGCCCCCGAGTATTCGGGTGGGCTAAGTTGTGGATAAGTATGCGAGTAGTAAGCAGGGAGAAATATGAGGAATCATTGACTATATTCCATTTTTGAATGTTAAGCTGCAGGCCGCCTCATTAAAAACCTTCCAGTCCCCTTAGGTACCCTGGTAAGGAAAAGAGCGCGTCTGAAACCTGCAGCCATCCGACATATGTGCCTATTACATTATGCGACTGAGCAATCTAAGCATAGAAACGGCGCAGCTGCGCAACGTTCCAAGGATTATGAGAGAGTTCGCCTGTCTTCGCGTGCTTCAGTCTGTATGCTCCACCACCAATGACCTCGGTGATGATGAAGGGTCCTTCCCATGGAGAAGCAAGTTTGTGCACCTTCTTTTGCTTCAGTCGAAGTACCGGTCGCCAACCTCGAAGGATCTGGTACGCAGTCGACGGCTGTGATAGTTGCGGAGATCTTGCTGATAGACAGCTGTGCGTGCTAGCGCCGTGTTGCGTGCTTCTTCGAGCAAGTCGACTGCATCTTCGAGTGCTTCATCTGCATCTTCTTCGTTGTATGCTTCGACTCTTGGTGCATTGAACCTTACGTCTGATGGCAGGATTGCCTCTGCGCCGTAGACCATGAAGAATGGGGTAAATTGTGTTGAGGCGTTGGGTGTTGTGCGTAGGCTCCATAGCACAGACGGGAGTTCTTCGACCCAAGCACCCGCGGCCCTTTTGAGTGGCACCAGGAGGCGTTTCTTGATTCCGCTCGTCACAAGTCCATTGGCCTTTTCGACTTGGCCATTGGATTGCGGGTGTGCCACAGATGCATAATTGAGCGTAATGTCTGCTCTTTGCAGAAGGATCGGAATTCTTCAGCCGTGAAGTTTGTACCGTTATCAGTGATGATGCTACTTGGCACACCAAAGCGGTATATGATGGATTTTATGAAATTGACTGCTGTAGTGGCAGTCGAACTTGTGATAGGGACTGCTTCAATCCACTTGGTGAACTTGTCGACCGCCACCAGAAGGTGAGTATGCCCTCCATGGGAGGATTTTTTGAGTGGCCCGACCATATCGAGCCCCCATTGGGCGAAGGGCCAGGCCAATGGTATTGTCTTCAACGCCGATGCGGGTGCGTGCGGCTTTGTGGCGAATTTTTGACAGCCGATGCACCTTTTGACTATGTCCTCCGCGTCTTTGAGTGTGTGGGCCAGTAGAAGCCTGCGCGAAAGGCTTTGGCTACGAGTGATCGACTGCTGGCATGATGCCCGCAGGTACCTGCATGAATATCACGAAGGATGGCTTGGCCATCTTCAAATGCTATGCAACGTTGGAACATACCTGATACGCTGCGCTTGTATAGTTCGCCGTTGATGACGGTGTATGCTTTAGATCGTCGAGTGACGCGTCTTGACTCTGTTATGTCTTCAGGTACCTCGCCGCGGAGTATGTATGCGAGGAAAGGTTGAGTCCAAGTTGGCTCAATGAGGAGTACCTCGACTGGCGGGTCCTCTGTGCTAGGTGCTTTGCTCTTGGCTGGTGCGGCTGATGTAGGAGATGTCGCTTTTCTTGATGGACCTGTGCTCGATGCGCTCGAGGAAGACACCAGGTGGAACTGGTGCTTTGGTCGCGCCAATGTTGGCTAGCTTATCTGCTTCTTCGTTGCTCTCGCGCCCTATGTGCCGCAACTCGCAGCCTTCGAAGCTGCCCTCCATGAGTTGTACAGGTCACGGTAGGCGATCATGTTATCTGCGATTGCATCACAGGCCTTCATTGTTTGCTGCACCACAAGATTCGAGTCACCATAGATCATCAGTCGAGTGCACCCGAGGGCTTTGGCCATCCGCATGCCATGGATCAGGGCCTCGTACTCAGCTTCGTTATTGGATGGGAACTCGAATCCATCTGCAGGATATAGCGAAGCTTGTCGCCTTTTGGTGATATGAGGATGACACCTGCGCCTGCGCCTTCGTTCTTCTTTGAGCCGTCAAAGTACATAGTCCATGAGTTGGACACATCTGGTGCTCCTGGCAACTGAGCTTCGATCCACTCGGTGTGGAAGTCAGGTAAGACTTGTGCTTTGATGGCCTTCGGGTAATCATACTTGATATCTCGTGGTGCTAGCTCGATGAGCCATTTTGCGACTCGCCCAGTTGCGTTGGGGTTTGTGAGGATGTCCCCGATCCCTGAGGTGCTGATTACAGTGATCGGGTGCTCTGCGAAGTAGTGCGTCAGCTTCCTTGAGGACATGAACACGGCGTAGGCCAGCTTTTGATAGTGCGGGTACCGCTGCTTTGATATGGAGAGCACTTCACTCAAGTAATAGACTGGACGTTGTATGCTTTGGGTGTGTCCCTCCTCCCTGCGTTCGACCACCAGTACGGTGCTCACCACCCTGTTAGTTGCGGAGACATATAGGTATAGTGGCTCGCGTTCCCTTGGTGCGACGAGGATTGGAGGGCTTGTGAGGACTCGCTTGAGGTCCGTGAAGGCTGCTTCGGCTTCTGGCGTCCACTCGAATTTATCTGCTTTCTTCATCAGTCGATAGAACGGGAGTGCTTTTTCGCCTAGCTTGCTGATGAATCGACTGAGTGCTGCCACTCGACCCGCTAACTTTTGCACATCATGGAGCTTTGAAGGCCTTTGCATCGTCAAGATGGCCTGTATTTTCTCCGGGTCTGCCTCGATTCCTCGAGCCGAGACTAGATACCCAAGAGCTGCCCGGCTGGAACGCCGAACGTGCACTTCTTCGGGTTGAGCTTGATGTGGAAGCGTTTGAGGTTTGCGAACGTCTCTCGCAAGTCATCGAGTAGTGTGTTTTCCTCCCTTGTTGTGATGACGATGTCATCTACGTAGACCTGGACGTTTCGCCCAATTTGCTTCTTGAGGCAGTCTTGCATCATGCGCTGGTAGGTTGCGCCTGCGTTCTTGAGCCCGAAAGGCATTGTTGTGTAGCAGTAGACCCCGAGTGGGGTTATGAACGCCGTTTTCTCTTCATCCTCTTCCTTCATCCTTATCTGGTGGTAACCCGAGTAAGCATCCAGGAAGGACAAGCGAGCGCACCCGGCGGTGGAGTCGACGATCTGGTCGATTCGAGGTAGTGGAAAGTGATCCTTTGGACAGCATTTATTGAGTGTGAAATCTACGCACATCCGAAGGATATCTGTGTGCTTCTTCTCTACGAGTACGGGGTTGGCCACCCATTGTGATTTCTTGATTTCTCTGATGAAACCTGCTGCGAGTAGCCTGTCGACTTCGGCTTCGACTGCGGTTCTTTTTGGGCCGGATATGCGGCGCATTGTTTGCTTGACTGGTTTAGCATCTGGAAATAATTGGAGAGAGTGCTCGGCGAATTCCCTGGGAATACCTGGCATGTCGGCTGGACACCACGCAAATATATCCCAGTTCTCACGGAGGAATTCGACGAGCGCGCTTTCCTATGCGATAGGCAGACTCGACGAGACATTGACTGTCTTGGTCGGGTCAGTCGGGTGCACCTGATGCGATCTTGTGTCATTGGTGGCATTGAATGCTCTGTCGACTGCCACCTTTTTGTGCTCGGCATAAGTGTTCGATCGTTGGAGACCGCTAGATCAGCGAGTGTTGCTTCCATGCCGAACATCTCAGAGATTTTGCTAAACTCTCGGTCGCAAGAGTCAGACTTTTGGAAGTTCCCTTGACTGTGATTACTCCTTTTGGTCCAGGCATCTTTAGCTGGAGGTATGCGTAGTGTGGCACCGCCATGAATCGAGCGAACGTCGGGCGTCCAAGTATAGCATGGTATTGTGACTTCCAGTCGACAACTTCGAACTCAATCGATCTGTCCTGAAGTGGTTCTTGTCCCCGAACGTTACGTCGAGTTGTATGGTGCCTTCTGGGCTTATTGCTTTGCCTGGGACGATACCGTGAAAGGTATTTGAAGATCTTGGCAGGTTTTCGACTGACCTGTTCATTTTGCGGAGCGTATCTGCGAAGATGATGTTTATGCCGCTGCCACCATCCATGAAGACCTTGGACATGGCGTAGCCTCCAATTTGTGCGTCGAGTACCAGAGCAGAGTGCCCTGGACGAACGACCGATGGTGGGTGGTCCTCTCTGCTGAAGCTTATTGCAGTTTCAGATCCTTCAAGAATTCAGTTACGCAGGAGGTGACATGACCGCCATGTTTACTTGTCGAGTGCGAAGTTTTTGCTCCCTGTTGGAAGGGCGACCTTTCTGTATCATGTACATCTGCCCTTGGGCGGAGGGTACTGAGGTTCGTCCACCCGAGGTACTTGCTGTATGGCACCCGCGATGTTCCGCCTGCTGCAGGCTGTGGTGGTGGTGGTGGCATCAGAACGGGTACATTGGCTGGCTGCGGCACAGCTAGGTGCGGGTGTGGCTGCTGCCTTTCTGAGATTTATGTAATCAGTCGCCATTTGGTCGAACTCCCTGCAGTTTCTCATCGAGTGATTGGAGCGCAGTTTTCCGTCTTCCCCTTGTACAGGTGGAATCTGCAATCAGCATCCATCTTTTCTTCGAATGATCGCTCGGATTGTGCTCCGGATCGTGACTTGCGCCAGTCTTTCCTCTTGTAGCTATCACTGCGTTGGCCGCGGTCTCGACTGTCCGGCGATCATCTCGACTGTCGCCGATCATCTCGACTGTCCCGCCGATCTTCTGACCGTCGGTCGCTTCTGTCTTGGTCGTTGCGGGGGTGGAGAACCCAGCCGCCATGAACTCGGGTCTGTCGTCGTCGTAGTGACGTTTTGAACGCTTGCGCCTTCGGTCGTCTCTGTATGAGTCTCTGCGGCTTCGACTGCCACTTTCATGATTGTCACGGGGTGAGGACCCGCGTGTGGTGCGCGCCATGTCTTCTCCGTCTGCCCACTCAGTCGCGATCATCAAGAGGTTAGCCACAGAGGTTGGCTTTTTGCGACCAAGTGCTTCTTTGAAGTCCCGCCTGGCGAGGCCCATTATGAAAGCGTCCATGGCCATATCTTCTGAAATTACTCCGACTGAGTTGCGTATCTCAGTCCATCGTCTGATGTATGACCTCAACGTTTCGTCTGACCGTTGAACGCAAGCTCGCAGCTCCTCGAACGTTTTTGGGCGCTCACATAGAGGCTCGAAGTTTTTGATGAAGTCAGTGCGGAAGTGATCCCACGAGTCGTATGTTGATGGAGGTAGGGCCTTGAGCCAGTCGCGGGCTGTGCCTTCGAGCATGAGTCGTATGTATTGCATGGCTGTGATGTTTGTGCCTCGCTGGCACGCGACAGCCAGCCTGTAGTCTTCCAGCCACCCGAAGGTTCCTGTCGACCCGTGTACTTGGGCTGTTCAGATGTAAGTTTGAACCCTTTGGGCATCCGTGTCTCGCGGACGCGTCGAGTGAAGCACAGAGCTCCATGTGGCTCAGGCTCTCGATCAGAGTATGAGTCGCTACTGTAAGATCTGCGTGATCTGCTCCTGGACCTGCGCCTACGTGAGCCGCTTCTTTCCTTCGAGTGGTGGCGGCGACCACTGTGATTATGCTCTTCACGACGCGTGTCAACTAGGGCACGGTCTCGACTCCCCCTGGAGTTTTTGGAATTTGGCGTATGGCCTTCGCCGCTAAGGCGAGTGATTTGATCTGTTGGCGATGTAGTTTTGCATTGGGGTCATCAGCTGGAGGCTTGATTGCCTCTAGGTATGCTGCAGCGGTAAAGAGAGCACCCGCAGCTGTTTTGGGTACTGGCACTCCCTCCTCGTCGTATGTCATGAAAGAGTTGCCTAAGTTGCGGGTGAGTGCCGCCCTCTCATCCGGCGAGAGGTGTGACAGCCTTGATCTGGGTCTTGTGTCTGCTCGCCCGGTGGAGCTCAGGGAGAGCTGTCTTCTGCGCACACTCGACAAGCTAGCCTGCTTTTTGCGTTCTTCGAGTGTTGCTCTTATCTGCTTCAGTCGAAGTGATTCCTGCCAGTTGAAGTACTGGAAGGTCAGCATCTCCTCCCGTTGCGTCTGCTGGCATCATTGTGCACTCCTTGATAACTTTATCTGCTTTTGCTGCCATCTCAGCAGTAATTGTGAGATTTGTGACTCCGTCCGGCATAGTAACCGTGCACGGGAACTCTGTAGGCCTGCGACTGGCCGCAGCATCAGATGATTCTGCGGCGAAGGCAACGTAGACCTGCTGGGGTATCACCCGAGGGTATGTGTATGTGTCTTCGAGTCCCATCATGGACTCGACATCGTCATCAAGGCTCATGTCGGAGTCGATATGCCCATCGAGTGGTCCGTCTGGACGGATCTCGCTGTCGATGCCTTCATCGCCTATGCTCATCTCGGCGTCGGCGAAGTTGTTATGAATCTCGAAGTCGAGGTTGTTGTTGGTGCAGATCTCGGAGTCGACGTAGTTGTCGATATGAGTTTCAGGTCGTCGAAGTCGCTGAGGGAGATCCCGCAGTCGAAACTATCCTCGAGTGGGAGATCGAGCTCGGGATCGTTTGTGCGGTATGCTGATTCGGCCTCCTCGCCCTGGAGTTCTTCAATGAGCTCGTTGATCTCTCGTGTGGACATGGTTGTTGCAGACGAGCAAGCTTGGAGGATCGACGATGGTATGGACGCAGTTGATGGATCCGCAGTCGAAGGAGCCGCAACCGATGGAGCCTCGGGTGCGGAAGTCGCGAGTTGGCGTGGATCCGTCAAGTCCTGCACACCAAGCTTGTTGACGAAAAAATTGAACGAACCAACGGTTAAACCCAAACCTGACTCGAGATCGGAGAAGGCCTCCTGGAATTCTGGCGAGTGTGGCTCGAAATCCATCAGAGGATCTGATGCGCTTTTTGCAGGTGAAGCTGGCGTGCTGCCGTTTGTCGAGTGAGTCGGCGAGTTGCCGTGTGCTGCCTGTCGGCGAGTTCTGGTTTGTTGATGCAGCCGGCGAGTTGCCGTTTGTAGATCCGATCGGCGAGTCGCCGTTTTCCGATGGAACCGAAGAAACCGTGAGTCCAGCACTATTCTTTCCCACAGACGGCGCCAATTGACGAGGGGTACACTCATCAAATCCCATGGTTAAGGACCTAGGGTTGAGATTATGGGGAGAGAACGTGGTAGTACTGGTAGTTTCGTCGGCTGACAAGCAGAGGCAAAGATTTACCCAGGTTCAGGCCCCTCGGGTGGAGGTAAAGACCCTACTTCCTGCTTGTCTGTTATTGATCGTGTGAGATTATGCGGTTACAAGGAGGCTCCGGCGAGATGTCGATCTCGCTAGAGCTTTGGTGGTTTGAGTATGGCTTGGTCCTAGATCGGCACCCCTCCCAGCCTTTAAATAGGCTGGGTCTCGGGAGTTCATAACCGTCATAGTTGTACACGTAAGGAAAGCCTGAACCGACTATGCATATGACTAATCTTGGTGGGTACTCCATCTTCTCGGGCCTTGGTCTTGGGCTTCGAATAGGCTCTTCGTTATTGGGCCTTAGTCGCCACGTGCACCAGGTACCCTCACGGTAGGGTACCCAAGATGTATACCCTTGTCACCTGGAGAACGCCTCTCTCATCACCACACAATCTTCAAGTTTTCCTCGTCCTTGGGTTTTTGCAAGATAGCCCATCCATTAAGTATAGCAGGTAGCCTATATACCTATACCACAATTACAGGATCATAGGCAACTTGCGGTTACAACATGCACCCTTTCAAAGCCATATTCAGACAACCCTGCGCCGTGTCTTTGATTCGCGTCACACGGTCATTATGTTATATTAATGTTTCCTTTCTTTAGAACCTTAGGGCGACGACAGTGTCCTTGGGACGACAAGCAACAATGACCGAAGGGCTTGATTAGAGGGAACACTACTGTCCTTAGTTTTCACTCCGCCATCTAAGCTTTCCCTCTGCCACACCCCCCCCCCCCCCCCCCACGCACACCCTAGGGGCGATAGTCGAACTAGAAATGGTATAGATTGACAAAGATTCACATGCTAAGTTCATCCCGGTGGTGTATTAAGGGCCGAAGACAAGGGGGGATGAGCAGAGGCTACGTCCCCATGCTCATGATTTTTGTTGCAATATATATTTTTTGAACCATGCATGAGCACTGCATGTATTAATTAGAGGAGAAAGAAAGGCTCGACGAGCCGTAGTCTTACAGAGCAGCTGAAATCCAGCTAGGAGAAAGGAAAACGACCACCTGAGGTGGTGAGCTAGCCAGCCAGGGTTCGAGACTCACTCCTACCTATTAAAAATCTTGTCCCTAGTTCCTCTTAGGACAAGCTCATTTGAAAAAGGCCCTGGGTCTTACTGGCTAGCACATGAGGCGGTGAGCTAGCCAGGCAGGGTTCGAGCCTCACTCCTACCTATTAAAAATCTTGTCCCTAGTTCCTCCTAGGACAAGCTCATTTTGTTGCAATATTAGCCAATATGGCTGATTGATTAGTGTACTTTAACTTGATTAGCCCCCCTCCTCAAGATCACACGCACTATTAGGTTAATCTTGCCCGATCTTGGATACTAGCTCTGTCCCTACCGTATTATATGGTGAAAATATGCCTCTCATAAACTATTCATCATTTCCAACTCTAGGAAGATGCGAGGGTTGGCTATTTATACTTCCTTCTGTAAACCCTAAGTTTTGGACCAAAAGAGGTTTACATGAACCATTTGCCTCTTTTGCGCACATACAGTTCGGATTGTCCAACGATGTCTTCCAGAGAGCTGATCATGGGGTCCATCCTGGCCACTATCTGGGGCTCTCAATTTTTCACGAGCTACTCGTGTTTTTCTGCCTCGGACTATCCGGTCTCTTCATGGAAACTCGCCATTCTATATCATTTTGTGTTTTCCCCTTTTCTGGTCCTTGCTTCTTCCGCGTGCATTTGCATTTCTTGTCTTTATATCTAAACACACAATTTTTTTTATGGATTAGGTTCTTTTAGTCAAATTTATGCATTAGGTAGTAATCCAATTCTTAGCGATAGAAGGATTGAAAAAGGAAACAGAAAAAAATCATTCCGTACGATAGGCCGGCCCAACAAATGGAGGAGGTAGGGGATGGATGTAACCAATTCTTGGGAGCGCTATACAACGCTCATAGCGTCGTCTGCGCGCGCGGACGCGTACCCCTGTGTGTTATCGCACCTTACTGGGCTTGGCCAATTTACTACGCCCAGAACCAAGCAAAATTGGTTCACTTTTCAAATTTGAACCATTTAAAAAAAAGAACATTTTTCAAATTTGAACCATTTTCAAATTTCGAAATATGAACCATTTTAAAAAACGAAACATTTTTAAAAACAATATGAACCATTTTCAAAAGTGAAACATTTTAAAAAATGAACAAATTTCAAAAAAAATGAACCATTTTCAAATGAACCAATTTTCAAAAATGAACCATTAAAAAATGAACCATTTTTTAAAGTGAACATTTTTGAAATCTGAACCATTTTTTTAAAATAAAAAAATTCGAAATCTGACCCATTTTAAAAATGAACATTTTCATAAAAATGAAAACATTAAGAAATTTTAAAAGAATAAAAAATGAAAAGAAAAAGAACCGAAAATATTTAAAAAACGGACCGAAAACAGAAACCAGTAAATCAGAAAAACCGAACCGGAAGGTTCTGGAACCTTCACAAAACCATGTAAAAACCTCGCTGAAAGCATAATGGGCCGGCCCAGTAGCTTCCAATGCAGCGCATCGTACAAAGGGAGGGGTATGCGTTTTGGCGTCCAATCGACGCAACGAGCGTCGGTTAGGAATCGCCCCAATTCTTAGCGATGGAGGGATTGAAAAAGGAAACTTGCGTCGGTTAGGAATCGCCCCAATTCTTAGCGATGGAGGGATTGAAAAAGGAAACAACAAAAAACATTCCGCGTGATAGGGCCCAGCAAACGGAGGAGGGGGATGGATATCTGCGGATTTCGTAGCCCAATACTTCCAGCTCAAGTACCAAGCGAGAAGCACTCTAGTCTGCGGCAGTGCTGCTGGTACACCTGCTGACCTGCATTCCGCGCGTTTCCGGCCATGGCTATCGCCTCGCCCTCCCCTCGCTTCCACCTCTCCCTCCACCTCCAAACCCCCAACCCAGCCCCCAGCCGCAAGCCCCGCCCGACGCCGACCGCCGAGACGCTTCGCCGTCGCCTCCTCCGCAAGGGCGTGTCCGCGACGCCCAAGATCCTCCACGCCCTCCGCAAGAAGGAGGCGCACAAGTCGCTCCGCCGCGCCAGGAAAGACGCCTCCGCCGCCAGCGCGCCGCACAAGAGGAGGCGCTAGTGGCAGAAGAGGAGGCCAGCTTCCGCGCCGCCGCCGAGGAGTACCGCGCTCTGATGGGGCGGCCCTGGGACGGTGCCCGCACCCCGCCGCGCGTGGCCTCCGGCGAGGAGGGGCTCGATGGCCTGCGGAAGATGCTCGAGGGAAGGAGGGGTGGCGGATTCCAGTGGCTTCTTGACGACGACGTGGAAAAGGAGGAGGAGGCGGGGATGCCAAGGGAAAGCAGAGGCGTGTCGGCTCCGGCTGGATTTCGGAAGTCGGGGACGAGGAGAGGAAGATTGAGGTGCTGGTCAGTAGGTAAGCCATGTTTCCTGCGCTTGCTGCTCTTTCATGACGTTCTTGATATCACTTTAGCCGGGTGTAAGTCCTGCTCTGCAGTAGTGTTGGCTGCGGCCTGCTTCTCAGCCCCCTTTTGTTGTCAGTTATTCAGTAACATGAGTACATGACAAATAGGATAACATGGTACTTGTATGATTGCAAGCTGGAACCCCAGTGCAAGTATGAACCTACCAACAATGAAATCACGAAAACTGACGTGATTCATTTAAATTCAGGCGGCACGCACCTTGAGGGCAAGCAATTGATAGGTTTTGCAAAGATTGTATCTGATAGCTATACATTTTGTATATGCGCACACACTTTTATGTGCACTTCACTGTGCATCTTCGTTATCCTTATACCATTATCAAGTTATTTCTTCCTTACTAAATTCGTCTCTTAGGATGTGTATCTCTTCCATCTGTATCACGTCACCTATGAACTCTGAAGTGTCACGTTTCCATTATCGAATAAACAAGTTTTTTTAGACTAACAGGGGAGCTCCCCGGCTCCATTTTATAGAAATAAACAAGTTTGTCCACCAGGCTCAGTGAAGTGGAACTAAGTTTGGGTGATTGGAGGCTTACTAAAATGATGAAACAAGCTGACCTGATATATAATGAAGATAATCTACTACAAATACTGAAAGGGCTTGAGGCTCAAGGAAACTGGAGGCAGGCTGTTGCTGTCACTGAATGGGTGTACAACGAGAACAGCTATAAGCATCGAAGAAGCAGGTAATTTTCTGTTTATTCATATTCTACACACTTATTTTTTTTCCGGCCACTGCAAGCATAATTTATAAAATGCACTTGTCCTGGAATGTCAATAACAGTAACTAATAGAACTATTCCATATTTAGGTTTGTTTATACAAAGTTACTCTCAATCCTTGGGAAAGCATCGATGCCAACTGAAGCACTTCGAGTTTTCACCATCATGCGGGTAGTTTATTTGCCCATAATCAGAATAAATTAATCAATTTATTATTTTATATGTTCCCTTCTTCCAAAACCCGGAAAAATAAATGGCACAAAAGTTTTATCTTTTATGTTGCTTCAAATCAGGGAGATGCTCAAGTATATCCCGATATGGCTGCATACCATAGTATCGCAGTTACACTTGGCCGAGCTGGCCTTCTCACTGAGCTAATTAAGATAATTGATAAAATGAGACAAAAGCCTTCAAAAAGGGTAATGATGATGCGACGCAAAGATTGGGATCCTTTGTTGGAGCCGGATGTTCTCATTTATAACTCGGTGAGGGAAGCTTGTGCAGATTTTCTTGTCATGTATTTCCTAGTTCCATGTCTGAACAAGTCTTCGGTCTTGTTGGAAACATGATTGCCTTGTCACTTTGACCTTTGGTTTTGTAGGTTCTTAATGCATGCGTATTATCACAGCAGTGGAAAGGGGTATTTTGGGTGTTTCAGAAAATGCGATTTAGTGGATTGACTCCTACAGGTGCGACATTTGGGTTGGCAATGGAGGTAAAGATGTTTACTTGATCACTGGTATTGATGTTTGGGTAATCTGGTAGCATTCATCTGTTCTTGTTTGGTCTACATATTTACAGATCTTTGTGGCATTCATAACTCGATGTGGATATCACTAACTTATTTGAGTTAGCATATTTTAAATTATTAGCACTGTACAATGTGTTAAGATATGATGGAAACTATGATCTAGACAGTCTTATATTATTGACAAGTTGTGTTTATCTTTAAGAACCACAACTTCTCGTTAGCCAGTTCTGTCTTATCGCATATTTTTCTTCAAGCCATATACGCATATGGTTTAGAAGTGGGGTATCTATTTACATTGTTCTAGACTTCCAGCGCTCTGATCTTGTCCTGCCTAAATTCCCCTATGTCAAGTTATTTATCTTCCTCCTCACGTACATGTCCATATCTCATATCTTCATATACTCCAGAACCATTGTGATATTTTAATATGGTCAAACCTCTCTGTTGTCCAAATCGTTCCACTCTCAAGCAACTAATATGGTATCAATTTTAAGAAAAGATGGTATTTTTCTTAGTCGAATCTTTTATGTGTTATGGCATATTACTATTCTTACTGGAGCTGCTTTCTGAAAGGTTATGCTTAAAGCCAAGAAATATGAGTTTGTCCAGAAGTTCTTTGAAAAGATGCAGAGAAAAGGGGTACCTCCAAGAGCGATAACTTATAAAGGTACTATTGCACTAAGCTTCGTCTGGTGTACTGCATTCGTGCATTCTAGTTGGATATACTATTTGAAATTTCGGTTATGTAGTTGACTGTTGACCTTCTAATTTTTTCAACCAGTGCTAGTAAGAGCCTTCTGGGAACAAGGGAAAGTAAATGAAGCAGTTGAAGCAGTTCAAGACATGGAACAAAGAGGAGTTGTTGGAGCTGCAAGTGTGTACTATGAACTAGCTTGCTGTCTTTGCAATAAAGGAAGGTGGAAAGATGCTATGTTACAGGTTTGTGAATGATTATGCATTTAGTCAGATATCGCTGCCTTTTGGGGTTTGTGCTAGTTGTATGGTTTTATTATTTCTTCATAGAGATTTAGTTACAAAATATAGTAGCTCAGGAACCATGTCATATGTTCTAGTACAAAGCTTAGGAAAAAACATGTGATTGCTTTATTTTGGATGGCAAAACAAAATATTCTGATAAAAGCCACTGGGTACGGCTTTGTGCCCATTAGGGCTCATGTAGTCATGTCACCTCAAACGGCATTGATCAAACCTGCTGAAAGTTGAGTTTTGGCCTTGCAAAATCTCAGATGTTACCAACACAAATGGTGATTAGTTTTGGAGGTCTTATGCCTCAGAACAGGTTGTTCCAAATTTCAGATTGATTTAGGGTGCCAGCTTTCTAAAGATGTTTCAAATGTATAAATAGTCTCTTACTACTTCACATCGCAATCTCTATTGGTACAATTGTCATATAATCAATCTAGTTAGTTTGAAAAATAAAAAGTACTTTAGTAAATAAGTACTATGGAGGTTCTTGGTCAAAGTTGCTTATTGAAAACCGTGATCTTGTCATAGGCGTCATATATTCTAGTCTCTAGAACAGATAGTACAGTGGATATGCTCTTTCTTCTTCCGTTAGGGGTTTTGTTTAGTATCTCCATTCCCACACCATTTTCTTCCCAGTCATTTTAATTAATCTTACTTCCACAAAAAGCCGGCATTACATTTGTATCCTTATTGCGCAAGCAGTATCTCCTCGTGGGGACTGGGAGAGTAAAGAAAATAGAAGGAATTTCGATGATATTTTTTCTGTTTCAGGTTGAGAAGTTGGAACAGCTTCGCCTCACTAAACCACTGGAGTTTGCATTTACTGGCATGATCTTAGCCTCCTATGATGGTGGATATATCTCTGAGTGTATCTCGATATTTGAGTCAATGAAGGACTACTGCACTCCAAATATTGGGACCATAAATGTCATGCTAAAAGTGTATGGACGTTGTGATATGTTTGGGAAGGCAAAAGACTTGTTTGAGACCACCGCATATAGTTTTTCTAGTTCTCAGCCACGAATCCATGGTCATTCATCACTCAACGCGGATGCATATACGTACAGCTCTATACTTGAAGCATCTGCATCTGCCCAACAGTGGGAATATTTCGAAAATGTGTATAGGCAAATGACTCTCTCTCATCACCATCTAGATCAAAGGAAATATGCATGGTTGTTCATCAAGGCATCCAGAGCTGGAAAGGTGTGTTTATTATCTACTATCTGCTGATCTTTTTGTGAGATATATGACTTGGTGGTTCGATTCTTAGCACAGTACTAGGTCAAAACCAAAATTTCTGTTGGATAATATGTTTTATGATATTTGTGCAAATATGGCCTTTACATCTTATTTAAAAATTAGTAGTAACATTGTGTTCATCATTGAGTTTAATATGTGTTTGTTATCTAATAGTTTAATATGGGTCCACCCCTAATTCTGTGGCAATTTGTTACTCTTGAAAGGAATTGTGGCGCCTCAAATTCCACCTTACAATGATCCTCATTGTCATCATCATTCAATTTGTTTTCATTGCTTTCATATCCAGATTTAATTTCATTGGCAAAATTTCTTTTCAAGATTGTACTAATTTGTGCATCTAACCTCAAGGGTGGGCACTCCGAACACTTCTAGCCTGCTGGCCACTGTTGTGGAGTGTGCTTGCAGTGAAGGTGACCAAGTGCAGAAATTATTTGCTCACTGTGATTTTGTTTGCAGCCCTATTTGCTGGAGCATGCACTTGATTCAATACTTGAAAGAGGAGAAATCCCTGATGTACAGCTGTTCACTGAAAATATTTGCCAATCTATTGCTCAATGTGACTACGGAAGGACAATGCATCTCATGAATGCTATGGCTGCGGCTTCAGTCAATGTCGATGAACTGCAATGGAGTGATCTGCTTCAGCAAAATTTGAATCGATTTAGTGTGGATGCGTTGAAAGACTTTATAACGCACCTCTGTGCTAGTTAAACCATCAAAACAGACCCTGCACATGGTTTTTTAAGAGCGTTGCAGTCCCAATCTGCGACAATCCTGGTGCAACAAAATTCTGGTGATACTGAAGAACCTCATGTAGATAAATGTTCTAGTAGGAATCTGATGGAACAAGATCAGCTATCTTGCAAGGACTCATCGAGCACAAACATATTTCCTGGTGACAAAGGTAGTAGAGAATTCTCTGATTGCAGTACTGATATACCTGAACTAGTGGCCAAAACTGGCTTGGGTGGGGACATTGTATTATGTTCTGAAAACAAAGAAAATGTACAATGTAATCTTGGGCATTGGGGCACAGAAGTATCTGCAATTGACAGAGTTCTTGATTCCATGAACTCATATGGTAATAGTAGCTCATATGAAGCGATGCCAGCAGCATCAGAAATTCTTGAACTATGGGAACAGGAGGGTGTAAATGACATATTTGTTTCGAAGGAAGAAAGCAGAGCAACTATGAGAGGATAACTGAAGACTATTATCTGATGTTACCCGTGTAATTCTCTGAAACTGGCCTGGTTAATGAGGAAATTATGCAGTATAATAAGCTGGAGTCCTATAGGCTTTGATGGCTTTTGGTTTTTGTGATCACATCAGAGAGTTCTATAAAAGAGCAAGACTAGCCCGTGGCTAGTATTTATTTTATTTACACAGGTGTTGATAAGGGACTAAGGGTTACGCTGGAGGTAAATACTCAACATTTTTGCAATATTTTAGGAGGGAAAAGTGTGTATTAATTCGTATAAGTGGATCTACACCATTGCATCTAAGGATACCGAAGGCAAATGTTCATTTGTAGGTATTTGTTCGAACCAGCTCGCATGAGAACTAACATGTGGTTAGATGTTCAGGTGGGTGGTTGTACCCTGTAGTTAAGACGTAATATTCTTTTGGTGGAATGCAAAGTAAATCTTGGTAGTGAGGTGATTACAGTGACTTTCGTCAATATTAGAGCTGTACGACTCTGTTGTTAATGGATGCTGTGCGAATGTGTGTTTATGTTGTATACTCGGTGTTCTGAAATAAACTACTACCTCCGATCCATATTAGTGGGCACAGCTTTGTCTAGATACACATGTATCTAGTCTAAATACTTAACTAGATACATATGAATTTAGACAAAGGTATGCCCACTAATATGGATCGGAGGGAGTAATATCATCCTTCTCAATGTAGACGTGCACACTTGTTTAACCGTGTAGTGGTGTGAACAATGTAGGTCTAATAGTGCCCACCTGCAACCGCTGCGCCGACGCCGGTGATGTCTATCGCGAGTCGAGTCACCATGGTTGAACTAGGTCAGGCCAGGCGGCACTCAAGACTGGCCGCATGCAAACGAAGACTTGCAACTTGCTTGATTCCATTCATACGTAGACTAACGCGTAGAGGAGACTGACTCTCAAGAGTCAAAAGCGAAGCAGATCGTTCCTTGGTTATAGCTAGCTTGCTCTTCAGTTGGACAGCAAGATCGAAGCTCACTCCTCCCTGTCGCCGTTAATTTGTTGCATCAGTCCTGACTCAAGATTAGTAACGACATATACTTTATTTGTTCTGCGAGACTCAGAATGGCCGAGATGGTTGCTTCCGCGGTGGTCGGCGAGACGCTGAGCAGGATCTCCGCCTTCCTCATCGACCAGCCCGAACAGAAACCAAGCGACAAGGACGACGAGGAGAGGCTGGAGATGGCACACATCAAGATGGAGGCGGCACTGCGCATGTCCAGCAGATGGCAGATCACCGAGGTGCCGATGCTGCGGTGGCGGCGCAAACTGAAGCGCGCTGCCCAGGAGTGCGACAGCACGCTGCGCCACCGCAAGCAGCGTGCCCTGGAAGACGAGGAGACCAGGCGGTCCTCCTTCCCCAAACGGATCGCGCGTGCGGCCAAGTCATTCCTATCATCTTTCGCCGACGCCGACGAGTCGAGCAGCAGCAGCAGCAGTTCAGTGGATATCAGAAGGCTGGAGAGGTTTGCAGAGGGCGCAAGTGAATTCCTCAGGTTCGTCGAGTTTGGTGGAACCCTGCCGGGGCGGCAGCACATGTTCTTCAACAACCCTCTCATCGGCGACCTCCTCGCCGGGAAGACTCTGCGCTATCAGGCACTTCGAGGAGGACGACTCTACCATCTTGGTATGCGACCCACAAGGTTCCCGGGGCGCGGAGTGGAGGCGATGGTCTGGTTCGCCTACCAGGATTTCGATGAACCTGCAAAGAGCATCAATTCAAGATTCATGCTGCGTCTCTCTGAGAGCACTGACATATTTGGGATCATAATCAAGTGCTTGAGATCAGCTACGCCTCACTTCGTGACCGCTGCTGAAGATGCGAGGAGAGAGCTCGTCCAGCTTCCGACGCAGGATTTCTCGTGGGTGACCCATTTTCCTTACGCCGAGAAGGAGTACTGGGTCGATGTTCACAGCACTTTAACTCACTGGCTTCGTCCAGACCCACTCTGCTGCAACGGGCATGATCAGGTCACCTCTAGCAACAACAGCAACACGAATGGGTCGTCGTCGTCAACGTCAAGGCTGGCTAGTATGTATCCTGAAGAGGTTATTGTGATGTATCTGCAGTGCTACATCGAGCTGTCCGACGAGCAAAGAGCTACTGAGAACGGAAGAAGAAGCACCCAGACTTCAGGTTCGTCTTCTCTGAAGCTAGGAGTTCTTTTTATTCCCCATGACTCACCGGTCGGCATAGCGCCTGCAGCTGAGACATATGCTTTGGAGATGATTGATGGAGAGGAACAAGAAACAGTCCACCAAAATGCAACTCTGCAAGATTTAGATGAGAAGTTGCTTCCCAAGGCCATAGACCACCTCTGCCAGAATTCCGAATCCAGGACGTATCAGATGTGTCTCAGGTCCAGACATGGCACTGCGCATCTCTGCGTGGAGAAGAAAACAACACGGGTAACAAGTAAAACCGCTACTAGATCACAGTCACGGATTGGAAACAAAAAACCAGAGGGAAACGGTATGGAGGGATGGCTGGAGGTATCCAGAGACTGCTTAAGTTATGGGAAGTTCGCAGCTCAGTCAGGTCTTGGATAGTTAACTCCCCTAGGGCTAGGCGTGACTAATCCTTCCTGTCATTTCATTCGTAGTACGCTTGTGATGAGAAACTTCGCAGACTGCATATGATGAATGCTAGTTTTTTTTTGTGTGAAAAAAGCCAACCGATCTATTGATTATCATCAACAGTACAAAGAATTCCAGAAGTAATGAAAATTACAAATAGGTCTTCAGACCACCTAGCGATGACTACATGCAGGGAAGCGAGACGAAGGTGCGCCACCATCCTCACCCTCCCTCACTGGAGCCGGGCAAAGCTTGTCGTAAAAAAGCTTGTTGTAGTGGACATACGGGAAGTCATCGTGCTAAGTCCCCAACGCACCAGAGTAGCAACCATCGCCAATGATGACAACCGTAGATGAGTCAGACCTACAGCCACACGAACGAACACGGAAACGGACTAGATCCGAGAAGATCCGCCGGACACACGACTCCACACGCCCTCCGTCAGTACTATACGCACCACCGGAGCGAGTATAGGACGGGCGGACCTTATTTTGTTTTCAGGATGTCGCCGTCGCCACACCATCGACAAGAGGTCTTTTGTGGTACCCTCAAATAAACCACAGCCATTTATTTTCGTTGATCTAAAGGCTAAAAATGTTTCATACTGGTGCTAAAACGATGACCAGCATAAGTCGTACTGGTGCAAACCCGGAGCCTCCTGCAGATGGGCCCTGGCCCATTACGGTGGTAGGGTGCTGGCCCAATGAGAAATTCATTAATCCTTAGCCCAAGTCCAATACAGCCATCGCAGGCACGATTCCTACAGAAATCCCCAAATTTTCCACGAAATGGAACCCGAAATCGTCCATGCTCCGACGACGAGCGCAGCAGCATGACGAGCACCTAGCACTGGCCCTCATCTGCCCCTTCTCCGGCAGACACCAAGTTGCTGAGCACATCGAGGACGAGGCGCGGTGCAGCGGGTCGACCGATGCGGCGACGGCGGGCGCGACCTCCTTGCGGACGGCGGCCACAGCCTCGTCCACGCACGCAGAGCGTTCGGCGACGTCCTTGTCGAGCGAGGCGAAGTGGGCAATCGCCGCAGCGTTCCGGTGGTCGACCTCGACGAGATTGCTCTATGGAGAATGGTGATTTGGTTTGACAGTAGCTAGTCGCAGATCCACGCTCTGGTTAAAGACCATTACATTTTTCAGCAGAGTTCATGTACATGGTAGTTCCGGTACTACGATACAAGTTAGGCATGTTGAACTCTCCTCATTGTTGACTGCATATGCAAATATGCATGTTGAACTACGATACAAGTTACAAGGTACCTTGAAATGGTATCATGTTAAGATGCCAATTTGTCTATTTTTTCTGAAAGTTTGGGAACTTAATGTCTAACGCATATGCTTTTCACTTCTTCAAATCAGAGTGCCATCTTGGACAGACAGGAGATTGTTCAGGTTGACCATACTTCTCGCTTGGACGCGATCTTAAGTTCGTATGAAGCACTTGACTGTGTTAGGGCATCTCCAGTCGTTGTGCCGCCACAGGGCCCAAAACAGCGCTATTTTGGGCCGCCGCGGCGCGAAACGGCGCTAATCTGGATCCTGGGGGGCGCGTTTTCCAGCCGCGAACCCAACCCAAGTTTCGACCCAAAAATTCAAAAACGCCGGAACAAATAGACTAGGCGATTTTCATTCATATTTGGCGGAAAAATCGCCGATTACATAGCAGAATTTGAAACTAAAAACGTAAAAACATTTTATTCGGCGATCTACAGGGCTAGTTGATGCCCAGCCTGGCCTGGATCGCCTTGCTGTAGTCGCCGTCGTCGTCGTCGTCGGAGCCGTCTCCGGGAGGCTTGCTCGGGCCTTCGCCATCGCCGCGCTGAAATTTGCTCAACAGCAGGGCCTGCCTGAAGCCGGCGTCCTCCTCGTCGCTATCGCTCGGGTCGAGCAGGAAGTAGGGGATCTCCGGCGCCACCGGAGGAGGAGGAATGCGGCGGCGGCGGCCCGCATTGGCGTGCTGGCGCGCCTCCGCGCGCCTGCGCTCCAGCTCGGCGAGTGCTTGGCGCTGGCGTTCCACCTCGGCCTCCGTGAACTGGCGGAGGCTCCAGTCGGCGGCGAATTCCTCCGTCGCCGGCTGGATTGTGTTGAAGGAGGCCTCCTCCGCCTCCTTCAGGCCGGGCCACTCCACCTCCTGCTCCGGCTCCTGCTTGGGCTCCTTCTTGGCCTTGACGAGGCGCTGTAAGAAGGAGCGAGGAGGAGAAGCCGCGCGGCGCTGGGAGCCGCCGCGAGGCTCGTTGATGCGCAGGGTGCCGCTGCGCATGGGGACGCGGCGGTCGGAGTTGAGAGTGGGGGGGTCACAGAGGGGGGCGCGGCGCGTGTACCTAGAGCCGAGGGCGCGCGGAGGAAGACGAAGTGGCGGAGGAGGAGGACGCGCCTCTCATCCGCCGCGGCGTCCACGACGCGATCCTCGGCGGCATGGTCAGCCGGGGCTCGTTGCCGGCGGCGATGTAGTCCAGGACCCACTGGAGGCGGCGGTGTGGGCCGCCCCACCACCGCTTGCGTCCCTTGGAGTTGTGGCGGCCCTCCACCTGGCCGTTGTTGCCGCGGTCGGCGATGTCCTGGTCGTGCCGGCGCTGGAAATAGGCCTGCCAGAAGGCGTCGTTGCCCTCCGCCCTCCAACACGGGTCCGCGGCCTGTTCCTCCGTCAGGCCTTCGCGAACCTCGGCGATGGCGTAGTCGAACTCGACGCCGGCGGGGACGGGAGGCACGGGGATGCCTCCCGCGCTCAGTTGCCACGGCCCCTGGCCGCCGGATGCGCCGGGGACGCGCATATCAGGTGGCCACGGGTACCCGGCCTGGTAGAGCGCCCATGCCTCGTCCTTGTGGAGGTGGCGGCGGGTCCAACCGTTGGCGGCGGCGGCGTCGTCGGCCATTGGATTGCGCTCTGGCGAGGGAGGGAGAGCAGAGAGGCGAGAGAGAGGCGAGAGTGCGGATGGCCGGCGAGGGGTGGGGGATTTTAATAGCTCGGCGGCCAGGCGAAGGGGCGGTGGTGGCGCGCCATTACTGCGCCGCGTGGCCTTCGATTGGACGTCGAAGCGACGCGCGCCGACCACGTAATTACTCCGGCAGCCTTTGACCGGTGCGCTCACTGGCCGCTGGCCACGCCATTAACTCCGGCAGCCTTTGACCAGCGCGGGAGCCGAGAGGATGAGGGCGCGGCCGCTCACGGGCGGTTCTGTTCCGCGCCATTTTCCCCCGCGTCGCCTTTCCCGCCATTTCGCCCCCCCAAACCGAACCCAGTGGGCTGAGTTTCGCCTGGGTGCGCCGGCGCAAAATAACGCCGAAACGGCGCTATTTGGGCTTCTGGGGGGGGGGGGGGGCGAACTGGAACAAAAACGGCGCTTTTTGGCCGCCGCGGCGCTAAAAAGGCCTCTTGGGGGGGGGGGGGGGGGGGGGGGGGGGGGGGGGGGGGGCGGCTGGAGATGCCCTTAGGAGCTCCGATCACAAGCATGTGAAGGTCATCTTTGTCTGAAAATGTGTGGTGGCGATGCATAGATTTAATTTACAGCTGACATACCGCAAGCATATCCACAATTGTAAAGGCATTGCACTCATGGTACTACCCAGTACCGCCAATGTAGATTTGTGTACTAAAAATACCTGAATGTATTTGTTTTAAATCTTTTTGTAGCAGCTAGAGTATCAGATGGCCTGTAGTACACAGTTTTTTTCCAGAGTAAGCAGTTGAAGGGAAGTAAATAACAAGCGAGCATATCCACAAAGCAACTGACAGCTAGCAATGAACCATTTGGTACAATTTGGCAAGCATAATGTTCCATTCATGATTTCAACAGGTCCACACTAGGTTCGCATCCAACAGAAAAATGACAAATCACAGGAATATTCACAGGGAACAAAGGAGAGTATGAAGAAAAACATGAATTGTACGAGCAGATCGAGCTTCCTAATGGCTTTTAGTTACAAAAGAATGTCTAGTAAGAATAGTACAAAATAAAAGAGTTCCAACCACCACACAAATTCCAAGGACAGAGACAAGGAAATTTGATGGAACTCACGCCGTAGATACACATATCTCCACTACTTAATAATTTTTTTATGGGTTTTCAGTTACAAAAGAATGTCTGGCAAAGAGGGTACAGAAAAAAATAATTTTACTATCATACCAGTTTCATGGACAGAAACAACGAAACTTGATAGAATCCTGTTGGTGTGAGTTCTTGCCACCCCCTCCTCAGATTCCACTTTTAATTAACAAACAAGGAAAACCAAATCGACCCGTAGATACACATTTCATCTTTGGATGGAGCAGAGACAATATAATCGCTGTCCTTTCCTCCCCTTATGCCACCTGTTCTAGTCAAGCCACTACCGCCTGGAGCCTGGATGTTTTCACCGAGGTCTTCCTTTCGTTCCAGCTCAAGAGGCTGTTGTGAATCCACTGAAGGAAAATATTAAGGAATCGATGACTGATGACTGAACTGATTTAGTTTCGCATACATTGTTATCTTCGATGTTCTTGTTGATGATGTTGTCCACACAACTCTCTTTGATTTGTCAACGGTTTCGCCTTTCGTCAGTGTCGCGCTCTCTGTGATTTCTCGACAGTTTTGTCTTTCGTCAGTGCAGGCCTCACATTGTTGCATCGGATGCTATTCAAAACCATTTTAGAATCACCAAGCTGACTCGTGGCAGCTTGCGTATTTTGTTTCTTCTGAACATGCAATATATACAGAACAGCAATTTAGTATGTGTGTTTCTAAATTGCACTACAACTAATTGATTGGACAGGAAAAAAACTCACCTGTTCTCGCCAAATTCTTTTCACCTTTTCAGAAAATCTGGTAATTCAAGCCAAATGTTCTCAAAACGGAAAACGGCAGCCTTGGGCATACTGGACTGTACTGCTATCACACAGGGGACATGATCTGAGATCGGCATGGACAGAGGAAAAGCCCACGTATTAGGATAGGAGATTGTCCAAGGAGCAGTGCAGAAAAACCAATCTAAAAGTTCCAACAGGGGGAGGCCTGCATGTTGCTCCAAGATTGTACCCCTGATTCATCTTACCTTTACTCTTCTGTTTCATCCTTCAGTACTGGTATAGTGTTCTTCTCGGCGACCATCTGTTTTCATTCTGGATTTGCTTCTTTCAACACTTGTCTTTCATAAATGCATCACAAAGGGTGAATCAGCAGCCGAGTCAATCTTTCGCAAAAACGAGCAATGGGGGATGCAATCGTAACTCACATCAGTCCTCAGCTATGCATTCACCTTGTTCATCCTTTTAACCACCTGCATTTAGTGATGGCAGCATTTCAGTTCCCACATATCCTACCTGCAGGATACAGCTTAACCAAGGGAAACCCATATTACTTTCAAGTACGGCGTCCCGTGTGGCGTCGGTGCCGTCCAGCTCCGTCGTTCAGTTTGGTCGCCTCCATCGACGTGCAAGGTGGAGTGGAGATTAGAGAGGGGGGATCTACGGCATCGTCGGAGGTCGGTTGGAGGAGGCTGGCGGGGTGGCGGCGCTGCGGCGCACTTCGTCAACGAGGAGGCGGCTTCCAGTCTGTTTTGTCTTTTAAAACTGTGGGCTTCGGGCCTGTTTGTTTGTCAGCGATGGCCTCATGTTTTTACCAGTGAATTACAGTTCATGGGCCTATTGGACTTAATCTCGGACACCACATTTGAACCGTTCAATCAAACCATACTTACTAGTCATTCTCCTAGACCAGTAAAAGTACTGTAAAAGTACTGTAAAAGACACACTCAAAGAACCTAAAAAAAGGAACGGAAACCTTCCCGCCAGCGAGGGGTTGCGGTCCGCCGCACCCAAGAGTTGTCGGAGGCGGGAGGACCAGCAGCTTTGGTGACGAGATGGACGAAGACCAAATCAGAATCGCCTGTACGATCGCCTGGGAAGGAGCCGTACCGGTTCGGCAGACGCCTGTATCTTAATGCTAGCTTGTTTGTTGTTTTTGAAGAAATTTTAACATGCTCCTTCAAGACCCAAGTCTTCTTTTTCGCGGTATGTTGTCTCGTCCGCCGGTTCTGCCATTTTGTCCAAGCCGTTGTCTACACGGCGTTCATGAGGTTGCATAACTTGCATCCACATGCAAATTCCAATCGTCTGTCTACGACTTACGTCTGCTAGACTGCTCTAGTACCACTGAAATTAATATCTCTGCGAGCTCCAATCCATCAATGATCAATCCGCCCATGTTTGCCGCCACTAATTAATTCTGTGTGTGAGCGAGCAACATTGATCTGGTCGATGGAACGGCCGTGAAGACCGTGACTTCTAGCGGTACTCCAAGGCTGGCCGTTGCAATTGATTTGGTCGACATCGACATGTCCGGCAGCCAGTGATTGCCGCGAGTTTGCACTCACCGGCCACCGCAAGCTTATCATCTTCCCTTTACGTGTTCCGCATATACTTGTCCGTATGTGTAGTTTTCAACTTCTAGAGGAACATGTGCGCGACTTTTGGTTCCATATGTTCCGGTGCAAGATGCACCCGCGAGAGCTTACGCAAGTTGGATAAGGACGGAAGCTCGTTGGTCCTGGGCACAAGTTAATCTTAGCTATTTCACATCCTTGTAGTTCAATTTTCTGACCAATAAGAGATTATCTGCAAATGATTAATATTTGAGTGAATAAACTGTCCCGTTATTTTTTTTTTGCATTTCCCATTAACATATGAGAATGTACTAATACACGATATGAGATTAATATTTTAGTTGCTAAGAATTCTCCAACAGTTTTCTATAACTAACAGAAATTCCCACAATTTTGATATCTCGAGCAAAAGAGGATGGTCAAGTGGTGGATTGATTCCCCATCTAGTCGAGGGTGGTGTATCAATTCTACAGTATGCTGATGATACTATTTTATTTCTTGAACACGACTTAGCGAAGGCCGGAACATGAAATTAATCATATCCTTTTTTGAGCAACTTTCTGGACTGAAGATTAATTTTCACAAAAGTGAGATTTTTTGCTTTGGAAAAGCGAAAGATATGCAGGCAGAATACCGTAATATTTTTGGATGTGAAAGCGGGTCACTTCCTTTTAAATATCTCGGTATTCCTATTCATTATAGAAAACTATTGAATAAGGAGTGGAAACCGGTTGAGGATAGATTCGAAAAGAAATTAGGAGCATGGGTTGGAAAAATGCTCTCATACGGAGATCGTTTGGTTCTTATAAATTTGGTTCTAACGAGTTTACCAATGTTCCTTTTATCCTTCTTTGAAATTCCGATAGGGGTCCGAAAACGTTTAGACTTCTATAGATCGCGGTTCTTTTGGCAAAGTGATCAAACAAAGAGAAAATATAGGCTTACAAAATGGAACATTATTTGTCGACCCAAAGATCGGTATTGAGGTGTTGAAACTTAAAAACAAGAGTCTTCTTTCTAAATGGTTGTTCAAGATTCTAACAGAAGAAGGGGTATGGCAAGAACTTTTATTTCATAAATATCTGAATGGCAAGACGCTCTCTCAAGTTCAGGCTAAACCAACAATTCTCCTTTTGGAAGGGGATCATGGGGGTTAAGCAAGAGTTTTTTGATCGCGGGTCTTTTGTAGTGGGAAATGGTTTACAACCAGATTTTGGGAGGACACATCGTTAGGCGACACACCATTGGCTTCCCAGTACCCAAGCTTGTATAACATTGCGCGACATAAGGATTTGTAGTTGCACAAGTTATGACTATGGTCCTATTAACCTACAATTCCGTCGGGCCATTATAGGTGACAAAAGGGATGCTTGGATGCATCTCGTTGCTAGACTTTGCAAGTCACGATTTCTAATGAATGATTGTTTTAAATGGAGATTATCAACAAGCAGTTCTTTCTCCGTTAAATTCATGTATGCGGAATACACAAACGGACATACGAGATTTTTACATAGATTTTGTGGAAACTTAGAATTCCCTTGAAGATAAATATTTTCTTGTGGTTTCTAAATAGGCGCGTCTTGTTAACAAAGGATAATTTAGCCAAGAGAAGACAGGATGTAAAAAATGTGTTTGCGATACAGAAGGAGTATGTAGAACATTTATTTATATCTTGTCAATTTGTTAAGAATATTTGGAGACTTGTACACTTCACTTTTAATATAATTCATCCATCCAATGTTTCTAATATGTTTGGAAGCTGGCTCAATGGTATTGATAAAGACACTAAGGCTAGGATTCGCATCGGTGTATCAGCCTTCCTTTGGGCAATCTGGAATTGCCGAAATGATATTGTCTTTAACAAAGTTCAAATCCCCCACTTTATGCAGGTTGTGTTCAGAGCTACCCACTGGATCCAGTCCTGGTCGGTCCTTCTCCCAAAACCCAGCGGGTTCATATGGATTCCGGATGTACTCGAATGATGGCGGTCGCTCGGGCTATCTTCTGCCAGAATGGGTGACGTCATGCTAGAAGAATAGATGGATAGGCTATCTACACGGCTTTTTAGATTTGTGTTTTTTTGCTGGCTCATTTTTGTGTTCACTTGAAGTGATCCATGAATTGTAATAAGCTGAGTACTTACGTTCCAAACGTTTATTTTTAATATAAAAACGGCTGTGTGCATCATTTTGATGCAGAGGCCGGGTGACCCATTTCTACAAAAATAGACATTCCCAGTCCGTAAAAAACAGAAAAACAGTGTGCCAGAAGATGAACACTTCTAGTGAGGTTTTTTGGGTCCTAATTTCCTCTCTCCTCGAGGTGCCAGCGACAATATTTTTCGAATAACAGCACGAGAGATGCCATATTCATTAATCAAGAGAAGAAGGCAGTGGGCAATATCATGCCGGGCGGCCCGGGCCAGAACATCTAAATAACATGAACCATTGTAAAAAAAATGAGCTCTACCGCCCGCATCCACACGACAAGGGGCCCGAGGTTGTCTCGTCCTCCGGCTCTGTGCATGCGATCTGGAGGACCGATGCGGTGTTATTGGTATTGTTGTTGAGCATCATCAATGATATATCACCAAATACGTGAAATTGTATGTTATATGATAGATTATTTAGTGGTCCCTAGTCGACAAGTTTATGGAGACACATATCTTTGACGCGGCTGGCTAAGTTTGAGAAGTCATGGGCATAGTGATGCCAATCCAGACTTATTGACTTTGATTAAGGACTTCATTTAGTCAGACATACCCGTTTTGAGACGAAACGAGCTATTGTCATTTGTTAGTCGCAACTACAATGTATATGTCATGCTCTTAGATACGAGATATTCGTATATATGACTCGAGTTGTAGATAGACTTACGTAGGTCTATCAAACGCTACACTGTAATTGAGTAGTTACAAAGATAGATTTTGGTTTTATAAGGAAGCAAGTTTCGTGGTGTTGTTGGTCAAGATGGAATTTGCCCCTCCGCCTGAAGCAAGTTTCGTGGTGTTGTTGGTCATGCGATTTGAGATAAGAGTTAACTCGGTTCAAAAATATGTATCACGTGATCGAGAAGTTAGGTCGAGTTATCAATAAGGATGATAAGAACATCTCCACTTGGATCTTTTACTTACAAAGTTGGCCCCTTGAAACATGAAACCATGGCGCCGTAACTGCATACAAAACAAATACTGACGTAGAGCCTATCATGGCCGT
This sequence comes from Poa pratensis, assembly GCA_947311845.1. Lineage (NCBI taxonomy): Eukaryota > Viridiplantae > Streptophyta > Magnoliopsida > Poales > Poaceae > Poa > Poa pratensis. The sequence goes on from CAMZMU010000054.1 coordinate 60,215,176, forward strand.
GAGCTCTGAACATATGCTTGGGGCGTGTTTGGTTATCTATGAAGAGTTGGGCCAGGCCTATGTGCATGCAAAAACGAGTGTTTGGTGAGCTGGGCGGCACCGCGTATCTGCATAGCACGAACCTCAAAACACATTTGGATCTGGCCCTTGAGGAACGACCGATTCGACTGTTTTTCTAGAGCCACCTTTTTGCACTGTTTGCTGCACTGGCTGGTAAGGATGGCAATGGGTAGGTTATGGGTGGGTAGAGCAATACCATACCCATACCGCGTAGTCAATGGGTAAAAAATTCTACCCATACCCATAGCCGCGGGTATGAAACTTTACCATAACCCATACCGACGGGTAAATTAAATAGTACACAAGTTATTCATAAATTTACATTCATCGATAGCACATTTCACAAGAGAAAACATTTATCTCAACTCAATGAGTACATGACAATTATTTCAACTCAAATTAACAATTGATGACAATTTTTACATAGGTTCACAAGATCACGAGAATAAATGTCGGAGCTCCACGGGTAAGGTTCACATGTTAGTATAAACGGGTATAGTACGGGTATACCCACAGGTATAATGCTATACCCGTACCCTATACGCAACTTAATGGGTAGGATATGGGTAGAGCTGAACTACTATCTCCTCGTTTCCCCTCCTCGTCTACAGGAAGCGCGAAGGCGATTTTTGGATCCTCTCCGTCCTTCCACCGCGTCTCGCCGCTGAGGCGTGGGATTCCTCCCCTCCGCCGGCCGCTTCGGCGGCGGGAGGGTGGGGGATCCCCGCCTCTGGCCTGTACATACGGTAGGTTAGGGTGGAGCTTCTGCCGGCGGCGTCCTGGAGGAGGTGGGGCTGCCGGTGGGTGGTTTGGTGGCGGCGCGGTCTTCTCCGGCGGTGGATCTCTTCGGAGCTCGCCGTCGTCGTGCTCGTCTTGCAGGCGCTCGAGGCCCGGCGTGGTGCTCGGGGCCGTCTGCTTCCCGTCAGATCCGCGTAGGCGGCGGATCTGGTGGCCGGATTCCAGAGATGCTCGTGTTCTTCAGGTTCTCCAGCGACGGATCCGAAGGTGGCTGGGGTTTGGAGGCGTTGCTGAGCCAGGGGGGCGTCCGCCTTGGCGTTCATCGACAGGAGCTCCGCCGCGGCGCGGCGGGTAGTCTACGCGGGCGTCTTTCAAGGGACAAATGTTTCCCAGGCAGTGGCAAGACGGCGGATGCTGCGCTTCGTCTTCATCGCCGGTGAAGCTGGTGATCTTCGAGCTGGTTCTGGCTCCTCTCCCTCGTGTTTGTTCTTCGTTTGTTCTTTCTATGTACTGTTGTATGTGGATTCCGGGTGAATATACGTGGTGAAGTTGGAGGTGTCAAAAAAAAAGGGTACTACCCATGGGTATAAAATTGTTCCCATACCCTACCTATGCGGGTACCCGTACCCGTGGGTAAAATTGCCATCCTTACTAGTGGCTGGCTGAGAGTGGATACGAACCTTTTGCTCTGCCCTCTCTAATCTACATAACTATATTTTGATTTAAAATAATTTGGACACGAAATATGTGTGCCTCGATGAGTAGGTTCCATTCCCATACTCGGTTTCAAGATTTGTCGACTATAACTTGTTAAATTTGTCGCATTCGGTTGACGGTTTGAAATATCTTTTACGAGCAGGTTCATCTCGACGTTTTGCACATCTTTCGCGTTGTAACTTTTCTATTTAGGCAACTTCAAGGCCCACGAAGGGGCCCAAAGAAGACATAATACGCTTCAAGTAAGGTGTAGGATAGGTCGGTAGAGACTTACCTTACCTATAAACCTAGTCGGTTGCAAACTCCCGAGACCCAGCCTCCAATATAAAGGCTGGGAGGGCCGCCGATCTAGGGTACGCTCATATTCCACCACCGAAACCCTAGCGAGATCGACACCTCGCCGGGATCGCCATTGTAACACCTCCAAACTATCAATAACAGACAAGCTGGAAGTAGGGTATTATCCTCAAGGAGCCTGAACCAGGGTAAATCGTCTTGCTTGTCAGCCGTGGTAACTACCAGCACTCCAACTTTTCTCCCTCTCAATCAACCTGGCGTACTCGACCCTGCGATTTGCCGTGGCCACCCCACGTCACTCGGTTTCAAGTTTCGTCGACTATAACTTGTCAAATTTGTCGTATTCGGTTGACGGTTTGAAATATCTTTTACGAGCAGGTTCACATCTCGACGTTTTGCACATCTTTCGCATTGTAACTTCTCTATTTAAGCAAACATATACGAGTAGATTTTGTACTGAGCTTTGTACGTGTTTAGACTGCTGATAGTGTACACTGTGTTCTTCCACCTCCGTCGCCGTCGTTCGCCGCTGTGAACTCCACTGCCACAGCAGTACCTACTGCGCTTGTTGTACGTAGCCTCTCTGTCGTCGCCGCTCAGGCGCCGGCACTGCTTGCTGTTAACTTCGCCGTCACCGCATCGGCCAATGGACAGTGTGTGTTTTTAACCTGCACCGCAATCTCCGGCGAACCTCATACAACGACTTCAGCCCAGACCGCCGCCACGCCATGCCGCGCTGCTGTACTTCTCGCCGCTTTTCATGGGTGATGGTACATAGTTCAGTGCGGTGGTGTGAGGTAAGATCACCATGCTGATAGGAGGTTAGAGTACACGAAACACGGATGTAAACCAAATAGCAGAGATTAAAAACTCGTATCACGCGAAATGGGTTTGGCTGCCTCTTTATGAGCAACGAAACGGGTTGCACAATGTGGCTGACGTTTCGTTTTTTCAGGACCAAACCCTGCGAAGCCACGGTACCAAATGGGCAAAAATCGCTGCAGGTAACCAATCCTGGGCGTGGTTGTGGTGTCCTGGCTACGCCACTGACTGACATGTTGATTGTTGCATGTCATTGCATAGACTTTGATTGTACATGTTCCGATGTACTATAGAAAGCAGTCCTCTTTCGAGCTATCCAACTACAGAATTATATGTACACTCTGCACCAGTAGTACAATCCGGATTACAATCCATGCCTTTACTGCAGCAAATAACAACAGTTAAACTGTCTGCAGAGTTCATTTGCTCCGTTTGGCATGGCTTTTCGGCGAGCTCAGCACCTCGTGGTGTGGTTTCGTTGGCTTCTCCATGGCCATGGGCGTCCTTATGTCGGTGAGGGTGGGCACGAGGTACCACGCGATGGAGGTGCAGCAGATGGCGAACGCCCTACCGAACACGGCCAGACTCAGCAGCGTGAGCACCATGACTGCCAGCCAATAGCACGTCGGCGGCGGCAGCCTCCTCCGTGAGAACGACGCGGTTCTCCTCCTCGCCGGCTCCATGCCGCGCGCAGCAGCGTTCTTGCTGGCCGTATCCGGCAGGCTGCAGGACCAGGCAGCCGGTCGCGTCGACGACGGCGAGGCGGCGGTTGACGTTCTGGTTACTTTCTTGGAAGCGGCAGCGTCCTTGAGCTGCTGCTCGTCGGGGAGCTTGACGACGATGGGCGCCCACCTGCCGTTACACTGGACGAAGCGGACCATGACAAGGCCGCTGTCGGAGCCGACACGGCGGAGGATCTTGTCCCGGCGGGACTCGAGCTCGGATCGCACGGTGGAGAACTTGTCCAGCCCACGCTCCGCGAACGGGTTGCTGGCCCTGTCGCCGCCATGCCTCCTCCTCCTTGGCCTGGGCGAATCGTCCGCCACCGAGTTGTCGTCGAGGTGCTTGAAGCTGCCGGTGCCGCACAGCATGGTTAAGGCTTTCTCGATTCCGGCTCGTTAAGGGCGAACTGCTTTCTACTTTTAAGGACTCGCTCAAGTGGGGCAGTCAGGACTATGAACAGGCCGGTCAAGGTAGAACCTTCTGTGTCACAGGGGTTGATTTTGGACATAATGGCTGGTCATGTCTACTGATGTAACCGCTAGAATGTTGAAATTCTCTGGAGCTCGTGTTACTATATCTATAGTACGATTTTGCTAATGAGCACTGAAATAATAAATTCTTGATAGTTCAGTCAAATGTGGACCTCATCCACAGGCAGACTCTTCCTCCTCTATGGCCTGCTGCCACGTACCAATCTGAATTAAAGAAAGTTAACCTTATCCCCAGCAAGCTTTTCCTCCTCATGTAAAATGAACCATTTCCCCCGTACGAACAATCTACAAGCCACACCGATTTTTTGCGCGCAAGATGTTGCTAAATCATTGCAACGTCTTCATCTTGTACTCCCTCCGTTCCGCTTTTCTCGTCGCGGAGATTGAACGGAGCAAGTACAAAGCTGTAGTATAGATGGCGACAAGTAAAACGGAACAGAGGGAGTACCTTTGAACAGCATGGATATAAGCTCTGAAACCTATTTTCATAAGCTGAACCATTTCCTTCGGGTATAGAAAAAATGTGTCTTTTCTATTACAGAACAATTGTTCAGGTCAATCAAAATACAAATCAGGAGGGACAAGAACAAGAGATTACACCAGAAACAAGATGATGAGTTTGTCAACCAAAATCGTGATGCTGAAAACTTGTTCTGATCAATGGGAGGAGTTCCAACAAGTCAAAACATACAAAGATTTCGCCGACGCCATCTGTTGACCTCATGTTACCTTCAATACTCCGAGAAATTTGGTGCCCCAAATCCTAAGCGAATGGCCTGCTGCGCCTTAGTTTGACTTGCCCTTCTTAACAAGTGTTGAGGTGCGGAATTCTGCATCATCTTTAATGAAGCTCCACCAGAGATAAGTGAGAGGAATGGTGCTCGCATGCCACAGCGAATGTGCATCAGCATATCCCTTGTATGGAGGAAAGTCGTAAACTTCAAGAAGCATAGCTAGCGCTCCTCCAAATACAACCATCCAAATCTTCAATCGTGACGGATGACGGGTCACACCAGCCCAGATTGCCCATGCAAGAAGTTGAACCACACCCATCACAACACAAACTTTCATGTTCCATCCTGAAAAGGGAAATTTGGCACATAAATATGGATACACATGAATTAATATGTTTGTCCGTTAATGCAATATTACATCGTGGCTTTTATTTATGAGAGGCTGTAACTTGTAAGATCACAAACACACACAGCAGCTGAACGATCATTGAGCATATTAAATTATTTAGTCTTTATACGTGCAGGAGAAATCTTGGATGAAGATGGCAAAAGATCAAATACTTAAGCAGAAGCAGGAGAAGGAACTTTACCATAGTCAAGGTCATAGAAGTTAAGATACAAGATGTGTGTTGTGACGAATGCCAAAATAGGAGCAGCAAACATCACCCTGGTAGCCTCGTCCTTGACATTAAAAGTTCTTAGCAATGCAAGGATTAAAGAGTAGCCAAGTAGGGCCACAGCCGAAGAGTAATCCAATTTCTCAGTCAAGTCAATATCCCTACAAAATGAATAACAATGATGAGCAAGATATCAAGTATTATGACAGCATAGTTAAGGTTTGAGCAAATGCACACCTCGTATGGAATATAGAGCTCCAGAACCATGCATTCATAGATAATATTGCATAGATATGCCATAAGCCAGTGTATTCGTAATATTTTCTCTTAGTCTGGGGTCTAAGAGGTAATCTGTAATTCACTAGCACGAAAAATGAAAGCCAACCAGTGAAGTGGGTCAGTAGGTTGAGAGCAGACAGCGCAGCTGAGAGAGGCTCCTGATAAAAGGATGACAAACAATTTAGACATCTAGTATGTGAAATAGTCGATTCAGTCATGAACATGAAAGCCATAACATGCCTGGAAGACAGAAACACGTATGAAGGGCCATTTTCCATGATATTTAACAGGGCTCAGGCCACCTGATTGCCGTTCCTCTTCTCTTTGCATCATACAGTAGTAGCGGCAGTCCGTCATACAGTTTAGTTGCTTCCACTGTGTGTAAAGGGGAGAACTTCCAGCAGATGTGCTGTCGTTCTGGGGGGACTGGCAGTGGCTGATGACGTTACTTCCAATAATCGTTGTATTCTGACACTCCTTCACACAAGTTCTGCAGGTTGATCAACAATGCAAGGATTACCAGAAACTTCTAAACGATGTAATATCAGAAATGACAGCAACTTAAAGGCGAACAGATAAACAAATTTAAGGAACCAAATCGGTTTTATGGTCAAATTTTATGAAGGAAAACAAAAAGGCAAACATATGGTGAATTCGTTACTTTTTACAAAATAGATCTGAGAAGGAAAAATGAGGACGGGCACAGAGCAGACATTGCTGGTGATATACTGGGTGTAGATGCAGAATGAAAGGAACCTAGAAGAAAAATAATAGCGCAACTATGAAACTAGAAAACTCCGCCTATGTTTTTTTAGGCATAGTTAGTGGTCCCAAGCGCGGGTAAAGGAGGAGGGTTGTGACAGGTTTGGCGAGCCATCGTAATAACTAGCCACTTCCTATGGATATGAGAAAAAGAAGTCACATGGAAGGAGGCGGTAAAAAGGACTTGAAGGATTGGAGTGTACCTAGAGATTTTGTACTTGATAGGACTGCATAGAAATCAGCAATCCATGTGTCGGAACCTTAATTCACATTTCTTGTACTTTCTTTACTTTTTACTCTCTTCACTCTTTGTTGCCACAGGTTTTTTGTTGGGTTTCATCTCTAGCCTACCCCAACTTTGTTTGGGACAAAAAAGGCTTCGTCGTCATTGTTGTTGACTTCTTGTAAGTATGAAACTAGGACTAATGATGAGCAAGTTAAACACTGGAAAATAAATAGTTTTCACAAGTTTCGCCTAGTTACTGACTTATGGTAATGCACATTAGTGTTTTTTATGAGAACTGGGGTTACTCTGCAATACTATTGTGCTGCTATATCACCTAATGTGCAGCCACATAAATTCAAGATATCGTACTATATAAGATATTATTTACTATTTTTTTGTATCAACTAACTGCATGAACCCCAGGGTTACCTCAACTCACTGTCACAACACTACTATGGAACAGATTATGTGCAAACAAAAGCATCAGTGATTAAGATCATACCTATAACCACGTCTAACAATTTAGCAGAACCTAATAACTGTATCTAAACGTTTTGTATTGAAGGAAATTCATAACATTATTGGAGGAAACTAAATCATTTGTAATTTGATTCTACCCTTTGGAACAAACAAATGAGCCCCTGAAATTCCATACGATCAATGCAGCTTTCCTACAATTCAATAGGAATCAACCACTGTTTCTACTCATATGCGTAGGAATGGGGCGGTAGCCTGTAAATTTATTTGTGCAATAATAAAAAGAGGCCTGAAGTTGCAGTTCAAATAGGAACAGATATCCACAGCATGAGACTAACAGCAATTTCGGTTCACACATGGAAACGGCACTAGAAAGCATGTCGTGCATTTATGTGTCACTCTGAAAAAAAAATGTTGGAAAGTATACTACTCTAGTCGGAGAGTTTGAGAAAGAAAATCACCATTATGCCCCCCTCTAGGAAATGTCATAGTTATACTGGCTTGTTCAAACATGCCATTCATGAAACGACAGCACCTCACGAACACAAGCTAGTGTGTATTAACTCCGAACCAATGGTTCCACAATATGGTGCAAATTAAGAACAGTAAGAAAACAAAATTCCAACAATGATTGATGCACGATGCAATAGTAGTAGCTAAAGGTGGTCAATTTATGCAAACCAGCTACTGTACAAATTGAGCCTGTTTGATACAATTATCATAATCAAACAAAAGTGTAAAGATACTTACTATGTTTCGTTAACAATGTCAACCACCTACTGGAATAATGGTTTGCCATTCACAGCTTACATAAGAAAACATATCCCTATCATGATAGCCAAGTAATCACTTTGAACTTCGTGTCTTCTTTCCAAAGTAAGGTAAGAATTACTAATTAAGTATTACAGTCAAGTCAGCAAGAAAAAAATTATTTCACAATGAATTAACAAGAAAGAGTCAAACAATAACCATCTTAGACCCACAATGTTTTATGTCCCTTATGTGGGATCCCTGAAACGGGAACCCACATCTTGTTCACTTGTCCCGCAGCCAGGTTTCTGTGGAACTTCGTTCACGAGGCGCTGGGGCCTGCTTGGCAGGCCTCGGACCTTGGCGAGTTCCTGGAGACCCAGGCGAACCGGACCGAGGGAGGCGTCGCCTCTTCTGGTTGGTGTTCGCCGGAATGGCATGGACTCTCTGGACGATCCACAATAAAATGGTGATAGAGCGGGTGTTTCTTCGGCGCGCTTCTAACTCTATGTTTAAATTTCTGGCTTTCTTGCAGCAGTGGCACCCGCTATGTAGGCAGCGGGACAGGGAGCGGCTGGATGATATGCTCGATAGTCTTGTGGGGACTGCACGTCGCCTCTCCTCCCCTACCAGCCGTTGAGCTCCGGAGGGCCTCGTCTTTTGTTCTTCCCATCTTGTTCCTCCCCCCGCCCCTCTAGCTTTCTTCTTGATGTTGGGCTTACTTGTGCTGCTGCCCCAGCATTCTGGTTTCCTTAGGTTTGGGTGTGTGTTTGTATGGACTTGCTTGGCATGTTGCTTTATTTATAAAGCGGGGCGAAAGCCTGTTTCGAGACCCACAATGTTGAGTTTTCCTAGGATGGTTCAATGTGGATTTGAAACGTGCTTACCAATAAGGCTAAGGCTAACATATCACTATTTGGAGATAGTAAAAGAGTATTAATATTTGTAACCAACTAGGTGAGATGACGAAACATCGACAAGAGTTGGCCCAATGAGGCATTTTCACATATTAAGAGAAAAAATCATGCTACTATGACCGACATATCTGAGATTTACTTACTAACTACAACTAGAAGGGTTAACCATGAAGCACAGCCCCAGCCGGAAATCCAGAGCCGGTTTATCCAGCAAGACCCCGAAATCAAGTAAGAGAAATAAACAGCAATCTGGCGTAATAATACATCACTGCAGCAAGAGATCATCCAAGAAGTGCGCAAAGATGCTTCTTCGTCTCACCTGTACTGCGGATCAACATCACCCAGGCTGGCCTCGACGGCGCCGAACAGGAATCCGACGGCGAGAAGGGAAGCCAGCTGAACGACCCGAAGGCTGCTGCTTCCGGCCATCTCGGCGGACGCGCCCTTGGGCCCAGTCACGCACTGCAACCAGCTACAGATTCGTTACCGGTCAAAGGGATCGCCTCCGGATGGATCTCCACTCAACGCCAGTCCAGTAGAGGAGAGGACGAGGAGGAGACGAATGACAAGGAGGGGAACGAGTTCCTTCGCTTAGCGGTGGCCGGCGGCGTATCCTTGGGTGGAAGGAGGACTGGAGGTGGGTTTCGGCGGCGCTGGCAACGACGGCGCGAGAGACTCTGGGTCCAAGAGGAGTGGTCGCAGTCGCACGGAAGATGATGTGAATTTGGGATCACGAAGGGCCCTCGGTTTAAAGACTCGGATTAAGATTTGATTTTAGCTCAATCCTTATCTTTTTTCCTAAATGCCTTTTAAGCAAATTTTCAGCCACTAATGGCTCCTCAGAAATTTTAAGGATAGTCAAAGAGCAGTTTCCAGACCAAATATTTTTCGAAAACGCAAAAAATCCATTGCCAAATCTCCATTTATAACCATTTTTAGCAGCCAAAACGGCGGACGTTGCACCTTTCCAAAAATGGGAGCAATGTATTGGGTTAGATCTGAAGATATTTTGGTTAAATCATATTTAGAATCCACTATCAGCTTACAAATCTTATTATCATCCATATGGTATCTCTTAATCCAAGAGAAAAGAATGCAAAGGTTAAAATCTCCAAGAGGTCGTTTGGTAGCCATCATTTCGAGCCGGAATCCTGAAATTCATTTATAATTTCATGCCTAACCTGTTTGGCTGGCGTTCAATTGGACATGTCATTACATTTGAAATTCCAGCAAATGCCTATTGTATGTTATACCAATTCCTATCTCTAACCCTGTCATTTCACTTTTCCAAATGAAATGAAATGAAATGAAATGATAGGTGCCAAACGAGGTCTAAGATTTTTTTCGAAACACAGTACAACGCAAACGCTCACATACACGTGCACACACTCACCCCTATGAACGCACACACGCACACCCTACCCCTATGAGTTGTATACCAAGACCTCCAAAATCTTTCTTTTGAGAAATGAAATCCTAATCAACCAAATGGTACTTGTGAGAATCACCAATATTATTCCAAAAGAAGTGTGCCATTTGAGAATTGATAACTGTAATAGCCCATTAAGGAAACTTCAGAAAAGAAAAAGTATAAAAGGCAATGCATGCCTGAAGCAAGATCAATATTTTTTTTATAGGAAAAAAGTTCCCCTATAACCAAAAATACGTTTAATAATCTTATCGATAATTGTTTGGAGTCTTGGAGATCTTATGGAAACTTGTAGGAGAGTGAGTATCTGATGGGAAACACGGTGCTTCCTATGTCAGTGGAAATGGGATGTGATCTAGAAAATGAATTCCATGTTTCGAAAAGTCCGTTTAGCTCCCGAGTTCCATGTAGCTCTTAAAAAAAAATCAAAAATTGAATTGTAAATCTCAAAAATGGAAAAGTTTACATAATTTTACATCTAGATGTCTAGTGCGTCAGCTTTTCATGAAAATATCTTTTATTCGTGACCTACACACAAAAAAAGACAGATATGTCGAGAATAACTGATTTTTTTTCTTCTTCTTTTCCTTTTTGAGCCACGATATCAGGACTTTTTAAGCTTAAAATACAGCATACCTTTTACAAAAAAAAGGTACATAGAACACTTATGTATGTACCCACATAAAATTCAGAGTTTCCTAAAACCTACACATCATTTTTTCTTCAAAATTCCGAGCTTCACGTAGTTGGGGAGCAAAAACGACGCTCGAGTATTTGTACAAGGGTTTGGGGAATCTTTAGGAGGCTTTATTTATAATAGGAGGATAACCGTGACGAAGAGGTGTTTGTATATACACTAATAACCATTATCGAATGATAATTAGCCATCAATAATCGATTAATTTTCTTTCTAACACTCCTGTGCTCAACACCATCGATTGTACAAATTATCATCTTGAAAACTACTTGTATACTTTTGACTACCCTAAAAACCCTATGAAAATATGAGGGGAATACCATTGAAAACTCCTTTCAGAACCATAGAAAAAATATAAGGAGGAAAAATTATGACATACTTATATTATCTCATTTAAACTTGTGTGAGAATTCAATTTGAAAAAGGAGTACCATATTTTTGTAATAGTTCTAGGAGTTTTCTCTCACCAAAATATGCAAATTTAAAAATCATCCCATAACAACTTGAGATCTCGAAGAACTTTGTGAGCAAATATATGGAATGTTAATGTTGGGTAAAGAATTTGTGAAGGAATTTGCTAGATTTTGACATGAATTTGTTTGCAAAAATGTTAATTTCTCCAAAATAAATCTTATTTATGAGAAGTATATGTTATGTGATATTGTTTTTTGTAAACACATCTGAGAAATAAAATAAAAATGTCTTCATGTGTTATATTTGTTGATTTAATGAACGAATACCACATGAGATTTGAATGGGGCTAATCATTTTGTCAAACCATACACTTTCCCATGATGTTTCACATAATGTGATTATCTAGGAATGATTAGCGGAGTTGCTATTGAAGTCTGTTTTTCCATCGTATAAGAAAACAGAACATGTTTGTGACATGGAATTTGATACATTGAAAATGTATCCATGCATTCTGAAATTATTATATTATCTCCTTGAATATTTATCATGATTATAATGTTCCGTTTAATGTTTTACATCATTATTGAGATTTTTGAATAAATATTATTATTTTTTATCTCATTTTAGAGTGTAGAAAACCCTTTTCGTATATTTTTGAGTTTCGGGAACCTTCTGGACACCAATAAATACGGAAAAACCAGCGCAAGTTATTTTTGAACAAAGAGGACCAGCATCGGATGCACGCGAGGAGGCGAACGAGCGGACGTTGGTTCGGTGTGGTGTGATACGTCTCAAACGTATCTATAAATTTTGATGTTCCATGCTTCTTTTATAGCAAATGCCACATATTTTTATTATAGTTTTATATCATTTTAGACATTTATTGGACTAACCTATTAATAGTTACAAAAGTGCACAATGTTCTTGTTTTACACTTTGATGTGTAGGAATTACTTGGAAATTGCAAGAACGCAAAAAGAGCCTTGTTGGAGGTGGACTTTGATTTCCAGAAATCTGTCCCCACCAGACAGTTTTTAAAGATGTCCCCGATCCGACCCGAAGACGATGTCAAATAAAACAATTCTAGTTGCAAAAGTTTTTGGACATTTTCCGCTGATCGTCGTGGACTAGGACATCGTTCAAAACGGAGCCCGTGGGCCACAGACGACCCCTGGGCGTGGCTAGAAGTGGGGCCACACCGGGGTGGCGTCTGGCCGCCTCTTCCACCGCCTCACGTCGCCTATTCGCCCATAAATACCTCCCTGACCTAAAACTCACTCACGCCGAAGGATTTCCCCGCATACGACTCCGAGCTCTGCCGCCATCAAACCCTAGTTTCAAGGGACATAAGTCCTGTTCCGGCACCCTGCCGGGACAGGGAGAGACCCCCGGAGCCATCTCCTTCGATACCGCCGCCTCCATGATGGTCTGTGAGTAGTTCCCCCATGGACTATGGGTTCTTAGCAGTAGCTAGTTGGTACTCCCTCTCTCTCTTCCATGTTGTTCAATACACTAATCTCATGAGCTGCCTTACATAATTGAGATTCATCTGATGTAATTGGTGTTGTGTTTGTTGGGATCCGATGAATTGTGGAATTATGATCAGTTTGTTCATCATGATACCATACTTATGTACTCCCTCCGTTTCTGAATGTAGGGCGTATAGTTTCTTGGACGAATATTAAGAAATGGGAATTTTACATACGGTGGACTCATTTTCCCCTGAATAAAGTTGGGAGAGAGGAGTTCCTAAGTGTCACAAATTGAAAACAATTTTTGAAATCACTCTGTTATAGATTGAAACTCATTTTTGGATGCGTAAAATTGTCCATAAATCGCAAAATACCATATATTTTGGAATATTCCTCAAAAAACTATACGCCTTACATTAAGGAACGGAGGGAGTTTTATTTAAGATCTTGCATGCTCTCCTTTACTTGTGGTTACCTTGATCAAGTAGTTGCTTGTATCTCCAAGAGGGAGTATTTATGCTAGATAGTGGGTTCATGTCTCCGGTTGCCTGGGCTCTAGATGACAGAAACGACTAAGGCTCTGGATGTGCTGTTGCCACTAGGGAGAAAACAATGATGCTATGTGTACGTGTCATTTTCATTGTTTACATTACACACTTTGCTTATTGCAATTATCTGTTGCTTCCAACTTAATACTTTAAGGAGACACGGATGTTATCCTGGGGGTGGATTATTAGTCATAGATGCAGCTAGCAAGCGGTCTATGTAGTTTGCTGTAATGCCCAATTGAATACTACAGTGAATTGTTTCTTATCATAATATGCATTGTCATGCCCTCACAATTTTATCAATTGCCCCCAACTGTAAATTGTTCACCCAACACATGTTCTTTGTTTGGAGAGTTACCTCTAGTGAAGCTGGGAACCCGGTCCATATTTTGCATCAAGCATTTCCTGCGCCATTGCCTTCGCTGTTACTGCTGCTTTCACATCACTTCTGTTATTAGTGCTTTTCCAGGTGTGGCTTAACTGACAACTCAGCTGCTAAGTCTTATATGTATTCTTTGGCTCCCCTTGTGTCGAATCAATAAATTTTGGTTTTACTTCCCTCGAAGACTGTTGCGATACCCTACACTTATGGGTTATCAAGACTATTTTCTGGCGTCGTTGCCAGGGAGCATAGCTCTACTTATAAGTTCACTTGGGAAGTACACTCCACCTCTCTCTCTGTTTCGGTTTTCTTTTATTTTACTAAGTTTACTTTTGCTTAGTTCTGTTTTGCTTAGATTACTTTTGTTTAGTTTTATTTTTCTTAGTTTACTTCTGTTTAGTTTTATTTTGCTTATATACCCAAAAATCCATAAAAAATTTAAACCAAAAATTCTAAAAAAATTTTTGCTATGGTTCATTTCTATGAAACTAAGTCTTATTTGAAAAATGGGTTCACTGAGGATCAGAAAACATATTATAAGGAACACTGCTTGTCTAAAAAAGGGGTACATTTATGGAAACAAATAAGTAGATTGAATTCTTTTGCTAAAGACTTGTGCTCTACTTATGATGAATATTGGTGCTTTAGTAAATTTTGTTGTTATAGGAGGTATAAACACTTCCTTTTCAGTGTGATTATAATGATAATAAAATTTTATCTTCGTATGCTAGAGGAGACTATGACTGGGATAATTTTGAAAAGATTGAAGAATTTGTTGTTTTTAAGGGTGCTCTTGAAATTAGTTCTTTTCTTGAGCATAAAGATAACGTTCTTTGCAAATCTGAAATTCTTGCTATACTTAAATATTGTCTTGATAACTACAAGAATGAGAATTCTTATATAACTGAACATTTTATGAGTCTCTTTGCTCCAAAAGAAGAGACCTTTGCCTTGCAGGAACCTGTGGAAGAAGAAATTGCTGAAACTGAAAGCTCATTGGATGAAAAAGAGGAAGAGAGTGATGAACAAAAGGAGGAAGAGTGGATTAGCTACCCATGCCTACCTTCTAATGAGAGTAACTCTTTAACTCTTACACTATTTGATTGCCCTCCATGCTTACCAAAGGGGATGAATGCTATGTTCCTATAAATTCTTTTGAAATATCCCCTATGAATGAAACTTGTTGAAATAATTATGCTGCTGTTATTTATGATAATCCATGCTATTTTGAAAAGTCTTATGATAATCCTCTATTTATGCCTAATATCGAAATGCATGGTAATAAGGAGTCTTGCTTAGAATTTTTTATGACAAAGCTCTAGATGATGGTCCTATATGTTGCTGCATGATATTAATTCTACTATTATTGAAAATGGGATCGGAGAGGTCTTGACTTTAACTAGATGGAGTCCCATACCTTTTGAGAGTGATCAATCATCTTGTTATAATATTGTAACAAGTGGGTTTGGAGAGGTCTTAATTAATTTTGATCCCACTATTTTGGAGCTTGATAAAAATAATGTGCTTATAGATCATGAAAAGCATGCTTTATGTGATATTTATATTGTTGAGTTTGTTCATGATGCTACTGAAAATTATTATGAGAGAGGGAAATATGGTTGTAGAAATTTTCATGTTACTAAAACACCTCTCTTTATGATGAAAGTTTTGAAGTTACTTTTGTTTTATCTTCCTATGCTTGTCACTATGTTCTTCTTAGATTTATTTGTTTACAAGATTCCTATGCATAGGAAGTGGGTTAGACTTAAGTGTGTTTCGTATTTGCTTCTTGATGCTCCCTTTTACTTCATTTTCTATTCTTATGTGAGCATCATTAAAACTATCAGGCCTAGCTAAAAGGCATTAAAGAGAAGCGCTTGTGGGAGACAACCCATTATTTTTATTTTCTGTTATTTTTGTTTTCTTTTGAGTCAAGGATGTTGTTGATACTGTAACACCTCCTTTGTATCTTTTTGTTTTCTTTCTTGTGCCAAGAGTAGCCTCTAATGAGAGAAAGTTAAATTTTGAGTTTGTTGTCCAGAAACAGATTTCTGCCCTTCACTGTACTAAAATCCAAAAAATCACAGAACGTGATCTGGTTCTGACAATTTTTGACAGCAAGCACCAGGGTTTTATCTATCTTTCATTAGTTTTAAGTTTTCTTATTTGAGCAATGGAAGTGCCTCAAAATTATTCATCTTTACTGGTTGTTCTATTTTTGACAGATTCCGTCTCTGTTTTTTTTGCGTTGTCTCTTTGCGGGCTTTAAGCGAGGTTCTCTAGACGTGGAGGGCCACAAATAGGGCTTAGTAATAGTAGCTAATGTTTTATTGAGTTCTTGGAATGTGTCTTACATAACCAAAGTGGATTAAAGTTTTTGAGTACTAACCCCTCTAATAAAGTTTATGAGAAGTTATGTGTGAAGGAAGTTTTCAAGTATCAAGAGAGAGAATGATGAAAGAATATCAAGAAGGGATAAAAGCTTAAGCTTGGGATGCCCCGCTGCACCACAAGCATGTAAGCTTGGGGATGCCCAAGGCATCCCCTTCTTCATCAACAATTATCAGGTCATCTCTAGTGAAACTATATTTTTATTGCTTCACATATTATGTGCTATTCTTGGAGCGTCTTGTGTGTTTTATTTTCTATTTTGTTTTATTTTGTTCTCTGATCATATCAATGTTGGATCCTAACTTGCTTGTTTGGGAGAGAGACATGCTCCGCTTTTTCATAGAATACTCTTGTGATTCACTTATACCTATTGAGTATTCAGTTTTTGCTCTGTTAGCTTCTAGCTCTTGTTTTTCATGTATCTCTTCTTTAGAGCTATTAGTTATTTTATAGAAAGTACTCTCTTGCTTCACTTATGTTTGTTTGGAGAGTTGGTTAATGTGTTGGTACAGAAAATGTCATGCATGTGGTTTGGTATAATGAAAAGCTTACATAGTCTTGTAGATCATTCTGAATAATTTGATACTTATCAATTGTTTTGAGATATCAAGTAAGTAATGTTTAAACTTGTGTATCATGTAAGTAAAGGCTCACTAGTGAAGAACTACCGTTAAAGCTTGAAGTTATTTGATTTGTCATACTTGGTAGTTCCAAAGTCTAGATATTTTCTCATCAAAAGTCTGTTCGGTTAACAAGGGAGACAGTATGGAGTCTTATGGTTTTTCTTAATGTTCATCATATGGCTGTTCTTGTACCGGTTGACGTTAATTGTTTTCTTAAAAAAACTTGCTAGCCTAAACTCTGTACTAAGCGGTAATGCTGCTTGTGAATCCAAAACCCCGAGCCAAAATCCATGTCATCTGTGTCCACCATACCTACCTATATGTGGTATTTTGCTGCCACTCCAAGTAAATTTGTCATGTGCTACCTTTAAAATATTCAAAATACTTCTTATTTGTGCCACTGTTTTCAGCTCACGAGGAAGTAGTAGTTGGGTTTGTTATCTTCCATGCTAATAAAGTTTAACTTAACTTGCATGCTTCATCTGCTTGTCACTAAATTTGCAAAGAGCTGGTTAGACCATTCTAATCAAGTAAAGTAATAAAATAGACACTCCTCCATGGATAAGTTGATTGTTGGCAGGCACCTGAGGATTCGGTTAGCCATGGTTTGTGAAAGCAAAGGTGGGGAGGAGTGTCAAAAATATATATAAAGTATAAAGTATAATATCTCGGAACCGCTCTCAAACTTGTTTAGTATGGAAGATGACAAAAACTCTATTACCATTCATTGACGTAATCAACCACCTCTCAAAACAATTTTTTCCTCTGTTTTCAAAACTAAAAAGCTCTAGCACATGACATAATCCCTGCTTCCTCTTCGAAGGGCCTTTCTTTTACTTTTATGTTGAGAGTTAGTTTTCCTATTTCCTGTCTTATCTCCACAAGCAAACACTAGTGTCAACTTTGGTACAAGAACGATTATATGTTTGCATTATGACCTACTATGATTCTTTGTGTTGACAATATCCATGAGATAAATATGTTGAAAGTTGAAGCAAATGCTGAAACTTAAATCTTTCTTTGTGTTGATCAAACACTTTTGATAATAAAATGTTGCTTGGTGAGCTAACTTTTATGTCAAGTCTTATAGCTCCATGTCTCCAAAGTACTATTCGTGAAAGGTTTTTATTTGGATGATGCATTTTGTTTGCACATTGTTTACTGTATATGAACTATATATAGACAATTTTTTGGATCACTTCATTCAGTTCATTGCTTTACATTTCTATTGTATCAAGATTGTATTGGTAGCATGTCACTTCAAAAAGTATCTTTATTATCATTTACCTACTCGAGAACGAGTAGAAACTAAGCTTGGGGATGCTGATACGTCTCAAACGTATCTATAATTTTTGATGTTGCATGCTATTTTATAGCAAATGCCACATGTTTTTATTATAGTTTTATATCATTTTAGACATTTATTGGACTAACCTATTAATAGTTGCAAAAGTGCACAATGTTCTTGTTTTACACTTTGATGTGTAGGAATTACTTGGAAATTGACAAGAACGCAAAAGGAGCCTTGTTGGAGGTGGACTTTGATTTCCAGAAATCTGTCCCCACCAGATAGTTTTTAAAGATGCCCCCGATCCGACCCAAAGACGACGTCAAATGAAAAAAGTCTAGTCGCAAAAGTTTCTGAAAATTTTCCGCTGATCGTCGTGGACTACGACATCGTCCAAAACAGAGCCCGTGGGCCCCAGACGACCCCTGGGCGCGACCAGAAGTGGGCCGCGCCGGGGTGGCGTCT
Organism: Poa pratensis; assembly: GCA_947311845.1. NCBI lineage: Eukaryota > Viridiplantae > Streptophyta > Magnoliopsida > Poales > Poaceae > Poa > Poa pratensis. Next base: position 60,233,495 of record CAMZMU010000054.1, read on the forward strand.
GGCCGCCTCTTCCACCGCCTTGCGTCGCCTCTTCGCCCATAAATACCTCCCTGATTTAAAACTCACGCACGCTAAAGGATTTACCCAGATACGACTCTGAGCTCCGCCGCCATCAAACCCTAGTTTCGGGGTCAGAAGTTTCTATTCCGGCACCCTGCCAGGACGGGGGAGACCCCGGGAGCCATCTCCTTCGACACCGCCGCCACCATGATGGTCTGTGAGTAGTTCCCCATGGACTACGGGTTCTTAGCAGTAGCTAGTTGGTACTCTCTCTCTCTCTTCCATGTTGTTCAATACAATAGTCTCATGAGCTGCCTTACATGATTGAGATTCATCTGATGTAATTGTTGTTGTGTTTGTTGGGATCATGATGAATTGTGAAATTATGATCAGTTTGTTCATCATGTTATCATACTTATGTTTTATTTAAAATCTTGCATGCTCTCGGTACTCGTGGTTACCTTGATCAAGTAGTTGCTTGTATCTCCAAGAGGGAGTATTTATGCTAGATAGTGGGTCTATGTCTCCGGTTGCCTGGGCTCGAGATGACAGAAACGACTAAGACTCTGGATGTGTTGTTGCCACTAGGGAGAAAACAATGATTCTATGTCTATGTGTCATTTGCATTGTTTACATTACACACTTTGCTTATTGCAATTATCTGTTGCTTGCAACTTAATACTTTCAGGAGATTAGTCATAGATGCAGCTAGCAAGCGGTGTTGTATTTTGTTGTAATGCCCAATAAATACTACAGTGAACTTGTTCTTGTCATAATATGCATTGTCATGCTTTTGCCATTTGTCAATTGCCTAACTGTAATTTGTTTACCCAGCATGTTAGTTTATCTATTTTATGAGAGACACCACTAGTGAACTGTGACCCTGGTACTTTATTTTACAATGATAAAAACACCGTTTCCACTGTTTCCTACACTCATTTGCTCGCTGTCCATTTTGCATTTACATTTATTCTCCACAACATACATTTAATCCTTTGTATTCAGCAAGCCGGGAGATTGACAACCTTCTGTTTCGTTGGGGCAAAGTAGTTTGATTGTGTTGTGCGCAGGTCCACGTCAACAACATCTCAACGGCGCTGTTGTTGACACCGTGTTGCAGCTCTTCCAACTCCTGTGGTTCGATAAAATTGGTTTTGTAATCAAGGAAAACTGCTACTGTGCTGCTTCATACCTTTCTCTTGGGGTTTCCAACGGGCGGTTGTAGCCGCATCATCCACCCCCAGATTATGGGTTTTGTGGCCGTACCTTGATTGAATCTCTGTATGTGATGTCATCGTTTTATAACCATATGACTTTTCCTACATGATTGTGCTCTATGTTATGTTTTTTTTAAGGATACGTCCAAGCGGACGTATCGGTTTCAAAAAGGAGGCCAATCGGCCGATTACAACACGTTTTGTCACATGCGCCGAAAACGCCATCCACCAAAAAAGAAAAGGAATCACTTGCCAACCCTCCACCTATTTACGGCTGCTAGGCTATCTCTGAACAGTCACGCTGCCCTCCACAGGTCCGCCTCGGCCTCCACCATCTTGGTGTCCCGACCCACCGAGGCATGTGGCCTTTGAAGACCACATCGTTCCTATGTCCCCACAGACTCCAGCATATCAAGTTGATCGCCGTCCATAGGTCCCTCTCATCGGCTCCACTGGAGATTTTCGAAGGGAGCCAATCCATGGTGTTCAGGGGCGGGAACCCACTCCACTATCTTCCTCTTCCTGGTTGCAGAACGGGCAAGTGGCAGGGCGAGGTAGCCCCTACACCCTAGGCGGTCAGCTGTCCAACACCTGTTCCTCAGTGCCAGCTAGAGAAAGAACTTGCACTTGTTCGGAACTCGCGAGCGCCAAATCTGCTGGCCCCATCCAACCCGACATTGCCCTCAAAGAACCCATGGTAGGCCGAGCGGGCCGAGTGTCGGTACTGCGCCCCCAGACCTTGCCCTCAAGAAGGCACGGTATGTTATGTATTATTGACGGTATGATTTAGTAAGATGCAATATTTTACCATGCTTGTTATTCAGATCGCAGCAGCCCGCAGTGAGAACCAAAAGTGCGGCAGCTAGTTAACAACAAAGCATGTGTCGCAACGAAATGTTAACAACCCAAGCACCAAATAAAATTCTCTAACAAAACGACCGAGTAGCAATTCTGCTACCTACTCTCAGCTCGTTTACATCAGCACTGAATGTTATGGCATGCAATGGAAACATGCATGCATATAAATGAGCTACTTCCAGTTCTTACTGCTCTCGCCGATCTTAATTACGCTGGGCAGTAGACGACGGAAGCTCTGCTAGTGTCAAACCTCCAGACGAAGAGGTAGCCGCCGGAGCTGCAGCCAAAACGCGTGACGTCGCACGGCGCGGCGACGGAGGCCAGCTTGCCGTCGCGCTCCCACGAGATCCTCGAGTTGCACGAGAATGTCCCTCCGGCGCTCGCCCTAGTCGTCTCGGTGGAGTGGAACCTCCGCACGTCCAGCACCACCTCGCCGTTGATCCGCCTCGACGCGCTCGCCGCGTCACCACCGGGCAGGGAGCTGAGCCACGGGCAAACCGGCTGCCCCACCAGCGCCTTGTACGCGTCGTTGGCTCGGATGACACGGTTGCCGGGGCCCGACACGACGGCCGGGAGCGCGTCGCGCTCCATCTCGGCCACCACCTGTTCCGCCGTCATCCTGCAGGCGGCGGCCAGCTTCACCGAGTTGGCGCCCGTGACGCTGCTGGTGTCGACGCAGATGGTGGTGCGCACGGCCGCGTGGGACGGGGCACGATGACCTTAGGCGGTTTCTGCGGCTTCCGGAGCAGGTCCGCTCCACGGGGATTAAGCGCCGGGAGGACGCCGGTGCCGCCACCAGACTAGACGAAGTCCACGGCGAAGCGCGGTAGATGGGGTAATAAGGGTAAGACGACGGCGTGGCCCTGAGCTTCTTGTCTGTCGGCGCAGGAACGAGATCCCGAACCCCGCGCTTGCGCGACGAGGACAGGACGGCATTCGTGGGCGGTGGCGCCAGCACGGGCTTGGGCGCGATGGGGCGGAACCGTGATATTATCTCGTTGGTCTTCACGGCTGTCTCCACGCGGCGCTGCGTCGCCATGAACGCCATTGCTCGCCGGCCGCGGGTCGATCGGTGTGTGTTTGTGGGTTTTGGGCGTACTCGCATCGGCGCCGCTAGGTCCTGCTGCTTAAGACAGAGTAGGTGACCGCCAATAGGACGTCGCGGGCGCGGCGGGCCGGGCACGTGGGCGCCCACCGCGCGGCTACGTGCCGTAGACGAAGACGACGGTGACACGTTGCCCGGTGGCTGCATTGCGTGCTTCGCCTGCCGGGAGGGTGAAGTGAACGTACGCTGCTGATTTCAGTTGTGTGTTCAGTGCGCTATCTGCTGGGCTAGCAACCGCGCAGGGTTCTTCTTTGAGTTGTTCGGGCTTGCATGCCATGATCGGCCTGGCGTGCTGTGCCTTTTGGTGGCTTGCGCCTTTCTCGGTTGCAGTTTTTGTTTCCAAGTGGTGTTTTATGATGCAGTGACGTCGAGCCTAACTGGCAAGATTAGCTCACCTATTAGCTTGCTTGTGGTGCAGATGCATCATGCATATCGAGTAATAAACCTGTGTTGCTTGGGAAAATAATGTTTTATTGTCTTATACACGACTCTTTATTTTGTTCCTTTTGGAAATACGTTGTGGTTAATTGGAAGGTTCTACGAGATTTCTGTATGATTAGTTGTCAGTTTGCATCGGTACTGACTACTGAGGCATGCCCCATGGGGGTCGCACTTAGACATGATCATTAATTGAACAGTTTTGTTAGTTTCTAGTTCACCTAAAAGACACTATTGAACTAACATGAACTCAGCAATAACAAAATAGAAACTCTGTCTCCTACGATGCGGATAATCTTCGCGACCCTACAGGCGCAGTTATTCGGGACTGCCATGGCACATTTATAGCTGCTAGCAATAGCACTCTTGATTTTGCTCATGGTGTGATGACGGCCGAGGTGCAAACTCTGAAGCAAGGACTCCTCCTGCCCTCCTGGCACAATCCGTAGGGTGTAATAGAGTGATTTGCTGCTCTGACAGTTTGGATTTACGTAGTTCGAGCAATAAGAGAAGGATGCTATTCGCCAGGTGCTTCGGCTGTGATTCTTGATGACTGCTATCACTTAGCATAGGATTTCCTTAAGATACAGTTTGAACACAACTGCAACGAAGCAAATACGGTTGCTCATGAATTAGTTAGGCTAGCCCGGGTCTCTAACCAACATGTTTGGCTAGATGATCTCATGAGTTTATTGTACCTCTTTTTTTCCCATACGAAGTCGGGTTCCACACTATCAACGGATAACATAACAAAGTTTGTCCAAACCAAACAAACGGAAACGAAATTAAAACAGGTAAGCAAACGGCACCACATGTAAGCTACCCAAAACGGAGTAGACAACACGCAGCTACTACTAAGTTTCAGCTAGACTGGCCTTACAAGTTTTTCAAACTGCAATTTGTAGGGGGTAACCAGCTACCCCAACCACACATTCTCCAAGCGACATTATATACAAGTATTGAGAAAAGTGTTTTTCCTTAGCAAAAGGATCAACAACTTTAGATCTTCAGCTCCCATTCTTCAACAAGTTTTCATTACACTACTTCAAAGCTTCCCATCTTCATTCCTCCATGTTATCATCACCATCTTCATCAAAAATCCTCAAACGAGATCCTTGGAGCGTCACTTGAGCTTTGATAGCTGCAACTTGAATCCTTGATGCACCCTCCTCCAGGTTCTGTGTGACTCCATCTACTTGAAGATCTTCTCAATATAGTAAGAAGGCACACATATAGCAAAATGAGTTCCACTGGACATGAAATGAACTTTTTCTCAAAGCAAGCTCTGTTTCTAGTTTTCCAGATTGCCTAGCAGAATTCCCACAAATATTTTGCAATCCACCAAAAGTACCGAGTAAAGCAAGTGGGTCTATTAAGCAACCCAAATGAAGAGCTAACAGTACTCCACATGTAAACAGTAGCTGGGCATTCAAAAAACATGTGTGAGATAGTTTTATTAGCAGGACAAAACCTATAGGAGAAATGCCCAACCCACTGCACTACATTGTGCCAGATCAGACAAAGACAAATCTTAATTTTTAAAGGGATTTTAGCTTTCCAGAGTTGGCTAAAGGATCTATCATGTACGTGGATTTCACAGAGAATCCCCCAGGGGAAAAGCCATCAACCTACTCCTCAAGTGGGCCATTTAATTTTGCATTGTAGTATCCAACCATCTACTGAACTGCATTTGCCAACCTTTTGCCCACATTTCTTTGACAACACAAACTTGTTTTGTGCTGCAAACAACTGTAATTAAGGATGTGACTTATGTGATTAATGAATGAATAAAGGGGTATAATTAATTCGCAAAAAAGGGGTATAATTACGCAAAAAAATCGCCATTCTGGGTTAATGGATCATAGTATCAATTACTATTCACTCTGTCCCAACGCATCTAGCTTCCTCATTTTTTCATGTTTTAACTTTTTAAACGTTACTTTAGTCAATAATACACATGTGTCACTTGTTATAAAATTATAAATTAGAACTTTATCCTAATATAAACAGAATTGTATACTTTCCTGACATATAATAAATATCTTGTTTGTTAAATTGGCCGCGCCACCTAAGTTGAAAAGGCGGCAATACGTGAAAATCTAATGAGCATTACTGCAAAGAAGCCACTCAACTCAACTAAACAAGCAATCCATTTCCCGTAGATGATTCATTAATTTTAATTGTTTTCATTAAAAAATACAGTTTCAACTAAATCAATTCCTTCTGATATCCACCCCCGCCTAGCTAACAAGTATAGCTAAGCAATCAGCCAATACGAATGTGACATAGAAATCAAAGACATGGAAACATATGGCTATTCTACCCGAGTTTCATAGCATAATACAATAAATATTCCTAGTCATGCATTCTACAAAACACTAAATTTAACTGAAAATACTGGGGTATATGATCAAAATGCCACTTGCCTTATTGGTTGTTGTTGAACGTACACTCCTCACAATCACAAGGGTTGCAGTCTGCGTATTCTATACATAAACAAAATATCAATTAGCAAACAAAGCAAAACACAAATGATATGAAAATGAATGAATGCACAATAATAATTGGGAATATTTCACATTATTAGTTCTCTGGTCAAAGTTTTAACATATGATGCAATATGCAAAAGAAGTAATTCATTATATTTATGGTTTTTATTTGTGTTCATGGAAAGGTTTAATTCGAAATTATAACCTTATGATGTAAATAGGTTTAAATAATTTGAAGTTTCCTTCTCATGGACATTGATTTCAGTATCTAACATATGCAAGAATAATCAATTCAAAATAATTTTATCGATTTAAAGATATGTCAAATTTACTCAAATAATTCATTTACAATTTTAAACAACTGTAGCACAACAAAAATGAAAACTAATAATTGCATTGTGTTCTACATAACTTTAGGATTCTGAGGATATTTTATCTGCAATTTTTTGGTAAATAGAAAAAACAATTTAAAATTTTGAAGTTTGGCATAATTTCTACCTTTATTGAAATAAAAAAGAAATAAAAGAAAAAACTGGACACATGGAAGATTCTGATTTGTCTGTAGTTCAAAAATGTTTGTTTTCAACGGATGATGGAAATGGATGCGTCGCGTCAAAACGAACACGACAATATATGTGTTTTCGCCGGGAATTCAATAGATGATTAAGAAAGGTTGAGGTTCGGATGCCGACTGGGTAGGGTGTGTTGGATGAGGCAACTCCGATGCTCGAATGGAAAAACTTTCAAACATAAAAGTTGTGCGGAACATTTTGTGTAAATCTACCGCTAAAATTAATGTAAAATCGGATAGCCGAGTGCGAGTATCAACGAAAGTAAGGTATAAAAAGGGCGTAGAATAAATGATCAGAGAGAGCAAACTGTATGTAAATTAACCAATAGCTATTGGACAAGCTCCAAGGTGAAAGACAGAACACTCATATTTATTCCATCATCTACTATTGGACATTTGTATAATATATTTTTGATTAATGATATGGACATTTTTATACCCTTCGGGCATCTTCAACAGTTATGATATAGGTGTTGGTAAAACTTGTGCTATCGCCAAAAAAAGAACGAAAAATTAGTAAAACATTTTAAAAAATTATTAAAAATGTGGCAGCGTATTTATAAGTTTCCTAAATATCTGCCAAGTTTCATGATGAAAGAACATGTATGATGCTCCGTGCGGAAAAAATCAGTGCTCTAACGTAATATTTTCTAAATACTATTTTGGTCACTGATTTGTTGCCTCGCACAGAGCACCATAAATGTCATTTCACCACAAAACTTAACACATGTGTAGAATACTTGTAAATGTTTGTCATCTGTTTTCCTTTTCAGATGTTTAAAACTATTTTACTATTATTTTTGTACACAATTTCGGCCAGGAACATTTGAGTTCGGCTGTATATGTCATATGAGCAAGATCCACGCTCTGAAAACCGATTCAGAAGGTAACTTATCTAGTCTTGTTACTTTCAGAGGGCAAGTCGGAAATGAACTATAGTTAAATTGGCCAAAGGACTAGGCATAATGCGGTTTGGATATTTTAATGTCCATCTTTTGTTAATTCTCTTATCGTTGTGGATTGTAATCAAACCACTGATTAATGATCGCTCCACTCATAGTTGTATACGGTGAATTCAGAGTCGCCAGATCGACGGCGACGAGTGATACGGTAACACTTTAGCCTGGCTCGACAATGAAAAAAGATTCAGTGCTCACCATTATCCCCTCATATGCCAATGATAACGAGCAATATTTAAATGACTTGATAAGCTAAGATGTTCAGTATTTCTCTGTACTGGAGTTATCTGAACTATACTAGTCTTATAGCCTTTACTGAGAAAAAATACCAGGTGCAGACAAAAAACCCTGAGAATATACTAACAGAGTAACATAAGAGTTGAAGATGTGGCAGTAAAAAGTAACTTTTTCGTGTAGCTGTCCTCTGTTTCTAGTGTTGGATATTCCCAATAATGGTGATACGATTTAGTTTTGGATCTTTTGGCACAATATCCACAAAACTAGCCATGTTATTGTTTACTGTTTAAGCCATATCAAGTTGTGATACATAACTCCAGTGACTTATAATGAACTGCACAAATTGGTTTGACTGATGAAATTGGTTGCCGCAGGTATCTAGGATCACATCCCGGTGGCTGAGATGCAGAAATGGGTTGTGTGTTGTAGGTTCTTCCATTTTGTACGTTGTGCTCCTTCCGGAAATTGGCCAACTGAAGTTTTGCTTGTAGGAATTAATCTCTTCATTTTATGACTTGCCGTCTATTATCTAATTTCTGTAGACATTGGTGAACTGGCATGAACACAGAGTGACTTGCTTGACTTAATTATGGGTGCTGACCCTGCCAGTGAATCCTGGGTTCATTTGCTTATGCCTTCCAAGCAAGCACGTTGAGGCTGCTTAGGTCCCATGTTGTGTCAGGTTGAGATTTCAACTTTAAATTCATGTTCATTTGTTGTATGCCTGTTAGGTAAGTATTTGCATTTCAGAATGGTAGCAGACATATTGTTGCTGTTGAATCTGTATCATGATCACACGCGCCTGAATCCCAGCCGACGACATCTCGCTACCCGGGCTATCACGTCCATGTCCCCTTCTGCTGCTGCAAGGATAGCGACTTAGCGAGCACGCGCCTGAATCCCACGCGAATCTGTATCATGATCACACGCGCCTGAATCCCGGCCGACGACATCTCGCTACCCGGGCTATCACGTCCATGTCCCCTTCTGCTGCTGCAAGGATAGCGACTTAGCGAGCACGGAGCACCGTCGGTCTCATCTATCCTTTTCCTTACGTGTTCTTTGTCGAGTGTACTCTACTTCTGTTTCAGTTTGTTTCATTATTTCGCCTAGTTATCCTCCATTTTTTTTTGTCACCAAATGTGATCCCTTGGTCCAGATAGGCAGATAGCCAACCAGAACTCAGTGCACGCAGGCAAGCGCCAGCATGTGCAATGTTTTGCTACTATGGCGCTAGTTCGTAGAATCAGCTTTCAGGGGAAAATATCTAATCACTAGGTTGCGTGGTTGCGCCTGTTCGATTAGTGGAGAAGGTCGAATGGATTACATGATTTGGTGGTAGAATTGGTCTGGTTGGGTCTGTTTCGCAGAGAATTGCAAGGGCTTGTTGGGTTGGGCTAAACATAACCATGCCAGCCACACTAAATGGAAAGTTCCGTATTTGTCAGAAATGGAAATTCCTTTTCCATGACAGTTCGTTTCTGCTTAAAAGTTTCTGTTCCACGAAATTTCATTTCCATTTCTATATTTCCTTTTTGTTTCCTTTTCTATATTTTCTTTCCATTTCCCTTTTTCCATGGAAAAGTCGAAAACTTTCCGCTCTGCTTTTATCCCTAATCGTGTCATTGTGAAAGGTGAGTTTACGGTCATCGTTTCTTAATGGTGGTATATCCGACCCTCCCACCTCCTATGCTCCCCCATCATTCTTTACCCACCCAACAGGCCCAGTTGGCCCAGCGCAACAAAACCAGCTTGTGAGCGCTGACATGTGTCCCTCTAGTCCTCTACTCGCAGTCGCAGCAACCGCTCTCGGTTTCTACATCTCATTGATCACAAGCTGCCGGATTTGTTCCCACTAGATCGAACGGCGCGGCTCGCCGCGCGGCGCTTGTTGCTTCTTTGAATTTCTTGCCCGTGGTTACCACCATTTATACAGATCATTTAATGGACATTTATATCCATATGAATTTGATCACAGTTATACAAATTTGAAAGCGCATCTTCCAGATCATATGAAATGAGTAATCAGAACATTTTACAATCAAAGCCTTAAGCAACAGGAAGATGATAGCAGTACATCAGTTCTATTTTGGACTGACAACAGACAAAAACAGGCCACCCAAAGGAAGAGGAATCATAAACTTTTGTAGGCGGAGTACAAAGATGAGGTACAATTTTGTAAAAACAACTCGAGAGCATCAAAAGCATTAGCCGACATGGCAGAGAAAAACGATATCCGAGGATTATAGAACGATGAGGGGTCAACCTCTGCAAGGAAGCACACATGGCCAACGAAGCGCCGTTTTTACATAGACCAGATCGTTGTATCGCCTTGTCCTGGAATTATTGTTTGATAGTCTGTAAAAAGTCAAGACAATAGATATGTCATTAGCATTCAATAAATTTGAATTGCTGAATCTAAAAAAACAAAATCCTAGTTAAATCAGTAGCATATCCAGAGTTGTATGACGCTTATCATCTATGAACCACAACAGTAGGTCTATTTTGGGTGAAAACCAGATGGGCATTTTACTGTCAGACCAATTGCAACACTTGACTGTCAAATACTGAAATATTTGCATCTGATTTACCATATATAACTGACTGATGTTGTGCCACCCAGTACCCTAATTTCTAGTACGTAACACCAAATCCAATTGCACAAGTAACTTATGCCATCTTCTAAATAACATAGATACAAATAAGAGAAAAGAGAGCCTATAAGTTGGTGGATACATAATCAGCATAACGTTTTTTTCCAACATATTAAGATCGATAGAGTACCTTTCAAATAATTTAGAGTGATAACCCACCCAAGCCATCCTTTTCAGTAGTCCACTTACTGATGAGAAACACTGGGAAGGAATCAATAAGATAACACTGGTATGTAAAAGCCATCAGAGGCAAAACACAAGATGCAATAATAGTAAAATCTTTCTAGATTCAATAAAAAGGGAACATAAAGAGTGACTTAACTGATGCGTTTTAGAGGTGCTCACATGGAAAGAGTGACTTCATTGATGTGTTTCCACGGTACTCAATTGATAAAAACTGACATGTCCATGCGGTCGATAAAAAATGATACTTTCCTGCAGTTTATGATGAATAAACATAATTAATCTTGCCTCTTTAAACAACACAAGCCCTAACATCTACAAATAGGAAGGCAATATTAAATAAGCAAAATTAACCACCACGATCAACACACTCATTTTACAAATTTTAACTACCACGATAAACACATAAATAGGAAGGAAAAAACTTGTAAGTTGTGGTACTCAATGCCTACATCAGCAAAAAAAGGTATCATCCTGAAGATTTTGTCGCTAATCCTCTGTACTTCCAACAATTGTCGCAAATGTACATAAATTATTTGAATAGTCTAATCACATGAAATTGTTGAATAAATAGGCAGCCCACCATTGTGTAAGCACCACCGGATGACAAGTGAAGTTTAATATATAAGACAATAAGCACACTGGATATGAGCCTGCTGCCATGTGATTAAAGGCCCAATATTATAAATCTCAAGATCCATTAATCAAAATCAGTGGCCACATAGGAGGTAACCTATGCACTGAAGCAAAAAAATTCTATTTTATATGTTAAGACCTGCACTCAGGAAATAATTGAGTTCCTAGCAGGCTGAGCAAGTGACCACAACTGTTATTAGTCAAGAATGCATAAGACGGTGATCCGTGATTATATAGCTCTTCGGGGGCCATGGTACTGCAGCATGGACGCTGGATTCAGTGTAGGTACGTGCGGATGAGCGTGATGGCCAAAATAAGGTTATAGCCTACGCACGACCACCAGTCAAGCGTACTGACCTGGAAAGATGTCACGTGCCAGCCAAGGACAAAGATCAGGCCTTCGGTCGACGGGGAACAGGGGGGTGATGCTTGATTTTGAAAGGTCAAGCTTTAGGACAAAGGGGAACCCGTGGAGGTAATGCTTGATTTCGAGGTACCATCGTACCGGGCGTCAGGACAGAGGAGGCAGAGAAACCTTTGAGCTGCAGGACAACAATACTGACGATCAATCCGAGACTCAAGCCTGCATAAGACCAAAAATATATTTCTAATAGCAAGACCAAAATGTCTGAGGAAACTATAAGAACCTACAGAGTATGTTTGCAATTACATTTCTAATAGCAAAAGTAGTAGTGACACCTGCAATACACGTTACTAAAAAGGAAATTCAGCTAGTCCCTTTGGGGATATCCAATAAACTTGGAATGATACAGGAAAAAAAATCTGTTCAAGCAAAATAATGAGTTGTTCAAGCATTCCAAGCCTGTAAGGTAGGGTCACAAACATTCACAACCTTACTAATTAAGTTATCTAGAGACATACTAATTATCAAGCTAGTGCCCATCAACTTGGAATGATACAGGAAAAAAAACTCTGTTCGAACGGCGCGGCTCGCCGCGCGGCAATATTTGGTTCTTTAAATTTTTTGCCCGTGGTTGTCACATTTTATACAGATTACTAAAAAGATAGTTTATATCCATATATATAAGCCAAGCTGATTTTAAAGCGCGGTCTGCCGCTCACCACCTCTTGATTATAAAATGTTTTTCCCACAGTTCTCAATGTGTAACAGAAATAATAAGATTAATTATATCCTGGCATGAATATAAGCTATATGTAAAGGTAATGGTACACGCATTGAGAGATTTTAATAGTAGCATCATGGGATAAAACACACATCTGGAAAAATTGAAATATAGGCAAAGAATATTGAGAGGTAGTGTAAATAGCTAGAGCGGTCAAAATAAAACAGAACGGCGGGGGAACCAAAATAAAACCTGATGTCGGTAGACCCAAAATAAAACTGCCCACGTGTAGTAAGAGCAGGCACAGACAAATAACATGTACATGCAAAATAACATTAATGCAAGAGTTCTATTGTTCTGTAATATGCGTTTATCAGAGGGTATGCTGACCAAACTCAGCTCAATTGTGTGTAAGAGACCACCAACTTACCGCTACAAAGAAAATACAGATAGCTTTAAACGTGCAGATAGCAGCACATTGGGACATGGAGTCAATAGATCCAGGTGCACTACACATACTCATGGAAATAGAAAATATATGATAATTAGGTTCTAAAAAAGTAGTAACATCACAGATTGCTGATCGAACTCGTAATAAGTAGAAACATGATCTCCTAACTGAATGAAGATCCCTGTAACTGATAGCATGACAAGGAAAGGCACGCGGTTTCAGAGAAGCTAATGCAAGAACATTTACAACACCAATCCGGATAGCAGCACAACAAAAATAGCACCCTCCAAAGTGGCAACAGTTCTTGTAAAATTTGAATTACTGGTGACCATGATCATGCTCACGACAGGTCCTACAAAAGAGGACAGTATCAGCCAGATGGCAGTACCCTATCAGATCAAGCCTCCTACTCGATCCAAGCATGTTGATTAAGAAAATTAAATTCCTCTCCATGCAACTTCAAAAGCTGTTCCGGCGTATTAAAGTCATGTTGATGAAGACAAAAACAAATACGTTCTTGCAATTTAAGTAAATGCTTGTGGGAATGTTATGATCATGTCTACAAACTGTATCACCCTAAGAATTTGAGGATCTGCACAACAAATAAGCATCGGGTTTAGCGATTCTTAATAGGACACCTACACTTTTAAATTAATTAAGAAGCACACATAAGTAACTGCAAACTAAAAAGGATTAAATAAGCAGCAGGGGGAGTATAAGTGTATAACAGAGACATGGAGCACATCAGGACTACATAGAATTACCTCGTCATGCTATTTTCAGATCTATCCGCTTTTATTTCAGTACAAAAATACACATAAATCTAGTACAAACTAAGCAGCTTCAATAAGTAAATTGTTCTTCCTACAAAAAGGGCGCATTGTTATAGGCAAGAGCATAATTGTTTCCAAAAAACAGTGAGGGCAACATGGAAGGTTCAAAGTAGTGAACTTTTCACATGTCATGGGAAAACTAAGAACAAACTATCTCATCAGAGGGAAAAATAAATCCTTTCAGCAACTCTTTATGCCCACGAACAAATAAAAACTATGGAATCAACAACGAAAATGCTTCAATACAGAAAAATAAAACATTTAAAAAAGAAAAATCCAACTAAACTTTGGAATCAACAACGCAAATGCTTCAATACGCAAATGTTCAAAATGAGTACACTTGCACATACACATATAGATAGATATCTGTAGCACATGCATTTTTATTTAATTTTGTTGCCCAGATGTGAAAGCTAACTAACACGACTAAATACAGGTCTAGCATAGAAACTATCACAGGAGCAGAAAATTCATCACATCTCATTGCAACTAAATTTTGGCAGCACAAAGCTTGTATTTTGAGACCTATGACAAACGATAAGCTATATATATTATGTAGAAAGTTTGGACATTTGAATACACCAAAACCTATTAGAAATGGAATTCAAAATTATGGATATCAAACAAAAAACCTAAGAAGCATTGAAGCAAATGGGTAAGAGCAATAAGGCCACCATGGATAAAAGTACTCATAGCACACCGAAATTGCATGAAAAACGTATAGGTTCAATGGTTATGTATGGAGACCAAACAATAGGATTTAGAAATACTCTAACCATCAGCTATACCAGTGTTATTGGTAAAATCATTGGACCGGCAAGAGGCGCACTTGAACCAAAATACATTGGATACCAAACAATAAGAACTTTATCTTCTTTCTCCAAAATACACCTGAACAAAAATAGTCAGAGGTTAACTACTGCACAAAACAATTTATGGATTCTATTACAGATGCACTCATTCAAGCTATCTTTCATCCAACTTATCTAGGATATTGTTATTCAATTTTTTAACCGAACATTCTGCCAAATACTTGAAAACACAGAACATGCATGTGAAAAAAGCTAGGTAACACACCTTGGTATAATCTGATATATGCTGCACACCATATGTACCCAATATAACAATATCACACCTCAGTGATGGCCAAAATAGAGAGCTGCCCACTTAATCATATAACACCCTAAAAGTGAAAAGATCTGTTATGAGTAAGAAATGAAGGGCCAAAAACTAAAAGAGAGCTCTCGATAACGCAACTTTGGAAAATGATATTGGTAAGAGGCTCTTCTATACCTAAAGGAATATTTTGGTGATCCAATCATCCTCACAGCTATGAACCATCTTGCCATTTGGCCATAGGAATGCTCGTTCTCTCTCAACATAACCTAAATGCCATCAAGCCTTTCCTCCGCTTCTCCCCTTCAAGGAAAGTAAGGAAGCCGGTAACCAACTAAGCTACAAAAATTGAATGGTGAACAATCATAAATTCAGTAACCATGCAAGCATATGCTTATACCAAAAAATTTGTTCTGGTTTGATTGGAGAACAACATAACAACTGAGATGCCGCTGCTCAAGGCGCTACAAATTGAATTACCCAACCTGCAGAACAACTATTTCATGTATTAAGGTCACATATTCATAGCACATCATATTACAGCTTATAGGCTGTTATTACCAGATCCACACACAAAACATAAAAGAGCTAGGAGAGAGCATGGCCATCACCTGTTTTGATATGCATAGCAGCTAAAAACAGAAGCCAATTGAGTTGTGTAACCAAACCCAACCTCATAATTTATTGTTGTTCAAAAAACTGTATCATTTGACCAAGCAACACAGACCAGCAATATAAGAAAATACAATTTTACACGCAGACGTAGGAACAACCCAGCTATAATTTCCACACCGAATGACCTGCCACCACCATAAGCCACAGCCTAGGTATACACCAAAATACTAAATCATCTGATAAGGACCACACAAATACCTGTGGTGCAAATAACGTGTAGCTCACGCTCTCTGAAATCACCTAAATTATCTTAATCAAGAGCAAACTTTTATGTAATATAAAGCACATGTAGCTCACAGATACAACCACCTGTAATATTCACACAGATAACTGATCTAGCGCACCAAACAACAGATCAAACTTGTTCAGTGTATCTTTCCACCTAAATCGTCTGAATCAGGACCAAACTAATTTTGTAGTACAAATGAAGTGTGGCGCACACTCTTTGAAATCACCTAAATTATCCAAAGCAAGAGCAAACAAATTTCTGTAATATAAAGCACATATAGTCACACCAAAAGCTGCATGTAACAGTGACATACATAACTCATCTAGCACGAAACTGCAGATCAAACTTTATCATTGTATTTTTCCTTCAGATTGTGAACCTTACCTGCAAGGCAACATAATCCCAAATCCAGTAACAACAACAATCTTCAAGCAGCAATCTGCAACTATGCAACAACCTGCAAAAAAAAAGAGCAAAGAACACAGCAAACGTGTGAGCTAAAATACGAAGAAAGTGGAACCCATAAGCTGCAAGAGTTTGAAAAGAAAAGTTGCAAAAACAAACAGCAAGTAGAACCAAACCCTAGAGAGAAAAAATCATCTAAAGCCATCATGTGGCCTGCGGGAATAGATAGACACAACTAGAACAGATGAATAACTGTCAGGACAAGTACATGGAAAAGACATTCACAAAAGCAAGACAATATAGAAAACTTAATTTCTTAAACTTGTTTTAGTACAATGCATTCAATATCCAAAAAAATTGAGTTCCTCCAATCATCGCAAGGATATGGTTCTGATAAGTAATAGAGAGCATATACCTTTTCATTCTGCCTTGGTGTCTCTCCCCACTCAAATGGAGCTGCCAGAATCTGCTACAATGTGATACCTGAAGATGTGCACAACAATATAATAGGTAAATTAATAGGTACCAAAAATCCATACTGAAACACATGAAGCATCAAGAGTTGTTTCATGCGCACCATTACATGATTCGCTTAATTAGGAAGAAAGATAAATACGATTGAACTGTAATATGTGCACCATTGCATGATTCGCTTAATTAGGGATGCATGAGTTAGTTCCAAACATGGTGAAGCATGTTCATAATTAAGCCGAGGAGGTTACTGGCTACCACACCAAAATTGTCATGTTTAGGGAGAATTTTGTTAGGCCAATTGCAACGTCACATAATTGAGTGAAATAGTATATTCAATAGGCAAGTCATCTCTAGCTGCAGTTAATTTGAGAAAAAGATTAGTAGGCATCCTCACACTAAAAAATAAAATTCTATATTAGGCAAGCGAGCATAAAAAATTCATGGATTAATATTCCCCTTTAGCTTGCTAGGATTTTCATCAAACAACATGTAGGCACGGATATAAAATAATCTCCACAAACAAACATGAAAAAAGAGAGAAGTGGAAGAGACGGTTACGTGTATTGTTGTCAAATTTCTAAAGCACACCTTCCCAATAGTAAGGATAATCTTTTCTACTGTATTAACAAACCAGATTTTAGTAAAATCATACTCAGTATATATGATCAATTTAGCTATATCACAATCACACAGCATGACGCAAAGAACATCACTAATATCCGTCACAATACATTAGGACATTGGTAAGTATTAAGCAGCAGCAAATTCTTTGGAAACATCAGAAGACACGCTATTATAGCAAGATTATGCCCATATGTAGTTATGATTCAGTTATCTAAATTTTAAGCTGCAAACAAAGCTATGCAAATTTTAATGCATAGAAAGCCCAACGCTTGAATATATTATGTGAGGTGCAAAACGTCCATTTCCTGTGTAAAAGATAACTACATCATGCTTCGCATCGCATCATATGATATTTATAGTACATGCTGAATTTGCAATGCATGAAAACAAAACATGGGAGGATATAGTTGCAGGAGCAATTTTCTTTGAACAAAACCAAAGAACCCCAACATGCTACTGGTTCAGATTCTAAAAAGGCACTATGCTTCAGATTCTAAAAAAGACACTACTGTCCAGATTAAAAGGGTCCTATAATTTCATGCTCAAATAGAAAGATTTGGGACCACTCTTCTACAAAACTTAATCTTCTTGCACCAGAATACATCTAAAAAAAGATAAATCACATGCTCAACCAGAAAAGAATATATCCAGCCCAGAAATCAGCACCGCTGTCACCTAGCCGCCCTCTCACCAACATTCTTGCTCATTGGTATCTCACGTCCTTGTGACCCCATGAAGAAACAGGTGGGAACCTAGACATATTGTGTACCAGAAAAAGAGAGAGAGATAGAAACCTGGGATCTTCATAGACCTTCCCGACGAACCGGAGCAGAGCACCGCTCCAAAAGCCACAAAGGTCAGCTGCTTTCCTTGAAGCCCTGAGGAAACCTTGTCTTGAGCGGCCACCAGCGGATCTGAGCCTCCAGGCTACATCGCGCATCGAACCTGCAAACACGAACTTGGTGAATCAACAGAAGAACACACCAAATAACCGTGGCAAAACACGAATCAGCATTTATCCGTGTGAAACACAACTCGAAATTAGCACGGTGCGGCCAGCTGCGTTGCTCCTCCCGGCGGCGGTGTAAGCAACAAATATGGAAGCAACAAATAAAGAAAAGCTAGAACTAAAAAATACACAATATGGAAGCAACAAATATGATTTCAGGAGAAGCACTTAAAATTCGATATCACTATGACAGTCAAAGCATTACTCTTATTCAGTAACTTAATTTTATAACCAGAGAATTATTTATACCTATTAGTTCCATAAGTCCTAGCAATTTTGAAGTAATTGATGAGATATACTCCAGCAAAAAAATGTAGGACACATATCAAGTCAATTGCATCTAAGTATGGGTAGGTGAATCATTAGTCAAAAGGATAGTGTGTAACCTGGTACATGCGAAATTCATGTCGAGTCGTGATGTCAAGGTCCAAGAGCTGCGCCATTGTGGAGCTCCTGTTGCAAAGCCGAGGGTGAACACAATGGCAATAAACGCCTCCACCTTGCTGAATCCAATATGCCGCCTAGCTGCCATATAACACAATAATGCAAGGTCAACAACCCCTAGCTTGCACTACGGTTCAGATCTGGAAAATCTGTAGCAATTACCTGTAGAACATCAAGACCTAATCTTCTCTAGAAGATCATCTTCTTCCATAACACATCTGAACCAAAAAAAAAAGAGAAACAAAAACATATCAGATTTCACAGCAAATTAGGTATTACCGCAGATAATTTTACCCCCATTCTTCGTTCACAGAACACCAAATTAAATCTAATAGCCTGCTATTGTCATAAGCACACAAAAAAAAAGACGTAGGAGAGATCATGCACAACACCTTGCTGAGATGCAGAATTACAGATGACGGGTTGGAGGTTCGCTGCAAGAGGATGGCGGCCGGTGAACCTTCAACACGCAACCAGGGAAGCGGCGGCGGCCAGCAAACTGCTTCGAGGAGAGGCAGCAATCACGATTTGGTTCTGTAGAAAGGGGAAAGCATGGAAATCTCAAATCTGAGAACAAATCAAGCAAGAAACAGAAGGAGGGGAGGTGCACGTAACAACCTAAACACCTGGGGCCTCCATCTTGTCGTCGTTCGCTCACGAAGGAGGAGAACCGTCAGCCGTCGTCGCCACCCTCCTTTTCTCGCCGCTGCACTTAACGAACAGGAGCCAGGGCTGGAGATGGTCGAGGACGACGGCGGCGGCTCCTCAGCGAGGCGGCGGCAGGGAGGAGAGGATGGGTGGGAGCGGGAGGGAGGAGGAGAAGAAGGGGATTGGAGGAGGAGAGCGTGCGAGGCGATAGGGCGAGGAGAGGAGCGCGAGGGATTGGCGGCTGGTGCTAGGGTTTCTACCGTGGGAATCGGCTTATATACGACACGCGAGGTAAAAATCGACGGTGAAGATCAAATCATGTTTCTATAGGACGGTCAGGAATCACTAAACTCTGAGAAGCGCCGTGGGGGGGGGGCAAGGATGTTATCTTTAGATACCACATTTTAGATGATACCATGATACTTGTTGGAATATTAGGCATAATTTCCATGATTAATTCCAGAATATAAAGCATGATCGCAAGAGCTACTAGCATGTTTATCTCGAAAATACTAGACGTATTAATTAACATGAACAGCAGCAAGACATCTACGAACACAGACATCGGAACGTGACGAACGTACCGAACAATTGTAGATGAAGCAGTCGTTGGAGCAGCGACGGCAGCAGCTTGAGCGGTGACGGTAGCAGCTCGAAGAAGACGACGTTGAAGACGAGTTGCCCGCGGACCCGGAGATCGTCCAGGAAGTCGAGCCGTGATGAAGAACTTGAAAGCAGTCGCGCGGTTCCCAAAAACCTTATTCGCCCTCTCCCGTACAGGATCACAAGGACAAGTGGTTCCGGAGACCTGCTGTCCCGTTCGCCGGTGCACGCCGGCGCACGGGATGGAGTAGACTACGGTGGCGGCGCAAGGCACGAGATTGGCAAAACCTAGATTGGTTCAGTGGTGTGACGGCGCACGCAGTGCACGGCAATATATAGTGCGGTTCGGGAAACCCTAACACGTACACCGTGGGCCAAGTCCACGTCGCGCACGTTTTGGGTCGGTTACAGTAGCCCACGATCCTGGAGCGACCCGAACCGACTAACTGTGACGCGTCCGTCCAAACCGTTTTTCCCGGACTGCAAAAATAAAGCTCGGCTCGGCGAGATTCCCGCAACCCGCGGCGCGTCGTAACGACGGGCGGGCGGTGCGGTGCGTGCGTGCGTGCGTGCGAGCGGCGGCGGAGGAGGAGGAGCGCGTGAGAGAGCCTCTTGTTCTCACAAGCTTACCAAGTAGCACAACACTCCACTATATAAGTTGATGCAACTCTCCTCCAACTAGCAATGTGGGACTAAACTTTAGCTCCCACTCCACTCCCATGTGTGCTGGCACAAAAATGGGCTTTGAGATTTTTTCTGAAATTGCTTATTGGGCTACCACATATGGGCCAAATTCTAACAATACTACTCATCAAAATTAATTTACAAGTGTCAGAAAACCCCAATTGTTTTTGTGGGTGTTCACAATATGTGTGTTTACATTTTCTAAAATTTTCAGAACCAAATTAGAATACACACGAAGAAACAAAAAGGACAAATTGTATGTCAATAGTGTCATTTTTTTGGTTTTTTCTTTTTGTGACACTATTCATGTTGAGATTTTTGTCTTTTTATTTCTCTGTGTGAATTTTCAATTTGATTTTGCAAATTCTAGGGTTCGTAAACACACATCTTATGATCACCCACATATTTATTTCAGTATTTTTTAAAACTTGCAAATTTAAATTTGAGAAGTGGTATCTTGGTATCACTTGAGGTGTGGTATCACGGATACACGCTTCAGATTTCAGGTCGTCATGTTCATAACAGCCATGCTTTGCTACCGTGGCACAAGTACGGTATCACCAACCATGTCGAAATTTTGACCGTCAAGTTTTCGAACATAGCCGCTCGACGATTGCATCTTTCACTTTCTTGAGTGAAATCAACCATGAATTTCTGGTCGAACCCGACTCTGATCACTGGGTGTGGCCAAGATAGTGCGCGTTATGGCGGAAAGCGTCTTTGGCTCCCAAGATCCAGTGCTCTCTTTATTTTAAAATATTTACAAATTATATTTATAGGTTTCGAAAAAATCTAAAAAATTATGTACGTAGCCAATGATATATCCTACAAGCATGAAAATCGCAATGCAAAACTGTTTGTATTATAGGCACATAAAAATAACAAAACCTGATAAAATTTAGAGATTTGATAATGTGGATACTCAGATCCACACTTTTATCATTTATTTGTAACTCAGAATAGAAAGTATTTGAAATTTATATTTTGCAAGTTTGTGGGAATACCATAGACTACATTCGGGTTATTTTTTCAATTTTTTGAAACTTACAAAAATAATTTTTGATTTTAAAAAAAAACAGAATCACTTATGCTTGAGAGCAAACAATCTCCACTCGTGTTATGGGTCCTTTTGAACAGCTGCAAAAAAATTGATTATCATGTTGACGGTTCAACAAACGACTGAAATTTCTTTGAATTTTCTCCGCCATTGGACCTCTGATGCAACAACCCCTTCTAACTTCTTCTCCAGCTCTGATTGGGTGAAGTCCTAGGTTGAGCCGAGGTCGGAGGTATGGTGGGCTTGCTTATCGTGACGAGAATAACGTAAAAGAAAAGGATCAGCCGGTAAAGAAACCATCTTGCAGCAGAACCGTGTGAATTGGCCGCGTGCGTTCTGCTGATAGGATGGCAAAACATGAGGTGGATTGGTAGCATCAGATCAATAAATAGTATAGTCAGGTGTTGCTTATAATTTTTTTTAAAAGGAGCATATATTAATATCACGGAGATATCAGTTACACCCAGTCTCTGCAACAACGCACTGCCCTAGAGGCATTACGGATACAC
The DNA here is from genome assembly GCA_947311845.1 of Poa pratensis. Taxonomy (NCBI): domain Eukaryota; kingdom Viridiplantae; phylum Streptophyta; class Magnoliopsida; order Poales; family Poaceae; genus Poa; species Poa pratensis. The sequence goes on from CAMZMU010000054.1 coordinate 60,255,688, forward strand.
ACAGCTAAAAAAGAAAGAAGAATTACAGACAAGAAAAGTTTCGCTACAGTGATCTATTCCTTGGAGCAGCAGTACTAACACCACCAAGACTTTACCAGAAGTTCAGCTTCTCCAAAAGCGACGCATCCAACAAGGTAACAGTGCACAAACGCCGTCGTCGCCCGATCGTCGATCTTAGGTTTTCACCTGAAGAAAATCCTCGCTCTCAAAACAATGTCTTCAACAAGGACATTGCTAGACACAACCAATTAAGGCCAGACCTTGGATTTTCACCCTGAAAGGTAAGACTTTGAACTTCTCCTGTACAGTCGCCCCCACTCGCATGCTGCTGCTCCAAGCGACAAATCACCAAGCCAATTCCTCATCGCCTCCAAGACTTGAACCATCATTGCTAAACCTCAGATCTCGGCTTCCATGACATTCTCCGCCAGCACCACGGAACGAGAACGTGCCCCATGATATTAACAGCCAGCAGAGTTTCGAAGCGCTCCCTCTGAAACCAAACGGTCCGAGCAAAACACGGGTACGCACGACCGAATACCACCCGATCCAACAATCTCCATGCATGAAACGCCCAATGGAGCGCCGTCGGAGACTTTCGAAACACGACACTTCCACCAGATCGATGGGGACAAGCATCAGACAGATCTTCGTCTTGCGTGAGAAAAATTCTACGACTGCCGCCATTATTCAATCCAAGCCAGCAGCCCCCACGCGACCAGCCGGAAGTAGAGGAGAAGATGGTCCTGCCCGTCGCCGAAGCAGCCCGCCAGAACCAAGCACACAGCCGCCGCCACAGCACCAGGTCCAGATCGAACGAGGCCCGCTGCAGCCGCCGCCCGCCATGGCAGCTGCGTCAGCGCCGCCGAGTAATAAAATAGTGTCATGTCATTTATAGTCAACATAATATCCAACAAGTATAATTGTTGGCTATAAAAATGAACTATTTTATTAATAGTTGGTCCACTTTACACTCTTGACAAAATGTTTTGAAACACATGCTGCAGCTGACTCTTATCCTACGAACCGCTTTTCTTTTCTCACATTATCTTGCTACCAACTAAGTAAAAAAATATTATAAAAATACTTACATCCCGCTGACTATGAGACTATGACCTGTTGTACTTGCTCACATGCGAGCAGCAATCCACGACGAGGTTGCGCGGTCGTTTCGTTCTTAATTCTTGATATTTGATATGATTACAGCTGATCGAGCGACCAGGTGTGCTATTTTTCTTTATTTGCGAAAGACCAGTCAGTGAAATAAATCCATGAACGACCAATCAGTGACCGCCTGACTGAATGTCACTCCGTACCGTGTTCTTTATAGTGGGGAGTAACATAGACTAGTAACATACAGATGTTAATAGCCTATATTATTATCTTCATAGTGGGGATAACCAACATGTGGTGTCATGTAAGATTTTATTTATCAGACGATAGACATATTTTTTCTTGATATATGTGATGTTACAGTAACTAGCTAAGTTATCACAAACAGCTCTCTCCTCATTAATTACCTGCCACATAAGCAAACGTGTCTTAAATTGTGTGATGTTACTAGCTAAGTTACTCCGACTTTGGCTAGCCTAACTGTGCATCCGGCGTCTTCCATGTTCCAACCTCTAATTGGCCTCTTTTGACTAAGTCAAGTCATGTGTCCATAGAATAACTCCAAAGACTCGATCATTAGCTTAGCTACCTACCCCGCGAAAGAAAAGATAAAAACTAAGCTAACTATATTCCCGAAATCGACATTGACCGCATGATCGACATGTTTGTGCTGCATGCGAACCAAATAAAAACCGTGGCTTCCCGGAACTTTCAAGACTAAGCTAAGCTGACCAAATATTATCTAGGTTATTAATTATAGTTTAATAAAGAGAACAAAAGGTATTTCCGGACAAGGGTTTCTTAACTAATGATGATGACCCGGATCAAGTTAGATTTAAAGATCAAGGCTTATGTTGCTTGCCAGGTAGGGTTGTAAGACCCGCAAAAGTAGATCACAACACAAATTAAGCTAGTCCACCACAAATTAATTAGTAATAAGCTTGCATAGTTTTTTTTGTGGGATGGATTTAGACGCCACGCCGCAACCTTCTTTCCAGGTATATCGCGTGGTATGAACTGATCGATTCGTCGAACAAAATAACGAGATGCCACTCGATGAAGTGTACATGTTTGCAAATCTGATGCAACTCTCCACCCCTTTGAGGATCTCTAGCGGCGTCTCCGATAGACCTCCAACAACTCAATTAATAGGATCTGGATAGGAAATCCAGCCCCAACTGCATCTGCATCTGCATCACTCCGGGTCACCCAAAAATTGTCCGTCACCCCGTGGCATCACCTAACTTTTGAGGTTGGCTTAGGGATGCGGGACAAGGCCCGAACACGGCCTCCAATAAGCGAGGTTACCATGCCATAGCTAGACATAGAAAGGCAGAGGCCGACAGCCATTTCCCTTGTCTCTATCCAGTCCCTCTCTGAGCCATTTAATCACATCATCGCCGCCGCCCCTTTTCTTCTCCAGCTCTCCGCCGAGAGTCCGAAGTGACCACACATGGATGACTCGTTGCCGCTCATGTCCTCGTTTTGCCCGCCATAGGTCATTTTCCCGCAGCCGAGATTATCTTCCTTCCGCCCCGTACATAAGGTGTTCGGCCGTTTGCCAAATAGTTTAAGTTTGTTGAAATTCTTTGCCTAGTTTCATTTCTTTATTGTTGATTCATTGTTACTCAACAGGCTCTGGATATCGATGATGAGATCATGCTTTTCCAAATGATGGAAAAGGACGCCAACCTCGCAACCGACGAGGAAGAGAATCCGATGGTCCTCACTATTATTTTAGCTGCACAATAGAGCTGGAAGGCAGTCCCAAGATCGAAGGATCGAGGCCGGATCGGCTAGCCAAAAACAATCGTCGAATCACAATGTGTCATGTGCTGCCATTCAATGACTATTTTTCTAACAACCCGACAAAACGGTCGGATTCCATTTCGCGGACGCTTTAGAACGAAGAGGGGTATCCATGCGTGTTTTACATGCTCTTCGGCGGTTGTGATGACTATTTTGAGCTGAAAAAAGACTGCACCACATATTTTGGTTTCTCATCCATTTAGAAATGCACTACTACTATACGTTGTTTTGCATATAGTGATCATGTAGACTCTTTAGATGACTACCTCCATATGTCTAAATCCACAGGTGTTGAATCCATGTACACGTTTGTCCAGCAATGGTGAAGGGTTTTGGACCGACCTATGTGAGCGCACCAAATGCATCAGCTATAACTCGGCTCATGGCTCAGGTGCAGCTAGAGGATTTGCTGTGATAATTGGGAGCATTGATTGCATGCATTAGATATAATTTGTTCCCATTCTCTTGGCAAGGGATCTATAAAGTAGGACATGTTGGAGCGTGCAATGTTATACTTTAAGTTGCTAAATTATGACATGTGGATTTGACATTTCGGCATGAACGGTTCTCACAATGACATCAATATGCTGCAACGCTCTCCAGTTTTTGCGAGAATTGCCGATCGAGCCACATTAGTGTGCCCTAGTCGAGTTTTCTGAATTTCTCGTCTCGCAAACTCATGGCCAACTGAAAGATGATTTAATTGAGCACTTGTGGGCGATCAGAGGACACAAGTAATTCGAGTATCATGTTGTTTAGAAGAACTTTCCGAATTTAGATTGAATTGTTGTAATAACATGATAGACAATTTAGAATTGTTTGCAACCAAATTTGATACGTGGGACGAAAATTTATGTGTGAACATATTGAACAAAACGGGCAGCATTGCCTCATTTTATTAAAAAAAGTAGGAGGGAATTGACCGGTTCATTAGCGGCGAACCGACCGAAAACCGTTACAAGTGCACCAATCTAGTCATGGAACACCACATTGGGCAGACTCGGCTGACCTGGCTACCCACATGAAACACACACACCGCCGAGGAGAGAAACATCATCAAGGTCACCACCGAGTGTCATCGTCGTCACTCCTCCCCGAGCAAGCGATTCCGACTTCACCTTCGACGACCTCCGACAAAGCTCTCACCGCAGGCGCCGCGGAAAATCATGTCGGCCTATGCCAAACAGTCGACCCCAAGCATCGAGGAAGAGGTAGCTCCGACTTCGACGAAGAGTTTCACCGGAGAAAGTTGCACACCTTGCCAGTGGCGGAGCTACACGATCTGAAACCAGGGTGCACAAAGGGTGCCATAACAGATTAAAATCATATTTCGGGGGTGCATAGATGGTGAAAAAAAATGCTATTTTACAAAGAAATTTTTTGCTACCTAGTGTCCTGTGCACCCGGCTAGTCCTTAGTGGATCCGCCGGTGCACCTTGCACCCACGGAATCCGCGAGGCCACTGTAGAAAAAAGCGGCATCGTTGCCAGCCTGCCACCCCGCGACACGCAGCTCTGACTTCACAACTTCACAACTTCACAGCAGGACGCATCACAGACTGTCGGTGACGAAGGACATGCTGCGACTCGGCTCCACTCACCATTGTCATCGTTGCCACACAGCTCGCAACGCCACCATAGCACCCAAGACATCGTCAATTGGCCGCTGCCAACCACGATGTTGTGTAAGACCAGCCCACGGGCAAGCACGCAGAATCACCATCTTCAAGACGACGCCCTCAAGAGGGGAGGCGACGCAGAACGACGCCGTCGTCCGACCCGCACGCGCAGGATCCAGGTCTTCACCCGAAGAGGAGATCCAGGGCTGAGGAGAACCGAGTGGCTGATGGTCCCAAAGAGCAAGGCTTTGATACCTGCAAAAATAAACGGGATTAGGTTGAGACTCCAAGTGCAGAGTGTATAGTAAGTGGAAGACAGTTTTCCCCATGAGGGGTGACTCGAGGGTTTAATATCGAACTCTCGGGGAATCTGAAGTGGTAGATTTATCTTCTTATCCTTCTTTTGGTTACCTACAAAACAAGGTTAGATGTTTTGGTCCTCAACCTCATCTGTGGTTGTCAAGCACAAGGTGTGAGAATGATATCAGGATAGTTATGCAATGCAAACAAGAAATAAATATGCAATGATAGTGGATGCAATGGTAAATGATATTTTTGGGTTTTTGAATGATGTATGCAAGATGAAAAGTATTTTTGTATTTTCGGATTTAATGATGGCTGAAAATAGAAAAGTGGTATATGGTGTTGGAAATGTGTTTTTTATGATTAAAAATGGACTGGGATTCATGGTTTCACAAATGCACTCTCTCTTTATAAAGTGGTAGACAATAGAACACACACAGTTAACATATGAGATTGCAACACAGGGTTTGATAACAAGTTACTTAGATATATGGTCATCACGTCCTAACATAGAGATCTTTTGGTTATTAACTCTCTTATACTCCCCAAGATGCGAACTAAATCATAACACCTCGGTAATTAAGATAACTCAGAGTATAGCATTAAGTATCATGACATGAAGTGAAAATAAGAACATGCTAGATCTAGTCAATGGAGTAGTGGCAATGGTCACGCCCACATCCCCGGTAGCATGGTATTTTAGTTTATCCCTAGTGAGGTAACAAAGTAAGGTAAAGATACCAAAGTGGATCGCAGAACTTTCTCTCACGTTCACTGCACTAGCCACCCCCATTACTCCAACTAATGCACACGTTCCCCCACACACGCTCTCATAAACATGCTTGATCAAAACAAGTAAACAAGAACGGGGTACATAATATGCATCTATACTCATAACTGAAACAAACATTGCAATCTCAAACATATATTAACTCATAAAGATCCATCACAAAGGTATTACAACGGTGACCGTAATCATGTTCAGCTCATACGGTGCTAATTAGTGAAGCTCAAGAGAGGAGAGATACATAAGTTACTTCCACAAACCCATAGTCCAGAGGTGGACTACTCCCTCTTCATCATGGAGACGGTGGAGAAGTCGATGGAGAAGATGGAGACCACACCGGCAGCGCCCCGCCGGAGTTTTCCCCCTCCAATCTGCAGCTCCTGATCTCCATTTCGGTGTTTCTGTGTTTGTGCGGCGCTCCTTCCAGAGAACGTCGGGGGACCTTTTTTATAGGCGTTTTTAGGTCAAGACGATGTCGGTGGAGCGAAGATCGACGGCAACGGAGCCACGAGGGCCAAACGGGTGGGCCCGCGCCACGTGGCCGCGGGCCACCCCCGTTTGGGCCTCGGGCCTCCGCTTGTTCGCTTCCTTCGCCCACAGGTCTTCTTCCTTCCAAATATTGACGCCCGTAAATTTCCAGGTGATTTCGTTGACGTTTGGGTCCCTGAAACATTAAAATAAGAAAACGGGGTTTTCTGCCTGTGCAGGGTTAATTCCATAAAAATAGGAAATCATTGAGATATTTCCAAAATCATGATAAAACATTGATATAACCCTTATATGATGCAAATATGATTGGAATATAAGCAATTAAAGTGCAAAGTTCATGTATGCATTTTACATGCATCAGTGGCTCCAGAACGACCCCTCAAGAGGGAGAACGGCGTCCACGGACGTCGCGTCGTCGGGCTTTTGCTCGGAGCACACGAGCCTCTCCAACCCCACGCAGCCCGACTAAGGCGGGGAGACCCGCAGCGCCGCCGACCTGCATACCCACTGGCACAAACACCTCCAACGCGACGGCGGCGCAACCATCACATAGGGGCCATCCTCCCTCACCGCCGGCAGCCGCCAGCGGACCAGATTGGGCGCGGACCAAATCTGGCGTCCCAGCACCAGCAGCGCGACGCAGAGCACCACGACCGACTTCAGCACCACTCAGACCACCAGGAACAGGAGGGGGCGGCTGCCACCCGCACCCCACCACGCCGAGCAGGTCGGCGCCACCACGCAGATGAACGATCGAGGGCCGCGAGCCACGGGTGCTGCAGGAGGACGAGGGGCATGAAGCGTCGGGGTCGCGCACCGGCGGCAGCGCCGGGGATGAGCCTCCCCCAGCTCAAGATCTCGCCATCGGGGCGACGCCGCGCGTGCGAGACGGAGCCGACAAGCCGGCCGACGGCGCCCCAGCCGCGTCGACCATCCGCCGGCACCACCAGAGCAGAGAGCACACCTCCGCCGCCAGTTGTGTGGCAGCGGGGAGGCCGCCACCGCCGCGGCGCGAAGGCCGGCGGCGGCAGCGGCGGGGAGAGGCGCGGAGGAGGGGAACCGCTGCCGGCGCGAGGGGGCGCCCCCCGGTGTCGCCTGGGTGCGACACGGGAGGGAGGTGGGCGGCGGCGGCGGCTTGGAGGCGGAACCCTATGTGTGAACATATTAATGAAAACGAAAAAGGAGAGGATAGAATCGGCCGATTGTGGTTGACACTTGGACAGCCCTGTATTGTGCCGGATGTGTGCCGAGCACCCGGATCACCCAACACATTTCGAGCGGCCCGGTGAAGATACTGTAATCGCTTGTCTCTTAAGTATCAAGAAAGAAATCATTCTCAAATCAATAGGAAAGATACAGCTAAACCTTGGAGTCAAGTCGTCAACACTGCTCTCTGAAACATACAGCCACTTGCATCCATAGATAGATACTATATATAAAAGATGGAGAGAACAACGGTGATGGGGGGATAATAACCCGGTAGGCCCATGAAGAGGGAAGCATGACCCGCCAGGCAGGAGGCCTGGTCAGGCCAGCTAACCATCAGCATGGGCCGGGTTATGTCGCTGGGCCAGTAGGTTTGGCGGTAACCCGGTTCAGGAAGGAAAGGTTCTAGAAGACCAGAGGCGGTTCAGGACTTGGAGGACACGAAGGCCAGAAGAGCTAGAGTAGGACTCCGAGTCTGGGTAGAACCCGGATTCATCTTGTAAAGCGCCAGGAGACCCGGTCATCTATATAAACCGGTCCCTGAGCCCTAGTTGAGGAGAACTGGACAATCCAAGCTTAGGCGAGAGTCATCGAGAGAAACCCACGCTACCAAGCGAACCTTGTAACCTAGATCGAGATCCGGCTCTGTTGTCGTAGCCGGGTTATCGAGATCGAGATCAATAACAAGATAGCAGGAAGTAGGTCTTTATCTCCAATGGAGAGGCCGAACCTGGGTAAACCCTTTGTCCCTGCAGTGCTAAACAATCTCCCAGATACCAGAGTCGCCTTGCCCATCATCTCAAGCTACCCCAAGGTAGCATCTGCCGTGTTATCTACCCCACGACAGTTGGCGCCGTCTGTGGGAACCGCGTCCAAAGGTGTCACCATCATGGGAGAAGCAATGCAAGGAGTGGAGAATTTTGTTTTCGGCGAGATCACCCTCAACTCGCAAGGAGAGCCCATCGTTGATGATTCTGGCTGGGGGCCGGAATCAGATCTACTGAATCAGGTGATGTTATTCCAATTGGCAAGTTTAACGTTTTTGTTGGTATGATTGCAACTAGATCTGCTAGTGATGGAGAATATGAATCTGTGTCAGGAGCCGCCACAATTGTTCAATCTGATGGAGAGGAATCAGTTGGTACGGCTGAAGATGAGCTGCCCCTGGACGTACACGAGGAACGATCGGGAAACCCGGCTCAAATCCCGGGTGATGTGGTGGACCATGCAGATTCAGAATCGATCTTGCCCCTGTTTGAAGGCCGGTTCGGATATGGAGCAGAAGAAGAGGATGAAGAGGAGCAAGAGTCCAGCCCAAGCCCGGTTAGGAGGGTGGCAGTTTACACCGCCCCTTCGACCAACGTGGGAGCATCACCGTCAACGGTCGTGCCACCTGCTTTTACTCCGGGTCAGCAGCAGCAACAATTGCCACCAGTACTGGAATTGGCGGGTCAAAGAGTTGATGGAGACCCGGCTTCGGTGTCAGAGGAAAGTGAAGACACGGCGCGTTACAGGAACAGCTTCGGTTTTCTCAATAACCGGGCTCAGGGCGAGGAAAGAAACAACACAACTGGGGCCCAGGCCTTGTTTAACAATGGCCTGGTCCTAGATCCATCAGCACTACGAGGATGGTTACCCCAGAAAACGCAGCAGCTAGAGCTATAGAATTGGATACAGCGCGCCGGGCTTTGGAGCAGATGCGCAGAGACACAATGGCAGAGAAGCAAGATATGGAGGTTAGGCGAAAGCAAATAGAGGATGAGGAAAATCGTCTCAATGAGATGACCAGGGCACACCGGAGGAGGCATCAGAGCCGGCTGACCTAAGGAGAGAATGTCATAAATCCAGCGGTATTGTTTAGGACCCCAGAAGATCAACCAATCGATATAACTCAGGTGGCTCCAGTTGTTAGAACAAATGCAGAACCAGGAAGAGAAACAGGAAGAGCTGGAGTTACAGCTGCAGCGTGCCGGGTCTTCTCGCTGGGGGAGCCAGGGGAAATCCGGGTCTGCCGCCTAGGACACCAAGGTTCCACGCCGGTGGGCCATTTTTCCAATCCAGCAGATAACGTGTACGCCGCAACTTTAGCACTTGACCGTATTCCATTGGGAGACTCGCCAGCAGAGATTGAAGCTCGGCGTGCCATTGACATGTTGCGCACTGCGGTTGTTCAGCAAGTTCAGTATTCAAAGGAGAAAAGCGCGCTTCATTCCACAACTTATCGTAGTAAGAGTCGCCACGGTGGGAACCCGCCATTGGCCGGGTTTGCCGCGGCACAGCAGCAAAACCCGCCCCAGCAGAACCAGAACCAGAACAATCAGCAGCAAACCCGCCCCTGCAATTTCTGTGGCTCAGCAGATAGTCAATAGATCGCGAGCGGGAAGAAGTGCAGCTAATGCAAACCCGGCAGTACCTGCCGCTGGAGTGCCACAAGGAGGACCGGGTCCCGCGCCAGCAGCGTCTGCAAGCTCGCCGGGTAACAATAATTTTTTGACAAGTTCTTCTACCTTAGCCGGGCCAAAGTGTCTTTCAGATGCCATTAGAGCGGAGCCTTTCCCTGAGAAGTTCAAGGAGCCAAGCAAGATTCCAATTACGAGCCGAGCATGGACCCGGCAAGCTGGTTGAGCAGCTATGAGATGGCAATGTGTATACGCAATGCCACAGAGAATGTTTGTGCAAAGTACATGTATTTGATGATGAGTGATGGTGCAGCGAAGTTGTGGTTCAAGAATCTGCCAGAGAGATCTATCAGTTCCTGGGATGAGTTGAAAACAATTTTTATCAAGCACTTTCAGGGTACGTGCAAGCGTTATTTTCCATTGAAGATCTTGATCGTTGCGTACAGAGGAAAGGCGAGTCAGCACGTCACTGGATGGGCCGGGTCACGGAGATCCTGCACTCCTCATCAGGTATCGAGCCCAAGGACGCAATTTCATCGATGGAGAAAACTTGCAAGTACGCTCCCTTGGTCCAGAAGCTGGGTCGCATGAAAGAGGGACACCGGGTTAAGCCTGTTACTATGGCAGAGTTGATGGATGCGTGCAACAGACACGCAGCCACGGACAAGACCCAGGATGATAGTGAGGAAGAAAAAGGGAAAGGTACTGCGAATAATGGAGGAAGGAGCAACAATGGCCCGGGAAACAATAACAACAACAATCAGAATCAGCACAAGCGTGGGCATCAGGAGGGAAACTCAGAGCTAGTGGCAAACGCAAATGCCGGGTTTCAGAGGCAAAGGATGGATGGAAATTATCAGGAAAACAGAGGTTATCAGGAAAACAGAGGTTATCAGGGAAACAATGGGAATTACAGTGGTGGAAATAGTTATCAAGGATCACGTCCAATGAGCACTGAAGAGGCCTTCAGGATGCCGTGTCCTCGTCATAGCAAGAACGGCAGACCCGCCAATCATTCATTGGCCCAGTGTGTAGATCTGAACAGGTGGAAAAACAATGATTCAGAGAGCTTTGCAAGGAGCAAACAGGGTGGAGGACCCGGCCCGAGTGCTAACCCGGCTGCGGGGCCTCTAACTGGAGCAAATGCGGTACCTACTGGCAATAGGACCCGGCCAAAATACAGGTAACCAGGGTGGATTCTCAAACCAGCCAAGGCAACTTGGCCAATATCATATATATACTAGTGGCACGACCAAGAGAGAGAGAAAGATAGTCAAAAGGGCAGTTAACTCAGTGGCTGCAGGGGTACCAAGGTATTTAAGATGGTCAGAGCATACTATTACGTGGAGTAGAGCAGATCACCCGGGTGTGGTGGAACATCCGGGTCTGCTTGCTTAGTTGTGGCTCCTCAGGTTCATGGCTTTGAGCTAAAGAAGGTTTTGATGGATGGTGGTAGTAGCATTAATATCTTGTATTGGGAGACATTTGTACGCATGGGTCTGAAGGAATCACAGTTACAGAAAACGTCAACGGTGTTTCATGGTATAGTTCCTGGGAAGTCAGCTACACCAGAGGGAAAAATTTCATTAGAGGTTGCTTTTGGCGAGTCTATCCATAACTTTAGGTCAGAGTGGCTCACTTTTGAGGTGGTGAAATTTCCAAGTCCTTATCACGCGTTGTTCGGAAGGCCGGCTTATGCCAAGTTCATGGCAAGGCCGTGTTATGTGTATTTGCAGCTGAAGATACCGGGTCCCAAGGGGATCATCACATTCATGGTAACAGAGAAATTGCAGCAGAATGTGACGAGGGAGATGCAGCCCTGGCAGAGCAAACTTGTGCTAGAGAGGAGTTGAAAGCTTACAGGTCTAATCTTGACCCGCAGGACAACAAGGCACTCAAAAAACCAACAACAGAAGATGACAGGGCAAAGTTTAAAGCAGCAAAAGATACCAAGATGGTGGATTTTGTGCCTGGGGATTCCTCCAAGCAGTTCGCCATAGGGACCAGCCTAACTGATAAATAGGAAAGCGCGCTCATCGAGTTCATCCGTGAGAATCGGGATGTTTTTGCATGGACACCTAGTGACATGCCAGGCATTCCGACTGAACTCGCTGAGCACCGTTTACATGTTGATCCAAAGGCAAGGCCGGTAAAACAAGGTTTGAGAAAAATGAATGCAGAGAGAAGAAAAGCTATAGGAGAGGAGATAGCCCGGTTATTGGAAGCCGGCTTTATCATGGAGGTTTTTCACCCAGAGTGGTTGGCTAACCCGGTTTTGGTTCTGAAGAAAAATAATGAGTGGAGGATGTGCATCGATTTTACAAGTCTCAACAAGCATTGTCCAAAGGACCCGTTTGCACTGCCGCGCATCGATCAAATTGTTGACGCAGTTGCAGGCAGCGAGCTCTTGTGTTTTCTGGACGCATATTCAGGTTATCATCAGATCAAGCTTAATAGGCAGGATTGGGAAAAGACATCGTTCATCACCCCTTTGGTGCTTTTTGTTACAAGACCATGACTTTTGGGTTGAAGAACGCAGGAGCAACTTATCAGAGGTGTATTCAAAACTGTTTTCATGATCAGATTGGACGCAATGTGCATGCTTATGTGGATGATGTGGTGATCAAGTCAGAAAAAGCCGGGTCATTTATTAGTGACCTTACAGAAACATTCAAAAATTTGAGGAAGTACAAGATGAAGCTCAATCCTACAAAGTGCGTGTTTGGAGTTCCAGCGGGAAAGTTGCTTGGTTTCATTGTGTCAGAGCGCGGAATTGAGGCAAACCCGGAAAAAATCAGAGCCATCCAAAGTTTGAAAAAACCAGAGGAATTGGCAGATGTTCAGAAGTTGACAGGCTGTGTGGCTGCGCTAAGCCGGTTTATATCCCGGCTCGGAGAAAAAGCAATCCCTTTGTATAAGTTACTGAAGAAAACAGACAACTTTGTGTGGAATCAGGAAGCAGATGAGGCATTTGAAGCTCTGAAGAAACAGTTATCAGAAGCGCCAGTTCTGGCGGCCCCGGGTCCCAAGGAACCCATGTTGTTATACGTCGCTGCCGGGCCTCAGGCTGTGAGTGCTGTGGTGGTGGTCGAGCGTAAGGAGGAAGGCAAGGAAAACCCGGTTCAGAGGCCGGTCTATTATGTTAGTGAGGTGTTATCAGAAGCAAAGCAGCGCTATCCGCACTGGCAGAAACTAGTGTTTGGTGTTTTCATGGCAAGTAGAAAGTTGAAACCATATTTTCAGGAGCATCCAATCACAGTGGTGAGTTCAATACCCTTAGCAGATATCATCAGGAATTCAGAAGCTACAGGAAGAATTGCCAAGTGGGCAATAGAGATGGGGCCGTACCACATTGACTATGTGCCTCGCACAGCTATCAAATCTCAAGCATTGGCTGATTTTCTTAATGATTGGACACAGTTGAGTGCACCACCCCTTACCCCGGGTCTCAAGCCTTGGGTCATGCACTTTGACGGGTCTAAGCAAGCACAAGGTTCAGGAGCTGGAGTTGTGTTAACTTCTCCCAAGGGTGATAAGTTGAGCTATGTTTTGCAGATTCACTTTGATTGTTCTAACAATGTGGCAGAATATGAGGCCTTGTTGCATGGTTTGCGTATGGCAAAGGAGATGAACATCAAGCATATCAATTGCTATGGGGATTCAGATCTTGTGGCACAGCAAGTTTCAGGAACATGGGATAGAAAAGATGCGACAATGGCGGCTTACAGAAGAGAGGTGGACAGGGTAGCCGGGTTTTTCTCAGGCTATCAGGTGGATCATATTGATCGCAGGAAAAATGATGCTGCAGATGCTTTGTCAAGACTCGGCTCACGTAGAGAGCCGGTTCCACCTAATGTTTTCTTGGACGAGCTATGGACTCCATCAGTCAAGCTCAGGACGTGGAAGAACTGGCGGGTCAGGAAGACCCGGATTCGCAGTTAGTAGCAGCAACTCATGAAATTCCAGAGTGGACAGAACCTTACTTGGCGTATCTTTTGCGTGGAGAGCTGCCAGAGCAGGAAGTTATATCCCGGCAAATTGTGCGCCGGGCTAAGGCTTACGTGGTTATTGATGGCGAGTTATATAAGAGAAGTGTTTCTGGAGTGTTTCAGAGATGTGTGTCTGGAAAGGAAGGCCGGCAAATTCTGAAAGAGATTCATGAGGGAGATTGTGGTCATCATGCTTCAACAAGGTCTTTAGTAGCAAAAGCTTTCAGACACGGTTTCTTTTGGCTCACAGCCCAGGCAGATGCAGAGCGCCTGGTAAGCAGATGTGATGGTTGCCAGAGTATGCAAGGCAAATTCATGTGCCGGCTCAGGAGTTGCGAACAATACCTTTGACTTGGCCCTTTGCAGTTTGGGGGCTTGATATGGTGGGTCCTTTTAGCATGTCTCCTTGCAAGAAAACCCACCTCTTGGTTGCCATTGACAAGTTTACGAAGTGGGTTGAGGTGATGCCTGTTACAAATTGTGAAGCAGCTACAGCAGTCAAGTTTTTGAAGAAGATCATACACAGGTTTGGGTATCCTCATAGTATCATCACAGACAATGGCACTAACATGTCCCTTGGTGAGATGGCAAAGTTCTGTGGAAACCAGGGTATACGTTTAGACGTTGCTTCAGTTGCTCATCCGCAGGCCAATGGACAAGTAGAACGAGCAAATCAGGAGTTGCTTCGAGGTTTGAAACCACGTCTCCGGGTCCCGTGTATCAGAGCCGCCGGAGCGTGGGTTGAGGAGTTGCCATCAGTAGTTTGGGGAATCAACACAACACCAAACAGATCCACCAAGATGACCCCTTTCTTTATGGTGTATGGGGCAGAGGCAGTTTTGCCAAGTGATATAATTCATGACTCGCCTCGCGTGGCGGCTTACGTTGAAACAGAAAACGAGCAGACCCGGCAGGATTCTGTGGACCTGCTAGAGGAGAACAGAGAACAAGCATTGGAGAGATCAGCAGTATATCAGCAAGATTTGAGGCGGTATCATAGTCGCCGGGTTAAAACTCGCACTTTCCAGGAGGGAGATTTAGTGCTGCGATGGACGCAATCCAAGGAAGGGATGCACAAGTTATCTCCTCCTTGGGAAGGGCCATTCATCATAAGCAAGAAATTGAACAATGGTTCATATTATTTGGTGGATGCTAGAGAAAAGTCCGAGTCTGTAAATGACACAGCGCACTCTACCTTTTCATTAGAAGAGCGTGAGGCCATGGAACATTGCCCAGCTGCGCCCATACTATACTTAGCATGAGAAAGAGATATGAGATGTAATACACGATGTAACAGGCAGCAGGTTTCAGACGCGCTCTTTTCCTTACCAGGGTACCTAAGGGGGCTGGAAGGTTTTTAATGAGGCGGCTTGCTGACCTAACCTTTTCTATCAATAAAGTAAAGGTTGAACAGAAATTTGTCTTGTTTCAGTCTCAGTTTATATTGGCAAGCCATTGTTTTCTTTGTTTAATGTATGTTGTAGCAGTTTTTTGTTCAGCTTGGTCTTGGGGGCTGGTCATTGAGGTGGCAAAGTTTTTCCCCAAGACCCGGCTCATACGATTATCCGGGTCTCGAAATTTTTGTGACCCGGTAAGAGCAGTTTTTAGCTTTAGTATTTTGGATTCAGTAGCATGCATGTTTAGTTTAAATATCAGTTGTTTATGTTTTCTGTTATAGAACAAGTGTTATAGTTGCTTTTTATCTTTGAGGACGCCCAGAGAGCGCGTCCCACCAGTATATGGATCAATGGGGTAATGTTGCATAGTTAAGCCATTACTTTATAAACATTGATCCAGGTCTTGGGGGCTCTTACTTGAATAGTTTGCAGCTGCAATCCCAAGACCCGGCTTTTATGCCACTAGTTTATTCTTGGTTATCTTGCTGTTGAGCTGATGTGACTCGCAATTATATGGCCTGATTGCTCACCTGGAAATTCAATCAACCATGAGGCCCGTTGGGACTTGGTTCGACCCTGTTTTTCTCAGCGAAGTTGCGACAGGGTATCCATGCGAAAGCCGGCTCACAGTTAAAGAAATCAAAAGGGTCATCAAAACCACAGAGAGGTATCATCAAACAAAAGTTTCAAGTAATAAAAGCAAAGTTTCAAAGGTGTACTACTACACCACTGCAAGCAAGAGATAGTATCGCTAAGTTATTACAATAGCTTGCCCGAAGGGCCGAATGAAATTGTTTTTTGCAGAGATGAAAGCATCTGCATAAGTTTTTCAAGCCTCGGCTTCAGGAGCCGGGTCACGGGGAGGCGAGCTGGATGGTCGTTCCTCGGTGGTTTTCGCCGGGTCATCTTCCTCGGCGGCCGCCGGGTTAGCTTCTGTCTCCTTGGTCTCCTTGGCCTTGATCTTGCGCCGGGTGACTTGTTGAAGTGATTGGAAGTAGTTTCATCATCTTCTTCAACCGTGGCCCGTGATGGAGGAGGAATAATTGGCGTAGAAGAGCTGGGTGCAGTGGAGGTACTGGGAGCAGTCTTGCTGGATCAATGGAATCCTTGTAGCTTTGCAGGAGATCGATGCGTTGTGGCTCGTCATCCATGATCTCTTCATCGTTTTCGGTGTATCCAAACTGCAACGTGGTGAGCTTCATTTTGCTGGCAATCACAGTGGCAACGTGCCGGGTTTGCTTCACAACCCGGGAGTAACACTTCTTGTCAAATTCCTTGCCATCAGCGTTGAATTGGGGAAAACCATTCTTCAGGGGAGCCGGGTTTAGCTGGGGATGGTAGGCCTTTGCCAAAGCAAGACCTCGCATCACCCCGGCCCTGCATGCAGATCTCTTGAGCAAATGTATCCATTGTGGCATTGTTGACAGATGCCCAAGGACTTCAGTATATACGCTTGGCGGGTTCTCCCAATCCCTTGCGGCTTTGATGACCTCGCAGCTGCCAAAGTACAGCTGACGTGTCAGCGTGTACATGCACTTGATCTTCTCTGCAGCAGTTTTACGAAGGTTCCCATCACGAGGGCCTGGGTAAGGAAAGGCATAACAGTGAGATTTAAAAACCGGGTCTGCTTGCTCAGTTTAGTTCGAGTTCAAAGGAGTAATGCTTACCCACTAAGGATTCAACCATAGAGGTGATCATTTTCTTCAGCCCGGTTAGCTCAGTGATAGCTGCATCTAGTTGCTTCTGGAGGTTGGCGCGTTGCTCGTTCCAGTGTTCTTCATGTTCCTCCAGTTCTTTCTTGAGGTCAGAATTTTCCTGGGTTAGCTCTGTGACATTTTTCTTCAGGGTTTCCAGCTGTTCAGCATGCGTCACCCGGGTTTCAGATTCAGTTTTCGCAACGTCCTTGAGCCGGGTGATTTCTGCCTCGGCTTTGGCGTGGTCTTCCTGTTAAAATTCAACAGATTATGTTAGTCCCAGGTTACCGCAGGCAAGTTAACCCGGCACTTGGGGGCTACAGTGTTCAAGTTTTGATGTGAAAGTTGGCAAGTTTTAAATGATGGAAGTTTTTAGTCCCAGGTTGCTGTGAACAGACAACTCGGCACTTGGGGGCTACAGGATTGAAATTTTTTATCAGAGGAATTCATATTATAAGCACCAAGCTCATCAACAAGTGATGAACTTAGAGCTTGGGGGCTACTCAGGGTATAGCTATGCAAGAAAATATAAAGGCAAGAAATAAAGTGTGTACCTGATATCGTTTCTGAATCAGGGCGACCAGTTCTGTCTCCAGGTTCTTGTGTTGAGCAAGGCGAGAAAAGTATTCATCGCAAAGGGCTGGGACGGACATGGCACCCAGAGCCGGCAAATCTGATGAAGGAGCCGGGTTCTTTCCCTTGGCAGGAGACGCCGGTTAGCATCTGGAGCTGGCACCTTGGCAAGAGTTTCGGGAGCACTTTGTACTGGAATGTGCCGGGTTCCAGTAACTTGTACTTCATCTTCTTTAGTTCCAGAGCCTAACCCGGGCGAATGAGTAATTGGGGAGGATTCTGGCATAGGATTAGCTGAGTTTTTGGGAGAAGCCACGGGGTTACATGCTCCGTTGGCTCGTCTTTGTCCACCGATTCTTCAGTGTGTGCCTCCATAGGAGAAGGCTCTGCTGTTGCTGGAGGAGGAGACGCCGCTGGAGGAGACTCCGGGTCTTCATCTGCAAAAGCTCTGGCACTGGAACAAGATAGTGATTTAGTAAAACAAAAAAGGAGCAGTAAAGTATGGAGGTATGGAAAAGGTGTGTAGAGTATCTCTAACCCGGCATTGATATGGAAATCCTCGGGTGTGCTAACACCATCCGAGGAGGAATCTGACAAACGAGATGGTTTAGCGACCCAGATCTTGCCAGCTAAAGGGTACTGTTTGCTGGGCGTCTTCTGGATGGATTTGGCCCAGCTTGATAAAGAGCGTTGAGGGATACCTGGGCTCAGGGAAACGTGGCTTGTAGAAGATCGGGTTCGGCGCCTCTTGTTCGCCTCAGCCTCCTTCTCAGCTTCTTTTTCCTGTGTTTGTGCTTAAAGTTTGAGATGAGTTCATCATGTAAACTGAGAAATGAGAATATGGTACCTTAGCAATGGTGGCCCGGGTCCTCTTTTGAGTAGGAGGTTCAGCAGTTTGGGGACCCGGCAGTACGTCAGAAGCCGGGTCAGTAGGGCCTGGAATAAGATTTGCCGGGTTATCAGTAGAAGTGTCCTTGTTAGGGACTTCGTTGTTAATCAATTGGATGAAGAGCCGGCCTACAGAGTCTAGCTCACCTTCTTCTTCTTCATCATCATCTTCACTTTCTGTGTCTTCTGCATCAGGAGAGGATGTGGGAGTAAAATCCACGCTCCACCACTTGGAGTCCTGAGAAAAAGCAGTTAAAGTAAGTAACATTCTATGGATGAAATTACCGGGTTAAAGTTAGCATAAATGATCAAGGATTGGTTTTTACCGTGGAAGGTTTATTCTTAGCACTAAATGGGGCAAGCCCGTCCAGTGCAATGGCATCTTTCTTTTCGCCAAGCAGTCTCTTGGCATTCTTCACAATCTGATCATCAGTTAGCGTCATCTCAGAATAACGCATGTTATCTGTGGTTTCACCAGTGTATTGGCAAAATAGCCGGGTCCTGATACTGAGTGGTTGGATAAACCAACCAATCCAGCACTTGACGAGGTCCGTGCCCTTGAGGCCATGGGCAAGTAAGGCTCTGGCCCGGCGAAGGGTGGCTCAAGCTTGACCCGGCCAGCATCATCAGCATAGCTGTTCATCTTGGCCTCATATGTCAAGCCCGAGCTCCGGAAAGCCGGGTAACGAGCGTCGTCAGACTCGGGTGAGATGTCCTTACAGTAAAAGTATGTGTTTTGCCACCCCTTGGGATGGCTGGCTAAAAGAAGAGCTGGGAAATCGCATTACCTCCGGCGTTGAATTGCAACTCCACCATAAGGGCTCAGTTGGTCCTTGCGTGATGGGTTGCAGTAGAAAAATTCAAGGAAAAGGTTGAGGCTTGGAGTCATTTGCAAGTAGTCCTCACAGAACACAACAAAGTTGCTGATGTTCAGCATGGAGTTGGGTGCAATATCTTGAGGCCTAAGGCCGTAGTATTTCAAGACCCGGCGGAAAAACAGAGAGCCTGGGGGGCGAAGACCGCGCTGTACATGATCGAGGAAAACAACCACTTCACCTTCTTTTGGGCTAGGGCGGATTTCTTCTCCAGCAGCACGCCAGTGAATCTCATCTTTGGGAGGAAGCTCGCCGCAGTTCACGTATTCTTGCAGCATCAAGTTCGTCACTGTGGATTTGGTCCAGTTGACCTGAGCAGCAGCGGGGGCGGCGGAGCCAGATGCACCAGCGTGGGTGCTGGGAGGTTTCTTCGCGAGCTTCTTCGCCGCACGGGGACCCCCAGCCTTCACCTTATCCTTCACCATGACTGCGGAGCTTCGAGGTTTCTTGGCTGCAACAATGGTGATGAGAAACCCTAGCCGTAGATGCGGATGTGTGGAGAGGAAAGTACAAAATAAATTTGGGTATGATTTAGAGTGGAATCGAGTGCGGAGCACGGATGTGCGGGAGAATCGTACCTGTGGATCTTCTCGCGGTGATTTGGAGGCTTGATTGGAGATTGGATCTGCGGCTGTTACAGTGCGGGCGCGAGGAAGATGACGAAGATGAACGGGATGGGGAAAATGACTGCGCGTCTCGTGGTATTCTATTTATAACCGTGGTGAAAACCCTAGGGGTATTGAGGTAAAAAGTGAATGGATAAGATAAGTGTTTTCGCTGGAAGTCAACGACAAACAGAAGAAACAAAGGGAATATTCGCTGACTAAGTTTATGGTTAGCGATGGACCTACAGCTGAGTTAAGATTTCCACTAAGTGTTGAGTACGAAACCCGGAGGCATATGAACCCGGCATGAGACAGCCGGGTTACGGCATGAACCGCCAAAAAGGGTGGCCAAGCTAAGGAGAAAAGAGACGTACTTTGGTATTTAATTGGTTATGTGTTATTTTACGTTTCAGGTGATTAACCCGGCTGGCCAGGATAACAGTTCTGCTCAAAGAAGCAATATTCAAGAATAGAAGCAGAGCATGCCACCTGGCAACCAGGTTAATCTGGGGGCTACTGATGGGGGGATAATAACCCGGTAGGCCCATGAAGAGGGAAGCATGACCCGCCAGGCAGGAGGCCTGGCCAGGCCAGCTAACCATCAGCATGGGCCGGGTTATGTCGCTGGGCCAGTAGGTTTGGCGGTAACCCGGTTCAGGAAGGAAAGGTTCTAGAAGACCAGAGGCGGTTCAGGACTTGGAGGACACGAAGGCCAGAAGAGCTAGAGTAGGACTCCGAGTCTGGGTAGAACCCGGATTCATCTTGTAAAGCGCCAGGAGACCCGGTCATCTATATAAACCGGTCCCTGAGCCCTAGTTGAGGAGAACTGGACAATCCAAGCTTAGGCGAGAGAGTCATCGAGAGAAACCCACGCTACCAAAGCGAACCTTGCAACCTAGATCGAGATCCGGGTCTGTTGTCGTAGCCGGGTTATCGAGATCGAGATCAATAACAAGATAGCAGGAAGTAGGTCTTTATCTCCAATGGAGAGGCCGAACCTGGGTAAACCCTTTGTCCCTGCAGTGCTAAACAATCTCCCAGATACCAGAGTCGCCTTGCCCATCATCTCAAGCTACCCCAAGGTAGCATCTGCCGTGTTATCTACCCCACGACAAACGGCCTCTCAGGGGCCCTGCTACTGTTCATCACAGGACGATTCCTGGCCGTCCGATTGCGGATCGACGGCCCACGATCCTCCCGAAACCAGTGAACAGTGTTCTGATCGATGAACAGTACCCCCGGCGCATATAGCCGGTCACCCCGCGCATAAACAGTCCCCCCCCCCCCCTCACACATGAACAGTACCGGTCACAAACAGTAAATCGCGTGAACAGTACCCGACGCGTGAACAGTGCAGTCGGATCGCATGTACACCACCGGTCATCTCAGGTATCTCGTGCCTACTGTGCGGGCACTGATTTTTTTTTTTGCCCTTTCCGCGATAATATGTACATGAAATGTATGCGCGCCGACAAGTAGGTTCCATTCCCGTGATCGGTTTCGAGTTCCTTCGACTCTAACTCCCTAATTTTGGATCCAAACTCGCAAAAACATTTGACGAATTTTATCAAATTCGTCGCACTCAGTCATGTGTTTAAATTTTCCTTTCACGAGTAGATGGATATCATCCTTCGAACAACTTTCATGTTTTAACCTTTTTGTTTCGAATTTTGTCAAATTCGCCGCACTCAGTCATCCGTTCCTTCCGAACAACTGTATTTTTTTCTTTTCTTTTTTCCCCTTTCCGCGATAATATGTACATGAAATATATGCGCGCCGACGAGTAGGTTCTATTTCCGTGATCGGTTTCGAGTTTGTTCGACTCTAACTCCTTAATTTTGCAACCAGATTCGCAAAAAACATTTGATGTATTTTGTCAAATTCGTCGCACTCAGTCATCCGTTTGAATTTTCCTTTTACGATTAGATGGATATCATCTTTCCGAACAACTTTTCATGTTTTAACATTTTTAGTATATTTTGACATACATATACGTATTCCTCTCAAATCTTCAAATTCAACTCAAAGAGTCATCTAAATCCATCGGCTCATCCATATTTACTAACCCCTACACTGAAAGGAAAACGTAGCTATTCCAGATGAATAGTGCTCCACCCCGTAAACAAGCCGGTTACACCGGTGAATAGCTATGCAATGACCGGTGTATCCTCCGGTGAACAGTCAGCCAACTTTTTAAAGCTTTATCTTTTTAGTTTCTTTTTAAACATAGACTTTTCTTGCTGGCAGTAGTTTCTAGAGTATATTTCCTGTCTAAAAATTTTCCAAGCGTATTTACATAGGTCTACCTTCTAGACGAGTTTAGACTTTCTGCCGGTATTTTCTTTAGCTTTTATACAATTTTTAAACCTTCTTCGGACTTTCCGATTGTAATTTTTGGTGTCTTCTTCGGACTTTTCGATTGTAATTTTTGGTGTTTTTTTTCTAAAAAATACAAACCGAATTTACACACATACACCTCTCGAACAAGTTTAGATTTTTCGACCTACATGAGTTTAGACTTTCTGACGGTATTTTTTTTCCGCTTTTCCAGTTTTTAAACCTTTTCTTTCGTTTTTTTTTTCATTTTAAAACCTTTTTCGACTTCTCGACAAAATTTTTATGCTTTTTTTTGGATAATTACAGCCCGCATTTACATAAATGCATATATCTCTCGAACAACTTTAAACTTCTCGACCTAAATGAGTTTAAATTTTTTGATGATATTTTTCTTCAGCCTTTTTACAGTTTTTAAAACCTTTTTATGGACTTTCCGATAATAATTTTGGCCTTTTTTTTGTGTGTATAACTTACCACCCACATTTACATACATACATATACCTCTCGAATAAGGAATAAACCCACGGTACCTGCTAATACAAATTGAACTAACACTTCTAACTACAAATACTTTTCTTAATACATACAATCTTTTCGCTTCAGTAGATCCATTTTACTTACATACATGTACCTCTCGAACAAGGAATAAACCCACGGTACCTGCCAATACAAATTGAATTAACACTTCTAACTACAAAGACTTTTCTTAATACATACAATATTTCGCTTCAGTAGATGCATTTTACTCTTTGAAAAAAAACTACTTAACACTATTAAAGACACAAAATACGCTCATGTACACACACGCCGCGCCATCTTGCCTAGTAATCCAAATACATCAACCACCAACGATGATCTATAGCAACCGCACAAAAAAAAACGATGATCTATAGCTCTCCACCCAGAAAACAAAATGAAAACGTCGCAGCTAGCGTCGGTGATTCAACCATGTTTGTCGCCGATGTAGGCCGCGTGGGATCGATAAAAAAAACAGTGCTTGGCCTTTGCACGTGCGCAGAGGCCGTCGTCCACTCCGCTCTCACCTACCCACCCCAC
Organism: Poa pratensis; assembly: GCA_947311845.1. Classification (NCBI taxonomy): domain Eukaryota; kingdom Viridiplantae; phylum Streptophyta; class Magnoliopsida; order Poales; family Poaceae; genus Poa; species Poa pratensis. The sequence continues at coordinate 60,278,826 of CAMZMU010000054.1, forward strand.
GCGGTCATGGCAGTCGCCGCCCCGAACCCACCAGACGCAAACGCCGCCGCCTGACGGACCATCGGAAGTCGGAACCAGCACAAAATCAAAGCCTTTACCCAACCGAAAGGAATCAACGGCGAGCAAAGTCCAATTACACAGCTCGACACCTCACCTCACGTATATATCCCCCAGTCCGTCAGTCTCCAAACCCAAACCCCGTCGCTGCGCGCCAAATCGCTCGCCGCTTCTCCCCTGCCTTTTCTTCTCGCCGCGTACCACCACAGCGCCACGCCACGCCACGCCAAGCTGAGCCACCGGCCTCTAGGGTTAATCTCTCTTCCCTCCCCCTCCAATGGCGGCGGCGTCGCTCGCCGCCGCGCGCTCGCAGGCGCCGGCTGCTGCTGCTGCGGCGGGATCGGCGCGGCCGGGGCCGGGGAGGCTCGCGATGCGTGCCCCTCAGCCGCGGCGCCGGCGCCCCCCAGGCGTGCGGTGCAGCGGAGGAGCGCGGCTGTTCGGGGATGGGGGGTTGGAGGGCGGGGAAGCGGGGGAAGGGGGAAGGTTCGTCGGCTGGTTCCGGGAGGCCTGGCCCTACATCCGGGGCCACCGGGGGAGCACCTTCGTCGTCGTCATCTCCGGGGAGGTCGTCGCCGGGGCCCATCTCGACGGCATTCTGCAGGTATCCCCACCGCTCTCTCACTCTCACCAATTGTTGGTCCCCCTTTGCTTGTGCGGGACTGACTGAAAGGGAAATGGACGATTCTCTTTCTGCACTTCTTGTGGTGTGCGTACCAACTATTTTGATGCTCAGTTATGAGCCTATCAAAGTATACTTTTTTTCTTCATTTCCCTACGATTTCAGTGGATTTATCCAACTTCATAAGCTGGATCGCCTGATTTTGTTACACAGAAATACGCCCCTACGGTGTAATTTCTACAAGTAAAAGGGTAAGCAGTCATTGACATGTCCAGTGGTCAAGACATGGAAAATGGAATTAGAGATCAATCAAATCCCAAAATGTTGACCATGGATGTTTTACCGGATATCTCTCTAAAAAGAGTCAAGTTGAGACCGTTTGCTAAAAAAGGAATGAATTCTAAACCATTTCTTCGACGGTCTTCATTTTTGTTATGGATATCACTTGTTCGAATGGTGTGATCAATATGAGAGCAACACCAAGAGACAAAACAACTGCCAAATGCTTGTTGCTATCCTAGTTCGTGCAGAATTCAAACCAGCTCTGACTCGGTCAGTGATTTGTTCGAGAAGATAAATATATTAACAGTTGCACGTGTATTCCATGTTACTTTCATTAGGCCTATCGGCTACCAGTCCTTATCACCCAAACGCTTCTGTTCAATATTGTTGTTAACAAAATCTTGGACAGGTTGGCCCGCTCCTCTTGCTGAAACAAGATATTTCAAATAATTAAGATTTTCTGGGGTGTTATTCGACAAAAGAACTTACACTCTGCTTTTCCCATGATGAGATGATACACAAATGTTTCTTTGCATATTCACCATCTTTGGTTTTCTGAAGAAGTTTTTCCTCCTTATAAGGACACTTTACATACTTGAGTCCTTTTCATCCTGTTTGTGGGTGTCTGTTTAGAATGAGTTTTTTAGTTCAGTTAACTGAATGCAATTCAATAGGTCATATTTTTTTCCCACCTATTGAGTCATATTTTTCTCCATCCATTGGGTTGTATTTTGTTTAGATTTGTTTTTTGCAAGTTGTTATGAACTTAGGTTGGTTGAGTCTTGTATACCACTAGTTTAATGTTAAAATTTTCATGACTAGTTTATTCTGTAATTATCAAGTGGCCATTGGGCGGCCGGTACAGAGTCAGACAGTGGAAGTGCTAACAACTCTGGCACTTCCATTGCACGCGGTGTACAGTCTGGCTTCCTGTGTCTTCTATCATCTTTGATTCCTTTCTTTGTCTTAAATTGATTTCTACCTGTCCAGTTTGTGCTGATGCTCTCCTTCATCTTCTCCCTTAATTTTAGTCAATAATCCTATTTAGTCTGGTCATTTAAGCAATCAAGCTGCTAAAGTTGTGCAATGGAGTTTTCAACTCTATATTTTGTGAGACACAGATATCACTACAGTTTTCATGTCTTCATGTGAGTCTGCTACATATTTTAGCCAAAACTACAGTTTGAAGAAAATATTTTACTGAACTCACTTAATTTGACATTCCTATGAGAAAAGCACTTATAGACCAAGCTCATCTTTATGGCACATGGCAATTTATCCGCCACAGATGACCTTCTGGCTGACTTGGTGGCGATAGGATGCAGTATATTACGCTGTTTAGCCCCCTCAGAGCTGTAATGGCGTATTACATGGCCCGTGTGACAGCTTACCACTTACGATAATGGATAGAGTTTACCATTTCTTACTTATATAGGGGCTTGGTCACTGTCCGTTGACTAGAAAAACAGGTCACCAAAGGTGTAGTTCCGCGAATTTAAAGATTGTTGTTTTGTTGATTTTCTATAAATATAATTAGTTTTGTAATTTATGTAGTTCCATGAAATTCACACTTTACTTAAACATACAGGATATATCACTTCTGCATGGTCTCGGGATCAAATTCGTGCTTGTTCCTGGAACGCATGTTCAGATCGATAAGCTCTTGGCCGAGAGAGGTTAGCTGAAGATTTGCACATTTAACTCTTGTATATGTTTAAATGTTTTGAGCAGCTTTTTTGTGTGTATTTGTTGGTGTTTACTCTATTGAAGTTGCACCTGTTTGCTTACTGCGAACCAAACAAAAAATATTTGTTAGAAATAAACTTCTTCCCATCCCAGAAAACTCACAAGATCATCAAAATGTATTATTTTTTGGACTTCATATATGCCCTATTTGATATTTGGTAGCATATAATGGAAGTAGAGGGCTTTTATTTTGGATATGCCGGGCTGTGGATAAAGATTAGCTAGAAACGTTTTTTTGCATATGCACAACATGCCTTGATAGCTGGATACATTTTGTTTCAGTAACAGAAGTATACGTGGTGCTATAGTCATTGTTTGTCCAGCACACACTTTTCGAAATGGAGATTAACATTAAATTTTATCATTTCTTGCTTATATTGTTGGTGATTGGTGAAGCCCTGTAAGTAAAAGCTGTGATATAATCCGTTTTGCATTTTGTACTGATGCTGTTGGTGATTATACAGATTTTCCTTTAAATAGTTCTGGTGATTGTACTACATGTGTGCATGGTGGCGAAGGAGCTCATTTTATGAATTTCTCTCAGGAAAGAAGGCCAATTATGGTGGTCGTTACCGTATTACAGATTCTGATTCTTTAGATGCTGCGATGGAGGCAGCTGGCAGAATACGCCTTACTATAGAAGCAAAGCTATCTCCTGGCCCCCCAATGTTAGATCTTCGTCGACATGGTGTTAATGGTCGTTGGCACGAAATCTCCGACAATGTTGCAAGTGGAAACTTCCTTGGCGCTAAGGTCAACATCGCATACTTAACTCTATTTTTTTGCATATCATCGTTTTTGTCTGTTTTCTAGATGCAAATTACATTACTAAGAGTAGTGAGAGCAGAAATAGGGGAGAAAACTTGTTTAAGACTAGAGCCATTTGAAGTTGTTTGGAAGGTCAACTTTGGAAGTTAGAACTGTATAAACATTTTATACCAGTATAGGCAGATTCTTAACTTTTTTGGGGCCAAGTGCACCATATCCATAGGTACTAGGACTGTAAAGCATAAAAGATCAACTTTTTTTCTCTAAAGGCTAATAACTATGACTGTCTGATGGTAGATGCAGTTGAGAGGGGTAGTATCTAATATGCTAATGCACTAACCAACAATACATTAGATCAGACATAACTTAATAACCAACTGAGCCAATTGGGCGGTATTAATATTATGTGCTTATATGCGTTTCAAATTTTGTTATTTTGAACTACTCATGTGTACTTAAATTAACAATTTCGAATCTCTACCTGGCATCTTTTTTCTTTCGCTTTTATTAAGATAATCATGTTTGAATTTATATTGGGTTTATATATTAGATCTGAATATGGTGAACTCAAATGCCTGTCTTCTCGTTGCAGAGACGAGGAGTTGTTGGTGGCATTGACTATGGATTCACTGGTGAAGTTAAGAAAATAGATGTATCACGGATAAAAGAAAGACTTGATAGAGATAGCATAGTTGTTGTGAGCAATATGGGATACTCCAGTGCAGGAGAGGTGTTAAATTGCAAGTATGATTTCTAATCCATCCACTTTGTAGTTCTTTCTTATGATTGCACAGCTAGACTTCTAATCAAACAGTGCATATAATTTCATGTAAGCATTTTTCATGAAATACATGATAACATATGCATCATTCTTATCTTCAATATGTACTAAAATACTATTATGAAATACAAGATGATAACAGATACATCATTCTTATCCTCAATATGTACTAATATTACTATTACTTTTGCTAACTTTCAGCACTTATGAAGTTGCGACAGCATGTGCTTTAGCTATTGAGGCAGACAAGCTTATCTGCATTGTCGATGGCCAGATATATGATGAGCATGGCCGAGTCAATCGTTTCATGTCTATCGAGGAAGCAGATATGCTCATCAGAACACGTGCTAAGCAGAGTGAGACTGCTGCAAATTATGTCAAGGTTGTAGGTGAGGAGGACATTAGTTATGCCCTTAACTTTCCTATCACTGAGGATAAAGAACAAGTATGGAATGGAAGGGACTTCATCGGTGATTACACTGCATCCTTTCGCAATGGTGTGGGTTTCAATAATGGAAATGGTCTGTCTGGTGAGCAAGGGTTTGCTATTGGAGGGGAGGAGCGGTTGAGCAGATCAAATGGTTACCTTTCAGAGTTGGCTGCAGCAGCATATGTATGCCATGTAAGTTTTGCACTTCTTCCTCGAGACATTTTAAAAAAGTGTGCACAATTTCTGAATCCGGATTTTGGATGTAAAAAAGTGTGAAGCTCTGAAGTTGCTACTTAACTAGGTTAAATGGTTTCTAGGATTTCAACATTGTTGAAAATAAACTTGAATACAGGATGCTCTTATTTTCAAACTGCTTATGGTTTATGAATACATGTTGCTTCATTAGATGCATTTTTGCTACATTCATCAGTGTACCTCATTATGTCATATAGATATTATAATGGTAGACAACAATCCTGCTCAAATACCCTTTTTTCCATTGTTCAGGAATTCGTTAACTGGTAACGGCTCGCTCGGCCACTGAATAGCGAATAATCGGCCTATTCGCCAGTTAATCGGCCGATTAATCGGGTAATCGGCATTTATCGGCTATTCAGTAACCCACTGAATAGCGATTACTTGGCCAGTTAATCGGTGATTCGGCCGAATTTTAGAACAATGCTTTTTTCTTGATTGTATATATTTGTTTATTGACCTGAGTGGTACTTGCATCTGCAATGCCGCTTCGAGAATGATATCTACTATGATCCATTGAATATTCTGTTTCCACGAGGCAACAGTAATACAGTATATGATGTACATCAGTACATGTTTCTTTTCTAGTATTGATTCACTGGTGTTGTTCCTTTTCCTGATTAGAATATCATCTTCTTTACATGTCCAGGGCGGTGTCCAAAGAGTTCATATCATAGATGGCACGGTTGGAGGATCATTGTTGTTAGAATTATTCACAAGAGATGGTGCAGGAACATTGATAGCTAGGTATACTGAAACTCCTGACGTTTTCCACCTGCCACGAAACATTAGTCTTGATGTCTAAACCCACAATTGCATACTTTCTTTGCACCTATATGCCTATTGATTTATATATTTTTCTACGCTTCACAAAAAGTTGCTCCCGTAATTGCTCAAAACGCATGCATTCCATCAAATTTCACAGCGGATAATGTACGCCACAATCTGAATTATGTGCTGTTGTGTGCTATGATCTGGATTAGGACATATTTAATGCACATATCTGATAGGAGCAAAGTGAAGGGAAATAATTTCTTTCCACTCATTCCACAGAGATATGTATGAAGGAACAAGAACTGCTAGAGAGGAAGATTTTTCTGGTATTAGAAAAATCATTCATCCCCTAGAAGAATCGGGTGTCCTAGTGCGGCGAACAGATAAAGAGGTCACTCATTATCCTTTGAACTTTGAGCAGTGGAAACACTTAGCCATTAGCCTCAGTTAACAGATCCCTCTTTAGGAAACTGAACAAAGGATTCTCCTTTTTCTTTCAACAGCTTTTGGAAGCATTGAAGTCTTTTATTGTTGTGGAAAGAGATGGTTCAATCATTGCGTGCGCTGCTCTGTTTCCCTTTTTTGAGGATAAATCTGGGGAAGTTGCTGCTATAGCTGTTTCTGAAGAATGTCGAGGACAGGGTCAAGGAGACAAGTTACTAGGTAAGACTATTGCAGATTAGCATAGCTCTGTATTTTTGTAGAGTTCGCATCAGTTGCTCTATCAGTTCAATGCAGATAATGTTGGTGCAAACATACAAGTTTGGTTTGGAAAATGGTTGTAACCTGGTTATTCCGACATCATTTACCGAGATCATTCCTCAATCAGTTTAGCCAGTAAAGGCTATGCAAACCTCTACTTTCAATTATTTGTCACATATAGTGTATGTTAATGTTTTTTTTATATGCTGCAAACATTAATCTCGAAATAAACAAGGGGAACTTAGAAAAGAAAATGCCAGCTGGAATATATAACAGGTTGGTTTCCTGCTATGAAGCAGGTTCAGGACTTACCCCAGTACAAACGTCAAGTTCTACAAAATTACATTAGAAAAAGCTTAGTTTGTATGAAACACGAAAGTCTTGCGTTTTCTCGAGAAAAAAAGTTCGTATGCTACCTCTAGAGCATCGACACACTGTTTATTGAGCTTCGCCTTATTGCCATTTTGATCTATACTTTTGAAATCGGGTCTACCAGCACAAATTGAATAAGAATTTGATATTTGGGAGGGATTTGGCTCATTTGAGAGTTAGCTCAGTTTTTCTGGGGAAATGTTTCCTCTTGTTTTCGTGTTTAAACCAACCAACGTAAAAAAATCACCACAATTGAGTTTTCACCTCGCATGCTATGATCTTTAAATTCATCTTTCTCTAGCACTTAATGCGCTCCGCAAAGAACTGTTGTTCATCTATACTTATCATGGTGATTTTCTCCTGCAGATTATGTTGAGAAGAAGGCATTATCCCTTGGTCTCGAGAATATATTCTTGCTTACCACACGGACAGCAGATTGGTATGTACTTTTGGTCAGATTTGTATTTAATGAGCTATAACATCATATGCAATAATAATCATTGTTGATGAGAACTATGGTGAATCATGGAATACTTACGTTTCCTTCAAATACAGTTTGAATATGAATTAATAGTGAACCTCACCATCTTTTTTGATTGATCAGTTAAAACATACTATATCTGCTCCCCACCTTAGAGCGCATTCTTTTTCTGCTGGTGAAAATATTCATGTCATAAAGATGTACTAGATCTCCATCTAGTTCAAAAAATACACGATGTTTCTCATGTTTACATTTGAACTTCCACAGGTTTGTCCGCCGCGGCTTCAAGGAATGCGCTATGGAATCCCTCCCAGTGGAGAGGCGAAAGCGAATCGATCTCTCACGGGGATCAAAATATTACATCAAGCGGCTCCAACCAGCAGAGATTGGACATATGGCTGCTAACAACTTTGCCATGAAATGATTCGTGGAGGCAAACAATATAGCAATCTAGTTGCTGCATATGAGGTTTATATCATAACTTCTGCAGCAGTTGTACATTGTAGAGTTGTGTATGGCATAAAGTCAAGTGAATAGTCGATAACCAAAGTTCTCATCAGCAAAAAGGAGAAACAAAAAGTCAAGTGAATAGGTTTCAACAAAGCCTTCCAACAGTTTCAGGAACGAAAAGAAAACAACTAGACAAAGCTGAAAGGCGTTTTTTTTTTCGACCGGTGAAGAGGCCTGATGGCTCCAGAAGCTGTATTATATGGCAGGCAAAATTACAAAGCGGACCCTTGTATATAAGGAAATTACACCATGGTTCTCAACTTTTACAAGAAAGACCTCATGCCTGGAACATATGAGATCCAAGATTCTTTGAATCGGTGCAAAGGCCCGGAAGAAGAAGATACCGTGGTTCCAGCCCACAACCATGGCGTGCAGTGGCCTCCGTCGGCCACAAATCGCATCGGCAAACTTGTTCTTCGCGTATGGACTCTGCTAGAGAGCTTCACCAACATTTCGCTGACCTCCATCCTCCAGCTCCAACCCCCACCTTCCGCCCCATGGTGGCCAGATAGAACAGACAAGGAGAGAGCTCTGTCACCGAGCTTATTGAATAACCCACCTTCATAACCACTTCCCCACTGCATCCTCCACTATGGATCACTGCAGGGAGCAAGCTTCTAAACGCCACAGCCGCAACTCGAGTAGGACCTAACCATGCGGAGAGGGAGAATCTAGCGATGGATCCAGAAGCGCAACATGTTAGCGATGGGAAGAAAAGGAGATCAACAACACCAATCAAATCCACCATATGGCAAGCTTATTCGGGCAGTATTGCCGAGATCTTGACCTCGCCGATGCTGACCATTGACGCCCACACACGAGAGAGCCAGACCATCTCTAGAGATGCTTGAATTCGCTGCGAATCTGCATCTTCGGGAGACGCTCGACGACTCTCAAGAAACGGGGTTAGTAGAGAGAAAATGGGAGAATGAGAGCCCCCAAAGCAGAAAGGGCGTGTCCATGCCATCCGAAGGCTACTCTAAGCTACATCGAGGAGACTATCGTATTGTTCTAGTGTCGAGTGGGAGTGATCCAAGCTCCTTGTTGTGTCGTCTTCTTTCTGATTCTGGAGAGGGAGTGATCCAACTAGATTTTTCTCAGATGCATCGACACCTCACTATCTCGTTTATTGTCATTCTCCACGAGGGAAGCAAACCACCTAAATCTTCGGGAGACGCTCGACGACTCTCAAGAAACGGGGTTAGTAGAGAGAAAATGGGAGAATGAGAGCCCCCAAAGCAGAAAGGGCGTGTCCACGCCATCCGAAGGCTACTCTAAGCTACATCGAGGAGACTATCGTATTGTTCTAGTGTCGAGTGGGAGTGATCCAAGCTCCTTGTTGTGTCGTCTTCTTTCTGATTCTGGAGAGGGAGTGATCCAACTAGATTTTTCTCAGATGCATCGACACCTCACTATCTCGTTTGGTAGCCATCATTTAGGAGTGGAATCATGGAATTCAATTTAGGTTTTTTACCCGACGTGTTTGGAAGGCATGGAATTGGAAAACGTCATTTCAATTGGAATTCCAGTGAACGTCTTGATATATTAAGCCAATTCTTGTCCCTAACCTTGTCATCTCATTCCTACCAAATGAAATGACGGCATCAGTTTCATTTCATTTATATCAAATGAAATAAAATGATGAGTGCCAAAGGAGCTATGTGATTTTGGAATGATAGGGATGTAATAAGAAGACGAGCAAAACAAGATTATTGATGCACTTTACATCCACGTCGATAACACCAAAGAGAATGGGAAATAAAATACATCGGGCATGCACAATGCTGCTGGATCAATTACATTACATCAATCCCACCGGAAACATACGCTTGGATAGAGTATACTACTAGGTACACCAATCATCATAGGGCAGCCAAGCTGTCAAGCTTCGAGTGTTGCTCAGAACTTAGAAGCAAGCTTCCAACAGGCAGCAACAGCAAAGGGCAGCCATGCTGTCAAAACACAAAGGAACACCATGTAAGTTAGCTGTGTCGTCACACATAAAAGTCGTATTTGCGCAAGTGGTAGCAAAGAAAGAAGTAGCGGAAGGCCCAGTCCCAGTGCAACCCCACTGCCAGGTCATAACGGCAGGAAAAATCCACTAACCAACTAACCCAGACGCGCTAGGAGCCTAGAAGTCTTTTCCGAGACGAGATCATAGTTCAGCTCACGAGCAACTGGAGCAACCACCACCAACTAACCCAGCCCATGGGCACCACAAAGAACACCGACGCCCCCAACATCCTCTACATTGCCGACGACCGTGACTCCACCGGCGAAGCCTAATCTAGCTTCGGAGATATCTGACGTGATACTAGAACCGAGAAGAATGATGATCTGGATAACGGAGAGAGCGTACGTACCATCCCTCCATGAAGGAGGGCCCGCTGCTCTGCTGCTGCCGCGGCGGCGGCTGCTGGGCGTACCGTGGAGGGTATCCCTGCTGCGGGTACCCTTGCTGCGGCGGGTACCCCTGCTGCTGCGGGTACCCGTGCTGTGGTGGGTAACCCTGCTGCGGTGGGTAGCCCTGGGGAGGATAACCTTGCGCCGGCGGTGGGTAACCGGCCGGAGGGTAGCCCGGCGGCGGATACGCGTCTTTCCCTGGATACCCTGAGCGAAAAGTACAGGCGGATTCGTCAAGAAGACAAGATCGATCACAAGGCCAGATCGTAGACGTGATGTGAGTGGAGGAAATCCAAGAGATGGATCTTGAGGCGCGCGAAAGGAACGAACCTTGCTGCGGTGGCACCCCGACGGGCGGCTGCTGCTGACCGTAGTAGCTCATCACAGCGGCGACGAGAGACAAGGGAGGCAGGCGGTGCGTTCTGTGGGCGGGCTTGGAGCTGTATAGACAGGTAAGCAGATACTATTATAGATGGAAGAGACGCCACACTGGATTGGAGCTGTTGGGCGTAGCCGTTGGGCTGGGACCACAGGGTGGTTGTGTCCGTTGCCGTATTTCTTTCTCACTTTTTTTTTATCAATTTCAGGTGATCATTGACATTGATCTTTTTTGTTTGTTTGCGGGGGATCGTTGGCATTGATCTGTGGTTTTGATAAGATAACTCTCTGGATGAGTACTTCATCATCTTTTTTTTTGACCTGAGTATGATGATAAATTTGATAATGACGAGTATGCAAAGGCATCCAAGGAGGGTTCACAACAGGCTCTTTTGACACAGCCATCAGACTAAGACTTCACGACCACAAGTCCACAACTATTCAGGTCAATTGCGAAAATATCAGCAGCACATGCTCGCTGTTGGTCCAGTACAGCAACTAACCGTAAAAGTATTTTGTGGCGGCGATGATAACGTGTATTGGAAAAGAAAAAAAAAGCAGACATGCCAGCCTTGTAAGCTACCAGTTTAATACCTCCGAAATTATTTCATCGACTGGCTGAGGGCACCCTGCTTCCTCGGCCCGTCCTTAACAAAACGTATCAAGATCCTTTTGGGCACTCACGTCCCCTTTTAGGCCTTCTCTGAAATACAACTCCATCGATGAACCTCCTCTTCAGAGCGCCACTTGGGCGAAGGCCATCACGTCCCCTTTTAGGCTCCTCCTCTACGGCTTCATCACTGGACTGGTCTTCGTTCTCCACGTTGCGACTTGGGAGTCCCCTTCTAGGCTTCTCATCGACAGCTTTAACGCTAGGCTGATCTTTGTTCTTCAGATGGCGACTTGGACGACCACGTCCTCTTCTAGGCTTCTCATCATCTACAGCTTCATCACCGGACTGATCTTCGCTCTGCAGATTGTGACCTCGGAGAGCACGTCCCCTCTTCTCGTCTGCAGCTTCATCGCTGGATTGGTCGCCACTTGGGCGACCACGTCCATTTTTAGGCTTCTTATCAACAGTTTCATCCCTGGACTGATCTTCGCTCTTCCTGCCAGCCTGCTGTTTGTTCTTCTTGACGCCCTTTCGGCGTTTACCTGATCTTCTAAGGTTCTTCTCGTCTGGAGCTTCATCATTGAGCTGGTCATCCCCACTCTTTGACCTGAATAATTGAACACAGAACACAGAATGTGTGAAATCTAGTGTTACAATTTAAACCTGTTTGTAGCCGGAAAAAAATAAACAGGTTAAGACAGTGTGCCCTACACTGCTGAGGAAGGGTCCAACAAATCTACAGCAGCTTTAAGAGCATGAAAAGCAATCTTCTTTATCTGAAACGGAGATAACAAAAATCAACTTCATGTCAGTCGATTATCACCTGCAATACCAACCAACCCATATACCAAAAACATGTGCGGCAAACCTCTAGTTTATCTTCTTTAGCCCTGTGATGAAATGGAAGACGTCTAAACTCTTCTGTCAGCTTAAGACATTCACCTACATTTTCAGGGGAAACGAAGTCCATCGCAACCTTGATGCAAGACTGCACAAACGAAAAGGGCTCGAGTTCACACCACCCAGATATTTGATGATACTGGTGAAAGTAAGGCAGAAATTGAGCTGCTTTCTCACGAGTAAGGCACGCACCTTCAAATTCCTGACTTGGTGAGGACATCCAGCAGGAATGAAAACCGCGTCACCAACCTTCTGTTTAAACGTCCAGGGCTCAACATCTGAAACAAACACACCAACGATCAGGAAAACAACATGAAACAGATATCCAAGATCGAACATGCTTACTAACCATATTCTGTCTTGAGCTCTCTTATGTTCCTCGGTTAAATAGAAAGCCTGGTCATGAATAGGGTGATCAACCTGCAATGTTTAACATAATTAATGGTCAGCATAAGACAATACTCAAGGAAATTTTATCCCAATGCAGTATTAGCAAACAAAAGAGAAACCTGTTTCACAGGATTGCAGTGAATGTGCCGAAATTCAGAGAAATGCTTCTTAAGGTACTCTTGTAATTTCTCAGAATCTTCTCTCCGGAAAATATCCCATAAAGCACCAACAGTTTTCTGTTCCTCTGAACTCTTAGGCGCTGTATTCAAAGGGCCATCTCCAACTTTGTTCCGAAGTCCACTACCTCCACTACGCATCTCACAAGATTTATAAAGTTCCAGATTATCTTGTTTTGACATTTCTGTTCTAATTTTTTCTATATCACCAAGCTGATCAGCCTTGTAGGACACTTCAGCAGTATGTGTTAAAATGTTTACCTGGTCAATTACACACATTCCACATTTAGAACTGGCATGATAAAACATTAAAATATTTTGTTGGGAAAATCAGACGTTCCACATTTATAACTTCTATCATTAATAAATAAAACAGACAGGACAGTTAAAAAAAGCCGTTGCCAACGGGGGAATGATCCCTCCCTTGGTTGTACATTGTTAGGTAGGTGAGACACCCGGTTTATTCGAGCACACGCAGCTGGGACTCGATTTTCTCGAGCACCACAGCTGAGACTCGAACCCGGGCGGGCCGGCTCCACACCCGGAGCGCCAACCACCAAGCCAGCGCTTGGTTCTCAGACAGGACAGTTAATGGTTAGCACCAGTTTTTGAGATAGCAAAACTGGAAAAAACGTCAGCTCAGAAAAAAAATATAAAATAGTGTGGCTTTGCCTACGGTAATTTTATTCAAAGGTGAATGAAAAAGACTCAACCATAAGCCAGATAAGAAAAGAAAGTATCACCGCATCAGACATGTCGCAGTGAAGCTTGGTCACGGAGTCACCCCTGCCTAACTCATGGCAAAATCCATAAGCAATGTATGTTTTTGGCCCGAGATCTGGCTTCAAGCAATGGGCAGGAAGCTTGACTGCAAGATTCAACGGACCATAACGTGGATCAGTACACTCTGGAAATGGCAATGCACTGATAAATTCAGCACCATGGCGAGCTAATCTCATGTCAAACGAACTAGACGGTGGCCAGTCTTTTAGCTTAAGTATCTGGGGCCAGCGAGATGAAGGATGAGTTCTGCCTGTGATATATCCCTTGAAAAAATCGCATATTTTAATTTCCACCTGCAAATAAAGCACGTGAATGGTAAGTTTAATAATGTACTATTAGCTGTGAATATCAACGTCTGTGTAAATGTAAACAGGAACATAAACACCGTTCTTTTACATTTAAAAATGATATGTTCAATTTACTGATTAATTGACTAAATTACCTGCTACTTGAATTGTACGTCATATAGATTTATGGACATACAAAAATAAGGTAATTCAATGCAATGCTCTCGCACATTCAGGAGAGTAGGGGTCCTAACCTCACACAGATCAAGGCAATCTAATACCTTGACAGCAATGTGCTCATCTTCGACATCACCACTAGACTTTTTTTCTCGCAATGCCCGCGACATAACTGATGGCTCCCAACTCAGACCAGGGGTTAACTTAAGAACATCGGAAACAATAACTGGTTCACCCTTTGCCCAATGCTTCTGAAAGTGCACCAAGTCATCCTCCTGAATATCTGTGGCAACTGGGCAGTATAAATAGTTATCACCTGAGCCATCGCTATATGCATTCTGCGTTCTTGTCTTGCCTGAATGATCAAAGCAGGGCACCCATCACTTTCGTTGGCGACCCATTTTGCAAATGTTTCACTCCTGACAATTTTGTCAGCACGGTATTCTAACTCCAAAAGCATCCTCTCTGTCTGCAAGCATTTGAGGTCTAAATTTGAACCACCACAGCCTATATTTTCTGGTCGGGGGCAAGGGCAAGGTATGCTACCATCACGATTTGCCTCCCGCAGTAGGAACCTCTCATCTGTGTCCTTGTGCCTCTTCAGAGAGACCCTTTTATTTCTATCCCTTGAATATGGAATATGACCAAAAACATAATTTCTGCCTCTATCTTCATACTGCGCTATCACCAGATCTTCTCCTCCAGGAATCTCACCTTGGCGAAGCTCCCGGCAGCATGCAATGCACAAGTCATACTTACAAGGTTTGCAGCTTCTGTGAAAATCAAATATAGAAGTTTTGCAATTGTTGCTGCAATTAAAGAATATAAAGACTGATCAGATGTAGGCTGCGACAATATTAGTAGCATAAAGTAATCACCAAGGAGCCAAACCAATAAATGCGATCATCAGGAGGACACTCAGCTTGTTCCAACTTCACTTTATTCATGGAAGTACCTGCAAACAAACACGAATCACCTTTAATGGAAAGGGTAGACAGCCAGACACCAATGGACTAACTGTAGATACACAAAAGAGGGAACATTTAATTGGCCGGTACAGAATAAAATTACATGTATCTTCGATTATTATATTAAGTAAAGTTAGCTCTACAGCTACGAAGCAACTTGTGCATATTCAAAATTTTTTAGGGCTGAATTTTTCCATATTTGAATTTTGAAAAGATTTTTTAATACCCGATTATTTTAGATTTTTACATGGCACATGGGGTTGCATTCTGCTTGCTGATATAGCTCACTGGTAAGTTGGTGTGATTCCACAAGACAAAAAAAAAAATTGTTTGGAGAATGCGTGTCATTAAACTCAGAATGCTATACCTCGAATTTTAGCTTCTAATTCCTTCTCATCCATCTGCTCCTGTCGCAGTTCTTTAAGCCAAGGAAGCAATAAGCATGCAATATGGTAAGCATTGAGAATTTGATTTTCTCTGGAAATATCCTTTTTTGGAGGCTGGTCATGAGGAATTAATGGGGTAAGTAATTAATTTATTAAAGAGGAAGATAACAAAAATAATAATTCGAAAAGAAACAAAATCAGCAGAAGAAACAGATAAGGATAAATTGAAGATGAGATGCTAAGTACAAACCAGTTCAACGCCTTTCATTCGTAAGCATGCCTTGCAATTACATTTCTTGCGACAAAATGGGCATTTTGCAGAAAATTCATATTCCGGCAAAGAAGGATACCTATTTGCCAAAACATATATGAAATTTTAGCAATAAAAAGGAGATAAATAATTGAGTTATTAGATTTCAATTGCCAGTTAAATAAAAAGTGCAAATATTAGAAGGACAATACACCCAAATTTTATGCAGCACAGCAGACGAACCATTTTTTTATGCATTAGAGAATTAACTTTTTTGCAATAGGCATTGAGTATTTACCCCATTGCGTTGACCCTGGCTTTTGGCGCTCACGAGTCGGGCTTCACCGTCCTCCTGACCTGTTATCTTTTTTGCTGGTCTTCCCCTTGGGCTTATTCTGAGTCCTTGAAATATGATTAATAAGTGGTTGCTCGTTGTATCCATTCAGCTCATCATCCTATTAGCAAAATAGAAATTAGCAGAAAAAACTAACTCATAGTATCTCCCGAGTCCCAATAAAATAGTTAAATGGAAAGGATAAAAAGAAAAAACAGGAGTCTGAAGAGTTATCCAATACTGGAACTATAACACGAGTGGGTGCCGGATAGAGAAATGAGCGCGGCTGAAGCAAATGATTGGCTGATCAGTGCTCACCTCATGATCGTCACCGGAGTCGAGATCGTAGTAGGCGTTGGACGCGAGCTTCCTCTCCCTGAGCACCCTCGTCCTCGCCGCGATCGCACGCTCCTCGTCCTGGGGCCTGGACGCCACCGATGGGAAGGCCCGGTCCTCGGGCCGCAGCCTTCCCCTGCCGCGCCCTCTTCCCCTCCCCCTCCCCAGCATACCTCCGGCCGCAGAAACCGCACCTCCGTCGTCCTGCGCCATGGGTTTCTTGTTTCTTCGATCGATTTAACTTGCGAGTGGAGGTAGGGAGGAGTGGAGGGTGGAGGTGGAGGAGGGGGGTTTATATATATATCGAGTCTACTGGTGTGGAGCGAGATCGTGGAGACGTGGTATGGTATCCCGTCGCCATTCCGGTCATCCCGAGATTCTGGGCAAAACCTTCCCGTTCGACGGCTGATCGAGGTTCCGTTTTCAAACCTGGCGTATCGGGAGGGATTTGGGAAATTTCGAATTTGGATGGAAGCTGGTCGGTCACGATGATGCCCTCCCGTTTATTGGGGATCTGAATGGACGATGGAACGGCTACATTAATACTTACCTTTGGTCTCTCTCCCTCCCTGGACTTCAAAACGCAACGTCTGACTTTTTGAACCACCTTGTTTTACGCTCTGATTTTAGGGCAGTTGCTTGTGTGTTTTTTTTCCAGAAAAAAGGCCAAGCTCAAGCGCTGATGAAATGTGCACAACATATGAGGATATTCCAATTTTTATTGAATGTATTATCGATTTTTTTAAAAATTACAAATGATAGTCTTTACTATTAAATGGGAGTCTGCGGTCGTGATGGTTGGTTGGTGGTAAGTTGGTACGTCCGTTGTCTGCCCTCGTCAGAAAACTTCGCGCCGACAGGTGGGCCAAAGTCTACCGCCCCTCTTCCCCGACGTCTTGAAACCCGCGCAACGTCATCACATCGGCCTGATCTGAGCCCTGCCGCCGCCGGTGTCCTCTACCCCGCGTGCCGTTCGCGGCCCCCCTCCAATAGCTCCGATATATCTCTCCTCGAGACACCGCCGTCCCAGCCGTGCGCATCCCGGTCGACGACGAACTCGACCGCGCGTCGTCGTGCTGCGTCGCCCCTGAGATCATCCGTCGTGATCTGGTTCCCCAAAGCTCCCAGCTCCGCCGGCAAGCGACACCTCCGCCTATCGGGATCCACCACGACTCTCGGCGTCACCCCTCACCCACGCGCAGATGCCCCTCACCCGTCCCTCGCGCGCTACAACCGGCCTGGATTCCGGCCCACTCGCGGGACGTCTCTCCCACAAGTCTTCTGCGCTTGCATCTAGCCACCTCCTCTCGTCAAGAGCGACAAAGTCTTCGTGGATTTGGTGGTGAATAAATCTGCGTGGAATTGGTGGTGGATTTGGCGGCGGACAGGTCGTGCTCCAGATTGCTCTCCATCATCTCGGTGCACCAATCTGGCCAACTTGAGCCCATGTCAGGTACTGATTAATACTCATTTGCAATATTTCATTTATGTCGTACTATTTTTATCTCAGTTGGATGTCCAGTAGTATCACAAGTGCTCCATTGACTGAAGACTGTGCCCATTGTGCAGTTCTAACTCAAGTTAAAAGTTCAGAGAGTTCATAACTTGCTTGGGCCTGGTTTGCCCATTTCTATTAGCACTTCAATTTTACTTCCTATGTAAATTGTATTTCATGTTCTGCAGTACCACACAAAGTCTTTGATGCACCTTTTTGTTGCTAGAAAAAATAATGTAGTAAGTCAAGCCAATTTTGTGATTGAACATCAACATTCCAGAATTTTCACTCTCACGATACAGCTTTGACCTTTTTTGCGAGGACATCCTCGCAGCGGTTGAAAAAACTTAATGTAATGCTAGATTTACTTTGAGCACTGATCTGATACTGAGTTTTTTATGTGGCCAATCTAGATAACTTTTATTGAATTAATGTCGGATTTTAATACATATTGTAGGTTCTTGGTAACTTCAGTTGAAATGGAAGATTGTGTTTTTGGTTAATTGCTTGATTCAAGCTGCTGCTGATGTTGAAGGATTTTGGTTGCAACTTGACATTTAGACATTAGGTGAACTTAGGCAAATTAACAGTATGGGTCATTTAGACTTGCTCAATTTGTTTTTAGTACTCTTATTTTAATAAGTGACACCTTCAGTGGCAAAAATATATCTCTGGTTTCCACATTAATGTCATAATGCCTGTTTGTTTTTTGCATTAAGCTTTGCCGCAAGTCAAATCCTTATCAGTCTCCCGATTATATGTCGTGTGCATTATTGGCATTTATTTACATGGCATTTCAATGGTGTCTAGCTTTTCGTTTCCCTTAAAGATTGTATCAGTTACTTATTTCCGTCCTCTTATGCTAGATCTTGTACTTGAAGTGTAGACACACCCTTTGAAGGTAGCAATGATGCATATTTTAAACTAATGTCTTATACCTACTGCCCTACTCCAGTCAGTATTTTACTCTACCTAATGTCTAACATAGTTTCGCTCTTTTTTCCTCCTCAAGGTGGAAATTACTATGGGAAGCTTAAATTTCCATCTGCTTTTAAACTCCCCAAGTACTAGGTACTGAAATGTTTAATGTATGTTGTACTGACAATCTCATGTTGAAGAATTTTGCCTATGGGTATGTAATAAGCATTGTATGGATAAAGCATGTACTTTATACTTATTACAAAGTGGTTTCCTGTAATTAATGGTTAACAGTGCAGCAACAGCATGCTATTGTAAAATGTTGCCATGATGTTATTCATAAATAAGTATGCATTGGTCTTGCAGATGTAAGGTACACGGAACTCCAATTAGCATACAAGAAGCCCAAACTGGCTCGGGTGATGCTGAAGTAAGCCGCACACATTGCAGTGTTGATGCTGAAGAACCACCAGAAACCTATGACGTGGAACACTGCCATTTTGTATTCTAGACACTCATAATATATATTTGCATTGATAGATACAAATATAGCAAATTTGATAATCTTCGAAAATATCATATGAGTTATGTATGATTCTTGGAAGAAACTTGTGTAGTACTTGAATGAATATTGTTGAGTATTCCGCGAAAGAACTTATGTATGAAGTATTGTACGTATGAAACTAGAATGAATATTATTGAATATCCTTGAAGAAAGCAGCTTATGAAGATGACCTCTCCTTTTCCTCCCCGACCAAGATTTAGCCATACACGTGCGGGAGTCCGTCTGAGGTCCACTGTCATATGAGGTGCACTGGTGCCATGGGAAGGCCTGCCATCGGCAGACCATGCAGAGGAGGAGCCGCTCGAAGGGATCAGCATCGTTGGCAGCCCCTTCAGCCGGATGCTCGGATGCGCCCCCACGAGGATTTTTGGCTCTAGGGCCAGATTTTCCCCAGCCGTTGCGCCCCCAGGAGGCTGTGGGCACCAGTGCTCGCCGCGGTGAGACGAGCATGCAATCGGGTCTGCTTCCAGCGAGGGTCTCCAGCATGGGGCTGATGACGGCGCCCTACCTCCTTCTTCTGTTCTTCTCCGTTGTCCGCCCAGCCCGGATGGACTCGATGGACGTCGGCGAAGAGGTTGCCCTCGAGCTGCTGTAGTGTGTGTAGTCGCGAGCTCCGCCCCAGACGCCGGCCACGCGGCCACGAGATGCGAGCTTCGCCCCGGTGTGGACGAGGCCGAGGCGTCTTAGTGAGCGTGGGCGGAGGGGCGCCGGAGGGCGCGCTGCCTCTCCCGTGCGTGAATGGGGAAGAGAGAGAGAGGGTCCATGATGCCGGAGGGTGGCGGCACGTGCTGGGCGAGCACGGTGGCGAGCAGAAACAGAGAGGGAGCTGGGAGGAAAAGAGAGGAGAGAGAGGGAGCACGTGGTGGGTCTGGGAGAAAAAGAGGAGAGAGAGAGGATTGGGAGGCTGCCATGTGAGCCTTTGCATGCAAAAAAATAGCGCCGGCGCCCCAGCTGCCCCAGCGCGTTGGGTTTGAGCTGGGTGCGCCAGATGAAAGGTTGGCTAAATCCGGCCGAAAACGACGTTTTGGGGGGCGCGACTGGGAAGATGTTTTTAGCGCCGGCGCAAAAAAAAAGGCCTCCTGGGGGCTGGGTGGAGATGCTCTAAGGAGCGGTGGTAGGCGAGTGTGCTAGGAGGAACAACTGCATTTGTGCATGACAATAAATGAAGAGGAGAAGAAGACATTGTTGCATGATGTGCCCGAGGAATAAAATTATGTTACAAATGTGTTAAACGGTTATGTCCCCATTCCACCGCACGGGCAATTACCTTTTTTTTTTAGAATGCACGGGCAATTATCTATACCTAAAATATAAGTGCAATTTTGGCTACGGAACTCATATGGTCTTAATTGTAAAACTTTAAAAAAATAGTAAAAAGATCCATAAAAATCTGAAAATGAGAAAAAACACATCTAAGTACTCTATATACATGTCAAGTTTCATCACGAGATACATTTGTTGTGCTCTGTAAAATAATATCAGTCATCGGAAAAAGACATTTCAAAATCTAATGTTGACCACCGATTGTTTTCCAGAGCACCACACATGTCATTTTTGCGCAAATCTTTGCACGTATGTACAGTAACGCACGGGCATTGTTTACATGCGTCATCCGTAGCAACGCACGGGCATTCAACTGGTCTTTACTATTAAATGGGAGTCTGCGGTCGTGATGGTTGGTTGGTGGTAAGTTGGTACGTCCGTTGTCTGCCCTCGGCAGAAAACTTCGCGCCGACAGGTGGGCCCAAGTCTACCGCCCCTCTTCCCCGACGTCTTGAAACCCGCGCAACGCCATCACATCGGCCTGATCTGAGCCCTGCCGCCGCCGGTGTCCTCTACCCCGCGTGCCGTTCGCGGCCCCCCTCCAATAGCTCCGATATATCTCTCCTCGAGACACCGCCGTCCTAGCCGTGCGCATCCCGGTCGACGACGAACTCGACCGCGCGTCGTCGTGCTGCGTCGCCCCTGAGATCATCCGTCGTGATCTGGTTCCCCAAAGCTTCCAGCTCCGCCGGCAAGCGACACCTCCGCCTATCGGGATCCACCACGACTCTCGGCGTCACCCCTCACCCACGCGCAGATGCCCCTCACCCGTCCCTCGCGCGCTACAACCGGCCTGGATTCCGGCCCACTCGCAGGACGTCTCTCCCACAAGTCATCTGCGCTTGCATCTAGCCACCTCCTCTCGTCAAGAGCGACAAAGTCTTCGTGGATTTGGTGGTGAATAAATCTGCGTGGAATTGGTGGTGGATTTGGCAGCGGACAGGTCGTGCTCCAGATTGCTCTCCATCATCTCGGTGCACCAATCTGGCCAACTTGAGCCCATGTCAGGTACTGATTAATACTCATTTGCAATATTTCATTTATGTCGTACTATTTTTATCTCAGTTGGATGTCCAGTAGTATCACAAGTGCTCCATTGACTGAAGACTGTGCCCATTGTGCAGTTCTAACTCAAGTTAAAAGTTCAGAGAGTTCATAACTTGCTTGGGCCTGGTTTGCCCTTTTCTATTAGCCATTCTTGATTGAACTGAAGATTTCGCTCGTTCTCTACAAGCCACAGAGAAATAAAATAGCACGTCCTATAGCGCACCGACCAGGGCACCAATTCGTCACTTTTTAATTATAAACGCAAAAGTTTATGCAACCAATCACCCGTCAATGACATACTCTAATGTAAGCCCCAAATTTGGAAGTTACTTCACTGCCTACTTGACATGAGAAAATGTGATTTATGCACTTACTCTACATATCTATAGGTAAATTCTTAGAACAAGAACAAGAAAAGAACATGCCCCGGGCTTCAACAAATGCCAAACTAGGAGAGGTACATTTTCTTGCTTTTCTGATGTTGCTTTTGGACATTGGCCACTACCTACCTGCCGCTTCTGTGCTTCTGGTGACTAAATTTGTTTTTTAGGTAAAACATTGCTTAATTTCTGAACGTAGGACTGAAGCTATTTTTCAGCTGATGCATGCATTCATTTTGTCGGGATGCAAAGCCTTCACTAATTTAGTCACCAGAGCCATATATTGAACATTGTTGGTATGCATTGGGCTTGGAATACACTCGATAAGAATGCTGCTCTGTTCTTTGTCTATAGACATACTCACGTCCTTGTGGGAACTAAAAGAAGCTTCTGAAGAACTTCAGTTAAACGTTTTCCACCTATATTTTTCTTCTATATTATTCTGGATCACATAATGCATACAATGAATAATCAGCTGAAGTTATTTTTGTTCCATATTCACCTATTTGTTATTGTTTCTATTCTGACCATCCTGTTTTTTCAAGAGTTCTGTTGAGGGGCAGTCAATACACACAGTTACATTTTTGTTTTGCAACTATAAATACCTTGGATCTTGGATTCCATTTTACTTTTTTTTAATGTTGAGTAAGTTTGAATAATATATAATTGATGTCTAATGTCCTTTTTTTTGGTGTGCTGATGGTGAATAGTCAGACTCCTTTTGTGAGATTGAGCATCATTTAGGGAAGGTAGTGAGTACATCTAGCATAAACAGAAGTGCATCCTCTGACTTTTGAGAATATTTACAATTCATTTACTTGTGGCTATGGCCAAGCATAAACAGAGGTGCATCCTTTGAATTGCAGAATATTTACAATTCATTTACTTTTCTCAAATTACATGCATTGTTGTTACTATCATTTTGATTTTTTCTACTCTTAAGTGGATATATTTTGTACATACTACGTTGCATATACAGAGGTGTCCTGAAGCCATCCAATTCCCGAAATTTGGGCGATACCTACGAGGTAGCGGCGGTGTGGGATGATGGTGGTGGAGAGAAGGAGCAGAGTTGCGGCCGCAGATGACATCGTCTTGAAGTGGAGGTGGAGGTGCCTCCACGTCGACGGCATTCTGTAGACGTATCACAAATGTTTTTGCTTCAGGATGTCATTTTCAGTCTCTTGTATGTAATATATATATTTTGATTTGTAATACAATTCCACAAAAAATAATAAATTTAAAACTAAACATTGTGTTGTATCCTGTCAGTTCAAATAAATGGTTGTCATCTTGTACATTTTGCCCTGAGTGTACTGGCCAGTCACGACAGTGGGTAAGGAGCATGAGGGAGCAAGTGGTGGTACCATGGATTTTGTTAAGTTTGTCAAGAAATTGAACCCAGCAGTAGATGTGATGAAAATATCCGGGAGCACGGATAGAGGTATTAATATGAAACCGGTCTGACATGTGTGATTTGCTAGATCTCATGTGGGGTAGACACGTCAGGATGTACAACTGTGGTTTGTGCTGGGAGTTGATTTGACTCTCATGCTATGCTTAAAACATAACCTGATATCTTTTTTAGAAATTTCACAACTTAAGGTTGGAGTGGAAACCAGCACCATTACTATTGCCGAAAGTGGGATGATTGTTGCAAGCCTGCAAAGCTCTTGAAAGTCACGGGGTTAGGGGACTGACTATATCAATTTGGCACAATTGAAGAAAACATCAACGTTTGTTTGGGAGGGAGGGGGGCTGAATACACAGCACACCGGTGACGCAGTGGCGGAAGAGGTCGAGTTTGAGGGATTGATTGGTGTGAGCGAAGGGGTGACATAAGCAATGATAAAAGATTCACGAGCATAATTTGTATTTTTTTTTGCAAAGAGCATGATTTGTAGTTTTTCTTTTGTGGGATCATGAGTTGTACTTTGAGTAATCTAAACTCCATGCTCTTTACCTCTGTTGGAAGGTGTTGTCCATAAAATTAGAATATCACTTGAATTGTGTTTTGGCAAATATAAATTTGACGACCCGTAGCAACGCACGGGCATACAACTAGTAGTATATTAGTATACGTGTTAAAGAAATTGTCGAAATGTCATGCATAAACATCCCAAACATGAATATGTATCACAGGCTCCGTCCAACTGTGTCTTTTTGCAGGGCAAGGTCCTGACATTTCTGGTCAATGTGGTTTTTGTGGCTACGTCCAAATTCTAGTGCCTCTTTGGTTTGAAACTTCGAATTATTTGAAAACACAAAAATAGAAAAACGCAGAAATATAATGCTATGTCATGTGGAACCCTACAGGTATAGAAAATGATGGAAACGGTGATAGAAATTATTTTCTTGCGTGTCACGTAATACGAACAGTTTTAGGTATGTAGACATATACATATACCTTGGGTATGTATAACTTAGGTATGTAGGAGGTACATATGATTTTGGGTATGCACATTATGGAGTATGCATACCTAATAATGTGCACATACCTAAGTTATTTATATATATACCTGATCTGTACGCGTACAATTGAACACACATACCCGAGGTATATATAACATGTAGATACCTCGAATACACATACCCAAGGGTATGTGTACCTCCTATATACCCAACATGTGCATACCCGAGGTATAGGTGTCATCTACATACCCAAAATGTACTGTATTCTATCCAGGTGCCCAGGCACCAGGGAGCATCTGTTAATTTACCTATATATATATATATATATATATATATATATATATATATATATATATATATATAGATAGATATTGAGTGCATGTCATAGATATATCGAAAAAAATCCAAGAGATCTAAGCCATAAATCATATGGAATTGTATTGTAGAAAAACATCAATGGGGATTTTTGGAGAGGATTGATTCCTTTTAACCAGCATATAACTAGCCTGATTTATTAGCTTATTGGGCTTAATATTAGACACACACTCAGTTATAGGTTTAACCAATTTTGGAGTTTCAAACATAAAAAATTGTAGATTACGCATTTTAGCACTTGTAAAGTTGTAATACACATATGGTAAAACTAACTAGTGTATGAAAAATAGGTTTGCATTCTCGGAGGACGTGCCATGCCACCACCACAAGATCCACCCTTGACGACAACAAAGTAGGGCGAGCTACCGGCAACATGGGGGCAGAAACAATGTCGAAGTCCCGGGAAGAGACACACTAGGTTGGGAGTACGATGGTATATACTAATACATGATCTAGGAGCAGCAGCCACGCGAGAGGTCGGCCTAGAGTCGTTAGACAAAACTTGTATTAGGGAAGCAACATGGGGACATAAGGAAGAAGAAGAATGCGGTAATAGATTGAGATAAATGGCTATAGGATCAACTGCATTTAAAAAAAGGTGTTTTTTTATCATCCAATCTTAGACTTAGAGAAAGGTTGACACTGAGAGCTTGCACTTTCTTGTAGAGCTAAGCTAGGTGTTGCGCACTAGATTATAAATTGTAGAACACATTATTATGCTATGTGTGTGGTCAATGTTTTAAAACCTACAGCACTAATTTGTGACCAAGTATAAGGATTGAGG
Source organism: Poa pratensis (assembly GCA_947311845.1). Taxonomy (NCBI): domain Eukaryota; kingdom Viridiplantae; phylum Streptophyta; class Magnoliopsida; order Poales; family Poaceae; genus Poa; species Poa pratensis. The sequence goes on from CAMZMU010000054.1 coordinate 60,304,283, forward strand.
CAAATATTGTACATGGGTTCATATAATTTGGCTTCCAAAACTTAGCATAAATAATATATATATATATTATATACTTATAAAGTTTCCCAAAAGTTCATGCGCGCATATAAAGAATGGATAGAAGCACCATTTTTTCAGCTATGAAAATATTACAAGAAGGGTTATTATTGTGGGAGTTGGTTGTGTGGAACTAGTTGCCCATGTAACACTAGTAGGAAAAATCCTAGCAGTGGCACGCCGATTTTTCACACGACACTGGTTATGCGCCACTGGTAATAGCTAGCAGCGGCGTGCGCACTGCACGCGACTGTTGAAGTGCACTCAAGTGGTGTTCGTACACGCCACCGGTGAGTCTTAGCACTGGCGCACTAGCGGATGCCACCGCTGGACGCGCAGATGGGGAACTCGAATTTAATATTTCGAGCTCGAAATTAGTCAAATCTAATGATATTTGATGACTCCCAAGTGCAGGAGATCAATTGTAGTACCTTTCAATTAGAAAAGGTTGTCGAACCCACGAGGAGCTGAAGGTACTGGTTAGCAAGATTGATAAATAAAACAATAAAAGATGCAAGTGTTTTTGGTATTTTTGGTTGTATAATTGCAATGCAGAAAATAAACAGTAGCAAGTCAAAACTCTCAAAGAGAGAAAGCCCAATCCTCTTGTGTGCAAGAGGACAAGCTCAAGTGATGTGTAACTTATATGTGGAAAACGTTCCCGAGGGCGGCATGGATATTGCTAGGCATAGAGATTTATTAAACAACACGTTGAATATCTTGTCAAGTTTTAATCTTCTTTGGACGGAGCCATTATTAAGTATAGCTAAATAAATAAACTACAACCCCTTATGATGGATCATGTGGCCAAGTAAATGACTGCACAAGAATTATTAAAACATAAAGTCCCACCATAGCATTACACTCTAAGGTCCCCGATACTAACACCCTCATAATATAACTTCATGATTCGGTCTCAGGTTTACATGTCCTCCCAAGTCTCCCTCAATTCATTATACTACGGTGTTCTCCTATGAGCCCATATAGGTGAAGTGTTGTGCAGTCAGCGTTCGCACAACACCATCATAGAATCACATAAAAGATAAACTCTTGACAAAATACCAACACATGTTATATATAAATCATTGCCAATTCATCCTATGCCCTCAGGAACATATGGGAACTACTCACAACGTGCAAACATGATAATATTCAGTGGCATAAGTGGTACAACATAATCTGAAAATATAACTTCACCACCAAATAATGACAAGTACTCAATCACAAACATGAATAGTAGCACAAGACAAGTATGTAGGGTATAGCAACTCTCAAACTACGAGGGGACGGAGTGGATCACGGAGATGATGATGGAGATGGTGCTGGTCTTGGTGATGGTGATGGTGTAGAGGCCTCCTCCCACGCCAAGGAGGAGAGGTGATGACGATGACGATGATTTCCCCCTTCTCCGGAGCTCCGGAGCAGCAGGATCTGATCCCCCTCGGGGAGGACGAAGGCGTCGATAAAAAGCCCCAGGCGAGGAAGTGCCCGAGGCCCCACTTAGTGGGTCCCACGAGGCCAGGTACTTGGGCCGCGTGGGCCCACCCCTTTTGGGCCTCGTGGCTCTCCTCTCTTCGGTCTTCTTCCCTCTGCCTTTCTCTCGACGAAAAACCAGCTGTGTATTTTCCCTTTTATTATTTGGGTTCCTGTAGCTCCTGAAACATTAAAAACAAGAAAAAGGAGGTTTTCTGCCTCCCAGAAATTAAATACCAAAAATAGGGACTTTGTATGAAAGTCCCATAAATCATCTAAAACATGTAAAAACAATGATATAACAATGCAAATAACATTCTAATATGATACTAAAAGTTGTATAAATGATGATATAAAATGCACGTATCAATATTGAACTTCAAATTTCATTCATTAAACTATGGAGGTGCAAACGGGTGAACATGCTCCAGCCGCGCGCGAGGGACATGTGGCCCTCGCCGTCGGAGAACAGGTCCACCACGACGGTACTGTTGGGACAGCCCGCCATTATCAACGTGAAGCTACGGCTGGGGCGGTGCTGGTCTTCAAGTTCCTGCGCAAACATGTCAGCTTCAGCTGGCTCAACAGTTCGGCCGGGTGCAACGGCACCAGGAACTCGAAGCCGTACAGCCTGCTTAGTGAGCCTCCTGAGTACGAAGGTGATGCAGGCGATGGTTTGGGTAATGGCGGCCGCCCGCGTCCGCGAACGCGGTTGGCTGAAGCTTCCTCCACCGCGTTGGATGGTTTGCGCAACGGAGGCCGCCTGCGCCTGCCTAAAGCCTCCTCCGCCGTGTTGGATGGATTGCGCAACGGCAGCCGCCCGCGCCCGCGTTCGCTGCCATTGGGGGCTCTCACCATGGCGCTCAAGTGGTGGAAGTGGTAGGGGAGAAGAACTGAGGAGTGCCCTCGTGAAGATGTGGCGTCGGAGGAAGAGATGATCCCCTCACCGATGAGAGGGGATGTTATGGGATTGCCGCCAGCGTGCACCCTGCTAGCTCTTCGACTTGACGCGGCGTGGGAAGTGGCAGGGTGTCTCCTCGGTCTCTTCCCCTCTCCCTGCCCCGAGTCAGCTTTATTAAAGACCCGACGATTCAGTGGTGTGCACTTATTTGACACGCCACTTGTGCTAAACTACAAGTGGCGTACAACTGTAGTATATCAATATTTTTTCAGTTAGTTTCTATGTACCAAACTAGAAGCATATTACACACGATTGCAGTGGTGATCTCCTGAATAACTCTATTTTTAAATGAAAGAGTAAGACCCATGGAACATGAAGTTAGCGAACGGGAGTATGCAAGATTTAAATAGTAGTTGAGAGGATAAATTTAATTGATGTGTAATGGTTATGTATTTGATTGACTAAACCCTGTCAGTTGTCAAGATTCAGGAATGTGCATCATTGATGTTGCATGCAAAATGATGAAAATCAGTGATGAGATGAAATGATTTGCCTAAAAAAAACTGATGATGTGGACAGCTTGCATGAGGAGATGCAAAGCATGTTGCTGCATAAAGTTATTGAAATGTCTTAAGAAGTTACACATAGAAGAGCATGTAATTTCAAATATCAGTTACGTGTTTTTTCATCATTGAAAATAATTGGTAGAAAATCGGATGGTTGGGCGAAAAGATTAAGGACGGAACTAATTGTGATGCTCCAAATGCACATAATTTAGTTATGTAACTGCATATCAGGATAGTCCGATCATCAATCGAATGATAAAAACGGACGATGGGACAATTTGTACGGCTAAAACAATAGATGGTGTGGATACATTGCATGTAAAGATAGATTGTAGACGTTAGTGAAGTTATGCTTAATAAGAGATACAGAACTGTTCTATTGCTAAAATTCATTTCTGATTTATTTCCATCTCATAAATTTCACATCCTTGTCTCTTAGGTATATATGCATCTTCCACATTTGTCATTTTATTATTCAATTGGCTAACGTGTCAAGTGTCATAGTGACAATTTTTGCACACTCGTGCCTCCACTTTATTAACCACAATGTGGCGGACCACAAATTGCATGTACTCGGTTTTGGCAAAGTCGGACTTGAATGGAAACATTACACGCAACTTATCTCTACTATATTAAAGCGGAGCCGGTGGTGTCCGTGTTCCGTGGTACGTCGCTACTGTAACACCCCAATTTTCTTAAGCTTTGAATTGTGGTGTTAAGTTAGGATTTTCAGAAAACAACAAAAACTTTTGTTTTATTTCAGTCAACTCTTGCTTGGTGGTCTTAGTTGTCTTCTTAAGTTGTTGGTCTTGCTTGAAAACTTTTAGTAACCCTTTTATAAAAATTCCTCTAATTTAAATTTGAGTGATTTTGATCTTCATGGTTGTTAAAACATAGCTAATTAAGAGCCCTGGATTAAGCATCTCTGGTGTGGTTTTGCAATGCACCTCGACCATCTTACTCCTTAAACATTCTACTTTTAGGTTATGCTTTGTTTGACCTTTTTAGAACTTGTTGGAGCACAATTGCATCTGTGTGTTTAGGGCTAACCAAAACAGTGACCATTTGGTCATTACCCACAACTTGCATTGTTTTAAAAATTCTTTTTTTCACCTTTTAGGCTTGCAAATCTTTGCTTCACTCCTTTTAGGTCACCACTCTCTTGTTGGTGTGCAGCATTTGTGTTGTTCTTGTTTGGCATTAGTAGAAATAGGAGCATTTCTATTAGGGTTAGATTAAAAAGGACCCTAAAACTATCCTAACCCTAATCCCTCCCCTCTCCAACGGCTCCCTTTTTCTGGAGTCAAAGGAGAAGACCAGCACCCCACCCCTGGGCCCACATGTCACTCACTCATCTCCCTCTCCACCACCCCTCTTCTCCACTCACCTCTCTCCCTTCTCCACCGTGGCCCAATGGAGCATCAGCCCCTCTCCACCCACTAGCCAGGCCACGTCTCCGACCAGCACCACCCTGCCCACACCTGCACCGCCCACCTCAGCCACTGCCCGTGCTCCATTTCCCCTCCCCTTCTCTCCCCTGTCCGAAAACATCACCAAGGAGGAGACAAAATCCCCAGCTCGACCCCGTGCCTCTCTGCTCTCCATTCTCCTCTCAGACCTCGCCGGCACACTCCCTCTCTCAACCCTAGTCGCCCTGCCCGATCCCGTGCCCTCTGCTGCTCGAGATCCTCTGAAAAACCAGAAGGTCACCGCCGGCAAAGCGCGGCCGTAGCCATCGACTCCCTGCCTTACTCTTCGCCATTTTCGGCCTGATGGACTCCCCTCTGCAAGAGCTCACTCCACCCCTCTTCTTTTTGCCCAGGGACCGCCGGAGACGCCGCCTCCATCCTCGACCCGAAGAACGCGCCGCCGCCGTCGCCATGGACTCCGTCCACCCCAGCTGACGCCGTCCACATCCAAGCCTCTCCCTCGACCCCCTCCTTCATTCCCAGCCCTCCCCAGCCGCATGCACAGGCCCTAGGTGAGCCCCTCGACGTCGCCGATCTTCCCCGTTCTCGGTCGCCGTCGGGCGCGACGCAGCGAGGAAGAAGAACGTGAGCCGTTGATCGCGAGATCAACGGCCCAGTTCAAACCTCCCCCGCGGGCTTTTCCCGCGCGCTGGATTGCGCAGCGCGGCGCAGATGGGCCGGCCCATCTCACGCGCGCGGCGGATCTGCGCTGGGCTCGGCCAGATCTGGCCCGAGCGCGGCCCTTTTTCTTTTTTTTAGCTTCTTCTTTTTATCTTTTGCAGATTCTGTTAAAATGTGCTGTTTGGATTAAATCTTTTGTGGTAGATCTATACATGCATGTTGGTTAGGAGTATTTTTAGAGGGTGCTGTGATGTTTTCTTAAACATGCAGAAGTGGGTTTGCTGAAAAATATTTAGTATGTTTTGCATGACATTAAATCTTGTGAAATGTGTCTTTTCTAGTGTTTTATTTTTAGTAGGAGCTAGGAGTGTCCAAATTGAGTGAATCCAATTTGTGCAGAAAGGTAAAATCCATACCTTTCTAAAGAACCTAGTCTTACATGCAGGAGGTTCCTGAAACAGGAATGGCAGCCATGTTGGTGTGGAGACCAGGAGCATTTCTAGGATTTTTAGCTCCTGTTTAGTGATGCTTTTTTATGCAAATCCAATTCCTATAGCTTGATATGACTACTAGGAGTACTGTGGTAGAAGGATTTAATTTTTGGAGCATTATTCTAGGACTTGTGCCTTTTTTCCCCAAAACAGCAACATTGCCTTTATAAAAGGGTCCTATTGCAATGGATTGTTTTTAATTGCTTGTGCTTAGGGTTGTTTTATATTTATGTCCAGAGGATGTTTGTGTATTGAAATGTTTGTTGCCTTGTTTAAATACTTTAGATTGTTGTCAACCCGCTTCTTAGAGTTGACGGTAGCTACGTTTAATTTTTTTTCCGGTACCATAGAACCGCAAGAGGAGGAGCCATACGTGGGGGCTGAACCCACCTACGAGGAAGAACAAGACCAGGGACAGTTTGCTGAGCAAGGCAAGCCACCTCACCATACCCTACTTAAATCCTATTATTTCATTAAAGCATGTTTTGTTTTCAAAATAAAATAATGCATGTTTTATTTCTTCTGTGGCACTTTGTCACCCAAAACTATTTTATCAAATATTGTTTGGCCAAAGATATCTACTAGTATATAATAGGTTTATAAAAATAGATCTTTACTTGAGAAGCCTTCTACTGAAGGCGCTATCAAGAAAATTATATTTTCTAGTAGTATATCCTTACATCCTTATCTCAAAACTATAGGATGGGAGCCTGGTCTTTGGTAAAATGTTTTCCCGAGGAAAACCCGAGTCGCTGGGAGCGATCGGCGAGAAAGTATTTTACAAAACCCATGTTGCTGGGAGCAAATGGAGGTGTTTATGAAAACCCGAAGTGCTGGGAGCATTCGGTGAGTTTTATGAAAACCCGAAGTGCTGGGAGCATTCGGAGAGTTTTATGAAAACCCGAAGTGCTGGGAGCATTCGGAGAGTTTGTGAAAACCCGAGCTGCTGGGAGCAGTCGGAGGTGGAGATGTTTTGAAAAACAAAGTACTGCCCTAGCGGCCGCCCGAACAATTAACCCGTGCAACCACACTACCTGATATGGGTAGGGCTTAGCCGGAAGCTTGTCCATTTTAGTACGGAAGGTCTCATACTTCTATAAGGGTTAGAGTCCCTCGAAGCCGGGTTGTCGTCTGTACGAGGCAATACACATGCGGATGGACCCGCGCCGGACGATTACGTTGGGTCCCCTGCCGTGGCGGTGTGGCGTCCTAAGAGAGACCAGGGGTCTAGTGGAGCACACGGTGCCGAGGGGAACAAACCTAGCGGGAGTCCTCTGTACTAGACTGGATTAGTGGAAAGCTTTGATCATGTTATCCGAAACACCGCATACTGTCGTATGAGGACCGTGGCTGATCACGGTGGAATGACTGTTTGGTGTGGTGAAAGTGCACCACCTCTGCAGAGTGTAAAACTATTCGAATAGCCGTGTCCGCGGTCATGGACGGTTGGAAAGATCCCCGATCTAGGCGTATGGGCATTTTATGTTTTAAATAAAAAGGAATTTGTTTTCGGCAAAGGATAAAGGAGACATCAAGGAGGTACCTGGGAGGTACGAAATTTGGGCGAAGATGGTTGGTCTCGGGGAGTCAACCAGTCGGAACCCGGAAAAGAGAAAAAGGGGCATCCCTATCCTAGTGTCCTTGAAAAGTTTTACAAAATGGTTTACAAAGAAGTGGAGAGTTCCGGCGATCTTACAAAAGAGAATTCTATCTCTAAATGTTTCTTTTTAACAAAGATATAGAGATGTCGTATTCTCTATGTCTGAAGGCATCGTTTACGAAAACTAAGACCTATAGTCCAATATAGCAGCTATCCCAGTTTTCGAAAATGTTTTATTTGCATTATCATGAAAACTTAAGCCTGGTGGTGGTCTTGCGAGTACGTAATTGTACTCATGGCTGTGTCCCTGGATATACAAACGTCCAGGTTTCTACGAGGAGGCCTATGCCGAGGAGGAGGAGTATGTCGACGACTACACCGCTTAGCTGTCACCGGTCAACTGCACTTGTGGAGTCGCGTCCGTTGGAGACGAGGGCCGACGCTAGCCACGAGCTTCCGCTGTATCTTAGTTAATTCCGTCCTGCGTGACGATGATTTGCAGACTTGGTCATGTGACCACTTGTGTTGTAAGACTTTTATTCGTACGACTTGAATGATGTAACTCTTGATACCATGTTGGTTATGTGATTGCGATGCACTGATCATTGGGATCGTGATCTATTTTACATAACATGGGCTTCTCGGACTTCGGTACGAGGGGTCCTTACAGACTTGGTATCAGAGCCATCGTTGACCTTAGGAGACTTTAGCTAGGTTGGGCGTCGACGTCACGCAAAACTGTTTTTCCTTAAAAACTCAGGAGAGGTGTTTAAACTTGCGGAATATACTGCTGTATCCTCTCCCCTCTATTTTAACTACTATAATAACTTTACTTGCATAAATTGTTTTACTTGTTGCTACTTAAAATTTTGCACACCGATCACTAATTAAACCTTCATTTAAAATTTTGTGTAGATGGCCGACGGGTTTACGACGAGTATCCAGCTGGGGGCGATACCTACCCCGGGAGCGACGCCACTGTTCCAGACCGAGCTGCTTGCTTTGACCAGGCTTTTGGGGCGCCCACTTCCTGAGTTGCGTGGAGGACGCGCTCTGCCGTTAGTCGACGGGGAGATGTCCTGGAGGGTGAGGTGCACCCTTCGAGGCCCTCTGTGCCACCGTTTGCGGAGGAGCTGACCGTGGAGGCCATCGAGCCCACCCAGACCGCAGCTACTGCGACCGTCCTGCAGCGGGCTCTCGCTCGCTTGGTGCACTTCCACAGCGCCGAGTTAGTCGGCACCCGCTTCGAGTACTTCGAGAGGCGCGACGACCAGGGCCACTCTATGCCCCTGCGCCCCCACCCCATCTTTGGGCTGCACGTGGAGGACTTGGGGATCCTCCTGGAGCACACTCAGGATCGGCTGATCCACAGCCGTATGGAGAGCGACCTTCGCCGTATGCAGTACGTCGACGCGGAGAACCGCGTTACGGAGGCCGAGCAGGACACCGAGGCTGTGGAGGCCCAGCTCACGGAGTCACTGGACAAGCTGAAGATTGCAGAGGAGAAGCTCAAGGCCACTGAGGAGCGCCTGAGGAGGTCCCGTACCGCGCGCGGGAAGGAGCGGAAGGAGACCCGTCGCTTCGAGGCCCGTTTCAAGACCGCCCGGTACTGGCAGCTCAACCTCACGCGTAGGGTTGACGATCTTGAGGCGACCATTCAGCTACGTGACACCCGGATCGCCGAGTTAGAGGAGGAGCTTGAGGAGTTGCGCAAGGAGAACGACGATCTCCTGCCCGACGACGAGGACCCGATGGAGGATATGGACATGGAGCCGGAGAGCGAGCAGGAGGACGACGACCTTCGCGACGACACCGACGCGGACTCGGAGCTAGTTCTGTCCCAGGAGGAGGACCCCGACGAGCCCCCTTACGACGGCGACGCACTCACTTCACCTGACGTCGCTGCCACGGACGAGTAGCTACTTCGAGTAGTTCTTTTGAGTTAGGATCACCCTGTCGCGAGCTTGTTATGTTGCGATCGAGTGACCTTGTTGTCATTAGTATGTGGTAGCCTTGATGGTTGTAAGGCGATTGTTGTGTTAGACTTTGTATTTGTGAACTCATGTGAGTCGTATCGAGACCCTATTATCGAGCTAGTTATCCCATTTGTGCCATGTGTTCTTGCTGCATTTGTATGATGTTCCTGTTTGCATGGTTGGCATGTTTTCTTTCTACCTCAAATGTTTTATTATTATTTGTTTGGAGTTTTAATTCTGCCGTTTTCTAAACTTCAGTATGGCGAGAGATCCACCCCCACCACCCGAGCCCACTATGGCCCAGCTGATGCGCCTCTTCATGGAGGACCGTGAGGCCGCTCGCGCCGAGAGGACAGCGAACCTCGCCACACTGCAGCACCTGGCCCAGATTGCCGTCAATCCTAACGGTGGCAATGGCGGCAATGGCAATGGCAATGAGGAAGGCCGTTCCAAGCTGCGAGACTTCCAGAACACTAATCCCCCGGTGTTCTCTCAGAGGGTGAATCCACTTGACGCGGATGACTGGATCCGCTCGATCGAGAACAATCTAGAGGTCGCCCATGTTGGCGACAATGAGAAGGTGGTCTATGCTACTCACTACCTCTCAGGTGCCGCCCGAGCATGGTGGGAATCAGTTAAGGCACTACTGCCTCAAGGTGAAGTTGTGACCTGGGAGGCTTTCAAGACCAAGTTTCAGAAGCGGTACGTGCCATCAGGTCAAGTCAGCATTATGCGAGAGAAGTTTCTGCGCCTAAAGCAAGGTGGTATGTCAGTGGGTGAGTATCTGGAGGAATTCACCACCTTGGCAAGGTATGCACCTGCCGACGTGGACACGGAGACAAAAGGAAGGAAAGGTTCCTGAACGGGCTGCATGATGAAATGCAGTGCATCCTGGTGGTGATGCCATTCAACGATCTGGAATCTTTGGCTGACGCCGCCATCATGATGGAGCACAAGCGTAAAGCCTCTTATGACAACCGCAAGCGCCGCCAGATGATGCAGCAAGGCAGTAGCAGTGGCAGCAACAACAACAACAACAACCAGCGCCTGCGCCTCACCCTTCACCTAGGCCTGCTTACCATCCGCCACGACCTGCGTATCAGCCACCAAGACCCTCGTCATATGCACCCCGTCCGAGTTACCCCACTCGCCCACCTGTCCCTCGCCCAGGAGGCGGCTACAATCCTGGTCTCAATTTCACTCGGCCGCCAGCACCAAGACCCACCGGAGGATGCTTTGCCTGTGGACAGCCTGGGCATTTCTCAAGGGACTGCCCCACCAAGCAACCTGTTGATAATCGCCCCAATGCGACCAAGATGAACCAGGGATCAGTCCGACCCCCTGGAGGCAAGGCCCCGTACCCGAGGAAGGCAGGGCACGTGACAAGGGGACACTTGAATCACATCAGCGCTGAAGAGGCCCAGGAGGCACCTGACCTAGTGATGGGTACGTTTCCTGTCAACTCCGTACCTGCTGCAGTTTTGTTTGATTCCGGAGCATCCCATTCTTTTGTCACCGAGCCGTTTGTTAAGAAAAGTGGGATGGTCCCAACTTTGATGAGTCGACCCATGTTGGTGCAAATTCCGGGAGCCACCACTAAGTCTAGCCTTTCGTGCAAAGAGGTGCCCGTAGAAATCCAGGGAGCCCGATTCCATGCTGACCTTGTGGTTTTGGGAAAACAAGGTATAGAAGTGGTTTTGGGAATGGACTGGATGGCAGTAAACCGTGGAGTTATAGACTGCAACACAAAAACTATCTCCCTCACCAGTCCGGAAGGAGTTGAGGTTGTGCACACTCTTCGATGCACTCCTTGTTAGGGCATTGTCACAAGAGTATAGCTAAGCCTGCCCTGGAGGAGGTGCCAATAGTTTGTGAGTATCCTGATGTGTTTCCCGAAGAGTTACCCGGTATGCCGCCTGATCGGGATATCGAGTTCATCATTGAGTTAGTCCCTGGAACTGGACCCATAGCTCAGAAGCCTTACCGTATGAATCCCCAAGAGTTAGAGGAATTAAAGAAACAGTTGGATGACATGCTTAGGAAAGGACTGATTCGCCCTAGTGCCTCACCATGGGGATCTCCAGTGATTTTCGTGGATAAAAGAGACGGTACCACTCGCTTATGTGTGGACTACCGGAAGCTGAACGACGTGACCATCAAGAACAAGTACCCTTTACCCAAGATTGAGGATCTGTTTGATCAACTCAATGGAGCTCGAGTCTTTTCTAAGATCGATCTCCGCACCGGTTACCACCAGCTGAAAGTAAGAGAGACCGACATTCCGAAGACAGCCTTCACCACTCGTTACGGGTTGTTTGAGTCGACCGTAATGACCTTTGGCCTGACCAATGCCCCGGCCTACTTCATGAATCTCATGAATAAGGTGTTCATGGATTATCTGGACAAATTCGTAGTGGTTTTCATCGATGACATCCTGATTTACTCCAAATCAGAAGAAGAGCATGAAGAGCACCTGAGATTGGTTTTAGGCACCCTTCGTGAACACCAGCTCTATGCCAAGTTTAGCAAATGTCAATTTTGGCTGAAGGAAGTGGCATTCCTTGGGCATGTTATCACTGCCGGAGGAATCGCCGTTGATCCCTCTCATATCAAGGCCATAGTTGAGTTTCCGACCCCCACCAACCAGACCGAAGTGAGATCTATCCTCGGAATGGCTGGGTATTACCGCAAGTTTGTCGAGGGATTCTCAAGTATTGCCAAACCCCTCACCCAGTTACTGAAGAAGGACAAGAAGTTTGAGTGGACTGACAAGTGTGAGGAGAGTTTCCAAGAACTGAAGAAGAGATTGACCACCGCACCCATCCTGACTATGCCTGATGTGACCAAGGATTTTGTCGTGTATTGCGACGCTTCCAAGCTTGGACTAGGTTGTGTCCTCATGCAAGAGGGCAAGGTAATCTCCTATTCCTCGCGACAACTCCGCAAGCACGAGCAGAATTACCCCACCCATGACCTTGAACTTGCTGCCGTGGTTCACGCACTTAAAGCCTGGCGCCACTTTCTGATGGGCAACCGTTGTGACATCTACACTGACCACAAGAGCCTGAAGTATATCTTCACCCAACGGGAGTTGAATATGAGGCAGCGTAGATGGATAGAGCTCATTAAAGACTATGACCTAGACATCCATTACCACCCTGGAAAAGCCAACGTCGTAGCCGATGCCCTTAGTCGACAGCCATGCTCTTTCAACACCATGATCAAGACCCGGCAACCAGCACTCTGGGAAGAACTGGACAAGATGGGGATTGAAGTGGTTAGTTATGGAGCTGTGGATCAACTCATGTTGCAGCCAACACTTTGGGATCAGATCAAGAAAGCCCAGAAGGGTCACAAGAGTATCGAAGGCATCAAGCGTAGAATGGCGAAGGAAGAAGTCCCCGGTTTCACCATCGATTCCGAGGGTACTCTCTGGTATGAAGGCCGCATCTGCGTGCCGTCTGACCATGATTTGAAGCAGCTAATTATGAAAGAAGCCCACGAGACTTTGTACTCCATCCACCCCGGTGGAACCAAGATGTACCAGGACCTCAAGGAGAAATTTTGGTGGCACGGCATGAAGCGAGAGATTGCATTCTTCGTTCAGAACTGTGACATCTGTCAGAGAGTCAAGGCCGAACATCAACGCCCGCCGGATTACTCCAACCTCTCAAGATACCCGAATGGAAGTGGGATGAAGTTGGTATGGACTTTATCACGGGGTTACCCCGGTCCAACCGAGGACACGATGCCATTTGGGTCATTGTGGACCGACTCACCAAGGTTGCACATTTCCTTCCAGTTGCCACCAGATACCTATCTGACCAGTTAGCCGACATGTACATGTCCCGGATCGTCAGTCTTCATGGAATACCCAAGACGATCGTGTCTGATAGAGGAACCCAATTCACATCACGTTTCTGGACCAAACTTCACGAGGAGCTAGGGACAAAGCTCTTCTTCAGCACCGCCTATCACCCTCAGACGGGCGGACAGACAGAGAGAGTCAATCAAATCCTTGAGGATATGCTTAGGGCCTGTGTGCTAGCCTACGGATCCAAGTGGGAAGATTGCCTACCGTTCGCTGAATTCTCGTACAATAACAGTTACCAAGCTAGCCTGAAGATGGCACCCTTCGAAGCCTTGTACGGAAGTAAATGTCGTACCCCCTCAAACTGGTCACAGACAGGAGATAGTGAAGTTTTTGGAGTTGATACCCTGCGAGAAGCTGAAGAACAAGTTCAATTAATCCGTGATCGTCTTAAGGCCGCTCAGTCCAGACAGAAGAGTTACGCTGACTCCAAGCGGCGTGACTTATGCTTCAAGACCGACGACATGGTGTACCTGCGGGTTACTCCACTCAAAGGAATGCAGCGGTTCCATGTCAAGGGAAAACTCGCACCGAGGTACATCGGACCCTTCCGAGTCAACGGGAGGCGCGGAGAAGTATCTTATCAGCTGGATTTACCCCCTCACCTGTCCGAGTTTCACGACGTGTTCCATGTATCACTACTCCGAAAGTGTCTGCAAGTCCCTGGCGCTACACACTCATATCAGGAGGTGGATCACCACACTATTGACCTTAACCATGACCTCACCTACCGGGAACGACCACTCCGTGTGCTAGCTGAAGATGTGCGTGTGACCCGTAGACGCAAGATCAGATTCCTGAAAGTCCAGTGGAGCAACCACTTAGAAGAAGAAGCCACTTGGGAGCGCGAAGATTACCTGGAAAAGGAATTCCCTGGTTTCCTTTCCTCTTCAACTCCGGAATCTCGAGGACGAGATTCTCCTAAGGGGGGAAGGTCTGTAACACCCCAATTTTCTTAAGCTTTGAATTGTGGTGTTAAGTTAGGATTTTCAGAAAACAACAAAAACTTTTTTTTATTTCAGTCAACTTTGCTTGGTGGTCTTAGTTGTCTTCTTAAGTTGTTGGTCTTGCTTGAAAACTTTTAGTAACCCTTTTATAAAAATTCCTCTAATTTAAATTTGAGTGATTTTGATCTTCATGGTTGTTAAAACATAGCTAATTAAGAGCCCTGGATTAAGCATCTCTGGTGTGGTTTTTGCAATGCACCTCGACCATCTTACTCCTTAAACATTCTACTTTTAGGTTATGCTTTGTTTGACCTTTTTAGAACTTGTTGGAGCACAATTGCATCTGTGTGTTTAGGGCTAACCAAAACAGTGACCATTTGGTCATTACCCACAACTTGCATTGTTTTAAAAATTCTTTTTTTTTTCACCTTTTAGGCTTGCAAATCTTTGCTTCACTCCTTTTAGGTCACCCCTCTCTTGTTGGTGTGCAGCATTTGTGTTGTTCTTGTTTGGCATTAGTAGAAATAGGAGCATTTCTATTAGGGTTAGATTAAAAAGGACCCTAAAACTACCCTAACCCTAATCCCTCCCCTCTCCAACGGCTCCCTTTTTCTGGAGTCAAAGGAGAAGACCAACACCCCACCCCTGGGCCCACATGTCACTCACTCATCTCCCTCTCCACCACCCCTCTTCTCCACTCACCTCTCTCCCTTCTCCACCGTGGCCCAATGGGGCATCAGGCCCTCTCCACCCACTGGCCAGGCCACGTCTCCGACCAGCACCACCCTGCCCACACCTACACCGCCCACCTCAGCCACTGCCCGTGCTCCATTTCCCCTCCCCTTCTCTCCCCTGTCCGAAAACATCACCAAGGAGGAGACAAAATCCCCAGCTCGACCCCGTGCCTCTCTGCTCTCCATTCTCCTCTCAGACCTCGCCCGCACACTCCCTCTCTCCACCCTAGTCGCCCTGCCCGATCCCGTGCCCTCTGCTGCTCGAGATCCTCTGAAAAACCAGAAGGTCGCCGCCGGCAAAGCACGGCCGTAGCCGTCGACTCCCTGCCTTATTCTTCGCCATTTTTGGCCTGCTGGACTCCCCTTTGCACGAGCTCACTCCACCCCTCTTCTTTTTGCCCAGGGACCGCCGGAGACGCCGCCTCCATCCTCGACCCGAAGAACGCGCCGCCGCCGTCGCCATGGACTCCGTCCACCCCAGCTGACGCCGTCCACATCCAAGCCTCTCCCTCGACCCCCTCCTTCATCCCCAGCCCTCCCCAGCCGCATGCACAGGCCCTAGGTGAGCCCCTCGCCGTCGCCGATCTTCCCCGTTCTCGGTCGCCGTCGGGCGCGACGCGGCGAGGAAGAAGAACGTGAGCCGTTGATCGCGAGATCAACGGCCCAGTTCAAACCTCCCCCGCGGGCTTTTCCCGCGCGCTGGATTGCGCAGCGCGGCGCAGATGGGCCGGCCCATCTCGCGCGCGCGGCGGATCTGCGCTGGGCTCGGCCAGATCTGGCCCGAGCGCGGCCCTTTTTCTTTTTTTTAGCTTCTTCTTTTTATCTTTTGCAGATTCTGTTAAAATGTGCTGTTTGGATTAAATCTTTTGTGGTAGATCTATACATGCATGTTGGTTAGGAGTATTTTTAGAGGGTGCTGTGATGTTTTCTTAAACATGCAGAAGTGGGTTTGCTCAAAAATATTTAGTATGTTTTGCATGACATTAAATCTTGTGAAATGTGTCTTTTCTAGTGTTTTATTTTTAGTAGGAGCTAGGAGTGTCCAAATTGAGTGAATCCAATTTTGCAGAAAGGTAAAATCCATACCTTTCTATAGAACCTAGTCTTACATGCAGGAGGTTCCTGAAACAGGAATGGCAGCCATGTTGGTGTGGAGACCAGGAGCATTTCTAGGATTTTTAGCTCCTGTTTAGTGATGCTTTTTGATGCAAATCCAATTCCTATAGCTTGATATGACTACTAGGAGTACTGTGGTAGAAGGATTTAATTTTTGGAGCATTATTCTAGGACTTGTGCCTTTTTCCCCCAAAACAGAAACATTGCCTTTATAAAAGGGTCCTATTGCAATGGATTGTTTTTAATTGCTTGTGCTTAGGGTTGTTTTATATTTATGTCCAGAGGATGTTTGTGTATTGAAATGTTTGTTGCCTTGTTTAAATACTTTAGATTGTTGTCAACCCGCTTCTTAGAGTTGACGGTAGCTACGTTTAATTTTTTTCCGGTACCATAGAACCGCAAGAGGAGGAGCCATACGTGGGGGCTGAACCCACCTACGAGGAAGAACAAGACCAGGGACAGTTTGCTGAGCAAGGCAAGCCACCTCACCATACCCTACTTAAATCCTATTATTTCATTAAAGCATGTTTTGTTTTCAAAATAAAATAATGCATGTTTTATTTCTTCTGTGGCACTTTGTCACCCAAAACTATTTTATCAAATATTGTTTGGCCAAAGATATCTACTAGTATATAATAGGTTTATAAAAATAGATCTTTACTTGAGAAGCCTTCTACTGAAGGCGCTATCAAGAAAATTATATTTTCTAGTAGTATATCCTTACATCCTTATCTCAAAACTATAGGATGGGAGCCTGGTCTTTGGTAAAATGTTTTCCCGAGGAAAACCCGAGTCGCTGGGAGCGATCGGCGAGAAAGTATTTTACAAAACCCATGTTGCTGGGAGCAAATGGAGGTGTTTATGAAAACCCGAAGTGCTGGGAGCATTCGGTGAGTTTTATGAAAACCCGAAGTGCTGGGAGCATTCGGAGAGTTTTATGAAAACCCGAAGTGCTGGGAGCATTCGGAGAGTTTGTGAAAACCCGAGCTGCTGGGAGCAGTCGGAGGTGGAGATGTTTTGAAAAACAAAGTACTGCCCTAGCGGCCGCCCGAACAATTAACCCGTGCAACCACACTACCTGATATGGGTAGGGCTTAGCCGGAAGCTTGTCCATTTTAGTACGGAAGGTCTCATACTTCTATAAGGGTTAGAGTCCCTCGAAGCCGGGTTGTCGTCTGTACGAGGCAATACACATGCGGATGGACCCGCGCCGGACGATTACGTTGGGTCCCCTGCCGTGGCGGTGTGGCGTCCTAAGAGAGACCAGGGGTCTAGTGGAGCACACGGTGCCGAGGGGAACAAACCTAGCGGGAGTCCTCTGTACTAGACTGGATTAGTGGAAAGCTTTGATCATGTTATCCGAAACACCGCATACTGTCGTATGAGGACCGTGGCTGATCACGGTGGAATGACTGTTTGGTGTGGTGAAAGTGCACCACCTCTGCAGAGTGTAAAACTATTCGAATAGCCGTGTCCGCGGTCATGGACGGTTGGAAAGATCCCCGATCTAGGCGTATGGGCATTTTATGCTTTAAAATAAAAAGGAATTTGTTTTCGGCAAAGGATAAAGGAGACATCAAGGAGGTACCTGGGAGGTACGAAATTTGGGCGAAGATGGTTGGTCTCGGGAAGTCAACCAGTCGGAACCCGGAAAAGAGAAAAAGGGGCATCCCTAGCCTAGTGTCCTTGAAAAGTTTTACAAAATGGTTTACAAAGAAGTGGAGAGGTCCGGCGATCTCTACAAAAGAGAATTCTATCTCTAAATGTTTCTTTTTAACAAAGATATAGAGATGTCGTATTCTCTATGTCTGAAGGCATCGTTTACGAAAACTAAGACCTATAGTCCAATATAGCAGCTATCCCAGTTTTCGAAAATGTTTTATTTGCATTATCATGAAAACTTAAGCCTGGTGGTGGTCTTGCGAGTACGTAATTGTACTCATGGCTGTGTCCCTGGATATACAAACGTCCAGGTTTCTACGAGGAGGCCTATGCCGAGGAGGAGGAGTATGTCGACGACTACACCGCTTAGCTGTCACCGGTCAACTGCACTTGTGGAGTCGCGTCCGTTGGAGACGAGGGCCGACGCTAGCCACGAGCTTCCGCTGTATCTTAGTTAATTCCGTCCTGCGTGACGATGATTTGCAGACTTGGTCATGTGACCACTTGTGTTGTAAGACTTTTATTCGTACGACTTGAATGATGTAACTCTTGATACCATGTTGGTTATGTGATTGCGATGCACTGATCATTGGGATCGTGATCTATTTTACATAACGTGGGCTTCTCGGACTTCGGTACGAGGGGTCCTTACAGACTTGGTATCAGAGCCATCGTTGACCTTAGGAGACTTTAGCTAGGTTGGGCGTCGACGTCACGCAAAACTGTTTTTCCTTAAAAACTCAGGAGAGGTGTTTAAACTTGCGGAATATACTGCTGTATCCTCTCCCCTCTATTTTAACTACTATAATAACTTTACTTGCATAAATTGTTTTACTTGTTGCTACTTAAAATTTTGCACACCGATCACTAATTAAACCTTCATTTAAAATTTTGTGTAGATGGCCGACGGGTTTACGACGAGTATCCAGTTGGGGGCGATACCTACCCCGGGAGCGACGCCACTGTTCCAGACCGAGCTGCTTGCTTTGACCAGGCTTTTGGGGCGCCCACTTCCTGAGTTGCGTGGAGGACGCGCTCTGCCGTTAGTCGACGGGGAGATGTCCTGGAGGGTGAGGTGCACCCTTCGAGGCCCTCTGGTGCCACCGTTTGCGGAGGAGCTGACCGTGGAGGCCATCGAGCCCACCCAGACCGCAGCTACTGCGACCGTCCTGCAGCGGGCTCTCGCTCGCTTGGTGCACTTCCACAGCGCCGAGTTAGTCGGCACCCGCTTCGAGTACTTCGAGAGGCGCGACGACCAGGGCCACTCTATGCCCCTGCGCCCCCACCCCATCTTTGGGCTGCACGTGGAGGACTTGGGGATCCTCCTGGAGCACACTCAGGATCGGCTGATCCACAGCCGTATGGAGAGCGACCTTCGCCGTATGCAGTACGTCGACGCGGAGAACCGCGTTACGGAGGCCGAGCAGGACACCGAGGCTGTGGAGGCCCAGCTCACGGAGTCACTGGACAAGCTGAAGATTGCAGAGGAGAAGCTCAAGGCCACTGAGGAGCGCCTGAGGAGGTCCCGTACCGCGCGCGGGAAGGAGCGGAAGGAGACCCGTCGCTTCGAGGCCCGTTTCAAGACCGCCCGGTACTGGCAGCTCAACCTCACGCGTAGGGTTGACGATCTTGAGGCGACTATTCAGCTACGTGACACCCGGATCGCCGAGTTAGAGGAGGAGCTTGAGGAGTTGCGCAAGGAGAACGACGATCTCCTGCCCGACGACGAGGACCCGATGGAGGATATGGACATGGAGCCGGAGAGCGAGCAGGAGGACGACGACCTTCGCGACGACACCGACGCGGACTCGGAGCTAGTTCTGTCCCAGGAGGAGGACCCCGACGAGCCCCCTTACGACGGCGACGCACTCACTTCACCTGACGTCGCTGCCCGGACGAGTAGCTACTTCGAGTAGTTCTTTTGAGTTAGGATCACCCTGTCGCGAGCTTGTTATGTTGCGATCGAGTGACCTTGTTGTCATTAGTATGTGGTAGCCTTGATGGTTGTAAGGCGATTGTTGTGTTAGACTTTGTATTTGTGAACTCATGTGAGTCGTATCGAGACCCTATTATCGAGCTAGTTATCCCATTTGTGCCATGTGTTCTTGCTGCATTTGTATGATGTTCCTGTTTGCATGGTTGGCATGTTTTCTTTCTACCTCAAATGTTTTATTATTATTTGTTTGGAGTTTTAATTCTGCCGTTTTCTAAACTTCAGTATGGCGAGAGATCCACCCCCACCACCCGAGCCCACTATGGCCCAGCTGATGCGCCTCTTCATGGAGGACCGTGAGGCCGCTCGCGCCGAGAGGACAGCGAACCTCGCCACACTGCAGCACCTGGCCCAGATTGCCGTCAATCCTAACGGTGGCAATGGCGGCAATGGCAATGGCAATGAGGAAGGCCGTTCCAAGCTGCGAGACTTCCAGAACACTAATCCCCCGGTGTTCTCTCAGAGGGTGAATCCACTTGACGCGGATGACTGGATCCGCTCGATCGAGAACAATCTAGAGGTCGCCCATGTTGGCGACAATGAGAAGGTGGTCTATGCTACTCACTACCTCTCAGGTGCCGCCCGAGCATGGTGGGAATCAGTTAAGGCACTACTGCCTCAAGGTGAAGTTGTGACCTGGGAGGCTTTCAAGACCAAGTTTCAGAAGCGGTACGTGCCATCAGGTCAAGTCAGCATTATGCGAGAGAAGTTTCTGCGCCTAAAGCAAGGTGGTATGTCAGTGGGTGAGTATCTGGAGGAATTCACCACCTTGGCAAGGTATGCACCTGCCGACGTGGACACGGAGACAAAAGGAAGGAAAGGTTCCTGAACGGGCTGCATGATGAAATGCAGTGCATCCTGGTGGTGATGCCATTCAACGATCTGGAATCTTTGGCTGACGCCGCCATCATGATGGAGCACAAGCGTAAAGCTCTTATGACAACCGCAAGCGCCGCCAGATGATGCAGCAAGGCAGTAGCAGTGGCAGCAACAACAACAACAACCAGCGCCTGCGCCTCACCTCTTCACCTAGGCCTGCTTACCATCCGCCACGACCTGCGTATCAGCCACCAAGACCCTCGTCATATGCACCCCGTCCGAGTTACCCCACTCGCCCACCTGTCCCTCGCCCAGGAGGCGGCTACAATCCTGGTCTCAATTTCACTCGGCCGCCAGCACCAAGACCCACCGGAGGATGCTTTGCCTGTGGACAGCCTGGGCATTTCTCAAGGGACTGCCCCACCAAGCAACCTGTTGATAATCGCCCCAATGCGACCAAGATGAACCAGGGATCAGTCCGACCCCCTGGAGGCAAGGCCCCGTACCCGAGGAAGGCAGGGCACGTGACAAGGGGACACTTGAATCACATCAGCGCTGAAGAGGCCCAGGAGGCACCTGACCTAGTGATGGGTACGTTTCCTGTCAACTCCGTACCTGCTGCAGTTTTGTTTGATTCCGGAGCATCCCATTCTTTTGTCACCGAGCCGTTTGTTAAGAAAAGTGGGATGGTCCCAACTTTGATGAGTCGACCCATGTTGTGCAAATTCCGGGAGCCACCACTAAGTCTAGCCTTTCGTGCAAAGAGGTGCCCGTAGAAATCCAGGGAGCCCGATTCCATGCTGACCTTGTGGTTTTGGGAAAACAAGGTATAGAAGTGGTTTTGGGAATGGACTGGATGGCAGTAAACCGTGGAGTTATAGACTGCAACACAAAAACTATCTCCCTCACCAGTCCGGAAGGAGTTGAGGTTGTGCACACTCTTCGATGCACTCCTTGTTAGGGCATTGTCACAAGAGTATAGCTAAGCCTGCCCTGGAGGAGGTGCCAATAGTTTGTGAGTATCCTGATGTGTTTCCCGAAGAGTTACCCGGTATGCCGCCTGATCGGGATATCGAGTTCATCATTGAGTTAGTCCTGGAACTGGACCCATAGCTCAGAAGCCTTACCGTATGAATCCCCAAGAGTTAGAGGAATTAAAGAAACAGTTGGATGACATGCTTAGGAAAGGACTGATTCGCCCTAGTGCCTCACCATGGGGATCTCCAGTGATTTTCGTGGATAAAAGAGACGGTACCACTCGCTTATGTGTGGACTACCGGAAGCTGAACGACGTGACCATCAAGAACAAGTACCCTTTACCCAAGATTGAGGATCTGTTTGATCAACTCAATGGAGCTCGAGTCTTTTCTAAGATCGATCTCCGCACCGGTTACCACCAGCTGAAAGTAAGAGAGACCGACATCCGAAGACAGCCTTCACCACTCGTTACGGGTTGTTTGAGTCGACCGTAATGACCTTTGGCCTGACCAATGCCCCGGCCTACTTCATGAATCTCATGAATAAGGTGTTCATGGATTATCTGGACAAATTCGTAGTGGTTTTCATCGATGACATCCTGATTTACTCCAAATCAGAAGAAGAGCATGAAGAGCACCTGAGATTGGTTTTAGGCACCCTTCGTGAACACCAGCTCTATGCCAAGTTTAGCAAATGTCAATTTTGGCTGAAGGAAGTGGCATTCCTTGGGCATGTTATCACTGCCGGAGGAATCGCCGTTGATCCCTCTCATATCAAGGCATAGTTGAGTTTCCGACCCCCACCAACCAGACCGAAGTGAGATCTATCCTCGGAATGGCTGGGTATTACCGCAAGTTTGTCGAGGGATTCTCAAGTATTGCCAAACCCCTCACCCAGTTACTGAAGAAGGACAAGAAGTTTGAGTGGACTGACAAGTGTGAGGAGAGTTTCCAAGAACTGAAGAAGAGATTGACCACCGCACCCATCCTGACTATGCCTGATGTGACCAAGGATTTTGTCGTGTATTGCGACGCTTCCAAGCTTGGACTAGGTTGTGTCCTCATGCAAGAGGGCAAGGTAATCTCCTATTCCTCGCGACAACTCCGCAAGCACGAGCAGAATTACCCCACCCATGACCTTGAACTTGCTGCCGTGGTTCACGCACTAAAGCCTGGCGCCACTTTCTGATGGGCAACCGTTGTGACATCTACACTGACCACAAGAGCCTGAAGTATATCTTCACCCAACGGGAGTTGAATATGAGGCAGCGTAGATGGATAGAGCTCATTAAAGACTATGACCTAGACATCCATTACCACCCTGGAAAAGCCAACGTCGTAGCCGATGCCCTTAGTCGACAGCCATGCTCTTTCAACACCATGATCAAGACCCGGCAACCAGCACTCTGGGAAGAACTGGACAAGATGGGGATTGAAGTGGTTAGTTATGGAGCTGTGGATCAACTCATGTTGCAGCCAACACTTTGGGATCAGATCAAGAAAGCCAGAAGGGTCACAAGAGTATCGAAGGCATCAAGCGTAGAATGGCGAAGGAAGAAGTCCCCGGTTTCACCATCGATTCCGAGGGTACTCTCTGGTATGAAGGCCGCATCTGCGTGCCGTCTGACCATGATTTGAAGCAGCTAATTATGAAAGAAGCCCACGAGACTTTGTACTCCATCCACCCCGGTGGAACCAAGATGTACCAGGACCTCAAGGAGAAATTTTGGTGGCACGGCATGAAGCGAGAGATTGCATTCTTCGTTCAGAACTGTGACATCTGTCAGAGAGTCAAGGCCGAACATCAACGCCCGCCGGATTACTCCAACCTCTCAAGATACCCGAATGGAAGTGGGATGAAGTTGGTATGGACTTTATCACGGGGTTACCCCGGTCCAACCGAGGACACGATGCCATTTGGGTCATTGTGGACCGACTCACCAAGGTTGCACATTTCCTTCCAGTTGCCACCAGATACCTATCTGACCAGTTAGCCGACATGTACATGTCCCGGATCGTCAGTCTTCATGGAATACCCAAGACGATCGTGTCCGATAGAGGAACCCAATTCACATCACGTTTCTGGACCAAACTTCACGAGGAGCTAGGGACAAAGCTCTTTTCAGCACCGCCTATCACCCTCAGACGGGCGGACAGACAGAGAGAGTCAATCAAATCCTTGAGGATATGCTTAGGGCCTGTGTGCTAGCCTACGGATCCAAGTGGGAAGATTGCCTACCGTTCGCTGAATTCTCGTACAATAACAGTTACCAAGCTAGCCTGAAGATGGCACCCTTCGAAGCCTTGTACGGAGTAAATGCCGTACCCCCTAAACTGGTCACAGACAGGAGATAGTCAAGTTTTTGGAGTTGATACCCTGCGAGAAGCTGAAGAACAAGTTCAATTAATCCGTGATCGTCTTAAGGCCGCTCAGTCCAGACAGAAGAGTTACGCTGACTCCAAGCGGCGTGACTTATGCTTCAAGACCGACGACATGGTGTACCTGCGGGTTACTCCACTCAAAGGAATGCAGCGTTCCATGTCAAGGGAAAACTCGCACCGAGGTACATCGGACCCTTCCGAGTCAACGGGAGGCGCGGAGAAGTATCTTATCAGCTGGATTTACCCCCTCACCTGTCCGAGTTTCACGACGTGTTCCACGTATCACTACTCCGAAAGTGTCTGCAAGTCCCTGGCGCTACACACTCATATCAGGAGGTGGATCACCACACTATTGACCTTAACCATGACCTCACCTACCGGGAACGACCACTCCGTGTGCTAGCTGAAGATGTGCGTGTGACCCGTAGACGCAAGATCAGATTCCTGAAAGTCCAGTGGAGCAACCACTCAGAAGAAGAAGCCACTTGGGAGCGCGAAGATTACCTGGAAAAGGAATTCCCTGGTTTCCTTTCCTCTTCAACTCCGGAATCTCGAGGACGAGATTCTCCTAAGGGGGGAAGGTCTGTAACACCCCAATTTTCTTAAGCTTTGAATTGTGGTGTTAAGTTAGGATTTTCAGAAAACAACAAAAACTTTTTTTTATTTCAGTCAACTTTGCTTGGTGGTCTTAGTTGTCTTCTTAAGTTGTTGGTCTTGCTTGAAAACTTTTAGTAACCCTTTTATAAAAATTCCTCTAATTTAAATTTGAGTGATTTTGATCTTCATGGTTGTTAAAACATAGCTAATTAAGAGCCCTGGATTAAGCATCTCTGTGTGGTTTTTGCAATGCACCTCGACCATCTTACTCCTTAAACATTCTACTTTTAGGTTATGCTTTGTTTGACCTTTTTAGAACTTGTTGGAGCACAATTGCATCTGTGTGTTTAGGGCTAACCAAAACAGTGACCATTTGGTCATTACCCACAACTTGCATTGTTTTAAAAATTCTTTTTTTTTTCACCTTTTAGGCTTGCAAATCTTTGCTTCACTCCTTTTAGGTCACCCCTCTCTTGTTGGTGTGCAGCATTTGTGTTGTTCTTGTTTGGCATTAGTAGAAATAGGAGCATTTCTATTAGGGTTAGATTAAAAAGGACCCTAAAACTACCCTAACCCTAATCCCTCCCCTCTCCAACGGCTCCCTTTTTCTGGAGTCAAAGGAGAAGACCACACCCCACCCCTGGGCCCACATGTCACTCACTCATCTCCCTCTCCACCACCCCTCTTCTCCACTCACCTCTCTCCCTTCTCCACCGTGGCCCAATGGGGCATCAGGCCCTCTCCACCCACTGGCCAGGCCACGTCTCCGACCAGCACCACCCTGCCCACACCTACACCGCCCACCTCAGCCACTGCCCGTGCTCCATTTCCCCTCCCCTTCTCTCCCCTGTCCGAAAACATCACCAAGGAGGAGACAAAATCCCCAGCTCGACCCCGTGCCTCTCTGCTCTCCATTCTCCTCTCAGACCTCGCCCGCACACTCCCTCTCTCCACCCTAGTCGCCCTGCCCGATCCCGTGCCCTCTGCTGCTCGAGATCCTCTGAAAAACCAGAAGGTCGCCGCCGGCAAAGCACGGCCGTAGCCGTCGACTCCCTGCCTTATTCTTCGCCATTTTTGGCCTGCTGGACTCCCCTTTGCACGAGCTCACTCCACCCCTCTTCTTTTTGCCCAGGGACCGCCGGAGACGCCGCCTCCATCCTCGACCCGAAGAACGCGCCGCCGCCGTCGCCATGGACTCCGTCCACCCCAGCTGACGCCGTCCACATCCAAGCCTCTCCCTCGACCCCCTCCTTCATCCCCAGCCCTCCCCAGCCGCATGCACAGGCCCTAGGTGAGCCCCTCGCCGTCGCCGATCTTCCCCGTTCTCGGTCGCCGTCGGGCGCGACGCGGCGAGGAAGAAGAACGTGAGCCGTTGATCGCGAGATCAACGGCCCAGTTCAAACCTCCCCCGCGGGCTTTTCCCGCGCGCTGGATTGCGCAGCGCGGCGCAGATGGGCCGGCCCATCTCGCGCGCGTGGCGGATCTGCGCTGGGCTCGGCCAGATCTGGCCCGAGCGCGGCCCTTTTTCTTTTTTTTAGCTTCTTCTTTTTATCTTTTGCAGATTCTGTTAAAATGTGCTGTTTGGATTAAATCTTTTGTGGTAGATCTATACATGCATGTTGGTTAGGAGTATTTTTAGAGGGTGCTGTGATGTTTTCTTAAACATGCAGAAGTGGGTTTGCTCAAAAATATTTAGTATGTTTTGCATGACATTAAATCTTGTGAAATGTGTCTTTTCTAGTGTTTTATTTTTAGTAGGAGCTAGGAGTGTCCAAATTGAGTGAATCCAATTTTTGCAGAAAGGTAAAATCCATACCTTTCTATAGAACCTAGTCTTACATGCAGGAGGTTCCTGAAACAGGAATGGCAGCCATGTTGGTGTGGAGACCAGGAGCATTTCTAGGATTTTTAGCTCCTGTTTAGTGATGCTTTTTGATGCAAATCCAATTCCTATAGCTTGATATGACTACTAGGAGTACTGTGGTAGAAGGATTTAATTTTTGGAGCATTATTCTAGGACTTGTGCCTTTTTCCCCCAAAACAGAAACATTGCCTTTATAAAAGGGTCCTATTGCAATGGATTGTTTTTAATTGCTTGTGCTTAGGGTTGTTTTATATTTATGTCCAGAGGATGTTTGTGTATTGAAATGTTTGTTGCCTTGTTTAAATACTTTATATTGTTGTCAACCCGCTTCTTAGAGTTGACGGTAGCTACGTTTAATTTTTTTCCGGTACCATAGAACCGCAAGAGGAGGAGCCATACGTGGGGGCTGAACCCACCTACGAGGAAGAACAAGACCAGGGACAGTTTGCTGAGCAAGGCAAGCCACCTCACCATACCCTACTTAAATCCTATTATTTCATTAAAGCATGTTTTGTTTTCAAAATAAAATAATGCATGTTTTATTTCTTCTGTGGCACTTTGTCACCCAAAACTATTTTATCAAATATTTTTTGGCCAAAGATATCTACTAGTATATAATAGGTTTATAAAAATAGATCTTTACTTGAGAAGCCTTCTACTGAAGGCGCTATCAAGAAAATTATATTTTCTAGTAGTATATCCTTACATCCTTATCTCAAAACTATAGGATGGGAGCCTGGTCTTTGGTAAAATGTTTTCCCGAGGAAAACCCGAGTCGCTGGGAGCGATCGGCGAGAAAGTATTTTACAAAACCCATGTTGCTGGGAGCAAATGGAGGTGTTTATGAAAACCCGAAGTGCTGGGAGCATTCGGTGAGTTTTATGAAAACCCGAAGTGCTGGGAGCATTCGGAGAGTTTTATGAAAACCCGAAGTGCTGGGAGCATTCGGAGAGTTTGTGAAAACCCGAGCTGCTGGGAGCAGTCGGAGGTGGAGATGTTTTGAAAAACAAAGTACTGCCCTAGCGGCCGCCCGAACAATTAACCCGTGCAACCACACTACCTGATATGGGTAGGGCTTAGCCGGAAGCTTGTCCATTTTAGTACGGAAGGTCTCATACTTCTATAAGGGTTAGAGTTCCTCGAAGCCGGGTTGTCGTCTGTACGAGGCAATACACATGCGGATGGACCCGCGCCGGACGATTACGTTGGGTCCCCTGCCGTGGCGGTGTGGCGTCCTAAGAGAGACCAGGGGTCTAGTGGAGCACACGGTGCCGAGGGGAACAAACCTAGCGGGAGTCCTCTGTACTAGACTGGATTAGTGGAAAGCTTTGATCATGTTATCCGAAACACCGCATACTGTCGTATGAGGACCGTGGCTGATCACGGTGGAATGACTGTTTGGTGTGGTGAAAGTGCACCACCTCTGCAGAGTGTAAAACTATTCGAATAGCCGTGTCCGCGGTCATGGACGGTTGGAAAGATCCCCGATCTAGGCGTATGGGCATTTTATGCTTTAAAATAAAAAGGAATTTGTTTTTCGGCAAAGGATAAAGGAGACATCAAGGAGGTACCTGGGAGGTACGAAATTTGGGCGAAGATGGTTGGTCTCGGGAAGTCAACCAGTCGGAACCCGGAAAAGAGAAAAAGGGGCATCCCTAGCCTAGTGTCCTTGAAAAGTTTTACAAAATGGTTTACAAAGAAGTGGAGAGGTCCCGGCGATCTCTACAAAAGAGAATTCTATCTCTAAATGTTTCTTTTTAACAAAGATATAGAGATGTCGTATTCTCTATGTCTGAAGGCATCGTTTACGAAAACTAAGACCTATAGTCCAATATAGCAGCTATCCCAGTTTTCGAAAATGTTTTATTTGCATTATCATGAAAACTTAAGCCTGGTGGTGGTCTTGCGAGTACGTAATTGTACTCATGGCTGTGTCCCTGGATATACAAACGTCCAGGTTTCTACGAGGAGGCCTATGCCGAGGAGGAGGAGTATGTCGACGACTACACCGCTTAGCTGTCACCGGTCAACTGCACTTGTGGAGTCGCGTCTGTTGGAGACGAGGGCCGACGCTAGCCACGAGCTTCCGCTGTATCTTAGTTAATTCCGTCCTGCGTGACGATGATTTGCAGACTTGGTCATGTGACCACTTGTGTTGTAAGACTTTTATTCGTACGACTTGAATGATGTAACTCTTGATACCATGTTGGTTATGTGATTGCGATGCACTGATCATTGGGATCGTGATCTATTTTACATAACGTGGGCTTCTCGGACTTCGGTACGAGGGGTCCTTACAGCTACCTCCCACCATCTCGCACGGATTTTTTTCTTCCTCCCCATGGAAGAAAAACCGCCGTCCAATCGCTATCAGCCCACGTCCCCTTGCACGCCCGTTCCCGCACAGAACAGCGTCGCCAACGCACCGCCCATCTTCCTCCCCCGTCGTGCCGCCACCACCATCTCCAGCGCCTCCGGCGTCACGCTCGCTACCCCCACCCCCATCCTAGGCGGCCGTCTCCGCCCTCCCTACCCTGCCTCCGTTCCCAGCCCCGGCGCCACCCCCCTCCGTCCCAGCTACGGGTGCCTCCATAGCCTCCCCTATCTCCCAGTTCCCACAGCATCGACCCGATTCAACGCCGTCGTGGCCCCCTCTATGTCCTTCTGCCACAACGGGTCGCCGCCCCGCGTACCATCCTCACACGCCACCGCCGACTGAAGCCTCGTCGCCCTTCTCGCCGGATGCCGCTGCCGGGCAACTACACGGCCGCCGGTCTTCACGGGCCGCTGCGTGGTACCTGTGGAGGTAGTAGTCGGCTTGTTCTGGGTAGCCATCCTATTCAACAGAGGCGATAGGGCCAAATAGAACCCACCTTAGTTCAGCGTGCAACGTGCAGTGTAGGGAGTTCAGACGAGTAGGATGGTTTGCTCGATGAGAATGGAAAGCAGAGTGATTTCTCTGTTTGAACGAAAAGAATTGCAGTAGATCTGCTTTGCTTCTGAATGATCATGTGCTTGATCAATTTCAGGTTCCGGTCTGTATATCCACTTTGATCCACTCTCATTGGTAACTTGGAATAATATTTTTGGCGGAACAAAGCATTAGTCAAAGAGCTAAGCAAGGCACTTCCTGGTACGAACCACCTGTATTTCCCTAATCAATACTCCTAGATCTCCTTTAGTCAGTTTAAATTATGCCCCTGGAAGCAATGGTGGGAGAAGTCCTGATTACAACCTCGTCAGGATGTTCTTTGCAGTTTTTACGGCTTTACTGCTTGGGATTATATTTTCGAGCGTTGGTCAAAAGATGTATGTTTTATAATGCTAAGCTATTATTTGCACAATCATTTCATTTCTTGATAGTGAATTTACAAGATTCTAAGTTATTTGTTATGTGATGCAGGAATAGCTCATCAAATCTTTTGGTCATTGTCAGATCAATTTATGCCGCTGTCATGTTTGTTGGTTGTGACTTATGAGAATTGTAGAACTGTTCAACCCGTAAAAGACAGTTTGAGAGAGAGCAGGCGGCTGGAATGTACTCGACTATACCCTATGCTCTAGCTCAGGTCAGTAACATTAGCAGTTCAATTATGCGTAACGGTTTGATTTTAATCCACCTAATATGTCTGTTCAGGTTGTCGTGGAGATACCATATGTGTGTTCGTTGAGGTTGTGCAACTTGGATTTGCTTACTAGCGACCTTGCAATTCACGGGATGGTGTTCTTCCGAGAAGCAAACTATATGTACTCCCTCCGTTCGGATTTAATTGACACACACTTCGTTACACACGGATGTATCTAGACACCTAACAAGTATAGATACATCCATATTTAGACAAAAGCAAGTCAATTAATTTGGAACGGAGGGAGTAGATCTTAAAGCTTGCTTATATTCGGGAGCTCCACTGCATCTTACCCGGATAAGTTCTCCTCCATCCAAAATCAAGGTTGGTGATCCATATATTGTTCTGAATTGCATGCACTGCCGCATAAGTTTAGCAACTGAAAACAAACGAACAATTTTTTGTAGGGTGTTTTTTGCGCCGAGAGTGAACTTTTTTATGCAATCTTGGCGCATATTGTTTAAAGGTCTCCTTTACAACGCAACATTTACACCGCTGAACACAGTGATCACTCTGGTTGTTTGCCACACTGCGTGGATATTCCTTCAAGAATAACTCCATATCCGAAGGGTGCTCGCGGGGCAAGGTTTTGTTTGCCACACTGCGTGGATTCTGTACTCTGGTTGCAATTTAAGTGCAGATTTTTTTCATGGCATAGATAAACCTAGAAGGCACGGATACATTTTCTGCAGAAGAAAGACTTAGACTGCATGATTAATCATAGCTAAATACCTTGTGAACTTAAGAAGCTTCTGAGTCCTAACATTCAACAAGGATGAACTCTTCCTCTTTGTTGTACCAACTATCTCATTTTAGCACAACCTAGCTCCTTTTTCATTTCTTGTCTACACTATTGTGGATGTATTTGAATGCAAAAAAAATTATCGTTCTGTCTGAAAGTTTGTATTTGTGCAACTGGGCAGAACAATGTATCGAGGAACGCATGCGGTAAAAAATTCTAGCACATTGATTTGCAGTCGAGGAGAGATGGATCCGACAAGGGAAGGCGCCAGGTTGTCGTTGGAGATGAGGTCATTATTTTTCAGGACATGCATTGTGGATCAAATAAGATAATTGGCATGGAAATGTCCAATTGAAATAATCTGCTTCTCCTGCTTATCAATATAATGATTTCATGGCTACATGGGTTAGATATCTTTGTTCAAGTATTTGAGGTCGGACCTGATGGGTAGTGATGTATTCTAGAATCATGGATCATGTTAATTTTCCATGCGAGCTGAAATTCTATTATGATATTAAAATATGAACTTTATTTACATAATTTCCCATGTGAGTTAACTAAGTTTAACATGAAGTGGTTTCACGTTAAACCCTAACTTTTCTGCATAACCATGATGCGAACAAAGATTATTACAAATTATATTTTCTGAGAGGATTGTTTTAAACTAAAACATGGGAACTAAGTTCGAAGTGAGAAATGTCATATTCATTTGGTATAAATTAAAAAACCAGTGAGAAAGCTAAGATGTTTGACTGATACAAATTAAATTATTTCTTGATTGTAAACACATATCTATTTATTTTAGTTTCGTCCCAACACATGGATGGGAAAAAGAATTTTGAGAACCCGTTGCAACGCACGGGCATTCAACTAGTACACAATTAATGCCTCTGTCGTCGCCGCCGATCCACCTCGCCTCTGTGGCCTTAGAGCATCTCCAACAGACGCGCTAGAGGCCGGCGAGCTAATTTTTTTTACAGTGCTGAATTAGCGTTATAGCGTGATGGGGCGGTGCACTGCTTTTCCAGAAGCGCTAAATTATTGCGCGCTAAAATCCAGTGCGCGCACCCACCACAAACAGCAATTCCAACACAAATATAGAACCAAGAAGATCAAATACACACAAAATAAATCAACAATAAATAGTTTAACTATTATTACAACTCAAACATATAGTTTATCTTCAGTACAACAAATAGTTCGTGAATATATAACAAATAGTTCATCAACAATACAACAAATAGTCAACAATACAACAAACACACAACATCAAACTAGTTTTGTTGCCCATTCCATGAGACCACCACTCCTCACTTCGATCCTTTTGAAGCTCATCATGCGTATCGGCTCGTCGAATGGCATGCACGGGATGTCCCATCAACTCAGCCCTCCTCCGCACTCGCACGGGATGTCCCATCAACTCATATTGAGAATGGTCTAAATCTTGCCCACGCTCATTCTCGATGATCATGTTATGCATGATCAAACAAGCGTTCATGATGTACCAAAGGATGTCCTGATCCCAAAATCTAGCCGGTCCTCTCACAATAGCTAATTGGGCTTGCAAAATCCCAAATATTCTCTCCACATCTTTCCTAGCCGCCTCTTGAGCATTGTGAAAATCAAGATTTTTCTTACCTTGTGGTTTGTGAACCGTCTTCACAAATGTTTGTCACTTTGGGTAGATGTCATCCACAAGATAGTAGTCATCCCTCCAATATCTAATCTCCCTAGGATTAGAGCTCCCTGGTTGAACCATGTGGCAGCGTCTTATTGGTCCTGCTCTATACATTTGTGTCCACCAGATTGACGTCCGTATAATATTATTTGTTTGCTTCGTTGGGCACAAAACTTAGCGATAATTTTTCTAACTATTGCAAACAAATCTATGGGCCACCCCTCTCTTAGAGCATCTTCAATAGCTGTCATATTTTAGGGTCTAAGAGCATCTCCAAGCGGAGCCCCCAAATCCGGCTCCCAAACTGCATCCGGACGCGTCCGCGGACAGTGACCGGACAGCCCCCAAAAGTGGCCTCCTCCAACCATGTACCCCAAAATCTCCCCAAATTGTGGGGTCACTTGCATGTGATTGGTGGAGAAGGAGAGAGAAGGATCAATGGAGGACAAAAGAAAAGAAAACAAAGGAAAAGTTGTCCGCCCGGACGCGTCCGGTCGCGTCCGGTCGCCCCCAAACCCTCCCCACATATGGGGTGGGTTTGAGGGTTGCCGGACAGCCCGAACCTATGGGGAGTGTTTGGAGACCATGGTTGGGTGCATGTTTTTACCTCAAATCTTGTCCGGGCTGTCCGCCCGGACGTTTGGGGGCGGTTTGGCAACTCCGCTTGGAGATGCTCTAACTACTTTTTTAGGTCATTTGAGGCAAAAAAAACCTTACTGTCATTGATGTAAATTTTGTCCAAATTTATTTTGTGCAGTCCTAAAAAAAACACCAAGTGCTGCAAAATACAACAGTTGGGTTGCTGCCATATGAAGAAAGTGCGACGGGGGCACGCCAACTACTAATTATAACTTTCATGTCGCCCTCCCGCCTCTTTTCCGGTGACCTCGCCGCCTCCTCTCCCATCGATTTGGCCTCAAACCTGACAGTTTCTTCACAACTCTTACCGTTCAGCCGTGCATCCACTACCACTACTCGAAGGCATGGTAGGGATTCGACCTTGAGGCTTGTCCGACCGACGAGCCACCCGAGCGGCCCTCCTCTCCTCCCCCTCCTCACAGTGTCGCTTCCTTCCCTACAAGCACGCGCACGAGCGACATATCCAAGCTATTCCTCTAGCTGCACCTCGACCAACCGCTGCCTCGCATGACTCCTCCGCCTCCATGCACAAACCTGAGAGTTTCGTCACAACTCTTACCGTTCAGCCGTGAATCCACTGCCACTACTCGGAGGCATGGTAGGGATTTGACCTTGAGGGTTGTCCGACCGACGAGCCACCCTCAAGGTATTCCTCCGGCTGCACCTCAACCAACCGCCGCCTGGCACGACTCCTCCGCCTCTATGCACCAGGCGCAGGCTCAGGGGTCGCCTCGTTCGGAGATAAAAAAATTAAAAGTTGTTACATGTACATATATGTTTTAGACTGCACATACTAGACCAATACGTACCATATTTGCCTGAAAGCTTATGAATTTGTATCTGTTCGTGTATGAGGTCTAGTTCGGATATTAAAAAATCCAAAATTGTTACTTTTGCATACTAGACGAATACCTACGATATTTGCCTGAAAAGATTATGAATTTGTACCTGATCATGTATGAACAACTAATGTTTACTCAGATCATCATGTCATGTATTGATCACCGGAATAATACCCTCAAGCGCAGCAAAGCGCAGTCATCCCCTTCTAGTAGTTGTATGTATGGCCGTTTGCTACAAACTCCACCGGTGGAGTTTCACCATTTGCAATCATATTCATGAGTGGTGACCGTTGAAGAACATTGATGTCATTGCAAGATCCGGGCATTCCGAAAAAAGCATGCCAAATCCAAGTCTCATGATCGGCCACAGCTTCAAGGATTATAGTGGAATCCTTTTTGTGGCCTTGCAATTGTTGATGCCATGCCGCAAGACAATTCTTCCAACTCCAATGCATGCAATCCTTATAGCCAAGCATACCTGGGAACCCCCGAGCTTTGTTGAACTCCAAAAGCCTAGCCGTGTCTTCGGCATTGAGATCTCTCAAATATTCTGGACCAAACACTTGCACAATTCCAACAGCAAAGCGCTTGACACACTTGATGGCTTGACTCTCACCCATTGCCCAGTGGTCATCAACTAGATCCGCTGGAATATCGTATGCCAACATACGCAAAGCGGCGGTCACCTTTTGATAGGTGCTATGCCCAAGTTCTCCGGTGGCATTCCTCCTTTGCTAAAAAACCGATCATGCCTTGCCAGTTCCTCCCCAATATGTTTGAACAAGTCGATGCTCATCCTAAAATGGCACCGAAAGTACAACTCGGGGTATGTGGGAGTCTCCACAAAGTAGTTCCTCATCAACCTGTTGTGAGCATCGATCCTTTCCTTCTACAATTCCTGACGACCGAAAACTGAACCACCGTGCTTTGGCTTTTTATTCGCGTGGATAGCTGGGATCATTGTGACGTTCTCCTCCTCTTGAAGATCAAATTCTTGATCACAAGAATCGTAGGAAAAACTCATCTACAAACATGAATTTAAACTAATTTAAAACTACAAACAACATGAACCAAATTCATCTACAAACATTAAAGTTAGAGGCAATATATACCTTGCAAGTGTTTTGTCAAACACCTTGTGGGCGCCGAGCTGCAAACGGCTGACGGCCACTGTTCATCGGGAGAACAGTGCGCTGGAGGGGGGCGGCAGCGAGGAGGGAGGTGAGGAAGCAGCGGTGGCCTCCGGAGAAGCGGGGGAAGCGCCGGCGTCGTCGGTAACGGTGGGGCCCGATTAACCGCGGCGGCTACCCGCGTGAGTCCATAGGAAGCCGCGGTGCGCTGGTGAGAAGCGGGGGAAGCGCCGACAGCAAGTATTGGAGCGTGCTGGGTCGCCGGAGGAGGTGAGGGAAAGGTGCGGGCGGCGGCGCGAGCGCGAACGCGAGGAGGTTTCAGATCCGGCGGTTGGTCAACTCGCGCGTGTGTTTTCGTTGTCCAGCGGCCTGGAGCGGGCGCACCAAATACTCCGCGCGAGATGCAGCAATTCCCAGCGCGATGGCGCCTATTTACCGCGTGCGGGATTATAGCGCGACTGCAGGAGCGCTGCTTTTCGCCGCGCGCGCTATATTGACGGTTTTCCAGCGCGTGGCTTATTAAGCGCGTCTGTTGGAGATGCTCTTAGGGTCATGGTGGCGGTGAGGGTGGGGGTCCCGGTCCTTACCGGCGGGAGGGCTTCATTCTCACTTGTTTTTTTGTTTGGTTAGGGAGATGAGGCGGAGGTGGCCCCGCCTAGCCCCCGTGTGGAGGCGTGTCTCCGGTGTATCTCGTGGGATTCAGTCGGTGTTTGTCTTCGGTGGTTCCTCTTGGATTTTGTTTCCGTTTGTTTTCGTTACTGGGTTGGATCCTTTTTATCTACGCTTAATCAACGACTGTTGTTGTTCTGGTGTGCTAGTCCCTTGTGGCCTGAACACACTGACTTTCCGACTGTCTACTGCAACAAGGTTTGCCCCACTCCAGTAATGGAGGGGCGATGACAGCGGCGTGCTTTTGGCTCACCCTAGTGCTTGTAGTTATCACTAGGTGGTCCACGAATCTAGATGTAATTTTGTTATTTCTGGTGTTCTTTATATGGACTAGTGAAGGCTAGGTAGTGAGAGCGCCGTTTTGGCTCCCGGGAGCATATGCTCCCGGTATTTTCAAAAAAAAATTCAAAATTTGAAAACTTATCAAAAAAATCTGAAAAAAATCATGCACGTACCTGACCATGGTACGCACCACCGTGTGTTTTTTCGCGCCGAAATGACATCGTACGCGCCCTGTACAAAAATGACAAATTTCCTGTCAGAAAATGAGATCTAAAATTTGAATTTCTGACAGGAAATTTGTCATTTTTGTACAGGGCGCGTACGAGGTCATTTCGGCGCGAAAAAGAACACTGGTGCGTACCATGGTCGGGTACGTGCATGATTTTTTTCAGATTTTTTTGATAAGTTTTCAAATTTTGAATTTTTTTTGAAAATACCGGGAGCATATGCTCCCGGGTGCCAATGCGAATTTCCGCTAGTGAATACACATGTTAAGCTGCACTCTCGTTCATAGGCTGTGAACATTTTTTTTTTTTTTTTGAACAAGCTGTGAACATTCAGGAGTTGGTTGATTTGAACGAACATGGCACCTGGCCATTGTTTTGGATACTGAAATCGTAACACATGCACATACACTTCAATGTTTTTTTAAGCTGATACTCCGTAGCAATTGCTAAAACACATAACATTGTTTTCCAGTGTATCCCTTCCTAGAAGCATCCTTCGCACAATCATAGTTGGATACATACTACATAGCCTCGTAAAATTAAGCAACACGAAGTCAAGAACTGCTAGTTAATCTACATGTAGCAGCGGAATTAGTTTCTCTTTACAAGAAATGGGAAAAGGAAGTAGTTTTTGCCTTTTCCTCATTCAACTACAGAGTACTCCTTAACTACACTTGTAAACTCAATTACAACTCGGATCATGTTGCTAGTGCAACAAGACTTTGAATCTTTCTCAGCTTCAGATGTCTCTGTTTTCTGCTTGTGTCTTCATTCAGTTCCCCGTTCTGAGGGATGACATCCAGACTCAGTGATGCACCTAACAAGATTGTAAGACTGCATACCTATTGCCACTAAGAAACGTGGCAACATTCAGCTGCTATCCTATCCTTCACTAAATTACTGAACACACCAGGAGCAAAGACTGATAGACTGATCAATCTGTAGATTGGCAATTCAAACCACAATACCCAAAAAAGGGCATACAGAGATTAAAACAATCCAAGAAAACGATGTCGCTGCTGGCTGCTCTTACTGATTCCACTTCCTGCTGGAGTCACTGATATTCTGTCTGCATTGGCTAGTGCCCATCTGTTAAAATCCGGCGATGACAGCAACTGTTTCATACCTTTTTTCGTCTCTTCTCTTGTGAACGCTTCATATTCCTCTTTCGTGAACTTTCTCCTCTCTGGGGTAGTGTGGTAGGTAGAATAGTAGCTGTCCCTAGCAAGACCTTGTGACAATGTTTTCTTTTCTGAGCCTGGAAAAGTAAAATAAGAAGTAATAAGTGGTAAACAACAATAGCGAACTGGGATATCATACAACAAAAAGATGGCAAACCTGAAAGAGGTGAATTCCGTCTTGGTGTACGTTTCAGGTTTTCACCATGAAGCTTACTAAACCCATCTTGGTGAGCTCCGTTCATGTTGGAATACCCTTCACCCAAACCGTCATAGAGGAAGGGACGTGAGATTCCCTTGGAAAGTCCACTGCAGAAAGATATTT
Organism: Poa pratensis; assembly: GCA_947311845.1. Lineage (NCBI taxonomy): Eukaryota > Viridiplantae > Streptophyta > Magnoliopsida > Poales > Poaceae > Poa > Poa pratensis. The sequence goes on from CAMZMU010000054.1 coordinate 60,341,737, forward strand.
GTTCAGTCCTTTTTTTAGGGGAGATATGTCCATGTAAATTAGTTGTGCTTTTCCATGAGATGAAAATAGTTTTCTCATGGCAACTGACAACAATGTTAAACAAAAGAAAAAGATCCATTTCTCAACCCTGATCTCTAAAACTATTTCAAACTATTGTGTGGCATGATCCACATGGATGCCAAATCATTGCCATGCCATCAAACTTTTGTTTTGCATCCAATTTCTACAATTTATTTCTTCTGCCTTTAACATTTCTTCTTGTGGAATTAAGTAGTATTATCTGAATGGTATAGTTTGATCTTGTAGCGTTTGTATAGCTTGTTTGAACAAAAAGAAATTCACAAGAAGATGCTCTAGATAGATCAAAAAAGGAGTTTGATGGCATGGCAAACCTGCAGGTTGGCAATTGAGAATTACTGACAAAGACATTCAAAGAAACTACTGTATTTAGTTCCTAGTGGAGTCGCTGTGCATTGGCTAGTGCCCATGTGTTGAGAACTTGAGATCCGAACGGTTGAGTTTGTTCTTGTAGTGTTTTTGTGCGTTAGTACCAAGGTTATAAGAGCGTGCCTAGGCGCACGGTTAAGCTTGTTTAGGAGCTGAGCGGAGGCAAAACACCTAGCGCTTAAACATGCGCTTAACGCTGTAATCCTTCAGAGAAAGGAAAAGCGGGGGTAAAACGCTTAATAAAACCAACATGTAGTCAAACTGAGGCCAAAGACATGGACTCAAAGTGGACCACAATGCTTCTTTTAAATTGTTGCCAGCTCCCGGCTCTGATGCTACATTGAGTTGCCTAGACCAACTACTTCACCCAAAAGACTAAGACCATGAGGAAAGGTGGGCAACTTTCAACTTTGTGCTCTTATAACAGCAAATGTAAATTACATACCTACAGATACTAATATTTAACAGTTAACACTATTGAAGAGCAGGAATATCCCAACTTCTGCTTCACGCATGCTTAATGTATGTTTAAAACAACGAATAACAGAAAAGGTGGAATTAGCATGTTGGTATTCAACTTAGACAGTACGAGGGTAATGCATTGATAATAGGATATACTGCATCACAATTCGTACCTTAACAAATGGCGTATGAATCCTGACATTCCCTCAATCCTTGAAACTGTCTTGATGATTATGCAGAAGACTAATGTTGCAAATGCAAGAAGATAGTCCAGAGAACTCTACAGGAATGGAAGAAGCAAAACTACCGGTCAGTTAAGAGATAACTAGTAGAATAGTCAACGACCATCTGTTACAAAGAAGTACCTGGAGAATCATGACGGCAGAAACAATCAAGATAGCCCACTCGACAAAATAAGCCACACCATCATCAACAGATCCTTCCTCCGTTAGAACGAGTTTACGGACACCCCAGTAACCAAACCAGGCTCCAGCTAAGATGACGCATACGAGAAGGAATATACCTAGCTGCCATAATGTATTTTACATGTTTTCATGTCAATAGAGCCATAGAAATGGACCTCGAATAGAATGATGCTGTTGAAACATTGATGATACCTATATGGTACAACTTAATGCAAAGACAGGCATAATAATGTAAGAACATGAACAGACGCTTTCTAGGGCAATTTAGTAGAACCAGGCATAAGACAGAAGTAACTCAGTATTCCAGTTTATATGCCATAGTTATATATCAAGACAAAACAACAAAAATGTAAGCCTCAAGAATGCTAAGCCATGCGGCAATTTAAATTGTTGTGTCATAGATAAGTAAATTTTCTTCCATATGGCAGATGTAACATGTACGTGGAATTAAAGAAGCACAATGAACCATAAATGATACTCCTACATGAAGAACTTACATACAGGATTATGCATGTCTTCGGCAATTCCAATTTCCACAAGCATTGAACGCAGCAGTCCCGACAAATAGTGCAGAAAAAATGTCGTCATGCCAACCTGTTTTTTGAGCAATCGTCATGAATGTATGGTAGAAGAGTGTGGCACTGGAATCAGAGGGAAAAACATTCTCAATAGTCAAATGAATACTCACAACTGAGGAGTATGCAAAAATTGCAAGCGAACTCTTTCTGCCAGTGGGTAAAAGTTTCATTCCCTGAAAGAAGATATACAAAAAAGGGTCAGGTAGTACGAAATAGAACTGATAACACTCAGAAGTGACTGGCTAACCAAGTAGCAGAAACAACATGTGCAACAACTAAGCATCACTTCTCGGACATTAGGCATCATATACAGCACACAGAGATTGAATACATTCAGGACAATAAATGACTGGGCATCAGCCTTAAGCAGAATAGACAAGTAAACAACATAAATCAGAAACATCATGTATACGCAAATGAGTATGCTACCATAGCATGCTTTCAAAATTGTCCTAATTTACATTAGTTGTAGTAGAATAGTGCCAATATAAAATAAGCACTCTGTCCTGATGAAATAGAGCATGTAAGAAAAACTACTCGATATAAGCATACACTTATATACTACTCCCTCCGTTTTTAAATATAAGATGTTTTAGGCTTTGTCCACATTCACATGTATACAAATGTATCTAGACATGTTTTAGTGTGTAAGTTCACTCATTTTAGTATGCATCTAGACAACATGTGAAACACCTAAAACATCTTACATTTAAGAACGGAGGGAGTATCAAATAAAGAAGGGACATAATATCCACCGCGCTGAAGGATGGAGAGTACATGTTTTTGCAGCATTATGAGGATTGTGTTCAATAGTTCTGCATATGCTGCTCAGATTATCACAGCGAGCAGAGTGAAGTAGAGAATAAGATAACTTCACTGAACCATTAATAGACTCCTCTACCGATCTCAATTATCAGATTAGGCCTAGTTTGGTATCAAAGTATTTCAGCAATACTACATTTTTTCAAAATACTACAGTTTCAAATACTTTGATGCGTTTGGCTGTGACTAAATACTGTAGTATTAATACTTTAGTATCTCTCAAAACGTGCTATTTTTGAAGTAGAAGGATATTTTACCTGAAAAAGTATAATAAGTATCACAAGAAAAATGCCGATCGTCATTGCTCCACCATAGTAGAACACTACAGATTGGCTAAGCGTGTGGGCCACCGTCATCAGCACTATCCCCAGTACCAGGAACACCGCCCTATGGAGCAAGAACTCTGCAAAGACAAACACAAAAAACCGAATTCCCAATTCAATAACTACAAGCAAAGTGTAAAGCCGCAGCAAAGCAAGAACCAAAAGAAAAACCCACCTTCCTCCGTGGACACCACGACGGACCTCGAAGGGTCCCCCGGCATCCGGAAATCAAGGATCCGATGGTCATATGGCGAGATGGACTGCGCCCAGAGCCCGCTCTTGGGAACCTTCTGCCACTGCGAGGGCCCGCACTTGCACGGACCGATTGTGGCATTCCTACAAACACCACGCGCACAACCCACAAAAAACTCAGGCCGAGTAGCACAGGCGCAAAAGATAGGTAGGGTTTTCTTTCACATTTTCGCTTACCGGTGGAAGCAGAGCTCGAGAGCGTTGGGGCGGGAGGCGTTGACGCGGAGCCGCAGGGCGTGGAAGAAGCGGGACGGGTCACGGAGGCGGGAGGCGTGGCCACGGAGATGGACGCGCGTGCAGAAGCCGGTCCCTTCCCCGGAGACGGGTGCTGCCGGCGGGAGGTGGAGGGAGGACGGCGGGTGCGAAGTGACTGCAAGATGAGGGGGGTTAGGGTTAGGGTTTAGGGGGATTTGGGGAGGGGGCTGCGGAGCATACGTACCTGTTAGCTCTACGGGGCCGGAGGAGGTTGAAAGGGCGCTGGTGGTGCTGCCGAGGAAGACGGCGACGAGGAGGAGGAGGATACGATGCGGCGGCGGCATGGCGGCGGTGGCGAATTTGGGGATTTCGTCGGGAAGGGAGGCGGGAGGGTGTAGCTTTGAAACAACGCTGTCCGTCTATGAGAGTCGGCTAGTGTAGTTTTTATTTAATTTTCAGGAGTAGATTAATGCTAATTTTTTTTTAATAATACATTTTTTTACAGAAATTTGATAAATATTACACATTTTGCATAAATTACACAAATAATACGGCCTCGGCCCAGGCTAAGCCGACAGGCACTAATCGGCCCAGGCCTGGCCGATTAGTACTTATCGGCCGATAAGTACTAATCGGCCAGGCCTGGGCCGATTAGTGCCTGTCGGCTTAGCCTGGGCCGAGGCCGTATTATTTCTGAAATTTTGTGATTTTGCGTAATATTTTTTGAATTTAATTAAAAAAACGTATTATTAAAAAAAAATTAGCAGCTTGGTCGCTAAGTTATCGATCAGCCGTGTCACACTACAAAACTGGTCGAAAAAACATCGGTGTACAATGTTGGAGAACGAACAATTTTACTCTACTTTTGGCATTTCTACGCGGCACAACCAAAAAATCACAGGAACGAACAAATCAACAGAAATTCCCACCATTTAATAAATATTGCACTGTAAAAAAGACCACGCAAGGGACCAACCTAATAAGTCATAACCGGAGCATAGACACCCACCACCTTAGATACTCCCTCCGATCCGAAAAAAGGGGCGCACCGACTGTACAAAGTCTAATTTACAGAAAGGTCCCTAGCGATTCAAAAACTGACAACAAACTACACATCGCTCGCCTCGCTCGATCGCCAGCCCGCCTCGCCCAGGTCTCAGATCGATCGATCGATCGATCGGCCGGCGAGCGACGCGGGCCGAGCTAGCCAGATCGATCGATCGATCGCTCGCTCGCTCGCCAGCCTAGATAGCCCGCGTTGCTTGCCGGACCATCTCTATACATCTCCGGCCAGATCTCCATTTCTGGCCAGCTCCCTGCAGCAACTCCGTCCCTGCACTTCACTCCAGGTCGCGGGCACTCCAGGTCGCCGGCAGCCTCATCTCCACCGGCGAGGTCGCCGGCAGGTCGCCGGCAGCCTCATCTCCACTCCAGGCCACCGGCAGGTCGCCGGCGAGGTCACCGGCAGGTCGCCGGCAGCCTCATCTCCACTCCAGGCCACCGGCAGGTCGCCTGCGAGGTCGCCGGCAGCATCATCTCCACTCCAGACCACCGGCAGGTCGCCGACAGCCTCAGTTCCACTCCAGGCCACCGGCAGGTCACCGGGAAATGGAGGGCTCAAGTGCATCTTCAACTGCACCTTCCTCCTCCACCTCGAGATCTTCTTCTTCGTCCGCGGCCTCCGGATCATCATCAGGTCCTCCCTGCTGCACAAGAATTCGGCTAATCTCACTGCTCAAATTGTACTCCAGTTTATAAAACCTGACAGTACAAGCATAAAAGCATACAAACTTCACAGTAGAAACTCAAATTGTACTCCAGTTTATACCAGAAAACATGCCTGCTGAAGTCGGGATTTGAGTGACCAAATTGGTTGTGTTTGTACCATGGAGGATAAGCATCTTCTTGCCATTCTCAACCTGGAACAAGCATGAAAGCAACAGTTTGATGAGAAAAACACACACATACTATTCCAAACATGGAAGGCTCGAAAGCAGCAAAGCCTCCAATAGCAACTTAAATTTAAGATCTGCGAGTGGTCAACTTAAATGTAGTCAACAAAGGCCGAGTAGCAAATGGTAAGAACAGGCCCAGTACCGGTGAAATCGACGCCTTGGCCACCAGGCTGGATCGCCTTGTTGGGCTTGGACAACCGAAGCCTCCCAGCACTGGTCACCTGGATGGTGTCACAATCCTGCGAGCAGAAGTACTTGAAACTTCTGTAGCTGTGCTCCATCTGGGATAGCAGTACCTATAGTAGACCACACAGAAATGTGATTAACCAACTGATATAATGAAAGGACACAAATAGAAAAGGCAGAAGACCTGGCTATGCTTCGACAAATGAACAGAAGTTGATGTGCATGTTAGTAGTTGACAACATGTGTCTGTATAAACATAGAGAACATACCATGTGTCGTCTGCATGTTGAACTTTGCATGTCTTGCTAGAATGACCATTCTTGTTATGGCATGCATTTGAATTGGCCTGTTTCTGTTGCTGCCACCACCTGAAGAACACAACATAAATAATTGTTAGTTCTCCAACTTCCAACTAAGCAAAGAAGCAATTGTTGGAGTATTTTCAGCTGAAGCTATATTTATGTTTCTACTCCAGTTTTTCAGTTTCAGTTTCTAACACAGTTTCATCATTTTGCAGTTTGTAACAATCGAAGAAAGAAAAACATGCGAGATGATCGGAGGTTTGGAGCTTATCTTGCACTCGAAGCACTAATAAAAGCAAGAGAGATACTCCCTGCTGACCATGCAGCAGACAAAAAACTTGTAGCTGGGCTATTGCAAATAAGTGTTCGAACTGTTGAGAAAATTTGGAAAGAGGCAAGAGAGCAAATTCAGAGAGGGGAAGAAGTTGATGTGTCCAACAAAAAGAAAGGAAGATCTGGCCGAAAGAGAAAGGACCATGGTCTTGAGAGGATACCAACAATTCCTTACAACAAACGTTCAACCATGAGGGCACTTGCACTGTCTTTGAAAGTTCCCTATACATCATTGCAAAGGAGGTTAAAATGGGGCCAGATTAGGAAGCATACAAGCACTATAAAGCCCTATCTCAAGCTAGCCAACCAAATTGACAGGCTCAAATTCACTGTCTCGATGGTGGATAAAAGAACTGTGTCGGATGCTATGCCTAAATTCATAGACATGCGAAAGATCCTGCATACGGATGAAAAATGGTTTGACTTGACTAAAAAAAAGAGGACCTACTACCTATCGTCAGAAGAAGCTAATCCTGAGCGCAGTATCCAAAGCAAAAACAGAATTGGAAAGGTAATGTTCCTTTGTGCAGTGGCGAGGCCAAGGCGTGATGCCGATGGAGTAACCTTTGATGGAAAAATTGGGATCTGGCCATTTGTTAAGTTAACTCCAGCTGTAAATAAATCTAAGAACCGAGCCAAAGGAACTTTGGAAGTCAAGACGGTGACAGTTACAAGAGATGTCCATCGAGACTACCTATGTAACAAAGTAATTCCAGCGATTGAAGCCCTATGGCCTGATGATGATGAAGGGACGATCTATATTCAACAAGACAATGCATGAACACATGTTTTGCCTAGTGATCCAGCTTTTAGAGCAACTGTAGCAAAAACAGGGATGGATATCCAGCTAATGCAACAACCTGCAAACTCACCGGATATGAACGTGTTGGACCTTGCATATTTTAGGTCCATTCAGTCCTTAACCCTAGAAACTGCACCAAAAAATCTGAGTGACCTCATAGAATCAGTTGAAGATGCTTTTCACAGTTATCCAGTGGATAATCTTGACAAAGTGTTCATAACTTTACAGTCAGTTATGCTGGAAGTTATGAATGCTAGAGGTGGCAATAAATATGAGACTCCACACATGAACAAGGACAAGATGTTGAGGGAAGGAACTCTACCTATGGCTCTAAGGATTGATGGTGAACTCTACCGAAAGACCTTGGAAATTATAGCTGCCTATGAAGCAGAGGCATTATCCTTGTCAAATGGAGCAACAGCAAGAAAAGAAAGAGGAAAGGAGTACAAGACGGAGTGGTCATTGTTTAGAAGGAGAAAAATATTTTGCAAACAAACATGTATGTTTAGGAGTGTATGTAATCACTACAATCTGTATGTATTTGCACTATATGTGCTCCTGCTCTATATGTACTCACTCAATTACAGAAAGCACTGATAAATATTGATACAGTACTTGCAAGTGAGACAGCAAGCAAGCATCTGTGTTGTGAACTTGCTTGTTTATTCAATTCATATTGAGTTTACAAATTTATCACATTATACTCAAGAATAGGAGTCCTATAGACTACTGTTGTGATATTGCATGCTAAAATGTGCTCTTAGTTGATGAATCTTGCAGTGATATTGCACACATTACACCACAGTGGCAAAAATCATGAATCCTAGAGACTATCCAGCAAGTTAATTTTCAGTTTAAGCAACAACACTTTACTTCTGACATGAACAAATCTATGGGCACATCCACCAGTACCAGCAATCGTACTTGCGAGCATAGTAAGCAACAGGCAAGAAAACCAAGAAAAAGAAGCAAAGTGCCATGATCTTTTTCTTCCAAAATTTCCTACCAACGCACTAAAATCACATCAAAGATTCTGCTAACCCGTAGCTAATCTCAGCACGGCCATAGTACAAGGGAGATGTGCGTGCGTGCGCTACCTCGGCGATGGTTCGCGCGCTCGGTGTAGTGCCCGCGGTCGACGATCCTGTCGAAGAGCTCGCCGCCCTCGCAGAGCTCCATGATGATGTGCACGACGTCCTCGTCCTCGTAGGTGGCGCTGAGGGTGACGATGTTGGGGTGCGGCGGCATGTGGCGCATGTCCTCGACGTCCACGGGCGTCCGCTGCTTGCGCTTGAACTCGCCGCGGCCCAGCTCGCCGCCCAGCGCGTGGCCCGCCACGCCCAGGTCCCGCCCCGTCGGGTCCCGCAGCACCACCAGCCCCGCCAGCGCCGGCGCCGCCCGGCTGTAGGCCGCGGTGAACGGGTTCGGCTTCTCCTTCCGCCACCAGTTCTTCCCACCCTGCGACGACGGCACGCCGGAAGTTGCCCATGGCGAAAGAGAGCTAGACATGGCCGATTTGGGGGCAAATCCGGATTCCGGCGAGGAGCCACCGGATCCGGCCTCGCAGCCACCGGATTCGGCGATTCTTCGCCGGCTTGGACCAAAAGGTCCAATCTTTACGTCGACCAGAGCGCGGCGACGGAAGACGGAGGGAGCGAGGCAACGGAGGCGCGAGCGACGAGGCGAGACGAGGGGACCGTGCCGGCAAGGTGGGGGGAGGGGGAGGAGGCGAGGGTCGGCTGCGCGTCGGCGAGGGATCGTCGGCAAGGTGGGGAGAGCAGAGAGAGGGAGTGCGGTGCGGGTGTGGGCGAGCAGAGAGAGAGGAGTGCGGTGCGGGTGCAGAGAGGGTCAGAGGGAGTGCGGGTTCAGACAGAAAAGAGTAGGGGGCGTTTTTTGCCAAAAAACAGTCGCGAATCTTTTTTCGGATCGGAGTGAGTACCAATGTTCAAAATATCGGCCAATATACCAATTTATCATGAATCGGGCGTTGAGATCTAACATATTACCATACAATGAGTGTTTTCTCGTTTGGGGCGATTTGTCCCTCTTAAGATGATTCGTCGGGACAAAACCGATAAATTTGTTGGGGCCACCAGCTCAAAAGCATAAAATATCCTGCCAGCCAGCTGCCTCCTGCAATTTTGTGCCGCACTCCATAGGTTTTGGCCTTTTAGGTGCTCACCCAGCGCGCCGCCACCATCTCTAAATGCACCCCCACCAGCATGCTCGTCTCCCGTGGCCGGACCTAGTCTCACATGAGCTCACCGTCCCCGGATCTCCCCCTCTTCTTCCAGCTCATGCTCATCCAAGAGCCCTTTCCAGGCCCCCAGCTCGTCCGCCCTACCTTAGATTGGAGCTCGGTACCCCTTCCACCACTAGTGGACTCCATCCCTTCCTCCAGGTTCAGCAGCACCAAACCTACATCCTCCATGCTTTATAGCACATTTTACATTACTGCTGCTGGAAACCTGAGATTTACAAACAAAAAAGTTACCAATAAATAGTCGACCGATAAAATCGATTAATCGGACGGTATGCCAGTTTATCTCTTATCTTGGGCCAGCTGAGAAGTTAAAGATAAGCGATGTTCATGAACATTGTTAGATAGCTAACTTGAAAATCCCTACTAACAAAAAAAAACTCAAAAAGCCATGGCGTCGGACAATGCAATTTTCCTTTCACCCATTGCAGCATATTTTCCTTGTCTTTTGGCGATCTCGTCGCTCATAGCTTAGCTCGTCGGCTAACCTCGCTGTGAGCTACGCAACCAAAGTGTTTGCTGAGTTGAAAACTCTGTCATTCCTGGCGCACGCCAATGTCAGCATGGAGGGCCGCAAAGCAGATTGGCCATGTTAGGATGCTGAACTTTGCTTGCGCAACGGTGACGAAGTCCGTTATTGAGGATGATCTCCTCGCTTGCTCCAGAACCCTCAGCTTCCTCCAAATAAAATCAGCATTCTTACAGTGCAGTGCAATATGTTCAATGGACTCCAGAGCCGGGCAAATATTACGGCTGCCCTCTGATACCCATGATTCCTTGACCATATTGTCACGCGTGTTAAGGCGCCCACGATAGGCTAGCCAGAGAAAGATTTTGTGCCTTTTAGGGATTGCCTTTACCCACACCCAGTTGTATTGTTGCCATCTCGCTCCCCGATCAGCATCAATCGATAAAACGTTGACGTGGTAGGGTGTTTACCAGTCGTAATTAACTGATGACTGTCTCCTTGCGTCGTTTTTGGCAGCCCAACCTGTGTCAAGTGGTTTTGCACCACTTGTAGATGCGACTGTGCTATGTGCGTCATCGGCCGATGCAAACATATTTCCCAACGCCCTGAGCTTGCCTGCGATGCAACTGTGCAACACTGATCGGTTGCAAACATATATAGGATTGGAAGCACCTTACAGAGTTTTCCTAGCTGCATCTATTCATCATGCCAGAAAGTCGTGGTGGAACCGCTTCTGATTGTGCATCATGTACTCTTTTGTACGAGAGCAATAGCCGGCATAATCGATTTCCAGAAGGGGGTATCGGTTACCTCTGTTGCGTTGGGCACCCTCTGCCCCAGATACCATTGTGCCAGCCATCAGCCATGAGAAGCAAGGGTTAGAGCTTCCTGATAGCAGTTTAGCTGCCAAGCTTGATATTAGTGCGCGGCGCGGCGGTGTCGCTCTCCCTCTTGAGGGTATTGTTTTTCTAGCAGTGCGGGATGGAAGAGGCAAGAGGTGGAGCGGTGTTCGACGGCAGCGGGAATCGGTTGTGTGGCGCAACAGAGTCTCGGTGACGGAGGACGCGTGATGATGGACGCAAGAAGGGCAGTGGCACTGTCTGGCATCGTGGTGGCGTCGATGGCAGGTCTGGCGTGGGTCTTCGCTTCGATCTACTCGCTAGAGATGGGTTGGCGGAAGAAGAGGGAGGAGGTGACTTTCGGGTAGGGCACAAGGCGCTATATGTAGAGTTGGCCAATGAGCCAGCGATGGCAGTGACAGGGGCATAAGGACCCATTGTTCTCTATCATTTTTGCTAGTTGTGATGTTTTTCACTGTTTGGCGGCTTCAGATTGTACGTTCGTTCGTTGTAAGGCTCTTTGCTAGCATATGTTGAATAAATGAAATAAAAGCCGTATGCATCTCTTCGATGCAGAGGCTGGGGTAACTCCCCATTTCAAAAAAAAGGTAAGTGCATGGCAGCTGACTGATAGAACATGACAGAATGCTAGCAATTCGCTGTGTCGTCTCTCCCTCCACGTGGATTAGGACGACAAGCGTACTTTTGTGATAATTTATCTTGAGGCCACTAAACACGGAGAATGCAAGGAGAAGTGTTTTAGCGAAAACCGCTTGTTGTTCTGTCCCTTTAAGTATCAATAGCGTATCGTCTGTATACTGTAGCACTGGAAGCGGTGCCCCTTGTCGTAAAGGGTGTAGCAAAAAGGCATATTTGTCTTTTTGTTTCTCAATGTTCATTTCGAATTTGGAGCTGAAATTTTTGGATGACATACCTTGTCAACATAAATAATTTTTCGTAGATTTTTTTTGACACATTTAAAAATGTTTTTATTAGTGGTAGCATAGGGAGCACGCTAAGGGGTGGGAGCTCAAGATACTTCCTTGTGGCTATATGCCTTCCTGAACATCTGTTGCAGAACTTCAACTGTCATATTAAATAGGTAAATGGTTAGAGTGGATCGCCCTGACACATCCCTTTATGTTTTTTAAATTTTGGACCTGGCACCCCATTTATCAACATCTGAGCATGTGAGGTACTCCCTCCGTTTAGGTGTGTTAGTCCCCTATGGAAAGACTCTGCGACCAAGGCGGGTGATTATTGGCTACTAGCGACTCCTATATCCTCCAATCAACGATTAAGTAAACCGGTTTTCCATGCAGGACAATTAAATAGCGCAGCCCAACAGACGTCTTGGCCCACATGAAAATAATTCAGTTTTGCATGCGTGATGAGATCTAGAGAAATTGCCTGACAAGGATATACATCCCGGGTACCCTACCATAAGGGTACCTGGTGCACGTGTCGACTAAGCCCAACTATCAAGAGCCTACATGAAGCCCATGACGAAAGGCCCAACAAGATGGAGTACCCTCCAAGATTAGACATAGGCATAGTCGGTTTAGACTTTCCTTACATGTAAACAGGGTCGGTTGCGAACTCCCGAGACCCAGCCTATTATATAAAGGCTGGGAGGGCCGCCGATCCTGGACACGCAATACTTGAACCACCAAAACCCTAGCGAGATCGACATCTCGCCAGGACCCCATTGTAGCCCGCATAATCTCACACAATCAATACCAGACAAGCAGGAAGTAGGGTGTTACTCTCCGGAGGCCTGAACCTGGGTAAAATCCCTGCTTTTGCTTGTCAGCCGACGAAACTACCAGCTCTACCACGTTCTCTCCCTCGTAATCTCAACCCTAGGTCCTTAACCATGGGATTTGATGAGTTAACCCCTCGTCAATTGGCGCCGTCTGTGGGAAAGAATAGTGCTGGACTCACGGTTTCTTCGGTTCCATCGGAAAACGGCGACTCGCCGATCGCATCTACAAACGGCAACTCGCCGGCTGCATCAACAAACCAGAACTCGCCGACTCGGGCGGCACACGGCAACTCGCCGACTCACTCGACAAACGGCAGCACGCCAACTTCACCTGCAAAAAGCACATCAGATCCTCTGATGAACTTCGAGCCACACTCGCCAGAATTCCAGGAGACGTTCGCTGATCTCGAGTCAGGTTTGGGTTTAACCGTTGGTTCGTTCAATTTTTTCGTAAACAAGCTTGGTATGCAGGACTTGACAGATCCACGCCAACTCGCGACTTCCGCACCCGAGGCTCCATCGATTGCGGCTCCTTCGACTGCGGATCCATCAACTGCGTCCATACCATCGTCGATCCTCCAAGCCTGCTCGTCTGCAACAACCATGTCGACTCGAGAGATCAACGAGTTCATTGCGAAAGAACTCCAAGGTGAGGAGGCTGAATCAGCATACCGCACAAACGATCCCGAGCTCAATCTTCCACTCGAGGATAGCTTCGACTGCGGGATCTCCCTCAGCGACTTCGATGAGCCCGAAACTCATATCGACAACCACGTCGACTCCGAGATCTGCACCAACAACAACCTCAAGATCCATAACAACTTCGCCGACACGAGATGAGCATAGGCGATGAACATCGACGCGAGCTTCGCCCAGATGGGGTTCGACTGGCATACTGACTCTGATATGAGTCTCGATGAAGACGTCGAGTCCATGACGGGACTCGAAAACACATACACATACCCTCGGGTGATACCCCAGCAGGTCTACGTTGCCTTCGCCGCAGAATCATCTGATATTGCGGCCAGTCGCAGGCCTACAGAATTCCCGTGCACAGTTACTATGCCGGATGGAGTCACAAATCTCACAATTACTGCTGAGATGGCAGCAAAAGCAGATAAAGTCATCAAGGAGTGCACAATGATGCCAGTGGACGCAACACGAGAGGAGATGTTGACCTTCCAGTACTTCAACTGGCAGGAATCACTTCGACTGCAGCAGATCAGAGCAACACTCGAAGAACGTAAAAAGCAAGCTAGCTTGTCGAGTGCACGAAGAAGACAGCTCTCCATGAGCTCCACCGGGCGAGCAGACACAAGACCCAGATCAAGGCTGTCACGCCTCGCGAAGATGAGAGGGAAGCGCTCACCCGCAACTTAGGCCACTCTTTCATGACATTCGACGAGAGGGAGTACCAGTACCCAAAACAGCTGCGGGTGCCCTTTTTACTGCTGCAGCATACCTAGAGGCAATCAAGCCTCCAGCGGATGACCCCAATGCAAAACTACATCGCCAACAGATCAAATCACTCGCCTTAGCGGCGAAGGCCATACGCCAAATCCCAAAAACTCCAGGAGGGAGTCGAGACCGTGCCATAGTAAACCCGCGTCGTGAAGAACATAATCGCAGTGGTCGCAGTCACCACTCGAAGGAAAGGAGCGGCTCACGTCGGCGCAGGTCCAGAAGCAGATCACGCAGATCTTACAGTAGCGACTCGTACTCTGATCAGGAGCCTGAGCCACGGAGCTCTGTGCTTCACTCGACGCGTCCGCGAGACACGGATGCCCAAAGGGTTCAAACTCACATCTGAACAGCCCAAATACACGGGTCGACAGGAACCTTCAGGATGGCTGGAAGACTACAGACTGGCTGTCTCGTGCCAGCGAGGCACAAATATCACAGCCATGCAATACATACGACTCATGCTCGAAGGCACAGCCCGCGACTGGCTCAAGGCTCTACCTCCATCAACATACGACTCGTGGGATCACTTCCGCGCAGACTTCATCAAAAACTTCGAGCCTCTATGTGAGCGACCAAAAACGTTCGAAGAACTGAGAGCCTGCATTCAACGGTCGGACGAAACGTTGAGGTCATACATCCGACGATGGACTGAGATACGCAACTCAGTTGGAGTAATTTCAGAAGATATGGCCATGGATGCTTTCATCATGGGCCTCGCCAGGCGAGATTTCAAAGAAGCACTTGGTCGCCAAAAGCCAACCTCTGTGGCTAACCTCCTAAAGATCGCGACTGAGTGGGCAGACGGAGAAGACATGGCGCGCACCACACGCGGGTCCTCACCCCGTGACAATCATGATAGCGGCAGTCGAAACCGCAGGGACTCGTACAGAGACGACCGGAGGCGCAAACGTTCAAAACGTCACTACGACGACGACAGACCCGAATTCATGGCGGCTGGATTCTCCACACCCCGCAACGACCAAGACAGAAGCGACCGACGGTCAGAAGATCGACGGGATAGTCGAGATGATCGCCGGGACAGTCGAGACCGCAACCAACGCAGCGACAGCTACAAGAAGAAAGATTGGCGCAAGTCGCGCTCCGGCGCACAAAACGAGCGATCATTCGATGACAAGATGGATGCTGATTGCAGATTCCACCTGTACAAGGGGGAAGACGGAAAATTGCGCTCCAATCACTCGATGAGAAACTGCAGAGAATTCGACCAACTAGCATCTGAATACGTGCAACTCAGAAAGGCAACAGCCGCACACGCACCCGCACCTGCACCTGTGCCTCAGCCAAACAATGTGCCCGTTCTGATGGCACCACCTCCACCACCACAGCCTGCCGCAGGCGGAAATATCGCGGGTGCCATACAACCCGTACCTCGGGTGGACGAACCTCAGTACCCTCCGCCCCAAGGGCAGATGTACATGATACAGAAAGGTCGCCCTTCCAACAGGGAGCAAAAACTTCGCACTCGACAAGTAAATATGGCGGTCATGTCACCTCCTGCCGTAACTGAATTCTTGAAGGGATCCGAAACTGCAATAAGCTTCAGCAGAGAGGACCACCCACCATCGGTAGTTCGTCCAGGGCACTCTGCTCTGGTACTCGACGCCCAAATTGGAGGTTACGCCATGTCCAAGGTCTTCATGGATGGTGGCAGCGGCATAAACATCATCTTCGCAGATACGCTCCGCAAAATGAACAGGTCAGTCGAAAACCTGCCAAAATCCTCAAATACCTTTCACGGTATCGTCCCAGGCAAAGCAATAAGCCCAGAAGGCACCATACAACTCGACGTTACGTTCGGGGACAAAAACCACTTCAGGACAGAGTCGATTGAGTTCGAAGTTGTCGACTGGAAGTCACAATACCACGCCATACTTGGACGCCCGACGTTCGCTCGATTCATGGCGTCCCACACTACGCATACCTTCAGCTGAAAATGCCTGGACCAAAAGGAGTAATCACAGTCAAAGGAAACTTCCAAAAGTCCGATTCTTGCGACCGAGAGTTTAGCAAAATCTCTGAGATGTTCGGCATGGAAGCAACACTCGCCGATCTAGCGGTCTCCAACGATCGAACACTTATGCCGGAGCACAAGAAGGTGGCAGTCGACAGAGCATTCAATGCCACCAATGACACAAGGTCGCATCAGGTGCACCCGACCGATCCGACCAAGACAGTCAATGTCTCTTCGAGTCTGCCTATCGCATAGGAAAGCGCGCTCGTCGAATTCCTCCGTGAGAACTGGGATATATTTGCGTGGTGTCCAGCCGACATGCCAGGTATTCCCAGGGAATTCGCCGAGCACTCTCTCCAATTATTTCCAGATGCTAAACCAGTCAAGCAAACAATGCGCCGCATATCCGGCCCGAAAAGAACCGCAGTCGAAGCCGAAGTCGACAGACTACTCGCAGCAGGTTTCATCAGAGAAATCAAGAAATCACAATGGGTGGCTAACCCCGTACTTGTAGAGAAGAAGCACACAGATATCCTTCGGATGTGCGTAGATTTCACAGCACTCAATAAATGTTGTCCAAAGGATCACTTTCCACTACCTCGAATCGACCAGATCGTCGACTCCACCGCCGGGTGCGCTCGCTGTCCTTCCTGGATGCTTACTCAGGTTACCACCAGATAAGGATGAAGGAAGAGATGAAGAGAAAACGGCGTTCATAACCCCACTCGGGGTCTACTGCTACACAACATGCCTTTCGGGCTCAAGAACGCAGGCGCAACCTACCAGCGCATGATGCAAGACTGCCTCAAGAAGCAAATTGGGCGAAACGTCCAGGTCTACGTAGACGACATCGTCATCACAACAAGGGAGGAAAACACACTACTCGATGACTTGCGAGAGACGTTCGCAAACCTCAAACGCTTCCACATCAAGCTCAACCCGAAGAAGTGCACGTTCGGCGTGCCAGCAGGGCAGCTCTTGGGTATCTAGTCTCAGCTCGTGGAATCGAGGCGGACCCGGAGAAAATACAGGCCATCTTGACAATGCAAAGGCCTTCAAAGCTCCATGACGTACAAAAATTAGCAGGTCGAGTGGCAGCACTCAGTCGATTCATCAGCAAACTGGGCGAAAAAGCACTCCCGTTCTATCGGCTGATGAAGAAAGCAGACAAATTCGAGTGGACGCCAGAAGCCGAAGCAGCCTTCACGGATCTCAAGCGAGTCCTCACAAGCCCTCCAATCCTCGTCGCACCAAGGGAACGTGAGCCACTATACCTGTATGTCTCCGCAACTAACAGGGTGGTAAGTACCGTACTGGTGTCGAACGCAGGAGGAGGGACACGCCCAAAGCATACAACGCCCAGTCTACTACTTGAGTGAAGTCCTCTCCATATCAAAGCAGCGGTACCCGCATTATCAAAAGCTGGCCTACGCCGTGTTCATGTCCTCAAGGAAGCTGACGCACTACTTCGCAGAGCACCCGATCACTGTAATCAGCACCTCAGGGATCGGGACATCCTCACAAATCCCAACGCAACTGGGCGAGTCGCAAAATGGCTCATCGAGCTAGGACCACGAGATATCAAGTATGATTACCCGAAGGCCATCAAAGCACAAGTCTTACCTGACTTCCATACCGAGTGGATCGAAGCTCAGTTGCCAGGAGCACCAGATGTGTCCAACTCATGGACTATGTACTTCGACGGCTCAAAGAAGAACGAAGGCGCAGGCGCAGGTGTCATCCTCATATCACCAAAAGGCGACAAGCTTCGCTATGTCCTGCAGATGGGATTCGAGTTACCATCCAATAACGAAGCTGAGTACGAGGCCCTGATCCATGGCATGCGGATGGCCAAAGCCCTCGGGTGCACTCGACTGATGATCTATGGTGACTCGAATCTTGTGGTGCAGCAAACAATGAAGGCCTGCGATGCCATCGCAGACAACATGATCGCCTACCGTGACCTGTACAACTAATGGAGGGCAGCTTCGAAGGCTGCGAGTTGCGGCACATAGGGGAGAGCAACGAAGAGCAGATATGCTAGCCAACCAGGCTCGACCAAAGCACCAGTTCCACCTGGTGTCTTCCTCGAGCGCATCGAGCACAGGTCCATCAAGCAAAAACGAACATCTCCTACATCAGCCGCACCAGCCAAGAGCAAAGCACCTAGCACAGAGGACCCGCCAGTCGAGGTACTCCTCATTGAGCCAACTTGGACTCAACCTTTCCTCGCATACATACTCCGCGGCGAGGTACCTGAAGACATAACAGAGTCAAGACGTCACTCGACGATCTAAAGCATACACCGTCATCAACGGCGAACTATACAAGCGCAGCGTATCAGGTATGTTCCAACGATGCATAGCATTCGAAGATGGCCAGGCCATCCTTCGTGATATTCATGCAGGTACCTGCGGGCATCACGCCAGCAGTCGATCACTCGTAGCCAAAGCCTTTCGCGCAGGCTTTACTGGCCCACAGCACTCAAAGACGCGGAGGACATAGTCAAAAGGTGCATCGGCTGTCAAAAATTCGCCACAAAGCCGCACGCACCCGCATCGGCGTTGAAGACAATACCATTGGCCTGGCCCTTCGCCCAGTGGGGGCTCGATATGGTCGGGCCACTCAAAAATCCTCCCATGGAGGGCATACTCACCTTCTGGTGGCGGTCGACAAGTTCACCAAGTGGATTGAAGCAGTCCCTATCACAAGTTCGACTGCCACTACAGCAGTCAATTTCATAAAATCCATCATATACCGCTTCGGTGTACCAAGCAGCATCATCACTGATAACGGTACAAACTTCACGGCTGAAGAGTTCCGATCCTTCTGCAAAGAGCAAGACATCACGCTCAACTATGCATCCGTGGCACACCCGCAGTCCAATGGCCAAGTCGAAAAAGCCAATGGACTCGTGACAAGCGGAATCAAGAAACGCCTCCTGGTGCCACTCAAAAGAGCCGCGGGTGCTTGGGTCGAAGAACTCCCATCTGTGCTATGGAGCCTACGCACAACTCCTAACGCTTCAACACAGTTCACCCCATTTTTCATGGTCTACGGCGCAGAGGCAATCCTGCCATCAGATGTAAGATTCAATGCACCAAGAGTCGAAGCATACAACGAAGAAGACGCAGATGAAGCACTCGAAGATGCAGTCGACTTGCTCGAAGAAGCACGCGACACGGCGCTAGCACGCACAGCTGTCTATCAGCAAGACCTCCGCAACTACCACAGCCGTCGACTGCGCACCAGGTCCTTCGAGGTTGGCGACCTGGTACTTCGACTGAAGCAAAAGAAGGTGCACAAACTCGCTCCCCATGGGAAGGACCCTTCATCATCACCGAGGTCATTGGTGGTGGAGCATACAGACTGAAGCACGCGAAGACAGGCGAACTCTCGCACAATCCTTGGAACGTTGCGCAGCTGCGCCGTTTCTATGCTTAGATTGCTCAGTCGCACAATGTAATAGGCACATATGTCGGATGGCTGCAGGTTTCAGACGCGCTCTTTTCCTTCCAGGGTACCTAAGGGGGCTGGAAGGTTTTTAATGAGGCGGCCTGCAGCTTAACATTCAAAAGTGGAATATAATCAAAATGTTCCCCTATCTCTCTATTTACTATTCGCATAACTCATTAGTACATACCTTGGCCGCACCCGAAACGCTCGAGGGCTGCGCCATCAAGGACATGAGTTTTCGCTCCTTCAAGAATAATACCTCAACCCCACTCGAAAGTTCGGGGGCTGGGTCACAAAGTTCAAGCAAGAACGCAGAACTCCCAACCCCACCGCACGCTCGGGGGCTGAGTCTCAAAGCAAAAGTTGAAACTTCAGATATCACAAAGATTCACAGCCCCACTTTAACACTCGGGGGCTGCGCAATTATTGGTTCACACTCGAAACATTTTCATAAACCCCACTCGATAGACTCGGGGGCTGAGGAAACACAAAGTAAATCATGCATATTATATACAAGTGGCAAATTTACACTCGGGGGCTGCCCCCTCTACAAGTTTATACACAAAAAGCCTCTAGTCCTCAGGCTCGTCCTTGATGGGTAGCACAGGACCAAAGAGTTGGTCATGGCATCGCTCGACCAGCATCTTTGCAGATAGAACGGTGCCATCAAGGTCTTCCTGAGACAAAGTCGCTCCAACGGCGGGTGGCGGCAACACCAAGTTTGGACGCTGACTTCGCACGAATGCCATCGTCGCGTTAGCTCCATCCACAAGCTTCTGGGTGAGCAGCTCCCGGATAGGACCCACGTGACGGAACAGTTCTAGCAGACCATGAATCCCTTGTGGTTGTGGTCCTGTTGGAAAGAGGGTTTGATTGATGCGAATGAAAGCCAACCTGCATAACTCGAGTAGTTGAGTGCTTCGCCACGCACGGTCCTTCAAAGTGGCGAGTGTGCGCGCTCGAAACCTATCAAGCCAAAAATGCTGACGACCAGTTGTCGGGTGTCAGTCGCATTGTCCAAACGCTCCTCAACGCGAGCCTGTTCTGCTTTGAGGTCACGAACAAAACCTGCAAAGTATAAAGGTCAGCAAATGGAGTAAGCAAAAGACCTGTAATCAAGGCAAGGACTGTACTCACACTCGAGTTGCCTGTTCACAAGGTCCATCTCGCCAAGCACATAATCCTCTCGTTGGGTGGCTGGAGCTGGTCTCATTTCATCATATCCAGATCGCTCTGGGCACTCTTTAACTCTTGCTCCAGTTTCACGACTCGAGCTTTCATATAACGCATTACTTTAGCATCATTTGCCACTTGAGCTCGAGATCGGGTGGAAGCACGAGGTCGCGACGAACCAGCTGAAGTAGCGGCTGCCCGTGGCTGTTCAAGGCATCACACAAATCTCATGTCAGAAATGAGAAACCAAGCACATAAGTCAAGCGAGTCAACGGCACATAGCCTTTCAGGTGAAAATGCAAAAGGCATTAAAGAGACATTCATACAAAGTGTAGCAAAAGTACACGCATACTCGCGTGATCATAATGTGTCATTACAGAGCATAAAAATAGGTTCGGCTGCCTTAAAACTATGACGCAGACTCCGACCTAGCCCTACTCGAACGGGCGGCGACCTCTGTTGCCCGGCGCTCCATGGTGGTCATAAATATGTTGGCCAGTCGGCGGCTGGCTCGCTAACATGCTTCAGAGATACTAGTTTCCCGCCGGCCTTCCGAGGGAAGTCAGACATAGCCGCCTCGAAGTTACCCTCTATCCCATGACCTAATATCAGCTTGAGGGTGGACTCCGAGCCGCGTACCGTGAGGGCGCGAGCAAAATTCGCCATGGTCGAAGTCCCTGGACCAAGAACGTTGGCGAAGCCATCAACAGTCGACGGTTGCTCGCCAAGCGGAAGCACGTCTTTGTACACGGCGCCAAGTGTGCTGGTGGACTTGGCGAGAGCATCCTTCGCCTGGACGAACATGGCATCAAGGTCACCTATCACGTGGTCGAGTGACAATTCATCACTGACCACGTCAGAAGGTGCTGGCGCGCCAATAACTCCTTCAACAAAGACCAAAAAGAGCGCAAATCACTACACAACACTCAGAGGCTACACAAAAATGTCAAAGGGAAAGTTACTAACCTCCCACATCCCGAGCGAGGCCAGCCAGTCGCTCAGCGTACCCTCTCTCGCGCACGGCGGCTGCGTCCTTGGTGGCATCCAAAGTTTTCTTCGACTCGGCGCGCTGGGAGGCGAGTGCCTCCTCTAGCTCCTTCACCCGGGACTCAGCCGATGCCTTGTCGCCTGAATTTGATGGCAAGAAGTAACTCAAACATTCGACTAAGCAAAGACAGTGCAAAAAGAACTTCGGGTACAGAATCAAAATACACTTACGGGTAAGTTGCTCCAAGTTAGCACGCAGACTGTCCCTCTCCTGTTCCACCTGGACAAAAGCTTTGCCTGATTCCACCAGGTTGAGGTAGTAAGGCTGCAAGCACATGAAACCAGCATGAGTTATACATAACCAGTCCCGTATGCGGACTCGACAAAAGACACTTACGTGTTCAATCCAAGGCGCAGGCTTGCGGCAGATGTCCCGACTTCTGGGGTTGCAGCACTCGCAACCTTGGCCGTTTCAATGGCAGTAGCCGTGGCTACTGATTGAACGATCTCAGGAGCAACAGGAGAGACGTCCGGGTGCTCAGGGGTCAAAATTTTGTCGGATGGAGGAGTCGGAGGATGCACAGTCTCAGCACTACGAGTGACAGAAGACAAACAACATAAGCACGAATACCAAAACGAAAAAACTCAGTACAGAAAGCATAGGAGCAAACCTGTGCTCTTCTTCCTCCTCACTGTCGAGGTTGTCAAAATTTGGGCCTCCAAAAAGCAGCTCCTCACCCGACTTGGGAGGAGGAGCTGAGCTCAACGGGCTCACATCCAAAGGAGCAGCTTTGGCAGAAGGTGAGGAGCCCGAGTCTCCGTCATCCTTCACATCCGACTCCTTCGCGGGTGAGCTCATAGAAGAAGACAAACCTTGGGCCACCCGACGACGCTTGCGAGTGGGAACCTCGCTCACATGATCAGTCGCGGCCGGCTCCTCAGTCTGTACTTCCTCTGCCTCTTCCTCTTCGACCTCTTCCATCGGAGATGTGGTAGCCGAAGGTAGAGGCGATTCATCCCCTCCCTTCGTTTCTACCTCTTGCACCTCCGTTTCATGAGTTGGGCCATTCTCTGGAAGGGGAGGAAGGGTTGACGCAGTCGAATGACCCTGCATATCACAAATAACAGTACAAGGCTAAGAAAGCAAAAACACTGAGTGGTAACGCCAGATGACAAATAACACATACGGTTGTACTAACCTCTGGCAAAGGCTTGTCCGGCCCATATGGAGTGACAGGGCAGTCGACGTTGCAGGGGTCGCTTGACTTAATGCTGGTAATGGATCGCACATGCGCCACTACCTCATTCTTTGACACTTCCTCCTGGCTCATTCGACTGGAGTCGAGCACACCCTCATACTGCCACATGGGGTGAGCTCGGGCGCGAATTGGCCACACTCGCATCTTCACAAAGGTGGCAATCAGGTGCGCACCTGTGACGTTGCCCAGCAGCTTTCCATATTTGACAAAAGAGGCGCTGCCTCCGCCTGTTCTTCAGTCGACAGTTGATGATCCCAGGCGTTGGTCCTCGCAAGAGAACTGGCAGACGAGAACGCGGGATTCCTTCCTGGTCGACGCGGACGTAGAACCATTTTTTCCTCCACCCTTGCGCGAGTCGACTGGCTTCAGGGCGAAGTAGCGCGTATCGCTGCGCACTTGGATCCCGCAGCCGCCCAGAGGATAGGTGCGGCCGCCCCTCTTGTTCGGCCGGACGAGGAAGATGGACTTCCATAACGCCCAGCTAGGGGAAACCCCCAGAAAGCATTCGCACAAAACCATAAAACAGGCAATGTGCAGTATGCCATTAGGGGTGAAATCATGGATTTGCACCCCATAGGCATACATCAAACCACGCACGAAATCGTGGATGGGGAATGCGAACCCCCTAGTCAAGAACTCCGCAAAACAAACGCGCTCATTGGCGCGAGGTTCAGGGAGTACCTCCTTGGGCGACGGCGCGCGGACGAACAGCTGGTCCGCGGGAGGTAGCAGCCCGTCCTCGCGAAGCTTGTCGAGGTGCGTCTCCTTGATCGAAGACTTCACCCAGTCCCCGTCGCTTTTCTTCAGGCCGGCGGCGGACGCAGATGCGCTGGCCGCAACCTTCTTCCCCTTCACCGCCACCGCATCGGTCGCGCGGCAGCAGTCGCGGCGGCACGCTTGTTGCCCGCTACCTTCTTCATCGTCAAGGAGAGGGTGGTGGAGCGCACAAAGCTTTGGCACAAGAACAATGGAGGAGGAGCGCGAGGAAGAAGATGAAACAGGGGCGGCGCAGGAGGCAAATGGCTAGTAAAAAATTCTGCCAATGCCGTCCTCCCTATTTACCACAAAGCAAAATCAATCACAACCGTCCAAACCACAATCGTGTGCTCCATGGGGAATCCTACCGTACACGTGGCGAACGTGGAGGGCAACCGTCGACGGCCACTCCGCCCACTACGCACGGGAAACGAGGAAGCCATCATCACGACGCCGTGAAAATCGCGTCAAAACGGTAAAAAACAAGTCCAAACGGCACAAGTCTTCGGTCAGCACTGCAGCTTGGGGCCCACGTGTCACGTCCCATCCATCATAGCATAACGCATGCCACCGCGTGTCAGACAGCGCAGTCGCCATAAGCGTCATCCCTGACGTCATTGCAAGCGCTCTGTTCAGAAAAGCATTCGAGTCCGCCCAACGCATATCGGTCACTCGACTGCCTTGCTTGGTTCGGGTGTGAAAAAGCAATGTTAAGGCAAAATTGGTCACTCGACCGTTCCTTCGACTAAGGCATATTACTCCCATCGGGAGCATATCAAAAATTTCTTCGACTAAGAGTATATGGGATAAAAAGATTTGAGATTATCCTCCATTGCAAGCAATAAAGCACAATCTCGGGGGCTACTCCCATCGGGAGCGCTGTCGCGCACCCGATAGAATAATGACAAAGTATCAGTCGACAAAAGAATCGACTCAGTTCATATACAAAATCATACTCGAAAAATTCCCGAGTTGCGTCCGCCGCAGATATCTCGGATGCTGCACGCATAGTGTAAAGGTAAGACCCGCCGAACTTTCGAGCTGGGCTAAGGACCGTTCCAGCAACGTTAATCCTTATACTTTCCGTGTCAACAGACATGATGAAAAATCCCGACGGACGCGTTGGGTAAATTTCAAAGTTATACTGCAGATCGATTCAGTAAGACCTCCGCGGCATAGTCGAGTCTGACCAGTTTGTTCCAAATTCGAGTCCGGGGACTCGAGTTTGATTGAAAGCTAGTAAGGTTTTACCCGAATGTGTAGTTAACCGGTCCCGATCCGTCGAGTGTACCGGGCCTACTAAGCTATTATCCTTGATTATCATAGGCAAAAACCAAAGTCGATGAAAATACTCGACATAGCCAACATGTGCTATTCATACAGGAATTCCAATTATAAACACAAGTACAAAGAATATGACGTGCACTTACGAACGAGTCCATGCCCGATTCTTCGAGTCAGACAAGTACTCGGGGGCTACTGACAAGGATATACATCCCAGGTACCCTACCATAAGGGTACATGGTGCACGTGTCGACTAAGGCCCAACTATCAAGAGCCTACATGAAGCCATGACGAAAGGCCCAACAAGATGGAGTACCCTCCAAGATTAGACATAGGCATAGTCGGTTTAGACTTTCCTTACATGTAAACAGGGTCGGTTGCGAACTCCCGAGACCTAGCCTATTATATAAAGGCTGGGAGGGCCGCCGATCCTGGACACGCAATACTCGAACCACCAAAATCCTAGCGAGATCGATATCTCGCCAGGACCCCATTGTAGCCCGCATAATCTCACACAATCAATACCAGACAAGCAGGAAGTAGGGTGTTACTCTCCGGAGGCCTGAACCTGGGTAAAATCCCTGCTTTTGCTTGTCAGCCGACGAAACTACCAGCTCTACCACGTTCTCTCCCTCGTAATCTCAACCCTAGGTCCTTAACCATGGGATTTGATGAGTTAACCCCTCGTCATCGCCCAACCAAGAGGAGTAAATCGTACATGCATTGGTCAAGTGCATGCAAACCGAGCATAAAAGAGAGAGAGGATTAATAGGGCCCTAATTAATAGCACCTCTTAATTGCAAAACAGGGCCTTATTTCTGTATAGTTTCCGAACAAATAGATTTTGGTGAGGGGCCTAACACACCTAAACGGACGGAGTAGTGAGCATGTGTTTGATCCAACTCACCCAAGCTGCTGGAAACCCTCTTACAGTCAATATTTGTGTGTTTGGTTTGAGAACCAAAGGGAATGGAATGTCATGCAGGGGCGTATCCAGTGGGGGTGCCATGGCACCCCCTAAAAATTGTACTTTCTTTAATCTAGTAGCAATTAGTCTAATTATATGTGTATTCCATGTGTTAAAAAATACTTATACATCATATTTAAACTGTGAAAATTGAGTTTGGCACCCCCTAAGATTTAATCCTACATCCGCCACTGATGTCATGGTTTCATTCTTGAGAATGGGTTGTGGGTGGGAGCAGGGAAGGGGTGGATTCACATTCGCCTTATATTTGTGTTACGGTAGGACATCCGAGTCCTTCATCTTTGTTTGGAGCAAACAGCTTTGTGTGAAGCAAACAGTCCATGCTTTCTGTACGTTTTGCCTGTACTTCAAACCTGGACCCTCAGAACAAAAGAGAAGTTGGGAGTGTGAGTCTTGCGGCATTTTGAATTGTCTAGTTCTCTAACTAACCTGTGGTTTTACACTGTGCGTGCAGACAATGCTGGACAATGAAGGAGTGCGCTGACATGTGGCCTAGGATCGCCAGCAACGCTAATACCATTGTCTGAGAGCTTTGTTGGAAGTTGTTAAGACTGCTATAATATGGCAGTGTGTGTTGCCATTCGAAATTGTGGAGCTTTGTGTTGGTTCCATTCTGTTTTGGCATTTCAGTTATCTAGTATTGAACAGAAGTGGATCTGCATGTTTTGGCTTGGCAGCTATGTAGTGAACACAAGCTTTTCTATCAACAACGATGTTTGTCTTATTTCAAGTCTCATGATTATAGACCTTGTTACCATCTATTTGAATATGTTCGTTCTTGTGAGGCTTATATGTGAGAAACTTTCTAGTTTCGTATGTGAAATTAATTGGCAGTACAATGCTGAGTTCTGAATGTATGATTGTACAATGCTGAGTTCAAATTTGGGAGCGCTGGTTTTGTTCGGTTTGAAAGTTCAAAATTTTATTTTGTTCAATCTGGTTCTCGTTATATGATTGTACAGCTCTGAATGTATGAATCCCTGTGTATGAAACCTTGTGTACCAAACAATCGGAATGATGCTCGGGGTTGTAGGGGATTGTTCGGGAAGAGGTTTTGAGGGGTTTGGAGGGTTTGGGTGAGTGGAGAGGTTTCAGCCCAAACCCTGTGGGGATAATCCCCACTAATCCCCTCAAAACCCCTTGCCCCAGGTAGGAAGGGGTGGGCCGGTATTTTGAGGGAAAATCCTCTAGAGGGTGAAAAGCCCCAAAATACCCTGGATGCCCGTTTGGTAGACCGGGTGGGGGTTGGGCCAGCCCGGTCGAACCGCCCGAATCCACGCCAACCCACGCGTGTCTTACACCTCGAGCGTTCACGCGTGGATCGACCGGGACGAAGCGGCGGCGCAAAGGAGAGCGAGCCGCGCCTCCTCCTTCCTCACGACACGGCGCCGCCGTCGCCGCCTCCTCCCAGTCGCCGGCCGCCGCCAACGCCTCCTCTCCGTCGCCGGGCGCCGCCGACGCCTCCTCCGCTGGCTTTTTTCCCGATATGGCTCCCCTCCCCTTCTTTCCCCTCTCCAAAATTTCCAATCTTGGCTCCCATCTGCGCTGCCGCCGGCCGGCTCCCTTCCCGACCGCGACCCTCTCTCTCTCGGTGACACCACTTAATTCTTCACTCGCTAGCTGATGCTGGTCTATCTGTGCTCAAGCCATGGGTGCGTCATGCGTGGATTAGATGGGGACGGGCTCTATCCGGCCTGGCCCTCCGCTCCCTCTACTAAGCATGCATGATCGAGTATGGCTTCTTCACCGCCCATTGATCCGCGGGTATGGCAGAGAAACGTACAGATGCGTACTCTAGTTAACAATTTACGCATCCGGGAATTATTTCTTTAGACCACGGCAGATGTTTAGTTGCGTACTCGTACAGATGCGTACAGATGTTTAGTTGTGTTTCCTTGATCATTACTGGAATTCACTTGTGGATTGGTTTGCCACTCCAATGAATATACGCGTGGCTGAAATTTATTCAGGTTAAAGTGCAACTGTCAATTGCTTAGATCATTGTTCATTCCTAGAGGTGCGTAGGTGCTCAACTTGCTTCTGTGATGTTACAGTATATTTAGCTCTGTTTTGGGAAGTGCGTAGGTGCTCAACTTGCTTGTGTGATGTTGGACAACTTTTGGTCATCATGAAATTTAGAGATCTGTTCTATTTAGCATGTTCCTGGTACTGGGGAATAAATCATCTAGCTGTCTCCATTGCTGATTCGGTTTGTATTTAGATGATCCAAGGTTGCTTTGCTCCATGTACTAGAATAGCATGAGGCCAATTAATTGATTGACACGGCTCACTAACTTTCAGACTAGAACTTGTGCATATATAATCTGGCGAACTTGTGCAAATGTAGCACCTGTAGTTAACTAAAACAAAATTCGGTGTAACGATCCTTGCTTTTAGTGGGTACAATCTGTGAATGAACTTGTGCTTTACACCGTCAGTACAAATAGAGGGTGCAACTTCATCTGATTGCTTGTTGCTGGCTTCGAAATCCCTTGAGTATCTTAGCTTTTTTACATGTGTTTTCCTCCAAAAAAAATTGTGCACTCTGCTTCGAAATTCTCTGTAGCATGATTTATGTGTAGCTTCTCTCATATCATTATACTTTCTATTGTTCTCTGACTTGGTAAAATGTCTATTGAAGTTGGCGTGTTGCACAATTTCGTCCTGTTATTTTGTAGTCTGTACCAAAAAGCACATGTAGCTCTCTGCTATCATTATACTTTCTACAGTTCTCTGAAATTTAGAACCGAGCCAAAAAGTACACTAGCTGTCTCCATTGCTAACTTGGTTTGTAAATATATGATGCAAGGTTGCTTTGCTTCATGTAAATATATTTCCTGGTACTTTCTTGTGTCACTAGCACAAGTAGTAAGAGGAGGCAAATAATAAGTTTCTTTAGTACAACTACAGATTTTTGAACTTTCTATCTAATGTATTTTTAACTAATTCTTTTCAGCGGCGGGCAAAGTCGAAGAGGCGTTCATGTTGCTGAAGAGGCGTTTCTGGGTTGGGAAGCGTGCAGTGCTACTTGGAGGCGTTCGTAGTAGTAGTAGTAGTGGTGCACTCTCGTATTGATGCTTCTTGGGAACTGTTTAGGAGATTTTGCCAGTTGGAGTTGGATTTACGCACTTTGTCTTCTCGTTCTGATATTGGATCTTGAAGATGCTCTATCGTGTAGTTGATGTTCACTTTACTGACTTCTGAATTCCTCTGTGCTATGCAGTATTATGCCTTCAGAAATCGTGTTCTGATATTTGATCTTGAAGATGCTTAGTCGACTAGTGTTTCTGTCTCCGCTTTGTTATGTAGTAGTCGTATATCCCATTTTTGTTTGGTACTCTGTTGTGCAATTTGGGAGCGCTGGTTCTGTTCGGTTTGACTCATGGCAAGGGGCATTAAAATTTTATCTGAATAACAATGGCATGTGTAGTAGATAAAAGTTCGAATTTTTATTTTGTCATGCTTGGTCAATCTGGCATGTGTAGTTTTGAATATATGAATCCCTATGTGTATGAAACCCTGCGTTCCAAACAGTCAGAATGAGACTCAGGGGTTGTAGGGGATTGTCAGGAAGAGGTTTTGAGGGGTTTGGAGGGGTTTAGGTGGGTGGAGAAGTTCCACCCAAACCCTGTGGGGATAATCCCCACTAATCCCCTCAAAACCCCTTGCACCAAACAAGGCCTTAGGCAGTAGCGTGATGAATGCACAGTTGAGTCCTGAAAAATCTAATGTGCCATTGTGTAGGTCAGCAAACGACTCCACAAGTTCAGCTTTCATGTCCTCTGCAAAAACCTTATAAAATTCATTTGTAAAGCTTTATTTGGAGGTGCTCTTGTAATTGCCAGGACGATTTCACCCCAACAGAAAGGCTGTTGTAGCTCTCGATCTGACCATAAAAAACCTACAACAAATTGGTCAGTTTAATTGGCTAGTTTTTCCTTCCTTTTAACTCCATGCTCTACTGACAAAATAGGATGTATCCCCACTATATTAATATAGCAACCACCCGATACAACCAACGAGAGACACGGCTGGGGCAATAGCCAGCAAGCACCCAAAGAAAGGAAAAGAAGAAATAAAAGACGACATAGGCGGATTGACTAAACGACGATGACCCGCAACCGCTGCGCCCTCTCCGAAGAAGTACCACCACGCTCGTAGCACCGAATCGACGAGTACCAAGCAGCACCTTCAAGAAGGAAAGCCACGCTGCTGCCGGACCAGCACACTGGTCCTAGGGTTTCCCCCGGCACAGAGGGACGCCGATGCAGGGTAGCCACGACACCCTTCAGGGAGGAAAGATGCCACTCGAAGGAGGCACCGCGTCGGTGTCGGACGAACCGACAAAGATTTCTCCCGAAGAACCTATCCACATCCTCGGACGATCCGTATCACATGAGCCCCATGAGGACGAGCCTCGAGACCACCAGACCATTCGCCTACCAACATGCGCCAAAACGATCCTGAAGCCACCATCGTCGTCTCACCGAAATAACCGCCGCGAGGTCTGCAAAACGGAGGTGAGGAGAAGTATGCACCGGGGTCAGCGGTACCGCGGCCACGCGGGAGGGAACAACCTCCACCGCCGAGGGCGGTAGTCGACCAGACGCAGCAGCAGAGCACACCAGTCCCCGTCAGATCCGGCCGGACCCAGCGGGCCCGTAAAGCCCCCACGGGGGCACACCAGTCCTAATAGGGTCCGGTCGGGCCCAGAACGGGCCCGTGAAGCTCGCCGCCACGCTGCAACAAGCCGGCCGCCGTCGCCGCTGTCCCAGCATCTTATCCGTCACCTCCAGCTGCAGAACTCGCCTCAGGTGAGGCCGGCCCGTCCAAACCCACATGGGTCCCGACGGGTCCAGATCTGGGCCACAAGGGCTGGCCGGCGATCTCTGCAGCACATCGCCACCCGCTGCACCGCGTCGCCCCGTGTGCTAGCGTGCGTCGCCGCCGCCGCGCCACCACCCGACCGACGCTGGACCACCGCCGCCCTGGGAGCACCGCCGTCGGGAGGGGAGGAACCCCGATTCCGCCTCAACGACTCGGGTAGGAGCAAACCGCCGCTGCCGGCCCCACCCGGGCCACGCCCGGCGGCCCCTGCCGACGGCGGCGACGGGGGAGAGCGGCGGGGAAGGGAGCCGAGCCGGGGAGAGAGAAGGGGCGCGCCGCCGCCTCGGGGAGCGACGGTCGCGCGAGGGGGTAAGGGAGTGTCGCTAGTCGTATGTACGCCGATCGATCTGATGCTCTACTAGTTAAGAATATAATTGTGTCTAGGAAAATTGGATCGGAATCATGTACACCTACAAACTTATTTTTAGAAGAATGATCCATGTTCAGTTCAAGTTCTTGCTAAAGAGCACCGCAAAAGAGGTCGGCAATTAAGCATTCATTGCCATACAAAAGAACATATCCGTAATAGCCTAATGCAACTGTCCTGATCATCCTAACCGGTGGTAATCGGTGAACCTCTAGATGAAGAGGAAACGATTGGCGGCAGCAGCAAGTGGCAGATAGACGCAAGCATATCCATCAGTTGTCTGGTACATTATTACCTCTTAAGCATCTACTGTATGGCTATGTACTGAATTTGAATTTCTTCTGCGCTGAAACGTTGAATGCAATTGGAATCTACAACTGGAGGTACATAATTTGACTGTTTGTTATCATCTTCATAATTTCATGTAGAGCCTTTTGTTTTTATAACCAGCTGCTAATAACTGAAACCGTTGTGTTTGCCTGTTAATCAATACTGTTGTACTGAAGGAAGCAAAGAATAAAATGTGTAGAAAGAAAGTAACTGTAATTCTCTACAAAATCCTCGATTTTCTTAACTTACTGAATTTGATCTCCACACCACATAAGTAGGCTACAACTGAAAAAACAAAAGAGGCAAAGGATGTTATTCAATATACACCGATTACATTATAACCATACAAAAATACAGCAAGTTCAGAAAAGAAACTACCGAGTACTGACTATGGCATAGCTTGAAACCAACTGGTAATGAAAAGTACATCACCCAGGCTAAAGACGTGCTGTCTGAAACTGCATACCTCTTGTAGGTAGCTCGAGCACTGAATTTCGGCAACTGTCATCTGCAGATTACATCGTGTCTGAAAGTGCACCAGATCTTGTAGGTAGCTGGAGAACTGAACTTCTGCAACTGTCATCTGCAGATACCTAATGCTAGTTGTTGAAGCATCATCTTGGTCCTAGCAGAAGGATAATTATAACCGGTGGCCTGCTGCACATTGACAAATGGAGCACACCATGTAACGAACTATTCAACTTGGACAGCAAAAGCAGACTGTCTAATTTTAGAACAATTTAACGGAAAACATGCTCCGATGTGTTTATTTTTCCTAACAGGGACAGGAATAACAATATGTGTAATTATAGGATAACTTAACCTAAAACATGACCTGATGTTTATCTTCTAGACGGAAAGATGAAAAGAATATAGAAAGAGTTTACTGAAAGATGCACTGCTGGTTTTCCACATGAAAACAGGCAATTGAAAGTTACCGAAAATATGATTGAGCAAAAGGATAACCACAATCAATTGCGTCGATAAGTGGAGTGCAGCAGGTAATGAACTACTCAACTTGGACATTAAAATATAATCTAGCCTAAAACATGATCAGATGATTATTTTCCTAATCTAGACGGTAATAACAATATGTGCAGTTAACCTAAAGCATGACGTGA
Organism: Poa pratensis; assembly: GCA_947311845.1. Classification (NCBI taxonomy): domain Eukaryota; kingdom Viridiplantae; phylum Streptophyta; class Magnoliopsida; order Poales; family Poaceae; genus Poa; species Poa pratensis. The sequence continues at coordinate 60,374,196 of CAMZMU010000054.1, forward strand.
TGTTTATCTTTGAAATACTCAACTTGGACAGTAAAACAATATGTCCAATTATAGGTACCTAGCCTGAAATATGATGTAGCTTGAAACATGATCTGATTTTTATTTTCCTAACCTAGACAGTGAGAACAATATGTCTGACTAACCTAAAGCTTGTTCTGATGTTTAGTTTTTCGAACGTGGACAGCAAAAACAATGTGTAATTATAGGATAACTTAACCTAAAACATGACCTGATACTTATCTCCCAGAAGGAAATATGCAAAGAATATAGCAGGAGTTTACTGAAAGATGAACTATTGGTTTTCCACATAGAAATTGCAAGCGAAATTAACTGAAAATGAATATTAAACATTTCTGCAACTGTTAAGCAGAGTACTTTGTTGCTGCAAATAACTGGCAAGCAAGGGGAGACACAAAGAGGAAGGGGACGGCAGTCCCCTCATGAAGCCTCAAACAGATAAGACTTGCAGGTTACATCATATGCTAAATAAATCCAATGACGTAGCAGAAAGAGAGGGGCAGGGAACATAGCCTGCATTTAGTACATATAGGTAGGCTGCTTTGCTTTCGGTCCCTGCCATTGTACTGAAATTTCCTTCTACTACTCTGATTAGGAAAATCATAGGTCTGAGCTGTCATTGAATGAAAAACGAGTTCAACAGAGAGAGAAGAACCTGAGTTCAGATATCCTAGTAGATCATCTGGAAAACTGAAGCAGAGTGATGTAATGCATCTCACACTGCATGCTGCCGCAAGTGGAATGGAGAACGTGCGAAACAAGTGGAGTTGGGCCAACCGAGAGGACAGGGAACGGGTGCAGCTGGAGCTGCCACTGCAACTTAAGCAGAGTTGCTGTCGATCTGAACATCAAACCTACTACTAATTGGTCAGGTTTAATTGGCTACCATGCTCTATCTTGTAAAGAATATAACTGTGTAGGAAAAGAGGATTGAACCATGTACACCTACAAACTTAATTTTAAAAGAATGATCCATGTTCAGTTCAAGTTCTTGCTAAAGAGCACTGAAAAATGGGTCGGTAATTAAGCACCCATTGCAATACAAAAAGCATATCCGGAATAGCCTAATCCATGTACAAAGTTTGCCTTGTCCACTGCTGACTTACAAAGTTTGCTCTCTCCCTCTCCTTTTTGGCTATGTAGTGAACAATGGTGTGCATGGACTGGGCTCTCAGTTAATCTATTTGCGTCGTTGCTACATATCACATCTTTTTTCCCTGAACAAGAAGGATCTCACCATCATTCATCTCTCGATAAGCGAGACTGCCCAATTTGTACAGAAACAGAAGATAAGCCTAGCAGCGACAGGCAAAACAAAAAAAGCTAGCACTGGCCGACACAACACAATAACACAAGAATTGATAGGCAGTCCAGGTCCAGGTTCAGGCTCAGGATCAACACCATAATCATGTAGCCAAGGATTGAAACAAGTTCATAATCGTGACAAAGATTCAGTTAAAAGTCGTGTCTTTAACTGCATGCCTACATAACTGAGCTGAACAGAACTTGTAACAGTTTCTCTCTCTCAAGTTTTTGCTCACCATCAACGGAGCTAAAAAGAGAAAAGGACATGGTCATCATGTAACACAGATAGATTGCAAATGCAGAGGAGAGATTCCATCCAGGGAACACCATCAATATAGTTAACATTCAGGGACCACCATCGATAGAATTAACATCCAGGTCAACAGAACAAAAAGGAGGACATGGTTTTCATATAGCTCAAGACACTGCAACCGCAAAGCATCCATCCAGGGAACATTGATCTCCATCCTGGCTTTTCAGCTGGAGCTGTAAAAAGAATAGAAACGGTAAGCCTCACGAACAGCCCGGCACGGTCCATTACCAGATCCAAATCTTTGCAGAGCTGTAAAGGCCAACAAACAAGATATGGCAGACCACATCTTTGCAAAGGCTGGGGTTTCAGGACGAAAAAAACAACATAGCAAGCGCACATAATCGAGAGAGAACGGGTGGAATCAGAAGTGGAGGCCTGAACGTTCAGAGATTATGGCACACCACAACAATTGTATCTTCGTGGCATGCAAAGGGCAGTGAAAGAGACATGGAAAACATTCTTCAGGTTTCCAGCTCCATGAAACAGATGGTAGATAAGAATATGAATCAAGCAAATCACACGTTAGGTTTTAACTTTTACAGTGTAAATCTTAGCAAATCACTGGTAGCACAAATCTTAGCAAATCACGGGTGATCTTATAAGTGCAAATTACAGGTTATCTTTTAAGTGCAAATCACAGGTTATCTTTTAAGTGCAAATCTTAGCAAATCACAGGTTATCAACCAGACCAAAAAAATCAGCTAACAGTAATATATACTTACTTATCTAGATACAAGGCAGGACATGTAAAACACGCAGAATCATCTCAAACAAACGGGAAACAAACGCAAATCATCTCATCTTCCTACTCTCAGCTATCGCCTGTCTGATCTCAACATAAAAGGAAGGATCCTGCTTGCTTTTTAATACTAGCACACAATTTCTTGTTACACAAGAGGAAGCAGGTTTTCAGAGCTCTTATTTACTTTTGCTAATATCTTATTGTTGTTTCCATCCTCTATCCAAATCCATTCAAAACAGAATTTACTGACTCCTAATTTCTATTGATGCAAGGGCGATGGAAAAACCACAAAGTGACTGTATAGACTATTCATATCATCAATAATTCAAGACATCTACCGTATTTAAAATATAGCATCAGGAGTGGTTCTTTCAGACCAAGGACAAACTATCTCAGGGGGAATTTTGTGTAAATTAGAAGTTGTCGAGTGGAGCAATATAGGTAGGTGCAGTCACTCAAATTTCCATACGGTAATATGATGGCAGAAGCAAAAGAAACCTTTTCATTCATACCTGAGGTTGCATAAACAATGATTATGCTATAACGTCGTCATAGACGACTTGACGGCCTTCAAGATCCTAGCGTACTCATAGAACAGAGCAGAATGCTTGCCATCCAAGCCATCATGGTGGTGCCGGTTGCTCCCAGCAAGATTGTTGCACGGGCTGCCCCCAATCACCAAGTCGAAGCCACCAAATCTCCTAACGAATGATGCAATTATATCATCAGTGAGAGATTTCACGTCATTAATCTCAATCAATGTGCCTGTCTGAGTCTCCTCCCACCAACCCCTCAAAATGCTCCTACTAGTTTCGCTTATCTCAACAGAAACGACTGTTTTCATGTGGATCCCAAGCCTGTGCAGAGCTACCTCTGCTCCTCCAATACCGCTGAATAAGGACAGCACATTCACTCCATTGGGAAACATGTTTCTGAGCACTGACAAATGGTAAGCAACTGTATCAACTTGAAATGAGTTGCCGAGAGCTTTGTATCTCTTTTGCTTGCAAACTCCCCTAGTATGGTCTTTCGAGAAACCAAGTAGATATTCATACTCATCAGGTTCCAACGGAGCAACCTTGTCCTTTCCAACCCAGACAACATTCCATTTTCTGCACTCTTTCATGACATATTTCTGAATTTCTGGAGCTGGTGGATTGTCTGATCTTGCAAGAGCATCTTGAATCCGTTCTGTCAGCTTTGAACTTCCCACACAAGTCTGCAGACAGTTCAGTTGCCTCCTTGGATCCCAGGAAGGCCACCACCTCTTGTAATGAGGGAACGCCTCAAATATGGTCTTTGGAGGGAGGGGACGGAGGGGTGATCTGTTATCAATTGGCAAATTATGGACATATCCTCTTTTTCTTGCAGTTGCAGACAAGTGCTTGGAGTCCACAAACTCTGGTTGAATACCATACAAAGATCTTGAAATTTCTGGCCATGAACCTTTTGGAGCTAAGGCCACATTTTCAAAGTAGAAAAATGGTGGTCCAATAGCTTGTTCAGGAAGCATTCTGATCACTGATCGCAGCATGTAACCAGGAAGGTTAAATCCAACCATAGGATTTGGGAGAGGCATTTCTTCATCATGGCTACAAACCAAGGGGGGTCGATTGCCTTGTGCTCCACTTCCATACAGCTTCCTCTTCTTCTTGCTCTCGTCCATCAATCTTGCTTTCCTTCTCTCTCCAACGGAATCAAAGCAACCATTCATAACCTGCCAAACATACACAGATTCTAGTGTCCTTGCATCAAATCAAAAGAGTGAAGCAATTTTCTTATTCCAATGTAATCAGTTCCTTGAATGATAAGCTCCTGCATAATGTGATGCAGAGACCGAATCAATTAACACACAGAGAGCAGCATCCACACCTAGAAAATTTAAAAAAATGCTATGTAAGATGCATTTTCGAAGAAAGCGTGATCACATCTATTTTATAAAAATAAGTGTCAAACCACATCTTGTAATAGCCACATTGGCTTCATCTTCAAGAAATCCCATGTGCAGTAATGATTTTATCTTCTTGTCCTTCTCTGCCAGCTCTTGTAGAAAATCCTGCACAGAAGCACAACAAAAGCCGAGATTAGAAAACACTTGCTACATCTCATTGACTTTTTAATCCAACTAACTGAGCTGATAGAAAATACAAGTGCATAGTGATTAGTAACATCTACAAGAACAGAGAAAAGGAAAGGGTACTACAGCTAATCAATGATCAAGAGATGAATAGCACCGACTACCCAAGAAACAAGAGAGAGAAAACTAATCGAGAATTAAATTAATGAAATCATTTGGAACTCAGTGTTTTTCTCGGTGCTATTTGAGAAGGACATTAATACAAGAGCTGTTGTATGCATGAGTGGACCTAAATGCTCATCATCTTACACTTGAAATAACTTTGTTACATGTAAAGTTAATATAAAGTACTTCTGGTCATGCCAGAATAAACTCAAGCTACATGTCCAAATTTGTTGTTTCATAAAATGACACTGTGCTGGATGCGTAGCAGCAATGAAACACGGCTATACGGTCTCTTCATGCTGCTTTCATCAAAAAGTTAAAAACTGATGGACGATGAGGAAAATGGGTGTATCTTGATGAGAAGACTGATGACGATATTCCAATGCACACCCTATTTCAGGTTCATTTCCTTGCTAGCATTCAAGATATTTTTGCTGAGCAGGTGTATTAGAGATCAAACACTCCATACTCTTTCCCTATTTGTTGTTTTCAGTCATTACATATATCTAGACATGAATAGGACAACAATATTCTCTTCACTCCTATTTGCATAACTTCTGGGCTGATCTATGATTTTAGATACACTTGAAAGAAAAATCGGCCATCGCATATATTTCATTCTGAGATTTCTAAATTAGTGACTCTGTGTATACATTTCTGGAAGAACATTTATGGATCAAATCCTTCCTTTTCTTGGCTCTAACAGGTAGATGTTGCTCTTCTTGATGTTAGTCTTGGAGGGAAGTTTGATGCAACTAATGTGGTATGTGATGTCTTTTTGCAGTAATATGAACATTTTCTATAACTGAAAGTCAAAAGAAGAATCTTGAACCTTTTTTAGATAATATCATTTAAGCCTTGAATCCTTCGTCTTTTACAAGCGGAAATAAGAATCTTGAACTATGCCATTTAAATCTGGAAGACCTTTGTTCGTCCTAACCTGCATCCTAGTTTGCAACCTGCATTTGATTCTATGGAAATGTGATGAGACAGGTCGCAGCACAACCTTTACTTCAGTGCATGATATAATTATTTAGGTCCAGCTTTATTCTTGCTTCTTTCTTTAGTATTCAATGATTAGGTTTAGTTTCTATTCTACCAAACTCTTCTAAGTTCAGTCCGATTGCACATTATACCTTGGACTACAAAAAAAAATCAAAGAGCATAATTGTTGCGTGAATTTAGATTTCTACAGGTTAAAGCGCCTGCAGTATGTGTAATGCCTTCTATTGGCTAAAGCACCTGTAATATAATTTTCCCGTAGCATCATAATTCCACAAGTCGCAAGTCTTGTAACTAATTCAGTGCATAAGAACTGAAGAGAAAAAGAGCATGTCTAATAGAACTGAACTCTCTGATTCATCAAAATTACAAACAAGCAGGACAATGATACACTCATTTTCTACTACTTTCCAGTTTGTTTGATTACCCTGTGGGAGGTATTGGTATACTCACTTCCTAAAACATTACACTCTTACATGATAAAACTTAAACATGATGAGAATTCTACGTTAAAAAATCAAGTATTGAAACTTCACAATGCAATTCTACACTGATGAAAGGCTGGGAGCAAAATAAACAAAGCTCAAAGAGGAATCATCGGAGAAGTTCTAAAGGCATGCAGTGCAAAGATTTCACATATATGAGCATACATATGATCAAAGCATTCTGAGCTACTGAACTAAAGATAATGTACCATCTACCTCATCACCAGAACTATCAGAACTGGGCTCTCTATCCCCAGCATCGTCGTCGTCGTCCCAGTTTTCAAAATCAAGACCATCATCATCTTCAATACTCGGTGGGCCGCAGCCAGAGGCAGAGCAATTACCCACTGCAGCTTCGTCACCTAGTACCTGTATTTCACATGACCAATTGTAACATACGATCCTAGCCACCATGTAGCAAGGGCGTCATAGGATAAACACAGTAATAAGGCACATGGACAAATACCTTGCATGGGAGAAGCAGCTCGAGCAATGCATTTTCATCACTATGGCCTGAAAGCAAAAGCCTCCATTGGAACAAAAGGTGCAAACAAAAACAGGACAAATGAAATGAAACTGATTAATTTTAGCATTACCAATCTTCTTAATGCCCTCCAGGACCATCTCTTTTGGGAAACCCATTTCCACATATAGCTTGACTAAAGAGGTAGAGGATGCTTCCCCGTTGGCCCACCCATTAGAATCCTTTAGACAATTGCACGAACAAATATCACAGTATGATCATAATAATGACAAGTTGTGGCTCGTGTGATGAAATACAAAAAAATTATCTGTTAATACCTGACGTACCAGCCTGGACGGGCCAGGATCATCCAAGTTCCTCAAGGCCGGAGCCCATGAGGGCTCAGCCTCACCATCACTTTCCCACTCAAACTTATCACTGTCATCGCTATCGCTAACCCAGTCCTGTGACATGAGTTAAGCACACCTCGGTCAATATTGAAAGGATACCACCAGGAAAGCAATTATAGAGAAGATATTAACACAAGGTAAGAATTTTATTGCGCCATAAGATCACAACAACTACAAGATATCACAATTAAAATCTCTAGCACGAAATTAGGACAGCAAAGTTCAATCAAGAGTTATTAGAGCACATCAAAAAGGAAGAAGAAAATACCAACTTTTATATATTGCACAATCTCCCCTCCACCCTGTCACATCAATACATTAAGCTAAATCCTGAAAAACAATCACTTGTACATCTAAAAGTTTAAATTTCTATTTACGGGGATGACATGAGGCATAACTAACCGGAGTATGCTAGCTTTCAGATGTAAGGAAGAATAGTTCTCTGGGCAGTACAACACATTATGCATAACATGGCTATTTTGGGGAGGAAAGTGATCAGGTTGGTAAATCTAAGAAGGAGATCAGATTGACCAGGTTTGTCCATTGTCACCTGGAATAAGATTAACCAAACAGGCACTACTGCAGTATGTCTTGATGATGCTTGTATCACATGGATAAAAAACGGTAGTTTGCAGTTCAAGTGAGCCGCTAAAATGCATAAACTCCAGTGCCAGAGAAGCAAGAATCTTTTTCATCATATAGGTGGGTGGATCACTTTGCCATCTAAAACCACAAATTTCCTTATTAAAGAGTGTCGACCTGTTAATGCTATGACTGATCACAAGAGTATCAATGTGTCAACATGAACAACATATGAAACAACTAAAACATAGTATACTAGATCGAATGAACCGTCAAAAAATATACAAATCAGTGTCCTATGTATATGGTGTTCAGCTAGTGCTGCTATACAAGTCGTTATTTTGACAAATTAGCGGCGCATCCTATTTGGTGTGATCCTGATACATGACCAATGTGTGAAAATGCAGACAAGGGACAAGTGAACTGATCGCACAGTATGAGGAACGGATTAAGGAGCTAACCATCCAACGCAACACGAAGTCTGGTGACTGCTGTGGAAAAATCAACACAGCCGGATCCAATACTAGGATATGGGACGCATACATCAAGGGCCAAAAAGATGACATTTTTTCCATCGCACAAACCACAAAAATCGATTTGGTGCGATCCTGATACATGACCAATGTGTGAAAATGCAGACAAAGGACAAGTGAACTGATAGAACGGTATGAGGAACGGATTAAGGAGCTAACCATCCAACGCAACACGAAATCTGGTAACTGCTATGGAAAAATCAACACAGCCGGATCCAATTCTAGGATATGGAACGCATCCACCAAGGGCCAAAAAGATGACATTTTTTCCATCGCACAAACCACAAAAACTCTATAAGCAAACACAAACTCTATAAGCAAAGCCGAATCGCCCACAGAGTGATAAGTCAACAATAATAAGCACGAGGGCTTCCCTCGCATCTGAATGGAGAGTTCGTATGATTAAGCGGGGGAAAAAACAAGGGAATCAGTTCATCAGTGGAAACTTTCCTTGTTGCACAGAGGAATCGCAGAAGAAAGAATCTACGGGATACAATCCTCGCACGCGCTAAGAATACCTAATTTCGCTGTACCTTGTACCAAAATCAGTTGAATCGGAGAGGCACTCAAATCGGCAGTAGAGAGGCAAAGACAGAGAGTCTACCACCATTGTTGGTCAGAAGGCACGCCCCCTCACTCTATCTGCCTGCCGTGAGGAGGAGGACGACGGGGAGGACAGCTCGAGGGAGAGCGGAAGCAGAGACGGAGGGAGGAGATGTCAGGACCCGATGGATCCAAGAAGAGGAGGATTTTGGAGAAATTTGGTAGATAAATTGGATAAATTGAAAAATTAATAAAAGGTAAATTGCAGGAAAATAAGGATAAGAACTAGGGTTTCATTTCTTGGTTGGAAACACAGATACAATGGTGGCTTATAAAGACATAGCCAACTACTAGATGTCACTAAAGGTGTAATAGCTAATGTACCCTCAACTACCAACATATACTCTATTCCATACCAATCCTAGTCCCTGACATTCCTTCCCCCTTGAGACCATTGCTCAGTAATGGATAAACAAGTTTCTACAGAAACTTTCATCATTTGTTAAGGAACTTGAAAATTGATCAGCCAAAGAGGAATTCCATTGAATTTGATGTCTTGGTACCAACACAACTGGGAACTGATTGCATTGCATTTCTGAAAAATCTGGCAACAGTGCATATCATTGAATATTGGTAGCCAAAAACGAAGCACCGCTGCAAAGTTTCTTCCTTGCTGAATCAAATTTGCGGGAGAACACATAGTGGTCGCAGTATCAATGAAGTAAGTGGAATCATGAGTACCAAATTTCATAGCCAATAAATGTCTCAATGCATATTCAGTTCCTTTTTTCACAGTCTTCAACCACAAGAGCTCATATAAGAGGAGTTCGATACCTGGATCCCATTGCACTTGTGTTCTTTTCTCAAGTGAGAGCTCCAGCAAAGAAGAAATGTTCTTATTGTGTAATTGCTGGAGAATAATTATAGCTGAACGTCGAATCCAAGGAAAGAGGTGCAGCTTTTTATATGAGAACTCTTCCTTGTCATTGCTCAGATCACAAGGATGTTGACGTGGATATATGTCAGACTTGAGAAATGAGACATCTGACTTGCTTTCAGAGATATCATGCTTGTTGATAAGCACATCTTGCTTAGCCGATTGGAAAATGGGTGCTCTGCTTGTACCGAACTGCACTACTAGTATCCTTAGCATCGCAGACCTGTAGGCATCTATGCACTGCAGTTTAGTAGTACCAGCAGCAGTCTTAAACAGGACATGGAGTTGTGTATCTCCTGGATCCCATTTACGAGGTACACTGTTCAGTGTTAACTGATACTGCAAGGCAAGTGATAATGTACCTTGTGTCAATTGCAAGGGCTTCGTAAAATCACTGGGTATGAAACTCGGATGTATATGTTTTCCTGGGTCCCAATCATCTCTTCTCTGTTCAGTGAACAACATGTTCCAATGAAGGGCTTGTCGCTGCTGTACCATTTCATCCGCATGGTCCTGCTGCTCGAGGATGTTATCAAACACATCAGAACAAGCAAATTCTGTAGCAACCTCAAGAGATGCAGTTTCTAATGCCTTGCTGGAACACATGACAAGAATTTCATCATCTGGTTTGGCCCGAGATAATTTGTCACCATCCTGGGATTTCTCAAGCTCAGGCATAGCATCCCCATTTCCACACTGTTGTTGCTCAAGGTTGACATCTAAAACATTAATGGAACCATTTGAGCAGTCACTCACTTCATCATCATATACATCATATGTGGGCGTTTCATCGAAGACTTTGATCACCTCTTGAGTGGGAGGATTAGGTTGTGATGCTGCAGTTTGCTGACTGCAATCCCAGGTTCTCTCACCATTTTGTTTCATGTGCTTGAGGTCCTGGCTCAAATTCTCACTGATGGCTGCTAGGTTAGCCTGGATCTGAGCCAACAATTGTTGAATAACATGTGGTTGCTGCTCAGAAATTTTCCCTTTCAAGTGAGGAATAACAGAGCAAAGATCATCGATGGCTTCAACTTTAGGCATTGCAACCTCATGTGTTAATTTTTGCTCACGAGTATTGATTTCAGCGAGGAATGCACATGAATAATCATAAAGAATTTGCAATTCTGTAGGATAAGCATGCCTAACATCTAGCTGACAGTAAGTACTGTATAGATACCAACCATGTGTAGCTCTCAAAGCATTATCAGCCATGTAATCATGCTGGTACTGGATTAAGACCTTACGACCATGCTGATTCAATGACTGAAATATTGTTTCCACAACTCCATATACAGAGAATAGGTGGTTGAGCACATCAATAGGCACTGGATGTTTTACCTGATGCATCACCACACTCAGCACTCTGCCTTGAAGAGTTGGACAGTAGCTCCATGTCATAGCACTCGTTTCGTAATCCGAGCATGAACTTGTGTCGAGTATATGGTGTTGACCTGGTTGAAAATCGGTCGTCGGGATGGTGAGCACGGGCTCCATCTCTGTGAGGACGGTACTGGCGGCGTACGAGGGCATCCCGGACGGTCGGAGCGACGAGGACGGAGGCCCGGAGTAGAGCGGCCACGCGGGGGCGACAGCGGCCATGGATGCGGCCAGTGGAGGAGGTGCTTGGGGAAGGCCGTCGGGGCCGGATGGCGGCGGGGACGAGCTCGAGCCGGAGCTCGGTTGGCTGCTCGTCGGAGGAAGGCCCACAGAGGAGGTGCCGGAGGCGAGTACGTCAGGCTCGTCACTGGCCGGGGACGGGGGCGGTGAGGAGAGCGCGGGGTCGGCGAGCTCGGGGCGTAGGAGAACGGGCCGTCGGCGAGCTCGGGGCGTAGCGGTCAGGAGGAGGACGACCAGAGAGGCGGCCGGGACGACGGGCTCATCGGGGGAAGGAGCTCCGAGCGGAGGCCGGCGAGCTCGGTACGGCGGGCGCGGGGGGTCGCGGCACAGGGGACGGCCGGAAGGGGATGCTGCGGTGGACGGGGGATGGCGGCGACGTGGAGCTTTATGCGGATGGTGGGCGAACGGGAGCAGTGAGGAGGCGGCGGCGCTGCGTTTCCTGGAGAGGATTTAGGCGACGGCGGATGGGGCGGTGGAGGCGGGGAAGGGAAGGGCGAGGAATGGCACTCGATTTGTGGCTACTCGATCTGGGAACGGGATTTCGATTGAAGAAGAACGGAGTCGCCGGAAATGGGGAAATCGAACGGAATCGGAAGAGGACGAGATTTGGGGAGAGGAGGGTGGGTAATTGCTGCGAATCAGAGTGAAACCGCCGGGGAGAAATTTTTCGGTCGGAGAATCGATGATCTGATACCAATTGTCAGGACCCGATGGATCCTGACGGGATTGGATCAAGAAGAAGAGGATTTTGGAGAAATTTGGTAGATAAATTGGATAAATTGAAGAATTAATAAAAGGTAAATTGCAGGAAAATAAGGATAAGAACTAGGGTTTCATTTCTTGGTTGGAAACACAGGATACAATGGTGGCTTATAAAGACATAGCCAACTACTAGATGTCACTAAAGGTGTAATACCTAATGTACCCTCAACTACCAACAGATACTCTATTCCATACCAATCCTAGTCCCTGACAGGAGAGAGCGCGCGAGGGCGGCGGCGACGGCATGCTCCTCCGCCCCTCGCGGACGGGATTCGGTGACTTGCCTCTGGCTTGTCACGCCGTAACAAGCCCCCTCATATCCACCATCCAATGTCCATCCAACGGATGAGATTGTCCAAAAAAATTGAACTCAAAATTCAAATATTTCAGAAAAAATCGAAAAAATTCCAGCAAGTCATATATGGTCCGTTTTGTGTTCTGTGAAATTTATTTGTCATTTGGATATCTCGTTTATGATTTATTAGCGTTTTAAGTTTAAAACATGAAAAGCTATTTAATGATAAACCAATTATCCAAATGACAAATAAATTTCACAGAACACATAACTGACCATATATGACTTGCTGGAATTTTTTCGATTTTTTCTGAAATATTCGAATTTCGAGTTCACTTTTTTGGGCAATCTCATCCGTTGGATGGACATTGGATGGTGGATATGAGGGGGCTTGTTACGGCGTGACAAGCCAGAGGCAATTCACCGAATCCCGTCCCCCCTCGCTGGCCTACACGGGGCAGCGCTGCAAAATAGTACACGAGGGTGCTGCGGCGGGGCCGTTTTGGGTTTATGAACAAAGCGGGGGAGGGGAAATGATTGTGAGCCGCATTCTCTGTTTGGTGCGGCTGCAGACACATAACTGCTTAGGATGACTCCAACGGGCCGACGCAAACAGACACACGTTTGGTCCGCGTTTTATCCGTTTGCGTCGGCAAACGGACAGGCCCAGTCCGCCCCTGTCCGCCGTTGGTGGCAGTGCGCCCAACGGTCCGACGCATTGAGTCCGCCCGGCAAATTTTTTTTAGCTAAACAGGCCATATATGGGCCTTTTTCATTCATATATAGGGGGGTGGGCCACAAACGGCCTTTTTACATAATATTTTTAAAACAAAAATATATAAAAACTAGAATATTTGCCCTTCGCGGGCTTCTACTCCTCTTCGTCATCCCCATCGAGGATGACATAGTCCGGCTGCTTCCAGAGGTGCGCCGGTGGTCCGCCTCGCGGTGGGACGACGGCGGCGGCGTGGGCGGCTGCTCCTGCACCTGCTCTTGCGCCTGCTCTGGGACCTCCCAGTCGCCGCCATTGAAGACCCAGCGCTGCCCTAGCAGGCCTTCTGGTAGCGGAGGCGCCGGTGGCAGGTCCACGTCCATGGCCTGCCACCATGGATGTGGTTCCTCCAGGACCGCCGCCTGCTGCGCCTACAGGGCCGCCTCCTGCTCCCGGGCGACGTCGGCGAGGACAATGGCCCAGCGCTTGGCCTCGTCCTCGGCCATATGCTTGCGCGAGGCCTCCTTCGCGGCCTCGAGCTCAGCGTCCTCGGGATCCACCTCCATCTTCACTTCCTGCGGCGGCGGCGCAGACCCAATCTGCAGCGCGCGCGGCACTGGTGGTGCGTCCCGCCGCCGTGTGTGCGGTGGCGGTGACCAACGCCCAGATGGCGGCGTCGGAGCCCGCGTATAGAGGGCATGCCGCCGCAGGTCGTGCTCGTCGCGGAACCACTCCGCCCAGTTGCTGGACCTCGCCGCGTAGGCGGGATCGTTGAGGAGTTCGGTCGGGAGGCGGCGGCGGCGCTCAACCTCCAGATCCCGTGCCCGCTTGTTGGTCGGAATCGGAGGTACCGGGATCCGCTACGGGTTCAGGTGCCAATGCTCGGGAGCTTGACATCTGGCCACGGCAGCGGAGTTGCGTGGGCCCAGTACCACTGGCAATCCTCCTTGCGCACGTAGACGCGGTTGCGCATCTCGGCGCCCGGCGGCGCGAGCTCGAAGACGGCGGGGACCGGCTCCGGCTTCGGCTCCGGCATCGGGGAGGGAGTGCGGAAGCGCCGACGGCGGCCAGAGGAGGACCCCGCCTCGCCGTCGTTCTTGGCCTTGCCGAGCCCCGGCCATCGGAGCGGCATCGCGGCGAGCGAGGTGGCTAGGGTTTGCGGCGAGGCTAGGGTTTGGTCGCCGGAGAGGGTGAGTGGGCAGTGGAGTGGGTGGGGGCTGGCCGTCCCTATTCCCTGGCATTAAAAAGGACTGGGCCAGGGGTGGCTGACAGCGCCTTGTCGCTGACAGGTGGGCTCGGGTAGGACACGAGGCATGGCCGCGCGGACGCGTTTTCAGTCCGCCGCGCGTCCGCGCCGAAGCATCGGTGGCCCAAATTTGGGCCAGGAATGCGTCGCGGCGGACCAAAAAACTGTGAGATCCTGGCTCAGGGCTTAACAGGATTGATAGAATACTCATATCAATAAGTTGCAACTTCTTTTTCGGAAGCTCATTTGGAAGGAACTCCGAGGTTAAGCGTGCTTGGCCCGGAGTAGTCCAAGGATGGGTGACCGACCGGGAACTCGTTCCCGGGTGCGCACGAGTGAGGACAAAGTGCGCAGAAAAGACTAGTGTTGATCTGTGGGGCCAGTCTTGAGATCCTAGCGAGCTGCCAGGGGTGACAGGCCCGGCCCGGGGGTGGCCGGGGTGTTACAATTTGGTATCAGAGCCGACCCTCGCGGTAACTCGGGCGTGTGCGGGTCAGTGGGCGGACATGTTGGAGCATGTGCCGGCACTGGGCGCACAGACGGGTGCCAAGAGGGGAAGTTCCTGGACTGGGGGCTGACCAACGAGGGCGTCAGTCTTCTAAGGGGGAAGGATGTGAGATACTGGCTCAGGGCTTAACAGGATTGATAGAATACTCATATCAATAAGTTGCAACTTCTTTTCCGGAATCTCATCTGGAAGGAACTCCGAGGTTAAGCGTGCTTGGCTCGGAGTAGTCCAAGGATGGGTGACCGACCGGGAACTCGTTCCCGGGTGCGCACGAGTGAGGACAAAGTGCGCAGAAAAGACTAGTGTTGATCTGTGGGGCCAGTCTTGAGATCCTAGCGAGCTGCCAGGGGTGACAAGCCCGGCCCGGGGGTGGCCGGGGTGTTACAATTTGGTATCAGAGCCGACCCTCGCGGTAACTCGGGCGTGTGCGGGTCAGTGGGCGGACATGTTGGAGCATGTGCCGGCACTGGGCGCACAGACGGGTGCCAAGAGGGGAAGTTCCTGGACTGGGGGCTGACCGACGAGGGCGTCAGTCTTCTAAGGGGGAAGGATGTGAGATCCTGGCTCAGGGCTTAACAGGATTGATAGAATACTCATATCAATAAGTTGCAACTTCTTTTCCGGAATCTCATCTGGAAGGAACTCCGAGGTTAAGCGTGCTTGGCTCGGAGTAGTCCAAGGATGGGTGACCGACCGGGAACTCGTTCCCGGGTGCGCACGAGTGAGGACAAAGTGCGCAGAAAAGACTAGTGTTGATCTGTGGGGCCAGTCTGGAGATCCTAGCGAGCTGCCAGGGGTGACAAGCCCGGCCCGGGGTGGCCGGGGTGTTACAAAAACGGACCGTGGTCCGTTTGCGTCGCCCCGTTGGGCCGTGTTTTTGGCTCCAGCGGACAGGGACGGAGGCGCGCGGACTCGATGCGTCGCCCCGTTGGAATCATCCTTAGAGCATCTTCAACCGGCCACCCAAACTCGCCCTATATGTCCGGGCGGACAGGACGGACACGGCACGGGCCGAAAACCATCACTCAACCATCTTCCTCAAATTCAGTCTAAACGTTCGGACTGTTCGGCAAATTCCAAAATCAGCCCATATGTGGGGAGGGTTTGGGGCCGCCCGAACGCGTCCGCCACGTCGAATCTGGCAACACGGACCCACACAATTTCACCCAAATCGGACCGAACTCCTGCTACTCTCTCCTCCTCCACTCTCCTCTCTGTCGCCGCACCTCCTGCTCCGTCGTCGTTCCCATCGTATACCCGTCGCCGCCCCAAATCTCCAGCGGAAGTAGCCAAGTCCTCGGCGTTCGCCTCCCGACATACTGCTCGGCTGTACGCTCCGCCTCTGGTACGTTTTACATCGCCGGACATCCACCTCGCCCTGAAAGTGTTTGTGTATTTGCCGAAGCAGGAATTTGATATTTAAAATATGTAGGCATGGATTCCTCCGACGATGAGTATGATTACCGGCCGTAGATGAGTTCATGTACAAAGAATTCATCGACGAGTCTAGTGAGGACGAGATGGATGACGAGTTGGCCGCAATGTCGAAGATGTGCATCCAAAAGGAAATGCAGAAGGAGGGGGATCATGTTCTGAACTTTAGGGGGTCGATAAAAGGCAGGATTACAATGGCCCGTGATAGGCTCAAAGGCGCGCGTGATCTCTAAGACGATTATTTCGGACCGGATCCGATCTTCCATGAGGGGTTTTTCCGGCGTCGCTTTCGGATGAGCTCAACTCTGTTCCGGCGCAAAGAGTAAGAAGTGACCAAGTATGATGATTATTTCAAGTTGAGGTATGATTGCTGCGGACAACTATCCTTCTCTCCTATGCAAAAATGCACAGCAGCTTTGGGAATGCTCGTCTATGGAAAAGCCATGGACACTTTGAGGGCCGAATTAAGGGTGGCCGGTTGGAGATGCTCTTACATAGTATTTGTGAGTAGCCACATCCCAATAAAAGGTAAGAGTAGAGATGGAAAAGGGTAGAGAGGCGTTTTGGCTCCGAGTGCATATGCTCCTGTTATATTTTTCAAATTAAAAATAAATAAAAACACTTCAAAAAATCTGACAAAAATTGGGCACATACATATATACATGTTTTCAACATTCGTGCAAAATTTCGGAAGGAAATAACATTTTCTGTGGTCTGGGCAAAAACGACGAAATCTGTGTTTTGAAAAATTATTTTAAATCACATTTCGGCCGCAGAATTTGTGTTTTTTGCACGTTCCATAAAAAGTGTCATTTCCTTCCAAAATTTAGCAAGAATGTTGAGAACTTGTATATGTTTGTGCCTAAATTGTTTCAGATGTTTTCGAAGTGTTTTCATAATTTTCTAATTTTGAAAAAAATAACAGGAGCATAAGCACCTGGGAGCCAAAGTGACAAAATAACTGAGTCATGATTCATGACGATTTTCCCCTTTCTCTTCTCTCTCATCCCTCTCGTTCTCCACCCCATTGAGAGCCCACCCCGGATCACCGGCTCGCTCCTCCCTCCTCTCCAGCGGCGCTGCCGCTCGGGATCGAGGAGGATGCGAGGCAGGTTTTGTATAGAGTAGTCTAGGGCTAGTAGTTAGGTGTAGTTTTAGGGTTTCGTCTTTGTCCTTTGTGGCGACTGGCAATATGTTGTCTCCCTTTTCTCGAAGGTTTGTAGCTTTGTGATGACATGGAACACACGTTCGTTGGGAAACCCCAAAGAGAAGTTATGAAGTAGTTCATGAACAATTTTCCCTTGAGAACAAAACCAAGGTTATCAATCCAGTAGGAGTTGGAAGAGTTTCAACACGGTGTCAACCAACCCGTTGCTTAGAAGGTTGACGTGGACCTGCACACAACTAGGGGTGAAAACGGTACGGATTATTTTCGACCGACCGACTGGAGGCTTACGGAAGGAAAATACAGATTTGGTCAGATAGTTGGCGGATACGGTCGTGGATATGGATAGTAATTCACGGATACGAAAAAGGATGTGGTTTTAGTATCCGAAGATTTACCGTATTTCACGGTTATATCCGACGATTATCTGATAAATATCCGGGAACTAATACCTCCAACTCCAACCATAGGCCCACAAACATGTAAAACTAGAGCAAAACTAAGTAACTACTTGGACATGGAAGTATGAGCTATTAAAATATTCTCTATCTTAGAATATCACAATACATAAAGCTAATTTCGAATAAGTTCATCCATAACGTGTGTTATGTGTCAGTCCTATTTTCTAAGCGACATCCGAGAAAATGTTTATCCACAACCGAACCTTATCCGCCCCGTATTCGGTCCGTTCGTAAACGGGAGGCTCCGATTCTGTATTCGTATCCGCACACTATGCGCCCCGACTCCGAATCCAAAAAAAAGTACGGCTAAGGATATGGTTTAACTACTATTCGACCGTATTCGCTCCGTTTTCACCCCTACACACAACACAATCAAATTATTTTGCCCCAACGAAACAGAAAGGTTGTCAATCTCGCTTGTTTGCTGAATACAAAGGATAAAACGTATGGTGTGAAAAATAAATGTAAATGCAAAAATGGACAGCGAGCAAATGATGGTGGAAAGCAGTGGAAACGGTGTTTTTATGAGTGTAAAAGAATGGACCGGGGTCCACAGTTCACTAGTGGTGTCTCTCCATAAAACAGATAAACAAACATGTTGGGTGAACAAACTTGTTTCTTATTTTCAAGGTCTTTAGGAGCAAGATTAAAGAATCTAGTCTTACCAACACATGATTCACTAACAAGTTTATGAAAGCATTTTCAGATTCTAAGCTATCAGGAAGTGTAGTTTTTGGCACATACATAAATTTGGGTCCACTTCCTCTTGTTTTTTAGGCTGTAAAGAACAAAAGGTTGAATTCAAAGTATCAATAGCATTTTCTAGTTTGCCAATTCTCAAAGCTTGATCATCCTTGACTTTGCCGGTTTCTAAAACATTAATCATTTTATTAATATTCTTTAAAGACCCATCAAACTTACTATTAGTGTCAAGAAGTTTCTTATCAATTTCATTTATCGTATCCATTTTTGGCAAATTTTTACCTATGAAGTCCAATCTTTCCATAATGTATTCCATAATAGTTTCAGTTTTAATAGCATTAATAGGTGGGGTTCCAATTAAACTTTCAATGATGTTGCAAGCCTCCAACACGGGAGTGCCTAAAAAATTTCCACATGTCAAAGTATCCAAAACATACCTATACCAGTTTGTGATGCCAACATAAAAATTTCTAAACAGGATTGTGGTAGAATTTTTTTGTAGATCTATGATGAGCATCACTAATTCGGTACCAAGCATCTTTTAAACTTTCTGCACCTTTTTGTTTAAAGGTACGGACTTCAACTTCAGGTGTCATAACATAAGGAGTAGAGCTAGCCATGATAACTAAATGAGAGATAAAACTAGGCAAAACAGGAAAAAGACTAAAAGCTGAAATTCTAAAAAAAATTGTAGTTTTAAAATTTTAAGGCAAACAAGATAAAACAAAAATAAACTAAGCAAGACAAAAACAAAGTAAAGAGAATGGTGGCGTGTAACTCCCCTTGATAGAGCTTCCAACTCCCCGAAAACGGCGCCAGAAAAGTGGTTAATGACGTGGAACACACGTTCGTTGGGAAACCCCAAGAGGAAGGTATGAAGTAGTTCAGCAGCAATTTTCCCTTCAGAACAAAACAAAGGTTATCAATCCAGTAGGAGTTGCAAGAGCTTCAACACGGTGTCAACCAACTCCGTTGCTTAGAAGGTTGACGTGGACCTGCACACAACACAATCAAACTACTTTGCCCCAACGAAACAGGAAGGTTGTCAATCTTCCTGGTTTGCTGAATACAAAGGATTAAACGTATGGTGTGGAAAATAAATGTAAATGCAAAAATGGATAGCGAGCAAATGATGGTGGAAAGCAGTGGAAACGGTGTTTTTATCAGTGTACAAGAATGGACCGGGGTCCACAGTTCACTAGTGGTGTCTCTCCATAAAATAAATAAACAAACATGTTGGGTGAACAAATTACAGCTGGGCAATTAACAAATTGTAAGGACATGACAATGCTATTATGACAAGCTAAAGTTCACTGTAGTATTTAATAAGGCATTACATCAAAATACATAGACCGCTTGCTAGCTGCATCTATGACTAATAATCCACCCCCAGGATAACATCTGTGTCCCCTGAAAGTATTAAGTTGCAAGCAACAGATAATTGCAATAAGCAAAGTGTGTAATGTAAACAATGCAAATGACACGTAGACATAACATCATTGTTTTCTCCCTAGTGGCAACAACACATCCAGAGCCTTAATCGTTCCTATCATTCGAGCCCAGTCAACCGGAGACATGAACCCACTATCTAGCATAAATACCCTCTCTTGGAGACACTATCAACTACTTGGCCAAAGTAACCACTAGCATCGGAGAGCATGCAAGATCATAAATAAAACATATAGGTAAATAGATGAACAAACTTGATCATAACTTCACAATTCATCGGTTCCTAGCAAACACAACATGTAGCATTACATAAAGATGATCTTGATCAAGTTAGGCAACTCACAAGATCTAAACATGGTAGCACAAGGATAAGAGACAACCATCTAGCTACTGCTATGGACTCGTAGTCCAATGGTAGACTACTGACGCATCAGTCCAGAGGCAGGCATGGCAGTGTAAAGCCCCCCGGTGATGATCTCCCCTTCCGACAGAGTGCCGGGAAGAGATTCAGAAAACTCCCGAACTAGGGTTGGCGACGGCGGCGGCCTCAGATATCTTTCTGGAAATTTGATCGGGTGTTTAGGGTTTTCGGGGGACGGAGAATATATAGGCGAAGAGGCGGCGCGAGGAGGCACCCGAGGGCGCCAGACGCACCCCAGCTCGGCCCCACCTTCAGTCGCGCCGAGGTGGCGTCTGGGCCCCCTGGGTCGCCACCTCGGCTGCCCTTGGGACTCTATCTTCGTATCTTCATAAAACTAGGCTCCGTGAAATTTTGTCCAATTCCGAGAATATTTTCTTACTAGCTTTTCTAAAATAAAAAGACAACAGAAAACAGGAACTGGCACTGTGGCATCTTGTTAATAGGTTAGTCCAAGAAAATGCATAAAAATGATATAAACTATAAATAAAACATGTAGCATTTGTTATAAAACAAGCATGGAACATAAAATTATAGATACGTTTGAGACGTATCTGAAAGTGCATGTGCCCTCATGTGTGGTTTACATATCAAGGGGAATTTATATAATCATTTTCATGATTCACCTATCCCAAATATGTTAATCTAGTAATTCTACTCAAAGTCTCTCATGTGCAATATTGATGAATTTGCAAAATCATTTGCCCTTTGTGTTACTTGTTATCTTTCTCGGAGCATCCCAACTACCTTTGTTCCCTTGTGGATATTTTTGGATGCTATGATGAGATTTTGTTGGAAGTTCATCTATATCCTTTTAAGATAAAATTGAGCTTTGTGCTATGCTTTAAAGCAAAGATCTTATTGGTATATATATGACTTCCACCAGGATATCATGTTCTTCACCGTAGTATCTATTTTGTGTGTGCATGTTTCTTTGTGGACTTATATCTTCATGATTGATGTCTACTTAGAAACTTATACACATGAGAATAGTTACATCTTTAATTGGTATTCTAAAAATACTTTCTTCACTTGCTTGTGTTCAAAATTATCCAAGAGGGAGTGAGGATTCCATGTCGTAAAGTGGATACCGAAATGGCTCTCCTGTCCTCTCCACCGCCACCCACACTTCTAGCACCTTTCTCCATGGATTTCTCCAAGCTTAGTGAGGATGGAAGGTCTTCTACACTGGGATTTCTCGCCCGGCTTGGCTGTCGAGGCACAGGTGCGTCGAAAATTTGGTTCTTCGGTCTCTCCCTCCCCCGTGGCGTCGACAAAGGAGTTCTTCTTGGTCGTGTGCTTTTCTTTTGCTTCGTTCTTTCTCTCGGAAGATGCAGTTGCCTTGGCCCTTCAGTGTTGCCTGGGTGGAATTGCAGCGGATTTCCGGGTGTTCAAGTTGTCAGATAAACGTTTTCGATTCTCAGTGGCTTCTAACAAAGTTGGTCATTTTATTTATGGTCTGAGAGATCGTATCTGGCCAGACTTCTCCTGTCATTTCAAACTCTTCCATGGTGATCCGCTTGTCTTTCCCTCTGAAAGTGTCAATGATGCGGCTGCAATGTGGTTTCAGAATTATTTTTCACAGAGGAATTCGGTTAGAGGAAACTTGGCCATCCGCACAAACTTGGACTTTCTAAAATCTTCCGAGACTGTTCCTCGGATACAGAATTCAGCGGGTATTAAATTTGGTTCTTTTGATGATGTTTTGGTCACTCCTCAAGCTCCTCCTGCAAGTCAGTGCAATGTTGAACATTTGGATCCTGCTGTTCTCTTGGTTGGCTCAATCCCCTGCCCGAGTGTTGCAGCACCCCCGTCAGGTTCAATCTCTGCGCCTAAGGCTATGAACATTCAAATTTTCAAATCTCTTAGCCTGGAATTATTGCTGAATTTATTGGATGCAAAAACTGCCAAATACTCGGATGATGAGATCAAATATATGTTTGACCTGTCGGTCATTCCTTCTCTGGACGACATTTATTCCCTTCTTAACAAATGCGCTAAATGCGGGGTAATTGGTCACCTTGTCCTTGCTTGCCCTAGAATCAGATGCTGGAGCTGCCATGATTTACGTCGTCCGTGTTCAAAATGTGCTAATATTGTCTGTTTTAACTGCAAGGAGTTGGGCCACACCAGGAAATTCTGTCTAAATCAGCCCAAATGTGGTTTCTGTGATGTTGTGGGCCATCTCCGTAAGGCCTGTCCTAGGAAAGCAACTATCGTCCGCTGCAAGCGATGCGGTGATATCGGACATTCCATTTCTGGATGTTTGACTAAACAAATCTGGGTTCCTAAGGCTAAGCAATCAGCACTAATTGTAATTGATGATTCGTCTCCTGGGAAACAGCCGACAGCAATCCCCCCTGTCTCGCCTGGTTTAGCTGCTCCTCCCCCGCCTCCTTCCTTCATTCCGCTCACATCCACCCCGCCCCCACCCTCGGTACCCCCGCCTGCAACACCGCCACCACCATCTGCCACCCCTCCTACCTCGCCGCCTCGGAGCAAGGCGGCCATGGCGATCTATCCGGTCAACGATCCACGTACCTGGTCAGATGCTTACTCTGAAGAGGAAATTTTGGAAGTTGAAAATGCAGCTCATAACCTGCTCAATGGTATTGAAGGGGATGGTCCAAGATTTGCTCGTGGGATTGGGCCGGTCATACATGGCAATTTTGCTGCTGACACAGTCTCTGAATGAATGCATACTCCTGCTATGGTAACCCCTCTGCCTCAATCTGCTCCTTCATATGGAGTCTCTGCTGTTCAGTCTACTGCTGCTGCTCTTCAGTCTACTGCTACAGTTCTTCTAGTGGTCAACAGTCAGACTTTTGCGCTCACTCATGCTGAGTTTTCACTTTTCTGGGGTTTTCTTCTGAAGTACATATACTGCAATCAGCTGGCCATTGCTGGACCAATTGCTCCTGTGCAAGAGCCTCTTGAGATGAATGTTCCCTCTCTCGGTAAACTGCTTTTGGAAAACTACTGCAACAAGTTACTGTCCCGCTGTTTTCATGTGCACACGATGTTGGATCTTGCTGAGTCTCTTGCTATCAAGAAGGCAATTTCTGGGAAGTTGATACTTTCTCTGGTTCTCCTGGAGATTCAGACATCTCTCCCGCGCTCAGATGACACCTTTATCTCTGTTTCGGTTGAATTGGTTGGGCCTCAGCGCATTGAGTTTGCTGACTCTACTTCTGTCTCGGCCCAAGAGGATAGCTCAGCGGTTGCAAATGATTCATCTTCCCGCCAGTCAGCAAGCAATCACCCTGACACTGCCAACTCTCGAGCACGAGGCAGACCCAAGAAGAAGGATTTGGCTCTGAAAATGGTGGACTCAGGCCCCAAGCGTGTCACTAGGCAAAACAATGAGGGCTATAAGCACCAATGCATCCCGCCGCTCCAGCCACGTCGCTCCACTGCTTCCAAGGCGAAGAACCCAGAGGTGCTGCGTCTGGAGGAGATGCGTCGCATGGGCATTGAGCG
Source organism: Poa pratensis (assembly GCA_947311845.1). NCBI lineage: Eukaryota > Viridiplantae > Streptophyta > Magnoliopsida > Poales > Poaceae > Poa > Poa pratensis. The sequence goes on from CAMZMU010000054.1 coordinate 60,398,023, forward strand.
CTGCCACATCGACCCGGAGGAGCTCACTGACGAGAAGCTGCTTCAAGCTCGTCAGGTTTAATGGGACTTTCCTCTTTATGTCTTCTCCGGAAAATATCTATGTTATTTGTTTTCCTTTCAATGTGTGTGTTGAACTTGTTTATTTCGAGCACTATCTCTATCTTGGTTGAACTCGAATCGTTTATATCTATATTATGCAATCGACTCTGAGAATCAGAATCTGGAATGTTTTGAGTTGGAATATTCGTGGCATAAATGATCCTGTCAAATGGCCTCATATTCGCAGTAAAATTGAGGAAAGTGGAGCCAACATCATCTGTTTGCAGGAAACAAAAAGAGCAGATTTTGATATGTCTTTCATTCGTGGCTTTGCGCCTAAACGTTTTGATAAATATGCCTTTGTACCTTCTGATGGGGCTTCAGGTGGTTTACTGACCCTATGGGCTAGTAAGGCCTTTGATGGACAGGTCTTGCTCCAAGAATTCTGCGGCCAAGTGATTTCTTTCAACTCTGTCTACTCCCAAGACTCTTTCTTCTTGGTTAATATCTATGGACCATGTACTGGTACTGCTAGAGAAGATTTTGTGGCTTGGTTGTTTCACTTGGATATTGAGGATGACAATTTGTGGCTACTTGTTGGGGATTTTAACTTTTATCGCTCTGTCGAAAATCGAAACAGAGAAGGGGCCAATATGAGTGATATTGAGACTTTTAACGAGATCATTAGCTATCACGGTCTAATCGAGTTACCAATCAAAGGCCGAGCTTTTACATGGTCCAATATGCAAGCTGACCCACTCTTAGTTCAGTTAGACTGATTTTTCACCTCCACAACCTGGACATTGCGGTTTCCAAATACTCTGGTTAACCTCTAGCTCGCCCTCCCTCGGATCATGTGCCATGTGTTATCTCAATTGGTACCTCAATCCCCAAAGCTGCCGTTTTCAGATTTGAGAACTTCTGGATATCATTGCCTGGTTTCTTGGAGGTGGTTGATTCTATTTGGAGTATTCATTGTCCAGGCAACAGTGCAAAAAGATTATCTTCCAAATTCAAGTTACTGAGAAAGGGCCTGAAGAAGTGGTGTACCAGCATATCCCACCTCAACAACACAATATCCAGCTGCAATGAAGTGATCTTCATGTTGGATGAGCTAGAGGATGAGAGAGCCCTGCATATTTCTGAGCAGAATTTTCGCCTTATTGTTAAGAAGCAACTAGACTATTTGCTCAAATGCAAGCAGATTTATTGGAAACAGAGATGCACAGCAAGGTGGGCAAAACTTGGGGAAGAAAACACATCATACTATCATTCCATGGCCACTATTAGCTACCGCAAAAACACAATTTCCTCTCTTGCTCGAGAAGATGGTTCCCTGGCCATTGAACATGAGGAAACGGCAGGTGTACTTTGGCATGCTTACAAACAGAGGCTGGGTGTGACAGTCGGCATTGATGAGGATTTTGATTTCGCCAAATATATCACTGCTCATGATGATTTGGCATCCCTCTCTGCACCTTTCACTATGAGAGAAATTGATAATGTCCTCAAGGAATTTCCTAGCAATAAGGCCCTGGTCCAGATGGCTTCTCGGGCTTATTTTAAAAAAGTGTTGGCACATCATTAAGTGGGACTTCTATGATTTATGCAGGGATTTTTGGAGTGGCGGGGTTAATCTCCAAAGTATAAATGATTCTTTCATTACTCTAATACCCAAGGTTGCTTCTCTGGAAGGGCCAAATGACTTCCGGCCAATATCCTTGCTAAACACAAGTCTTAAATTTATTACAAAATCCTAGCAAATCATCTTCTGTCCAAGATTCTGCAACTCATTCATGTAAATCAGTATGGATTCCTGAAGACGCGTACTATCCAGGATTGTGTGGGATGGGCTTATGAATATATTCACCAATGTAAGCAGACTAAAAAAGAGTGTATCATTCTCAAGTTGGATTTTGCAAAGGCTTTTGACACTATTGAGCACAAGGCCATCCTTGAAATTCTTCGCTGCAAAGGTTTCAATGAGCAGTGGATTGGTTGGATTGCAAACATCATGGCCACCGGTACCTCATCTGTCCTGCTGAATGGCACACCAGGAAAAAAAATTGCTTGTAAGCGTGGTGTTCGCCAAGGCGATCCTCTGTCGCCGACCCTGTTTGTTGCTGGTTCAGATTTACTACAGTCCATGGTGAATTATATTTTCCAGGAAGGACTGCTGCAAGCTCCCCTTCCAATTGATGGTGCAGACTTTCCCATAGTCCAGTACGCTGATGATACACTGCTGATAATGCAAGCATGTCCAGTGCAACTTCTAGCCTTGAAAGCTCTGCTGCAAAAGTTTGCTGCTGCAACAGGCCTGAAAGTGAATTATGCAAAATCTTGCATTCTGCCAATTAATGTGTCGGATGAAAAAATGGCAGAATTAGCTGCCACCTTTGAGTGCTCCATTGGTACCTTACCTTTCACCTACTTGGGCTTGCCACTGGGGACTTCGAGACCTACGGTCAGAGACCTGGCTCCAGTAAGTGATCAGATTGAACGTCGGCTGAATGCTTGTGCTCGTTTTCTCCCACACGGAGGGAGGCTTGAGTTGGTGAACTCTGTTATGTCAGCTCTGCCCACCTTTCTCATGTGCTCAATCAAGCTCTCGAAAGCTTTCATCAAGATAGTGGACAGATCTAGACGGCATTGCCTTTGGGACAAGCGTGAAGACTCCACTAACACGGCTGGCCTAGCTGCTTGGGACATGGTTTGCAAACCCAAAATTAAAGGTGGACTTGGAATTACCAATTTAGCTCTCCAAAACAAAGCGTTGCTTTTAAAACAATTGCACAAGTTCTTCTCAAAGGAAGACATTCCGTGGGTTCATCTTGTTTGGTCCCAGTACTCGGATGCAACACCACATGCTCAGCCGCAACGTGGATCTTTCTGGTGGCGTGATATCTTCAGCCTGGTTGACATATATCGAAGCATAAAAAACTGCCATGTTGGCGACGGCTCTACTGTCCTCTTCTGGAAGGATTTTTGGATCCATGACAGTTTGCTGGCTGATAGATTTCCCAGGTTATACTCTTTCGCTGAACGACAAGATGCAACGATTCAGAAATTTATGTCCAATCATGACTACAGCACCTTTTTCAGTCTGCCTCTGTCTTTTGAAGCCTTTGAGGAGTTTCAGGAGGTTCAGCAGCTGTGCACAGAGAATATGGTCACGCCAGGAGAATTGGACACTCGGACCTTCTTATGGGGCAAGACAAAATATTATTCTGTGGATTTCTACCGCTACATGTTCCAACGTGTGCCCACAGACCAACTTCTGTCCATGATTTGGAAATCTCGCTGCCTGCCCAAGTTGAAAGTTTTCAGCTGGCTACTGATCAATGATCGCCTAAACACAAAAGATATGATGCTCAGGAAGCATTGGACCCTTGAGGGGGCCTGCCTGTGTTTTGTGTGATGCAGCTGCCCTAGAGGATTGCGATCATCTCTTCTTTGGCTGCAATTTTGCCAAGGAATGCTGGGAGTCTATTGGTGTCACCTGGGATCTCTCGAGGGGGACAAGACAGAGAATCCAGCTTGCTGCAAACTCTTTTCCACATCCAAACTTCCTCGAATTGTTTGCGTCGGTGGCATGGAATATCTGGAAGGAACGCAACGGCCTTATATTTAACAAGGTTATTCCATCGCTAAATAGCTAGCGCAGACGTACAAAGCAAGATTTTCTGCTCCATCAGTACAGAGTCAAACCTGGAGCTGTTCAGGGCCTGCTGGATTGTGCATCATCGTTTTTCAGTTAGTGTTGCTCCGGCTTTGCTGGGGTTGTAGACCAAGCACTTGTATTTCTAGAGTTACACCTTTTTCTATTTTTTGGGCTTTGAGTCATTGCTCCTTGACTCTTTCTGCCCCACACGCTATGTAAAAATTCTTTTGCCTCATTATATATAAATTTTAACCGTAGGGGCTTCCCCTACGGTAGCTTGGTCTAAAAAAAAAAGGATTCCATGTCGTGCACACCATATTGAAATGCAAATCCTACATTGTGCACGTACCTTGGGGAGCTCCCTCTTGATTTTTAGAACACTTGGTTGATCTTTTCATAATATCTTCTTATATCCAATTGGTTTTTCGGATCCTTTGATTGCTTGCCTCTTTTGTTGAGGTATCTTTCACTTTGCTATTTTGTTGCAATTCTTGGATTCTCAATATAGTTTGATTTCCTCCTATTTTTGATCAATAGAAATGTCCATTTGATTCTACTCATTTTATGAGACAAGTTAAACTGGTGGAGGAACTCTCACTATGTTGGCCTTCTAAAGCTTTTTCCCATTTCGGCAATTGTTGCCAGTGGGGGAGAAGTTTTGGAGGGTTTATGGCATTTGACTTTGTACTTTGATTTGTTCTTAAGTATTTGCCTTCTTGCCTTTGCAATTCGTTGCTTGGTTTTGTATATAGTGGAAACTCCACCACCGGTAATGGTTGACAATATATGCAATGAATTCATGTTCATACACACGTGCATAGATTGTGCGGGAGTTTGCTCTATATATGTTGTTGGACTAACATCACATACTTTTGTAGTATTTGATGTTAGTACAATTGGCTCTAGCTCGTTAATTTCTATATTATAAACCCTCTCAAAAGAGATTGTCATCGATTACCAAAATGGGGGAGATTGAAAGTGCATGTGCCCTCATGTGTGGTTTTGGTAATTAATGACAATCTCTATGGACTAATGTTTGCATTGAGATGTCTTTATAGATCTTGTCCATGAAGAAGACTGGAGTTCATGTGTTGGACTCTGGAAGATTATTTGATGACCAAGGTTCTATCCAAGGGTTTATATGAAGAATGGTCATCAAGAGTTGAGCTTATTGCGAGCATGGCTTGGAAAGAAGATTGGGTGAACATTCATGTTTATCTCCAAGCCATCATATACATCAAGAGAAGAAGATGAAGTGCAAGTGGATTCATGAAGACAGAGCTTAGCAAGGCTCTCCCGTCATGGAGTATGGGGGAGTATTTGGAGAAGTCTTTATCATGCATGTTCTAGCAAGCACAATCAAGAAAGGTGTTCCAACTTGAGGGAGTCAAGATCGCCATCATCTAGCTCAAGTGGAATGCGCAAGGCAAAGGTATGATCTTGATAGGTTTCTATTTTACCGGTCTCATGGTGTTAGTGGGAGACCGGGTTATAGGATAGACGGCGTACTATCAAGAGGGGCACTCAAGTGAGTAACTTGATCGCATCTTTGTGGAGAGCTCAAACCTTTGTGTACTTGGTATATCATCTTTCTTGGTTCTTATTTGGATTTTATCCATATGAGAATTTAGAGCTTGTGTTTATCTCCATACCAAGCTCTAGTTCATCAAAAACGGATTTCATATGCATATCTTGTTGCGTTTTTGAAATCGGAGGTTTTACCGGCTTATCCTTTCTAGAGAGGTCAAACTCTCTCCTTGTGATTTCATCCTCACATGATGGACTATGATGTGTATATGCATGATCTTGTAGGGCTTGTGATTATCTTCGAAACAAGCCCAAGACCATAGAAAACGGAGTCTTGATGATTATCTTGTTAAGTTTTGATGTTGGAGGATTTACCGGTTGTTCTTTAATAGAAAGGTTTTACCTTTCATCATTTGGTTTTATCCTCCCTTGTTGGACTATGATGTTTCTCTGCATAATCTTGAAGAGCTCTTTGTTGCGATTCCAACGAGCCCAAGACCATCGAAATCGGAGTCCGGATGAAAAAGTTATTATAGTTTTTCTCTTTGTCTCTGGGTGGCCAGCCTGGCCGGGCCTAGGCCGGGCCCTGGCCGGCCGCCTCGGGTGCCAGGCCAGCCCGGCCGGGCCCAAGGCTGGCCTCTCTACACCTCGCAGAAAATGCCCAACGGGCCGATTTCTGCCCCACCTTTTTAAGGGGCCTTCTCCCCCAAAGGGTAACTAACCACTTGGGCAAGTTTTTCCCCTCTCTCTCCTCCATTGTTGACCTTGGAAAAGCTTGCCTTCCTCTCATTCCCTCCCTTGATTCTTGCATATCTTTGAGGGATTTGAGAGAGGAGATCTAGATCTACAATCCACCAATCCATTCCTCTAAGTGAGGGAACCTAGTAGATCTTGATATTGGAGTTCCATTTGTTGTGTTCTTCATTGTTCTTCCTCTTTCTCCCCCACAAGCATTAGTTGCTTTTGGTGGGATTTGAGAGTGAAGGATTTGAGCACTTGTGCTCTTGCCATTGCTTTTGTGCATCGGTTTGTGCTCTCCACGAGGATTCGTGGAAGTGAAAGTTCGTGAGCTTGTTACTCTTGGGTCTTTGGACCCTAGACGCCTTTTGTGGCGGTTGAGGCCTTTTGTGGTCACTTGGGAGCTCCCAATCCTTTTGTGGGTTGTGCCTCAAGATTGTTGTAAGGGACTCGATTTCCGCCCAAAAGGAAATCAATAGTGGAAGGTGAACCGAGCTTTTGGGCAAGGTTCATCGGAGAATAGGGTGAGGCCATTTGTGGCGTCTTGAGTTTGAAACTCACACCCCTCCAACGAGACGTACTCCCCTAAAAAGGAGGAACTCGGGAATACATCGTCGTCTCCGCGTGCCTCGGTTATTTCTATACCCGAGCTCTTTACTTATGCACTTTACATTGTGATAGCCTTCGTGCTTGAAGTCTTATATATTGCTATCACCTTGTTGCTTGTCTTGCTTAGCATAAGTTGTTGGTGCACATAGGTGACCTAGTTTATTTAGGTTGTTGGCTTGTTAATTTAAACACCTAGTTTTATTCCGCAATTATCAAGCCTAAACCGGAAAAGTTTTAAATCGCCTATTCACCCCCCCCTCTAGGCGACATCCTTGTCCTTTCAATTGGTATCAGAGCTGGGCTCTCTTTTTGGGCTTTACCGCCTAGAGAGTAAAGATGTCGTTTAGAGAATTAGTGCACGATCCCACTTTATATTCGATGGCACAAATTATGATGTTTGGAAAATTCGCATGCTTAATCTTTTTAGGGACATGGGTCCAAATTATATTGAGAGATTGTAGATGTGGGTTTTTCTCCTCCAAAGGATTCCCAAGAATTATCTTTAGAGGATGAGGAAAACTCTCATCTCGATACTCAAGTATCTAATGGTCTCATTTGTGTTTTGAGCGATGTAGTTCTTGCATCAATCATGCCTTTTCGGAACGCTCATGAGCTTTGGACCAAGCTTCAAGATAAATATGAAGTGTCCAACATTATTGAGGATGATTGTTCTCCTTCCACCTCCGGCCGTGATGAGTTCACAACTTCTTCCACTCCACCAACATGTGATTTGTCACAAGGTAATGATATGGTGAGTGGTGATAGAAATTGCTTTGTTGATGGTGAATATTCTATTGACTATACTTCATCTCTATCTCATTGCAATGTTCTATCTTTGGACTTAAACTTCTAGCACTTCAAATGTCCACATGCTAGTGTTGATAGTCCTTGCATATCATGTATTAGTTGCTTAACTAAATCTCATGATGATATGCTTTCTATGTCTTGTTGCCATGAAAATAATGCTTCCATATCCTCTAGTACTTGTGTGGCTAACAATGTAGAGGAAATCCCAACATTTGTTGGAACAAGACATGGATCTCAATGGTGCTTCAAGCAATTCTTCATCATCATCGTCCATCACTCACTTTTGCCTTATGGCTAGGGATTCAAAGGATCTTCACCTTTGGAACCCTCTACATCTTGTGATGATGAGGATGAGGATTATTATGGATTAAAAGAGATGATATTGACTCCTTAAAGAGAAGAGTGAGATGGTTTTTAGTGCTCTCCCTAAAGGTAGTAAAGCTTGCTCTTATTTGTGTGAAATTTTGACTTATGCTATTAAGTGCAAGGAAATCATTGAAGAAAAGGGAAGGATCGAAAGAGAGGATGCTATGGAAAAAGCATCCTTAGAAAATGCTCTTGAGGAAGAGCATGAGCTTCGAGTGTCTCTTGAGGAGAAACTTGAATCTCTTGATGAAACAAATGATCTTATTTTTGCTAAAATCATTAAGGAAAGAGATCATGCTATTGCTAAATATAAAGTGCTTAAAAAGGAAAAAGTTGAATTTGGTGTTGGCAATGCTAGACTAATTGAGGATATAGAGAGACTTGACAAAGCTCATAAGGCTTTGGAAAGTGAACACTCTCTCCTTACCAAGTCTCATGATCAACTCCAAACTCAACTATCTAAAAATGATGTGCCTAGTTCCTCTACTCCTCATGTGATCATGCTAATATTATTGAGGAAAATGCTAGGTTGAATGATGAGCTTGCCAAGTTGTCTTCTTCATTTCTAATGTTAATGATGCTTGTGCTACTAACTCCACTTCTCGTGAAGCATCTATTTTGAAGGAGAATGTTGAGCTAAGGGCTCAACTTGAGTTGCTAACTAGCAAGTATGGGAAATTGGAAGAAAGTCATGAAAAGCTCTCTAGCTCTAATGAGGATCTTCTAGCATCCCATGCGAAGCTAAAGTTAGCTCATGAGGCTATCACTACAAAGGTAACATCTTGTGAGCCTCATGTGGACAATGGCACTACTTTACTCTAAATGCTTTATTGCCATGTGCTAGTCCTTGTGATTCATCCACTCACAATATTGCTAATCTTGTGATGAATTACTTTCCATGCCTTGTTGCTCTAACAATGAAGCATCTACTTCCTCTAGTGTTTTGTTGATACTAACCATGTAGAGGAATTAAAAGAGCTCAAGGCCCAAGTCGCTTCTTTGAAGAAAGACTTGGAAAAGCGTCATGTTGGGAAGTCCACACTTGACAATGTGTTGAGTGTTCAAAGACGCCCCAATGACAAGAGTGGACTTGGATTCAACTCCAATAACAAGAACAAGTCCAAGTCTAACAAGAAGAACAAGGGCCAAGAACAAGCTAAAGATTCGGCCAAGATTGTTTGCTTCAAGTGCAAAGTTGAAGGGCACCATGTTAGATCTTGCCCTTTGAAGAAGAAGCCTCTTAGTGAGAAGCAACAAGGGAAGCGGCCTCAAGCTCAAACTCAAGATGAAGAACGGCCTCTTCCCAAGAAGAATCAAGCTACCTCTCCTCAAGTCAAGATTCCAACTAAGAAGAAAGGAGGAAGCCAATGTTGCTACATATGCCGTGAGAAGGGCCACTTTGCTTCTTCATGCACTAATGGTACCTTATCCAACCCCATTATTATTGATGATGTTTATTCTCTTCGGAAGGATAAGGTTGGCAATGTGTTTGCCAAATATGTTGGTACTCAAAGTGGTGTCAAGAAAAGCACCATTTGGGTTGCCAAGCCTATTGTGACTAACCTCTTAGGACCCAACTTGGTTGGGGACCAACAAGCTAAAACTTGATCAATAGGTGTTGTTGGAGGGCATTGGAGACTTGGCTACATCATGAAGAATTAAGGGATCTTCATCAATTATATTCTCTCAAGCCAAGTCATTTGGATTATATTTCTATCTCATATCCAATGTTCCTCCTTGCGGTAACTATTTAATCATATATACATTGAAAGTTGCTTGCACCCTTGCATGTGTTAGGTTTTGTACCTTGCTAGTGTTTGTATGTGTTGTGCTCTCTACTTACTTATCTTGAGTAATCAAGTATGTGTATGTTGGTTTGCACACCATTTACTTGTGTTGAGCCTTATTGCTTTTATTTGATATCTTATCTTGTTGGCTCTCTTTTTGAGAGATTAATGGACTATCCCATTTTGGGGAGTGATGCTTCGTGCACTTCACAATCCTAAAAATGTGTATACATGAGGAATACCACTTAGTGTTGATATATAATATTATCTACTCTCTATGTGGTATATCATTCTCATGAGAAATTCAAATTCTATAATGTCCATTAATTATCTCTAGTTGGTATTTTGCCTCTTGTTAAGAAAATTGGATTATCACATTATGGGGGAGTAATAAGCTTTGTGCATATTACAAACCTAGAAAATGTGAACATGTGAGGTATTGCCACCTAGAATTGATATTCTTCATTATCTTATTCCTATGTGGCATGTTTCTCAAACAAGTTCCATATTTGCTTAAATGCTTTTGTCTCTCTTCTTTGGATCTTGTTTGTGATGGACGTTCTTGGTACGGCTTTCCCCAAATATGTTCGCATATATCTTTTGGGAAACCGATTGCTTCAAGCTACTCTTTGGAGTTGCTTTGCATGATCGCGTGAATATTGAAGCTATCAAGAATATCTATCTATCTAAGCATGGCCTTTATTTCATATCCTTTGCCATATGCTTATTTGTTGTGAAGTTGGTCTTTAATATCATTCCTATATACCACCGAAATTATCTCCATATACTCCTTGTCCATGACAAGTGATACTCATAATTGTGGTGGAATTTGTAGACCATCTTCCTTTTTGTCTCTTGCTTTGAATTGCCTTTTTCATTGCCAAGGACTTGTTTTCATCTAAATCCTCTTGTGATCCTTCTATCTTTTGGATCCTTGTTGCTCTACTCAAAATTTGTTTTATGATTTCTTGAGTTAGGAAAAGCAATGATCCCATTCTAGTGCATTTTCATTCAAAGTCATACTTCTAAATAAGAGAGGCGTTTTACTACTCATGGTGGTAGCTACACACCACAGCATTATACGGCAATGTAAGCCACATATACATGTTTTAGCTTGATATTCTAGTAGAGAACGGATTTTTGGTGTACAAAACTGGTTTCAGAATTTTGAAAAAAATATTTTTTGGTCGTCATTTTTTAGGGTTGACTTTTTCGTTGACTTTTTTCGTTGACTTTTAAAAATAATCATAACAACCGGGATATGATTTGAAAAAAATTCAAAATACTTTTGGATAATCCTATGAACTATAATGTTGATATCCCCCTGTCCCCCTTGAGTATTCTATTTTTTCCGTGACGTATACAAGTTGGTCAAACTAAGGTGTGTAGGTACCCATGCGAACAGCGGCATTCATTCCTTCTAAATAATGCACTATTCTTGGGGAAGCTATTCTATATTGAGTAGAACATCATCCTTTGAATTAGTTTTGTATCCTATTGCTTTCCTTGAACATGACTAGTGTTTGAATAATATGTATGGAGAGTGATGATCCCATTTATGTGCATTTTGTATTCAAATGCAAGATCATAAATAATGCACATATCTCGGGGGAGCAATCCTATATGCTTTTGAACATTAGTTGTCTTCAATTGGTATTTGATCCCGATGACGTGTCTCTTTGGAAGACAAACATTTCTCGTCTTGGTACTTTGTGCCATCATGAGAAGTGTAGAGGGTTTGGTTTATTCCTTGATGGTATTTTCATCATTTGGTATCTTACTTTCATTTGACATCTTTTCAAAGTGGTATCTTCAATCATGTGTTGATTTGGGCTTTTGATATAATTTGGACAATTCTCTTTCTTGTCACCGTTGTATGTGCTTTCTTGGTTTAAGTGGTGTGTTGTCCAAATTATATCTCGTTTGGTTCTTGAAAGTCTTGTGCATGCATATTTACTATATGTATATCTTATGTCATGCTTGCTTTCGTTGATCCAATATGTAGGATAAACTCCATCAAATCCTAAATGGCTAAGATGTGCATGAAATTCGATTTCATATCAATATGCACATATTTATGTGTAGTTTGTCCTATGTATTGTAATTGCTCTAACTACTATGGACCCAATGAGTTTGGGTACCATGTTGTACTTGAATTTGTTTTAGGTACATCGGAGGTGCATTGGAAGCTTGTCTCATTTGCAAGGAAGGTGGTGTCACCATGTGCTTATTGGAGCCAAGCTTGGATGATCATGAACTTCTATCTTCTACATCACCAATGCTATCTCGGTAACGAGTATCTACCTCATGCATATATTTCTAGCTTTCAACCTTGTGTAGGTTACTTATTGGCATGAATAGTTGCATTTGATGTGGTTCTCACAAAGTTCTTATCAAAACATCTTTATTGCAAATGTGAGCAAGCCGGGATGGTTACATATCAAGGGGAATTTATATAATCATTTTCATGATTCACCTATCCCAAATATGTTAATCTAGCAATTCTACTCAAAGTCTCTCATGTGTAATATTGGTGAATTTGCAAAATCATTTGCCCTTTATGGTACTTGTTATCTTTCTCGGAGCATCCCAACTACCTTTGTTCCCTTGTGGATATTTTTGGATGCTATGATGAGATTTTGTTGGAAGTTCATCTATATCCTTTTAAGATAAAATTGAGCTTTGTGCTATGCTTTAAAGCAAATTATTGGTATATATATGACTTCCACTAGGATATCATGTTCTTCACCGTAGTATCTATTTTGTGTGTGCATGTTTCTTTGTGGACTTATATCTTCATGATTGATGTCTACTTAGAAACTTATACACATGAGAATAATTATATCTTTAATTGGTATTCTAAAAATATTTTCTTGCACTTGCTTGTGTTCAAAATTATCTAAGAGGGGGTGAGGATTCCATGTCGTGCACACCATATTGAAATGCAAATCCTACATTGTGCAAGTACCTTGGGGAGCTCCCTCTTGATTTTTAGAACACTTGGTTGATCTTTTCATAATATCTTCTTGTATCCAATTGGTTTTTTCGGATCCTTTGATTGCTTTCCTCTTTTGTTGAGGTATCTTTCACTTTGCTATTTTGTTGCAATTCTTGGATTCTCAATATAGTTTGATTTCCTCCTATTTTTGATCAATGGAAATGTCCATTTGATTCTACTCATTTTATGAGACAAGTTAAACTGGTGGAGGAACTCTCACTATGTTGGCCTTCAAAAGCTTTTTCCCATTTCGGCAATTGTTGCCAATGGGGGAGAAGCTTTGGAGGGTTTATGGCATTTGACTTTGTACTTTGATTTGTTCTTAAGTATTTGCCTTCTTGCCTTTGCAATTCGTTGCTTGGTTTTGTATATAGTGGAAACTCCACCACCGGTAATGGTAGATAATATATGCAATGAATTCATGTTCATAAACACGTGCATAGATTGTGGGGGAGTTTGCTCTATATATGTTGTTGGACTAACATCACATACTTTTGTAGTATTTGATGTTAGTACAATTGGCTCTAGCTCGTTAATTTCCATATTATAAACCCTCTCAAAAGAGATTGTCATCAATTACCAAAATGGGGGAGATTGAAAGTGCATGTGCCCTCATGTGTGGTTTTGGTAATTAATGACAATCTCTATGGACTAATGTTTGCATTGAGATATCTTTATAGATCTTATCCATGAAGAAGATTGGAGTTCATGTGTTGGACTCTAGAAGATTATTTGATGACCAAGGTTCTATCCAAGGGTTTATATGAAGAATGGTCATCTAGAGTTGAGCTTATTGCGAGCATGGCTTGGAAAGAAGATTGGGTGAACATTCATGTTTATCTCCAAGGCATCATATACATCAAGAGAAGAAGATGAAGTGCAAGTGGATACATGAAGACGGAGCTTAGCAAGGCTCTCCCGTCATGGAGTATGGGGGAGTATTTGGAGAAGTCTTTATCATGCATGTTCTAGCAAGCACAATCAAGAAAGGTGTTCCAACTTGAGGGAGTCAAGATCGTCATCATCTAGCTCAAGTGGAATGCGCAAGGCAAATGTATGATCTTGATAGATTTCTATTTTACCGGTCTCATGGTGTTAGTGGGAGACCGGGTTATAGGATAGACGGCGTAATCTCAAGAGGGGCTCTCAAGTGAGTAACTTGATCGCATCTTTGTGGAGAGCTCAAACCTTTGTGTACTTGGCATATTATCTTTCCTGGTTCTTATTTGGCTTTTATCCATGTGAGAATTTAGAGCTTGTGTTGTTGGGGATATCATAACCCGGTAGGCCCATGAAGAGGGAAGCATGACCCGCCAGGCAGGAGGCCGGCCAAGGCCAGCTAACCATCACCATGGGCCGGGTTACACTAACGGGCCGGTGGGCTTGTCGGTAACCCGGCCAGTACAAGGAAGGCTCTAGAAGACCCGGAGGCGGTATGCAGCACAGAGTCCAAGACTTGGAGTACACGCAAAACTAGAAGAGATAGAGTAGGACTCCTAGTATGGGAATAACCCGGCCTTGCGTTGTACGCGACCAGGAGACCCGGTAGCCTTTATAAGCCGGCTCCTAGGTCATAGAAAGCTAAGCTGAAAGTTAGTCGTAATATCCCTGTAATCAAGACTCGTAACTCGGCGATATCAGAGCCCGGGTTTCGAGATCTCCAGATCAATAACAAGCAAGCAGGAAGTAGGTCTTTATCTCCTATGGAGAGGCTGAACCTGGGTAAACCCTTTTTCCCCGCAGAGCGTGACAATCTTCCGTACACCAGAGCCGCCATGACCCCCAACTCAAGTTACCCCCGGGTAACATCTGTCGTGACAATACCACGACAGTTGGCGCCCACCGTGGGGCAAGAGCCAAAAGGTGTTTACATCATGGGAAAAGCTCTACGCGGCATGCACAGACTCACCATCGGCGAGATCACCATCAACTCACAAGGAGAGCACATCGTCGACGATTTCGGGTGGAGCCCAGAGTCAGATCAGATTGAGACTGGCGACGTCATCCCCATCGGCCGGATCAACGTCTTCGTAGGCACGGTGCATGCCTCGAGACCAGGCATGGAGGAAAGCGCGTATGAGTGTGTATCAGGAGCCGCTTCCATGGTTCAATCGGATGGAGAAGAATCAGTAGGCACGACAGAGATCGATTTACCAGTTATCACGCAGGAGGCCCAGCTGGAGGAGCCGGCATGGGCGCCGCGTGACATGATCGAGGAGGATGCTGAATCAATCTTGAAACTGTTTGATGATCGTTATGGATACGGCTTAGAGGAAGAGGAGTACGAGTCTTCCCCAGGTCCGGTGCGCCGGGTCAGAGTATACATGGCACCAGCGATGAACCTAAACCCGGCATCAATTTCGGCGGCTGCGACGGCAACGGCGGAAGCTCTGGCTCAGAACCAACAACAGTAACAACCGCCGCCCCAGAATCAACTTGGGATCAGAAACCCGGCGCAGCCCCGGGTTGATGGAGAAAGGGCCTCGGTTTCCATAGAGAGCGAGACCACAGCGCGACACATGAACCAGTTTGGATTCCAGATGAATAGATCGGCGGGTGAAGGGACTTCCAATACTCCTCCTAACCAGGCATATTTCAGTAACAACTTAGTATTAGATCCTACGGTGCTGGAGACGGTGGTGACCCTGGAGAACGCAGCATCCCGGGCTAGAGAGCTGGACACCGCACGCCGTGCCCTGGAGCAACAGCGGCGGGACGTTTCAGCGGAGAAAGAACGGATGATAGCTAGGCAACAGCGACTCGATGCGCAGGAGAATTACCTTCGCCGAACCGCCAACACCATGGAGAATCGCCAGAACGACGTAACCCGGCCGCAGACCGGGAGATATCAAAGTCGGCTTCCTTTGCAAGGTGAGACTTTAGATCCGGCTAACCTATTTGTTACACCGCAGGACCAACCCATCAAGATGGTACCAGCTGCTGGAGCCGGCACATGATACGCTGGAGGAGTTGTACCCGGCAACGTCGTTGCCGGGTCACCAAGGTTGCCCACCGGAGGAGCCGGGGGAAACACTGGAGCTATGCCACCACCTCCACCTAGATTTCATACACCGCAAGGTCACTTCAACAACCCAATAGATAACGTGTATGCAGCCATGCTAGCGCTAGACCGTATCCCGTTGGGAGACTCGCCTCAGGAGATTGAAACCCGGCGAGCCATTGACATGTTACGTACAACTGTGGTTCAGCAAGCAAATTATCCAGATAATAGGAGTGGTTTACATGGAACACCATACAACAGCCGTTCGAAGAGCCGGCAGGGAGAGAGCCCAAGGCAGCATGCAACTAGTTCAGCAAGAAGGAGGGCAGAGCAGGCAAATCAACAGCCACCACCACCTCTGCCCAGACAGGCCGCTCCCGCCGCCTCAGCTGCACAAGCCATTGTTGATAATTCTAGAGCCAGACGAGCAGCGAGTTTTGCAGCACGTGCCGGAGGAGCCGGCGCAGTGCCGGCGGCTGGAGTAGCTGTGAGTTCACCAGCGCCATTGGGAGGACCGGGTCACGTAATTTCTTCATCAGTGTTAGCCGGCCTAAAGTGTCTTTCAGATGCCATCAGAGCAGAACCTTACCCGGATAAATTCAACAATAATTATCGAGGTCCGCTGCGCCCAACCAATCTTATTGAGGCTTTTCGGATGCCATGTCCGTGTCACAGTAAGATGGGTAGGCCTGCCAATCATTCTTTGGAGCAGTGTGTAGATTTGCAAAGGTGGAAAAACGAGGAAATTCAGAAGGCATTGCACGGCGGCGGCCGCGGAGGAGGACCCGGCCCGGGTGGTAACCCGGCAAACAGGCCACCTCCACCCGGAAATCCAGGACCCGGCAATGGAGGAAATAATCATAACAGAGATGACCAAGGCGGGTTCCAGGCAAACCCAAAGCAGCTTGGCCAGTATCACGTTCATACCTCCGATGCATCAAGGAGAGAGAGAAAATTAGTCAAGCGATCAGTAAATGCAGTATCATCAGCAGTTCCAAGGTACTTGAAGTGGTCAGAATATCCAGTCACGTGGAACAGAGCGGATCACCCGCCACTCGTAGAAAACCTGGGTCTTCTTGCCTTGGTGGTAGCACCACAGGTGGGAGGCTTTGTTTTACATAAAGTGCTCATGGATGGAGGAAGCAGTATCAACATTTTATATTATGAGACCTTCTTGCATATGGGTCTCAGGGAGTCACAGCTGCAGCCCACAAATTGCATCTTTCATGGTATAGTTCCTGGGAAATCAGCAAAGCCGGAGGGAAGAATAACACTTGAGGTTGCCTTTGGCGAGTCCAAGGATAACTATCGATCTGAGATGATTACATTTGAAGTGGTGAAGTTACAAAGTCCATACCATGCATTGTTCGGAAGACCCGCCTTTGCCAGATTCATGGCAAGGCCGTGTTAAGTTTACCTGCAGCTGAAAATACCGGGTCCTAAGGGAATAATTGCTGTTCATGGAAGCCGGGAGATGGCAGCAGAATGTGATGATGGAGATGCCACCTTAGCTGAGCGGGCCTGTGCAGAGGAGGAGCTGAAATTTTATAAATCCAGGGTAGACCCGGAAGATCGTACAGTGTTGAAAAGGCCAATTACTGAAGAAAAAACAAAGTTTAAGTCGGCCCAGGATACTAAGATGGTTGATTTCACACCCGGCGATTCTTCCAAACAGTTTGCTATCGGGTCCAATTTACTGACAAATAGGAAAGCGCGCTCATCGAGTTCATCCGTGAGAACAGGGACGTCTTTGCATGGACACCTAGTGACATGCCCGGAGTACCTGCTGAACTCGTTGAGCACAGCTTACATGTTGATCCTAAAGCCAGACCCGTCAAGCAAGGATTACGCAGATTGAACGAGGACAGAAGAAAAATTGTTGGTGAAGAAGTAGCTCGGCTTTTGGCAGCCAGCTTTATCATGGAGGTCTACCACTCGAAGTGGTTGGCTAACCCGGTTTAGGTTCAGAAAAAGAATGGAGAGTGGCGAATGTGCATAGATTATACTAGCCTCAACAAGGTATGTCCTAAAGATTCGTTTGCTTTGCCACGTATTGACCAGATCATCGATGCCGTGTCTGGCAGCGAGCTTTTGTGTTTTCTAGATGCATACTCAGGTTATAACCAAATCAAGCTTAAAGAGGAGGATTGGGAGAAAACTGCGTTCATAACCCCTTTTGGTACTTACTGTTACAAGAACATGACTTTCGGATTGAAGAATGTTGGAGCAACTTATCAGAGGTGTATCCAGAATTGCTTCCATGATCAGATTGGACGCAATGTACATGCTTATGTTGATGATGTGGTGATCAAGTCACAGAAAGTCGGGTCACTTATTGATGACCTGAAGGAAACGTTTGCCAACCTGCGGCGTTATGATATGAAGCTTAACCCGACCAAGTGTGTGCTTGGGGTTCCAGCAGGAAAACTCCTTGGTTTCATCGTGTCAGAGCGAGGAATCGAGGCAAACCCGGAAAAAATTAGTGCCATACACAGGTTGAAGAAGCCAGAGGAGCTGAAAGATGTTCAGAAAATCACGGGTTGCATTGCAGCCCTGAGCCGGTTCATTGCGAGGTTAGGAGAGAAATCCATACCATTATACCGGCTCTTGAAGAAAACATATCACTTTGTGTGGGACAAAGAAGCAGATGATGTGTTTGAACTTTTGAAGAAGACGCTCACAGAGGCACCAGTTTTGGCGGCTCCCGCGCCAAAGGAACCAATATTGTTATATGTTGCTGCCGGGCCACGGGCTGTCAGCGCCGTGGTTGTGGTAGAACGCAAGGAAGGAGGGAAATAATACCCGGTCCAAAGGACGGTTTACTACGTCAGCGAGGTTCTAACCGAGTCAAAGCAGCGATATCCACATTGGCAGAAGCTAGTTTTTGGAGTTTTCATGGCAAGCCAGAAATTGAAGCATTATTTTCAGGAACACCCAATCACAGTGGTGAGCTCAGTTCCGCTGGCAGAAATTATCTAGAATACAGAAGCCACTGGGCGCATCGCCAAGTGGGCAATTGAGATGGGGCCATATCACATTGATTATGCACCCCGCAATGCTATCAAGTCACAAGCCCTTGCAAATTTTCTTAATGACTGGACAGAGAGTAACGCGCCTCCTGCTACCCCAAGCACCAAATCTTGGATTATACACTTTGACGGGTCTAAACAGCTTGAGGGCTCAGGAGCCGGTGTTGTCCTCACCTCACCCAAAGGCGACAAGCTGAGTTATGTTTTACAAATTCACTTCGATTGCTCCAACAATGTGGCTGAGTAGGAAGGCCTGTTACATGGTTTGCGTATTGCAAAGGAGATGAATATCAAACGTATTTTATGCTTGGGAGACTCAGATCTCGTTTCCCAGCAAGTATCAGGAGCATGTGATAGGAAAGACGCCAATATGGCGGCTTACAGAAGAGAAGTGGACAAGGTAGCTGGGTTATTCTCAGGCTACCAGGTGGATCACATTGACCACAGAATGAACGAGGCAGCAGATGCATTGTCAAGACTCGGCTCTCACCGAGAGCCGGTTCCACCTAATGTTTTCTTAGTTGAATTATGGAGTCCATCAGTCAAGATACCCACGGAGGAAGAACTTGCTTATCCAGACCCGGATTCAGAGGAGTTGGTAGCCGCCTTACATGCAATCCCAGACTGGACAGAGCCGTATCTGGCGTATCTTTTGCGTGGAGAGCTGCCAAGTCAGGAAATCATAGCCCGACAAATTGTGCGCCGGGCCAAGGCATATGTGGTCATAGAAGGCGAGTTATTTAAGCGAAGTACCTCAGGCGTATTTCAGCGATGCATTTCACCAGAGGAAGGCCGGAAAATTTTGAGAGAGATACATGAGGGAGACTATGGACATCACGCTTCAACCCGGTCTTTGGTGGCAAAAGCTTTCAGACACGGATTCTTTTGGATCACTGCGTTGGCAGATGCAGAACGTATGGTGAAGCGATGCAATGGATGTCAAAGGTATGCTAGGCAAGCACATGTGTCGGCTCAGGAATTGAGAACTATACCCTTGACATGGCCTTTTGCAGTTTGGGGTCTTGATATGGTGGGACCTTTCCAGATGTCCCCGTGCAAGAAAACCCACCTCCTAGTTGCTATCGATAAATTTACAAAGTGGGTAGAGGTCATGCCAGTCACAAATTGCGAGGCAGCTACAGCAGTGGTATTTTTGAAGAGAATCATATATCCCTTTGGTTATCCACATAGTATCATCACAGACAATGGAACCAACATGTCAATGGGAGAGGTAGCAAAATTTTGTGGTAACAATGGAATCCGGCTTGACGTTGCTTTAGTGGCTCATCCACAGGCCAATGGGCAAGTCGAGCGTGCCAATCAGGAGTTACTCAAAGGATTGAAACCACGACTCCGGGTCCCGTGCAAGAGAGCCGCCGGAGCGTGGGTGGAGGAGCTGCCTCGGTAGTTTGGGGCATCAACACGACACCAAATAGAGCAACAAAACTCACGCCGTTCTTCATGGTCTACGGTGCAGAGGCAGTATTGCCCAGTGACATTATTCATGACTCGCCTCGTGTGGCGGCTTATGTTGAGGCAGAAAAAGAGTTAACCCGGCAAGATTCACTGGATGCGCTAGAAGAAGTCAGGGAGCAAGCCCTGGAAAGATTAGCAATTTATCAGCAAGATTTGTGCCGTTATCACAGCCGCCGGGTCAGGACTCGTTCTTTCCAAGAAGGTGACTTAGTTTTACGCTTGGTTCAATCTCAAGCTGGGACGCACAAGTTATCACCTCCATGGGAAGGCCCTTTCATCGTGAGCCGGAATTTACACAACGGGTCATATTATTTGGTGGATGGAAGAGAGCATAGTGAAATCTCCGACAATACAGATCATAGTACCACATCATTGGAGGAGCGAAATCGGCCATGGAACATTGCCCAGCTTCGCCCTTATTATACATAGTATCAGAATCAGATCATCAGATGTAACACACGATGTAAAAAGGCAGCAGGTTTCAGACGCGCTCTTTTCCTTACCAGGTTACCTAAGGGGACTAGAAAGTTTTTAATGAGGCGGCTTGCTGACCTACTATATGAATATAGTAAAGTTTGACAGAAACATATCACCTTTCCCTTGCACTTTTACTTTTCAGTTTATCTTATTTGCTTAGTTAGATTTACATTACGTTTTATTCAATTCATAACCCGGCACCTCCCACTGGGAAACCCGCCGTGGCTGTTGCAATGCAATCATATTTTTAGGTCTTGGGAGCTGATCGCTTGAATAGCGCAGTTATAAACTCAAGACCCGACAAATACGCCACTTGGGTCATGGGGGTGATTACTTATGCAAAGGTACAGCTACAATCTCATGACCCAGCCAAATTTAAGAGCCATTATTTACTTGGTTATCTAACTTAAGCTTGATGTGACTCGCAATTATATGGCCTGATTGCATGCCTGTGAATTCAATCAATCATGAAGCCCATGGGGACTTCATTGACCCTATTTTTAACAGAGATGTTGCAACAGAGAAAATCCATACGAAAGCCGGCTTACAGTTCAAAGAAATCAAAAGGGTCATGAAAACCACAAACTTTGCAGAACTAAGTGAAACGTATAAGTTCATTACATATCACGCAGTTTCAAAGTGCACAGGCACACTATCAAAATATGAGGCTGAAAGTATTAGGTTATTACAAACCGCCCATCAGGGCCAAATGAGACATTGTTTTTGCAGAGAAGATAAGCATCTGCATCAAGTATCAAGCTCCAGCATCAGGAGCCGGGTTATCAGTGGAGGTTGCAGCCGGGTTATCTTTCTTGGTCGCGGCCGAGTCATCTGCCTTGGAGATAGCCGGGTCATCTTGTGCTTTCGCTGCCACTTCTGCCCGGGTCTTGGGAGCTCCTTCTCCACGCCATGTGACAAGGTAGAGAGACTCAAAATGGCTCTCATCATTGTCTTCAACTGTTGCGCGGGATGGAGGAGCCACGATTGGAGTAGAAGAGCTGGGGGCGACTGAGCCTTTTGACACAGAATCCTTATAGCTTTGGAGCAGATCGATGCGAGCCGGCTTAGGATCTTGGACTTCTTCATCGTCTTTGTCGTACTCGTACTGCAAGGTGGAGAGCTTCATTTTGTTGGCAATCTCAGTGGCCACATACCGGGTTTGCTTCATGGCCTTGCCATAGGATTTCTTATCAAATTTGCTGCCATCAGCATTGAACTCAGGAAAGCCGCCAATAAGTGGCGCCGGGTCAAAGCTGGGGTGGTAAGCCTTGGCCAGAGCAAGACCACGCATCACACCAGCTCTGCATGAAGATCTCTTCCACAGTTCAAGCCATTTGGGCATGCTGGATAGGTGACCAAGCACCTCATGATAAGTGCTTGGCGGGTTATCCCAGTTCCGTGCAGTTTTGATCACTTCACAACTACCAAAGTATAGCTGGCGTACCAATGTGTACATGCATTTCACCTTGTCAGCATCAGTTTTTCGTAAACCCGCATCACGTTTACCCGAGGAAGGAAATCAGTTATTCACCGCAAGAAGACGGGTTATCATTTACAAAACATTACAGTAATATACTCACCAACTAGTGAAGTGACCATGTAGGTGATCATATTCTCAATCGAGTCAGCTCTGCAGTAGCGGCATCAAGATTCTTTTGCAGACCCGCCAGTTGCTCTGTCCAGTTTTCTTCATGCTCTTCCATCTCCTTCTTCAGATCTGAGTTTTCCTGTGTCAACTCAATCATGGTTTTCTCCAGTTCTTGCAGTTGTTCAGCAGTCGTAAGCCGGGCATTGGATTCCGACTTAAGTTTTTCCTTCAGCCGAGAAATTTCTTCCTCGGTCTTAGCAACATATTCCTGCAAGGAAAAAATGAGACATATGATTATAGCCCCAAGTTACTGAAGCAAAGATGACATGGGACTTGGGGGCTACAGAGTGGACTTTTTTCAAGTATTACTGGTACAGTGTAGTCCCAGGTTGTTGCAGGCAACTAACCCGACACTTGGGGGCTACTGTATTCGAAGTTTTTTAAGCAACAAAGCAGGCATTTGGTGACAATGCAAGAATTATTAGTCCCAAGTTGCTATGGACAGCTAACCCGGCGGGGTCTACATTATTTGAAGTTTTTTCGACTTAGATATGCAAGTTTTTGATGTGAACATAAAGTTTTAGTCCCAGGTTGCTGTGAGTAGCTAACCCGGCACTTGGGGGCTACAGGTTTTAAGTTTTTTATATGTTTTAGCACCAAGTTCATTAGCAAGTTATAAACTTAGCGCTTGGGGGCTATAGAGCATGAGGATAAACAAGTAAAAGGTATAAATAATCTGAACAATTACCTCAGGGCGCTTTTGTATCATGGTCACCATGTCAGTTTCAAAGCCCTTGTGTTGGGCAACACGGGTGAAGTACTCTTCAAGAAGAGCCGGCATTGGTATTGATTCCAGAGCCGGTAAATCAGAGTGTATAATGGGGTCCTTGCCAAGGGCAGAAGGAGACGGCTTAACTTCAGGCGCCACAATTTTGGCTATCACAGTGGAGGGGCCAGCAACAGGTACTTTTTGTGACCCGGTGATCTGAACTTCATCTTCTTTCGTGCCGGATCCTTGTCCAGGTGACGGTTCTGCCATGGCGGGTTCTGGTTGAGCAGGAGGAGATCGTGTTGGAGAAGCAACGGGAGTCGAATCCTTCAACGGCTCATCTTCCAAAACTGGTTCGCTAGCGTGTGCTTGCGTTGGAGAAGGCGCCGTGGCGGCTGGTGGTGGAGATGCTTGAGGGGGAGAGTCCGGGTCATCATCCCGCATAGCTGTAGCTCTGCAAAGGGAAAAGGTATCTTAGTATTAGTCACACGTAAAATTGGTAAAGAAGAAGCATAAGAGAGCAAAAAGTAAAAACAAATTACCCGGTATTGATTTGGAAATCATCCGGCGTGCTCACACTGTCTGAAGAAGAAACTGATAAAGACTGGGACTTAGCGACCCGGGTTGTGCCAGCTAAAGGAAAAGAATCGGTAGGAGACTTTCGAATACCCGGCTTTCGAGGTATGGCAATATTGGGAATACCTGCTAGAAGTGGGTCTGTGCTGGAGGATTGGCGGGTCCTAGGTTTCTTGGGAGCATTCTGCTCTTTCTCCTGCACGAGTTGTTTTGAATAAGCAGAGAATTTGGGGTCAAGAAGAAAGCGAGAATGTGGCACCTTTGCTACAGCAGCCCGGGTCCTCTTTCTTTGAACAAGGGGCTCGCTGTCTGTGGGGACCCCGGACTAGCTGTCCGAAATACCCGATTATGCTTAACACAACGATCCCGTGATCAGTCTGTCGTTGCACATAATCCGAATTGGATACCAAAGTTTACATCCATTACAATACCGAATTAAAAGTCTTACATAAATGGTCATTTAGACCAAGTCTTACTTAGGTGCCTTCATGGGCCAAACCAAAATATCAGCGGAAGCTACGGCGTAGTAGGCATCATATTCTAACGATGACAACCCGACAGGCAGCTGACTTGTGGAGATCCTTAGTTGGCGTAGAAGTCGCCATACTCCTGCTCGGCGTAGTGCTCCTCCTCGTAGTCTGGCTAGGTCAATAGCCAGGGACGAAACCAATATGAGTACATTTGAATGTACTCGCAAACTACCCCAACATGAGTATGCACTAGTTTTATTTTAGTTGACAACTTTTATTTATTTAAAACATCTCTATATCTTTATTGAAAAAGGTAAGAAGAGTTTTATAACTATCTTTAAAGAAGTCACCATTTTTATCTGTTTCTCCAAAACTCCTCCTTTTTCCGACCATAGCCCGTCATGGTCCACTTTCATCCAACCACCTCATACCGATCCGTTGGTATAGGTGTAGGAAACATTCTCCACTTCATTTTTCTTTTTAAAACTCAATTCTTTTAAAAACTTGCACATGGTCAAAGTAGGGCCTCCCAACTGTCCATATCCGAGGACTCGGCTATTCGAATAGTTTTACACTCTGCAGAGTTAGCACGCTTTTCCCACATCCATCCGGCAACTCATCGTGTCCGCCACGTCTCGCCATACAGGGTGTATGCGAAGTAAGCCGCCGACCATAGCCTGTCCTTTGCTCATGCTAGTATAGGATCCTTCCCATATGACACTTCCAACACACTTAACCCAGCCCGTCGGAATCTAAGTGTGAGGACTCATAGGTTTTGTCCGGCGGTTTATGGTGGAACCTTCAATCCTCCTCCTTATCTTTTCATAGAGTTTGAGCGAGGACCCGGGTCAGGGGTAGATCAACACACTATCCCCTCATGCATGACGGAGTCATCTCCGTCGATGAGGTATCCAGTACTAATATGAGCAAATTATATGACTAAGCCCTTTCCCATATGTGGTAGATGTGGTCGCACAGGGTATCGGCTGGTTGACGTAAGTACAAGGACACACTGTGCATTTTTCATAAACATCACCATTTTTCCACTTCTCCATTCCAACACCGACATCTCGGCATTTCATAATCTCACAAGTAATTTCAAAGGAGTTTTGAATAAACCATATTTATTTTTTCCCATCCTATAATTTGATATAACTATCTTATATTTCTACATAAGTGGCAAAATAATTTCCATATACATTTGAAATGGGTTTTATAAATCTTGCCTTGAGAGTAAAACAGGTTATGAAAGTAGATGCATATGTTTGTAGTGCAAGCTCAGAGAATAGCTTGCCTTGCTCGGCAAAGTGACCTTGGTCTTGATCTTCAGATTCAACAAACTCTCCTTCCTCGATAAATCCGACAGCGTTCTCGTCTAATTATTAAACAAACAAATGCAAACAATCACTAATCTATACAAGCAATCATCTCAACATAACAATCATAAACATCACAAATAGCTACTGCACACATCAAACCATACAATTTGGTTTCAAAATAATTGAATTAAACATTATTTAATTATTTCTAAATTATGGCAGAAACTTGTTGAACATGTTTAATTCCACAACTTGAGTTCTGTTGGTCACAAAAATACAAACTAAAATTCTATGGAAAGCTACTGATGTGTAGAAGACAACACAATTTGATTTGGATCAATTGGAGTTACTAAACTCCCTAGACATTTGTTTGAATCCAGTAACTTAATAATCAAGTTTTAGCTACCAATTAAGTTCTGTTGATCCTAAAATTAAATCCTTTTAGGGGTAACTAAACATGGCTAAATGTGATCTAACAAAATTGGTCCTAATTCATTTGGGTTAACCATTAAACATATTTAAATGTTTGAGTGCAGAAGGGTGTTTAAACTTCAACTTAATACTAAACAAATACTACTGCACAAATAATTCTACCAAAATTAGGGAAGCTAATACATGGCATTACTAAGCTAGCAAAATTGGTTTGGAATTATTTGGACTAACAGAGTATCAGAAACAAACAAGTTTAGAATTTAAACCTTCTGTAGTATTTTTAATAATACTTTTTAACTCTTTATTTAAATGACATGAGACCACTTGGGTTGGTTAAAAAATTTCATAAGCTTTCCAGAACAATTGAGTTTGATTTATTTGGATTCCTAAATCTCGAGATATTGAATTTCAAAGTTGGATCCAGTACTGATTTCACAGAGGAGTTTAAATTCGAAAATTTCCCTCCTCTGGATAATGTTGAAAACTATGACAGGTGGGGCCTAAGTGTCAGCGACACAGTGCGCGCGGGGAAATTAATAAAACCCTGACGAGCGGGGCCCGCCCGTCAGTCTCTCTCTCTCTTTCTTTTAACCGAAGCGGTACGCGTCCGTTGGATCGTGATCCAACGGCTCACGTGCAACGCAACGACGGCGACCATATTTCAGCGGCGCTGCTGCGCCGGCGACGGCGAGAGAGCTCGATTAGCTCACCTCGAGGCTCGGGAGGTCGCGGCGAGGGTGTAGGAGGGTCGCGGTGGCCTGGGGAGAGCTCCTGGCCGAGTTGCGCTTCCTGGGAAGGAGTGTAGCGTCCACGGCGAGCAGCTACACTTCCGCGGCCACGGCACGTCGACGGCGAGCTTCTCTGGGGGTTCCTGGGCACGGGACAGAGGGGCAAGTGAGTGCGGAGTGTTGGGGAAACACAGCAGAAGGTTCAGAGGGAGAAGAGAGGCAGCAGCAGCACGGCTGCGCGAGCTTCGTCTACCTCGGGCACGGCGAGGTTGCGGCGGACGCGAGCAGCGTGCACGCCCTCCTGGCGGTGCACAGAGGGGAGTGGAGAGGGTGTGGAGTGGTGTGGTGCTTCTGGCAAGGTGTGGGGGTGATTATATAGAGCAGGGGTGGGCGTTCGTGGACGGGGCGCACGGACGGCGGCGAGGTTGCGCCCGGCGAGATCTTTTTCTCGACTCCTCCGCGACGCGTGCAAGAAGCTCGAGGCCGAGGTGTCCAGGGGGTCCGGGCGTGTTCTAGAAGGGCTCGGTCAAGTGCGGCGTGTCGAGGAGCGGAGAGATGCGCGAATTTGGGCCGGCTTCGCCGCGGTTGCCACGGCGGAGCTGGGGTGGATTCGAGGTGAGGGAGAGCTCGAGTGCTCTCCTCTGCGGCGCAGAGGCTGCAGAGGCTCGGGGGCGAGGGAGAGCGCGGCCAGGGGGGCCTGGGGAGCGTGGGAACGGCGGGGAGCGGCATGGCGACACGGCGATGCGTCGGGGCGAGGGAGAGAGGTAGGGGATGATGTTTTTGCAGAAAACCCCCTGCCTCCTCTCTGCTTCTTTTTCTGTTATTTCCATTTCAGTCCAGCAGCATCTTCTAGAATTTATTTGAGGCACTTAAACATTTTAGAAAAATTTGCAAATATTTGTGGGGCTTTCCCATAATATGTAGAAGCTCCACAAAAATTGGCTTTGCAAAATAAAATGTTTTGAATCATTTTCTTTCATAGGGTTTTAATTATGGCATTTTGTTTTATTTCAATTGTTTTTATTTTTGAATTTTAAAATAGGTGTAAAATATTATTTGGAAGAGATAAGTGATAAGAATGTAAATGAGAGGTTTCATATACCATTCCTCTGAATTTTGTTTGGAACAATTTTGAGTTTCTTATTTGTCACTTTTATTTTTCTTGTTTCACTTTTGCTTTTGTATTTCCTTTTTATTAATTCAAGCAAACAAGCAACACAAGCAACAAGAATTAATTACCACAAGCAACAATTTATAAACAACACATAATAATCAACAAAAGTTTTTGTTGGCTCTCATTTTTGGAATAATAATACTGATAATATTTTTGGGATGTTACACTGTCAGAAGCACTGGGCTGAGAGGTTTGGGCGGCCGGGTTATCTTGTGGTACTGAGATAGAAATGGTCGGGTTCGAAGATTGAGGCTTTTCTATAGAAGTGTCATTATTAAGCAGATCAAGGAATAGTTGGCCGGTGGAGTCAAGCTCACCTTCATCTGAATCAGACCCGGCTTCCTCGTCCTCTTCTTCCTTCTCCTCAACATCAGGAGTAGGAGGTGGAGTTTCGATCTTCCACCAATCAACATCATCCTGGGAAAAGAATAACTCAGGTTATGATATAAGAATATAGAAGAAGGAACAAAATTCATAGCATATAAAAGAAGTGCTAAAGGCGAGTTACCTTGGGAGCCGGGTGTGCCACACAAAAAGCTCGGAGACCCATCTCCTTGATCTCGGCTATGGTTTCCCCAAGTTGGGTTTTGATAGTCTTGATCAATAGTTTCTCAGTAAAATCCTCCACCGAGTAACGAAGGGGATCAGTGAGTTTTCCAGTATACTTGCAGAAGAGGTTGTCCCGGATGCTGAGGGGTTGGATTCTCCATCCCATTCAAGTCTTGATGAGATCAGTGCCCTTTAAGCCGTGTGCAACAAGCACATCGATTTTATGAAGAAGGGGCTGTAACTTAACCCGATCTTCGTCCGACACATAAGAGTTCTGGTTATCAGTCAGAACCAGTTGGTCTACTGAGTAACCTGGCAAACGGGGCTCTTTGGCGGGTGACGTGTCCTTGCAGTAGAAGAAGGTTTTCTGCCAGTCTTTGGTGTGGCTAAGAAGCTTTAGAGCTGGCATTGGGCTATTTCGGCGGCGTTGGATGGAAACGCCACCACATTGCAGCAAAGGACCGTCAGTGTGTTCACGTTGGGGTTTACAATGGAAGAGTTCAAGGAAAAGATTGAAATTAGGAGGGATTTGCAAGTAGGATTCGCAAAGGACAGTGTAGTTGCTCATGTTCAAGATGGAATTGGGGCCAATGTCCTGTGGCCTGAGGCCATAATACTTGAGAACATTACGGAAGAAAAGGGAACTTGGTGGTCGAAAACCCCGGGTTATGTGTTCAGTGAAGATTATCACCTCGTCCTTGCCGGGTTGAGGTCGAATCTCTTCAGATGCGCCGCGCCAATGGATGACGTTTTGTTGAGGAAGAGCTTGAGCCGTCACTAGCTCTTGCAGTTTCAGATCCGTAGCCTTGGACTTGCCCCAGTTCGCGGAGATGGCAGGCTGCGGCCGCGGTTTCTTCCCCGCCGCCGGTGCAGCGGCGCCGTCGTCGGTCTTTTTCTTCCCAGCTATTTTTGGAGCAGGTTTTGGAGCCATGGAGATCTGAGCAAAACAAGGCAAGAAAGATGCAGATTGAGAAAAGGGAGAGGTAGAATCGCAGCGGAATGATAAACACATTAATCTTAATAAGAAAAGAGTGGCGGCCGTACCTCAGACGCTGGGCTTGAAGAGATGCGGTGGCGTGGCCAGATGAACTCCTAGATCTAGGGTTTGCCCGGTGTGGCGCGAGGTTAAAGATGATGGTGCGGGTGAAAGGGGAAAGTGATTCCCATTCACCATACCCACATATTTATAGCCAGGGTGAAAACCGTAGGGGTAAAAAAGTAAAGATGAAGTGGATAAGGTTTGTTGACTGGCGATCAAATGACCAAATCATTAGGCAGAAAGAATATTCCTTGACGAGATTTAAAGGAGATTGACTGATGTTTTTGCTAAGTGTTGGAAAGAAATAACCGGAGGTGTAAGAACCTGGTGGATAGGGGTCGGGTTATAATATGAGCCGCCAAGAAGAGCCGGCCTAGCTAAAAGAGAAAAGTAATTTAACCCAGAATTTATATTTTGTGTATGATTCTTATTTTCAGGAGGCTAACCCGAACAACAAGGATGGCGGCTCACTCCGAGTGATGAAACCTATATCCAGATGAGGAGCACGCCAGCCTGGTGTCCGAGTTATCCTGAGGGCTATTCTTGGGGATATCATAACCCGGTAGGCCCATGAAGAGGGAAGCACGACCCGCCAGGCAGGAGGCCGGGCGAGGCCAGCTAACCATCACCATGGGCCGGGTTACACTAATGGGCCAGTGGGCTTGTCGGTAAGCCGGCCAGTACAAGGAAGGCTCTAGAAGACCCGGAGGCGATATACATCACGGAGTCCAAGACTTGGAGTACACGCAAGACTAGAAGAGATAGAGTAGGACTCCTAGTATGGGAATAACCCGGCCTTGCCTTGTACGTGACCAGGAGACCCGCAGCCTTTATAAGCCGACTCCTAGGTCTTAGAAAGCTAAGCTGAAAGTTAGTCGTAATACCCCTGTAACCAAGACTCGTAACTCGGCGATATCAGAGCCTGGGTTTCGAGATCTCCAGATCAATAACAAGCAAGCAGGAAGTAGGTCTTTATCTCCTAAGGAGAGGCTGAACCTGGGTAAGCCCTTTTCCCCGCAGAGCGTGACAATCTTCCGTACACCAGAGCCTCCATGACCCCCAACTCAAGTTACCCACTGGTAACATCTGTCGTGACAATACCACGACATGTGTTCATCTCCATACCAAGCTTAGTTCATCAAAAACGGATTTCATATGCATATCTTGTTGCGTTTTTGATATCGGAGGTTTTACCGGCTTATCCTTTCTAGAGAGGTCAAACTCTCTCCTTGTGATTTCCTCCTCACGTGATGGACTATGATGTGTATATGCATGATCTTGTAGGGCTTGTGATTATCTTTGAAACAAGCCCAAGATCATAGAAAACGTAGTCTTGATGATTATCTTGTTGAGTTTTGATGTTGGAGGATTTACCGGTTGTTCTTTAATAGAAAGGTTTTACCTTTCATCATTTGGTTTTGTCCTCCCTTGTTGGACTATGATGTTTCTCTACATAATCTTGAAGAGCTCTTTGTTGCGATTTCAACGAGCCCAAGATCATTGAAATCGGAGTCCGCATGAAAAAGTTATTGTAGTTTTTCTCTTTGTCTCTGGGTGGCCAGCCTGGCCGGGCCTAGGCGGGCCCCAGGCCGGCCGCATTGGGTGCCAGGCCAGCCCGGCCGGCCCAAGGCTGGCCTCTCTGCAACTCGCAGAAAATGCCCAACGGGCAGATTTCTGCCCCACCTTTTTAAAGGGCCTTCTTCCCCAAAGGGTAACTAACCACTTGGGCAAGTTTTTTCCCTCTCTCTCCTCCATTGTTGACCTTGGAAAAGCTTGCCTTCCTCTCATTCCCTCCCTTGATTCTTGCATATCTTTGAGGGATTTGAGAGAGGAGATCTAGATCTACAATCCCACCAATCCATTCCTCCTCTAAGTGAGGGGAACCTAGTAGATCTTGATCTTGGAGTTCCATTTGTTGTGTTCTTCATTGTTCTTCCTCTCTTCTCCCCCCACAAGCATTAGTTGCTTTTGGTGGGATTTGAGAGTGAAGGATTTGAGCACTTGTGCTCTTGCCATTACTTTTGTGCATCGGTTTGTGCTCTCCACGAGGATTCGTGGAAGTGAAAGTTCGTGAGCTTGTTACTCTTGGGTCTTTGGACCCTAGACGCCTTTTGTGGCGGTTGAGCCTTTTGTGGTCACTTGGGAGCTCCCAATCCTTTTGTGGTTGTGCCTCAAGATTGTTGTAAGGGACTTGATTTCCGTCCAAAAGGAAATCAATAGTGGAAGGTGAACCGAGCTTTTGGGCAAGGTTCATCGGAGAATAGGGTGAGGCCATTTGTGGCGTCTTGAGTTTGAAACTCACACCCCTCCAAGAGACATACTCCCCTAAAAAGGAGGAACTCGGGAATACATCGTCGTCTCCGCGTGCCTCGGTTATTTCTATACCCGAGCTCTCTACTTATGCACTTTACTTTGTGATAGCCTTCGTGCTCGAAGTCTTATATATTGCTATCACCTTGTTGCTAGGCTTGCTTAGCATAAGTTGTTGGTGCACATAGGTGACCTAGTTTATTTAGGTTGTTGGCTTGTTAATTTAAACATCTAGTTTTATTCCGCAATTATCAGCCTAAACCGGAAAATTTTAAATCGCCTATTCACCCCCCTCTAGGCGACATCCTTGTCTTTTCAATATCACTTTGGTGCACTGGCGTGGTGCCAAACTCGTCGCGGTGATGCTCTCTATCGAGCCGCCAATGTGGGGGAGGGGCAGGAGGCAGATCCACGGCAGCCTTCTTCAGTAAGGCCACTGTCTCTGTTTATGTGATATGCATGGCCAACCTCGGTGGCGAGGGGGAGGAGAGGAGTGACTTTGGATGCCAGTCATGGAGGTGGGTGTCGTGGTATTGCGGGATCTTGGAGTGCGATGCGGCGCTCCTGAAGCATCGTTGGGTGGAGGACATGCAGAGGCCAAGCTTGCTGAAGTTATCCATGGTGACAGGAGTCGCTCTGTGCTCTGATGCAGTTTACCCGAGATTCTTCTTCCTCCTTTACTGGAGGTTCTTCGACCTTGCTGAAGGATACATGGTGGTTTGCACCCCAAGTGGTCTAGTCCCCGGTGGTGCAGCCAACCCCTTCGCCTGGAGGTCGCATGCGGTGGTGCGGTGGAGTTCAAGCCCTTGATTGCTTTTTTCAGTTTTCTTTGGAGGGATTGTGTGCAAAATGTAAGTAACAGGTTGTCATTTCTATGTTGTTTGTGGCCCTTTTTGTAATCACCGCAATGAATATATGCTTTGAGGGCCCTCGAGCCTTATCCCGTTAAAAAAATAACTGACTCATATCTTTTCTTTTTACCTAAACTGAGTCATATCTGATATAGTACATCATCTCGTCCACAATTATAAAACATTTTGATAGGTTAATCTGGCTTGCAAAAATGTTATATAACTAGGGACGAAGATAGTACTACCTCTGTCTGAATATAAAACGTTTTGCTAGACTATTTTAACTTACCAAATCATTTTATAATTTTGGACAGAGGAAGTAGTTGTTAATACCAAACTTGATAATTTTAATGAATCTTCTCATGGTAAATAATAAAAAATAGCAGTCAAAATAGTATTTTGTGGTTAGATGATTTTGGTCAGTCTTTATATAGAAAATAGGTAACGATAGAAAGTCAAATTATATTTTAAAATGTACTGAGAATTTGTTTCAATATAAGACAAAGTCACAATCACAATTAATGCAATGTTATTACTCTCCAATTTTCATATTGCTTCCATTTATACGTAGATCATCTTTGACATGGACTATTTATAACGTGAAATTGTTAGTTAGATTTGTCATGAAATTTTTCTCATGATATAATTCTCTATGATTTTCTAGTATGTATGCCTACAAAATGTAATTTTTGAAGATACATACAGAAAATCACACCAAACTCTAAAACTTCATTGACAAATTGTGTACAAACAAAGTGAGTACTCTATATAGACACAAAGTGCATGATGGGTTATGTTGGGCAGTGTGCATTTGTTGCATCTTATTACAATAAACATCAAATTCCATAATGTTTATCATCTTTATGCTCGAGGACGAGATAGATTAAACTTTGGGGTGCTGATACCTTGTAAACATATGTATGAACTTTGTAGTTTATTATGTTTATCACTAGTAGGAACTATGGGGTGCTGATATGTTATAAACTTTGGGGTGCTGATACGATGTAAACATATGTATGAACTTTGTAGTTTACTAAACTTTGGGGTGTTGATACTCTACATAGCCTAATATTGATGTTGTCTCAATCCTTCCTACTCCATCTACCAAAATTGTTTCCAAAGAGGAAGTTATTCATGTGATTAATCCTTTGAGAACCATGTCACATAAACATCTTGATGTCTTGAGAAGACCCAAAAAGGTTTGGGTTCTCAAAAGGAACTAAATGGTCAAGTGGAATTCAAGTTCAAATGCACTAATACGATAATTGGAGATAAGAAGATGTTCTCTGAACTCAAAGCTACAATGTGGACCGCTCAAGAGCATCATTGATGAGGACATCCCTAGTCCTTTACCATCTTTTCCAATAGAAGATGTTGCTACACATGACAAGCCTAACGAAGTGAGGATTGGACCAATGACAAGAGCTCGTGCAAAGTTACTTGAGCAACAGGTGAACTCACTCTTAGTTGAATATGATGTTTGTGTTAATAAGAATTTTATACTACCTAAATCTATGCACTTGTGTATGATCAGGTTTATTGATAACACAAGCATTGAAGGAGGCATGGAACGCACTAACAAAGACGGCAAGCACGAGGGAGGCGAGGGAGGAAGTGGAGCCATCAAGGATTGCGGTTCGGACTGACAGAAGTTCCGAATTTGAAATAGCCATGGATTCTTCATGTCCAAATATTGCATAAGCACTTGTTGGAAAGGAAATTCCAAATACTTTCCAATGGGTCCGACCCCAATCACCGGTTCGACACATGCAAGGCGCATTGACCAAAACAAGACGGCGGTTGTTTTCTGTCAGTTTTCCAAATAGAGTCCTTTTAAGTTAGGAAGTTAGAGATATGGTTGTTTTCGACCCCAACCCTATGTTGGACGTCCAGCAGCCTTTATATAGGCTTGTAATTCATGGCTTTTGGTCTTAGACTACGTTAAACATAAACCCAAGAACTTCAGGACCGAATTAATCCAAGCATGATCTGAATTTATCCACACCAATTCGTATCGATCTGCTATTTTCTACTGCAAAGTTTGAGTGTTGTATGTTGTTCCACTGGGAATTAGAAGATAACAAGACCTCTGTTAGCACCCGTTTTTGGCAGATTGCCAGTTTCTGGTTCAAGGAAGATTTGGCGGCTTGAAGAAGGCTGCAAAGAAGGCTAAAATGGTGGTCTTGGAAGCTTCCCAGGAAAGGCGGCCAGAAGAAGGCGGCCTAAAGACTTAGGAAGACAACTTTTAAAGTCAAGATAAAGGCGGAAAAAGAGAAGGCAACTTTGCAAGATCAAGGTTGGAAAATGGAAGGCAACTTTCTAAAGAAGACGGACGCATGTTGAAGTCCGGGTCTAACTACGAAGCCGATCGAAGGCATCTCATCTATAAGAAGGCAAGTTTGAAGCTAACACGGAAGGACAAAAGGCAATTTTCCAAAGTAGCCGGATGGACGCTTGGAGTTCTGGTCCAGTACGAAGCCGTCCAAGAAGTTGCCTAATTTAGAGATAGATTCGACTTAGACTATGATTTGTAATCCTTGTAGAAGTCCAATACTTGTATGGGAAGTCCAGCCGCCTCATATATATGTGAGAGGTGATGGCCGATTGAAATTAAGCAAACAATCGACAACCTATCAATACAACCTAACTTTTTTCCTTCAAACCCTTGTTCATACTTCCGCTGTCTGGCAACTTCGCCTAGATTTTGCCAGAGATCGAAAACCGAGCTAAGAGAGGCCAAGTCCGGCTTAGTTCAGCCAATCGTCGCCGGCTTCCTCAGACGGGGCTTCCCGAGGGGCTGGGGCATCTGGTGTCAAAAGCGCTGCCTTACTGTCTTGCGTATCACGCTGGAAGCCGGCCTCCCGCGGGCGAGTTGCGGAGTATCTCCCCCGGCGCCGCGGGTACACGAGGACGTGTTCATGTGACGCGTTTCGAGCGCAACACACTTTTTGGCGACTCCGCTGGGGACGATTCAATCTAAAAATTGGACAGCAATGACCAATTCCAAGACCGACGCTGCCGGCATCAACGCCGACAACATCATCAAGCCAACTCTCGAGAAGTTGTCGGAAGACCAACGCCAAGGTCTGGAGGTGTGGAAGAAGAAAAGAGACGAGGAGTTCTAGGCGCTACGAGCCAAGCGGGACCAAGAAGATCAGGAGCTGTACTTAGCCAGCTTCATGGTAGATCGGCAGGGAGTCATCTCGCCAATCAAGGAGCCGGAATTCGTACCCCTGGACGTCAACATTGACAAACCCGCTGTAAGCAAAAACCTTTTTTCTCCTGAACAGATGACCGAAATTCCATATCATGTTTCACAAGGCACCGCCAATGTTTACGATCTTATGCTAGATAGCGAAAAGGCTAAGAGAAACACGCTCCAGGACCAGCCATCGGACAAGCAGCCGATTGACCAAAATAGGGAAAACCAACTTGTACCTACGCTGCCTTGTCCAACTCCTATCCAGAGTATGCCTAATCCGGCAATCTAGCCAGGTCAAACAGTGCGGCTCCTGGGTCATGAGTCAACGCCGAATCAAAATTCGGCTATTTGGGTGCAAGCTGGCCCTACCGCCAATTATTTTCCTGTACCAGCTCAATCGGCCAATATGGACGATTTGATGGCCGAGATTAGGAGGAAATTGGACCAAATAGCTTATGATAAATTCGGGGTTATGCCAAAACATATGACTTACATTAAGCCTTACCCCGATTATTTTGATCTGCAACCTTATCCACCTGGTTATAGAGTTCCTGAGTTCACTAAATTTAATGGGGTGGATAATAAATCGACATGGCAACATATTAGTCAGTACTTGTGATAAGGGGTGGCCCGATCTTCTCAGTGAGCCGATGATGGATGGATGATGGATATGAAGATAACTCGCGAGATGCTCTCGAACTCTCCGGCTGCTCCCCTGTTGCATCACCCCTTATCATCTTGGTATCAGAGCCAAGTTTGCTCGTGAGCATCCACAAATCCATCCCCGTAGATTTATTGTTTTCGTCCTATCCAGAAAAAGCCCCACAAAAATATTTGCCATAGACTTAGATCGCATTGGTTCATCAAGTTTAGTTGTTGATCGTGTGTCCTTTTGCGTTACTTTTTCTTCCGATCTGAGTCGTAGTAGCGTCCAGGGTTCTGTTTATTTCCGTCTGTTTTTCTTATCGATTTTGTCGTCGGAGTCCTGGTCAGTTACGTTTGTTTGTCTAATCCAAAGCCAGTCAAATCGCTGCTGCGCTATATACAATTGCTGTTACTTTTCCGCACGCGCATCCCAAAAAAAATCAGTGCGTCCTGAAGGCTTGGGCAGAGATCTTTGCGGGCACGTTCGTCCAAGCAGCAAAGGAAAAGGAACGAGAAGTTTAGATCGACTTGGTTTCCTGCTGTTCTGGTTCCATGCCGTGCGCTGCTGTTTCCGTATTGATCACAGTCTGAGTTTAGATCGAGTAGGTATATTTTTGTCCGTCTTTTATTTTCCCCGGTCCGTTTTAATCCGAGTTTTCCATTTGATAAACCTAGGTATAAGCCTGTCTATTTTTGTGTAGAACTTTCCTACGAGACTAGTAAATTCTGTGCTCTTTGGGCTGCTCACACATAGGTTGGAAAGTGCATTATTTTGGCAGTATATTTTATTTGCTCCCGTGAGATTTTTTGTGTGTGGCCTGGTGTCTATATTGAAAAGAGTAAAAAAAAAGGGTCTCTCTAATGCTCAGCTGACTGAAAATTAAGCTAATTCTCAGTCAGCTGACGTCATTAGCCTATACGTGATAGTTTTATTGCATCGTGGTACTTATTTCGTTTCTGTACACGATCGTACAGAGTTGTACATGCACCGGCCGGCCGGCCGGCCGCTCCACTAGCTTCTACATGGGTAGAGAGAGCGCCAAATATTACGTTGTGATTTTGGACCTCTTCTTCTCCACTAGCTTCTAAGTATAAAAAATGTTTTCTTTTTCTTCTCCTTTTCCATTTCTTTTCACCTTTTTAGTTTTCCATTGATTTTTTAATTTTTTTAACATGCAAAAAGTAAATTTGTAATGTAAATGAACATTATTTTCAACCCGTGGACAATTATTTCAAACATTTGAGTTATTTCTCTCTAAGTATATTTTTAAACGTTAAGACACAATGTTTACATGATTTAAAAAAATGTTCATATATTTAGAAGAAATGTTCGCGGATTAAAAAATTATTCGTGGGTTCAAAAAAATAGTGCATGTCGATATTGTTTTCACAAATATATGTTCTCTGGTACAAAAAAGTGCTCGCTAGTTAAAAATATATTTTTGCCAACACAAAAAAAGTTTAATGAGAAAGAAAAATTCACACCCTTGTGAAACATTGTTCACAAGTTCAAAATTATTTTTTTCACAAATGCAAAAAAGATTGTTCTCGATGTAAAAATATTCACTTATTCTATAGTAAAAATATAATTTATAGGCTTTTTTACCAGAATAATAAAATCAAAAATACAAAAAGGAAAGAAGTAAAAAGTAAAAAATAAAAACTCAAAAAAAAAACAAAACAAAACAAATATTGCCCATGGCCGTACACGCAAAAAAAAATCTCAGTTGCAAATGTAGTTGCAACTGGCTTATAGACTCGAGAAAATCTCAGTTGCAAGTGCGGTTACAACTATAGATTCGAGAAAATCTCAGTTTCAAGTGCAGTTGCAACTGGCATCCAGACAGAAACAAAAACAAAATAAAATAAAAAACAAAGAAATAGAGGTCGTCGTCTCTCCGACCCCATGTCTCGCCGAGAGGCCGTCCTAGTTTGACTATATATGTTGATACCCGAACCGAAAACAACCTCTCTCCGATGGTCATCGTTCATTGTCCAAACCTTCTTACAAAAAATAATAATTAATATATTAAAAAAGTAAAACATAAAAATATATCTCAGTTGAAAACTGGCTTCCAAATTCGGGGATCTGAGTGGCAAATGTAGTTGCAACTGGCTCGAAAAAAAAACCTAGTTGCAGGTTCAATTGCAACTGGCTTCAATAAGCAAAAAAATCTCAGTTGCTAGTACAGTTGTAACTGGCTTATAGACTCAAGAAAATCTCAGTTGCAAGTGCAGTTGTAACTGGCTAAAAAAACTTAGTTGCAAGTTCAGTCTGGCTCGAAAAAAAAACCTAGTTGCAGGTTCAGTTGCAACTGGCTTCAATAAGCGAAAAAAATCTCAGTTGCTAGTACAGTTGTAACTGGCTTATAGACTCAAGAAAATCTCAGTTGCAAGTGCAGTTGCAACTGGCTAAAAAAACTTAGTTGCAACTTCAGTTGCAACTGGCTTATAGACTCGAGAAAATCTCGGTTGCAAGTGTAATTGCAACTGGCTTACAGACTCGAGAAAATCTCAGTTGCAAGTGTAGTTGCACAACTGGCTAAAAAAACTTAGTTGCAAGTTCAGTTGCAACTGGCTTATAGACTCGAGAAAATTTTGGTTGCAAGTGTAATTGCAACTGGCTTACAGACTCGAGAAAATCTCAGTTGCAAGTGTAGTTGCAAGTGGCTTCCAGACAAAAAAATAAATAATAATAATTAAAACAATAATACAAAAAAATAAAGGTTGGTCGTCGTCGCGCCGAGAGGTCGTCCGCATTCGACTATGTTTATACCCGGGCCGAAAACAACCTCTCTGATGGTCATCTATGTCGTCTCGCGGAGAGGCCGTCCGAGTGATCCGAATATGTGGATACCCGGGCCAAAAATCTCACTAACGGTCTGACTTGCAACTAGGAAAACTATCCGACTTGCAACTGGGAAAAACTTAGTTGCGACCTCACTTGCAACTGGAAAAAAAACTTAATTGTAACATTTTTTTTCTTGTTGCAAGCGGGTCACAACTTTTTTTTCCTAGTTGCAACCGACCTGGAATTGGAAAAAAAAATCAGTTGCGAACCGCTTGCAACAAGAAAAAAATCTCAATTGCAACCCGACTTGCAACTAGGATTCAGTTGCAACTCGACTTGCAACTGGGATAATTCAGTTGCAACCTACTAAATACATATAAGAAATTAAAAACCACAACTCCAAATGGATATATAGAAACAATCACACGGAAACTACAAAAATTAATCTCTCGCAGACTTCATTGTCATCATCTCCCTCTGACACGTTCTTCGTTCGCTTGAAAAACACAAAAATATCCAGAAAAACACAAGAGAAACAATAACATACAAAAACAAGGGCAAGTGTTCAATCCACAAACAAATGCCAAAAACACCCATGTCATTAGACAACAAAAAGAAGAGGATAAAAAACCAACATAAATGCACACAACAACAACAACAACAAGCTTGGACATGCCACACATTTGGTTGTGCACATGGCAAACAACAAGAGGTCTAACTTGTGCACTCGAATAATTTTGAAAAAATATTAGACACAAAATAAAATGCAAAAATGCATGGCCTATACAAAGGCCAAAGCAAAAGGTGATATATGGGGTCAAAACGAAAAACTTTAAAAAAATAAAAAGATAAAAAGGAAAGGCCACACGTACACTCCTAAGGGCCTAGTTCAGAACACTCCAAGAAGAAAATACAAAGAAGCCCATGTAGGAACGCCCAAGTACAGAACCGATGCATGTCCGCAAGAAAAAAAACTGCCTATGCATGCAGCAAGCGAACGAGCGCAAGTGCGCGACAAACAAACGACGGGACAAAAACGACAAAATATCAGCACGAATCTTGACAAACAATCCGACGGTTATCAAGTTGACTGAGCACTAAGCTAATTCTCAGCTGACTGAGAATTAGCAAAACCGAAAAAAAAAAAGAGAAACAAAAGAGTTCGGAAATACTGTAGCTACAGTACCGCGAAAAATAAAAGGCCGGAAATTATTGTGATCTCAGTTCTATTTGGAGCTACTGCCTTGCACTAAATAGTTTTGAGCAATCTTGTGCCCTTATCATTGAGCTTTTTGCTAGCGTCTCTCCTGTGCATTGCAACACGAGCATTACTCCGACATATATCATTTTTTTAGCTCATTTTTAGAGTTGCAATTGCCCCATTTATCTCCACCGTGTGCGTTTCCGAGTGTCTCTTGTGTCATACGATCAGCACTAGGCTTTGTGAATTGGTGTTGTTAGGTATTTCAACCAAGCTCCACCAAATACCCTGGTTTGTTGTGTGACACTTTGATACCCATAATATTCGCTTC
This sequence comes from Poa pratensis, assembly GCA_947311845.1. NCBI lineage: Eukaryota > Viridiplantae > Streptophyta > Magnoliopsida > Poales > Poaceae > Poa > Poa pratensis. The sequence continues at coordinate 60,438,513 of CAMZMU010000054.1, forward strand.
ACCCCATCCATGCACGTATTGTCCCTACAAGTGGTAAGCTTTACTATTCACTTTGGAACGGTAAGATACACAATTTCTTTCGGTTTGTGTGTGAGTTGTGAGAGTTCCACCATATTTGTCGGAGACTAGTCCCAGGAACTAGGGGTGTCTCTCAAAAGCCAGGAATCGAGTAAGGGGCTGAACACAACGTCAAACGAATCCTCAACAACCTCGGCGACGGTGCTCGTCGAGCTCGGTGAGGAACATCACGACAGAGATGGAACACGAGCCGCTACCCAGGTTCAGGCCCACCGTGAGGTGTAAAGACCCTACGTCCTGCTAAGATGTATTGCACTGCTTGGAGAGGTTCACAGTACAATGTGCTTGCCGAGGGCACAGTTGTGGCTATGGTGGACTATGGTGGAATGAGCTCCGTTTTCTCCTTCGGACGTAGCTGCTTGGGTGCAGAATGAGTTGGTGAATGCGGGATCCCCTCCTCGATCGTACACTGGCTCCTTATATACTGGCCTTGGTCCTCTTCCCCGGAAATCTCCGGCGGGAAGGGATACCACAATGCCGCCAAGTTGGAGCACAGCGCACAGCGTCGGGGTGTCCATGGACGCGGTCCATGGCAGAGAGCACGTCGTGTTGGCAGAAAAAGCCACCGTCCAACCAGGACGGTGGGCTGGCGCTGCAGAGCTTTGTGGCGTGCCCCACGGTGACGTCGCAGTTGGAGCGTAGCGGCGGCCGGCCGCTTTATCACCAAATTGGCAAGTCTTGGAGTCCGCTTTGCCCCCTCCAGCTCTGTTGACTGCTTTATACACGAGAATGGCAACTGCGGCGTCTTCGTCATCGCGCGCAGGCGCGCGCGTCACTCTGGGATGGGCGCAGAGCCCATGTGCGCTCTGCAGCGTGCGTAGGAGCTTGCTTTCACTTGAAGAAACCCCGCGAGGGCCTGGAGCCTCGCCGACGCTTCGTAGCCGTTGACTCCTCGCGAGGGAACCGCGGAGCCGCGTCAGGACCTGATGGTCTTCTAAGTGAGGCCTTCCCGAGTCAGAAGTTCCTCTCGAGGCCCCTAAGGCCGAACGTCTGGTCCTTAGCAGAAATGCTCAGCCGAACAAAGAACCCTCGCGAGGGAAAAATCCCCTCGCGAGACTCGCCAGGCTGAACGCCTGGTCCTTAGTAGAATTTCTTGCGGAGCGTTGAGGGCTGTGGCAGGCCGGCTCATGGTACCCTGGTTTCCACTGGGCCGACAGTAGCCCCCGGGCCCGCGATGGGCACGCTGAAGTTCCTCAGGCGGAGGCGAATCGTCGTGGGCCCAAAGAAACCTGCGAAGCCCGAGACACGTGGAGCGTTGCGGCTGGACACGATCCCACGATCTCCTCTGAAGTAACGGGCGTAGTGGTAGGTCCCGCCACGTCTTGGTAACGGCTCGATGAGCCGATATAAGGCGGAGAGCTCGGCGTAGGCGGCCATTACTCCACTCGTTCCCCTTTCGTTTCCTTCTTCCCAGCGCGCAATCCCCAAGCTCCTCCTTTGCAATCTCGCTGCAATGGCGCCCAAGAAGGCCACCGCAGCCACGAAGGGCAAGGCAGTGGTGCAGGGCGGCGAGTCTGCTGCGATGCAGCGGGACGGTGACTTTGAGCCGGCTCTGACCGGCTTCCGCTTCGAGAAGGAAGCGCAGCTGGACAAGGTGCGTCACATGGCAGCCTCGGCGACCAACGAGCACGGCGCCACGGTGCTTAAGACGGCGGGCAACTCCTTCGGCAGCTTCTACCCCATCTTCATGCACACCCTCTTCGCCGGGCTCGTGCCTCCCTTCTCCGACTTCTTCCTGGCGGTTCTGGAGCGCTATCAGATCCAGGTTCTTCATCTCCACCCCAACTCCATCCTCGTCCTCGCCATCTTCGCCTATCTCTGCGAGGCGTACATCGGCATTCCGCCCTTGTGGACCTCTTCCGCAGCTTCTACGCGCTCCGGTTCACGGCGAACAAGGAGCGGTCGGGGTGCGTGTCCTTCCGCATCACCGATGGCATGAAGGGCGTCTACATCCCCATCGCGCGGAACGGCGAGAACATCGTGACCAGCGTGACGAAGAAGGTGGAGGACTTCCGCAAGCGCTGGTTCCTCATGAAGTTCGGGAGCCAGAGCGCCTTCTTCGAACTGCCTGAAGCGCCCCGACGAAGAGGGCGAGCTGGTCTTCCAAGGCGCTCAAGGGCGCAACACTTGGCCCCGTGGTGAGGCGCTTGAAGGACCTCCGCGAGGCAGGCCTCACCGGGCAGATGGTGGCCAAGGACTTCGTGAAGCGTCGCATTGCTCCGCTCCAGAGGCATGCGGACGCGATGTGGTTGTACTCCAACCAGAGGGACAAGATGCGCCTGAGCGCTACCCTCTTCACGCAGGAGGAGGTGCACACCATCATGGAGACCCTCTTCACGTCTCCAGACATCCCCGCGCCTACCGACAAGGCTGTTCCGCTCCACAGGATCGACCTTGGGCGTCGCGTCTCGCACGTGCAGACGATGCCGAAGTTTGACCAGTGGGGCCTGGTGCCTGAGGGGCATGTCGGGCCTCGCGAGGACCCGGAGTCAGCGGCGCAGGGGGCGCCAGCTGATGGCGACGAGGAGACGACTGAGGCGCCTCGGGAAGCGCCGCTTCTTCGGCGGAGAACTCGAGCACCTCGAAGAGTGCAGCGCCTGAAGTTGCGATCCACGAGATCTCCTCAGGCAGTGGCGACCAGTTCGTGGTCGCTCCCTCGCAGTGTGTCGAGGGAAAGGAGGAGAGCGATGATGACGGTGCTTCGTCGGGCCACTGCGAGCCCCGCTCCAAGGCGATCCATGACAGGAACGCGGAGCCCGGGAGGAACAGAGGCACGGAGACGCGGAGCCCAGTGCTCCGCCCGCGCGGCGGAAGAAGAGGAAGTGGGTGACACCGCGGCGTAAGTTTTTGTACTCCCTTTCCTGTTTGATGTTGTTCTTGTGTAGGCTTCTCGAGGGGTTTTTGAGTCTTTTCCTCTCCAGGCGCCCTGAGGACCAAAGCGGCGGAGGCTCCGGAGACTTGGAGAGATCTCCAGCGCTGCAGCGGCGTCTGCAGCGCCTACGGCTGAAGAGGTGCCTCCCGAGGCCACCGCTTCTTCTCCCGAGGCTGCGGCGCCGCCTCCTGAGGCAGAGGAGCGCCACGAGGAGAAGGAGGAGGAGGCAGAGGTGACGATGCCGCCGCCTGTGCGGCCTGACGCTTCTCCTGTGCGGCAGGCGGAGGCGCCGGAGAAGGATGCGGCAAGGACCGCGTCGCCGGCGAAGGAGTGCGCGGCGAGACAGCTGCGTCTGCAGAGGCGCACGCTGACGTCGAGATGGAGGAGGCCACCGTGCCGTCGCCTCCAAACGCGAGCCTTGGAGGGCCGACGGTGGACACTGAGGCCGCTGCGAGGGCGGCCTCAGCAAGAAGGCCAACCCTGCCTGGGGAGAGGAGAGTGCCCCCGGGCAGAAAGATGGTGGGGTTGTGGTGAGGGCGCCTCGAGCCCCCAGGGCTCCCAGCGCGGAAGGCGAGGGGGGCTCTCGCCAGAGCCCCCAGAAGGCCCCTAGCGTGGAAGAGGGGGGGCTCCCACCAGAGCCCCCAGGCGCGCCTCGAGGACACTCAGAGCCCAAGGCGCGACGCTCCGGAGTCCTCGGCAGGCGCGGCGCTTCCAGGCCCCTGTGAGTCATGGGCCTAGTCCTGCGGGGTCGGCGCCCAGTTGCAGCTCGCCGAGAGGCTGTCCTTCGCTCGGCGAGGGAAGTGCTCGATGGGCTTGAGGCCCAGCTCGCTGAGGAAGATCGCGCCAGGGCGGAGGAGGACGCCGAGCTTGCGCGGGGCTGGGCTTGCCTCCAGGAGACCGTGGAGCGCTGCCGCCGGAAGGACGAGGCAGCCCGGCACAACGCGAGGCAGCGCTGCGCTCGCTGAGAGATCCGCATCAGCGTGGTCCGCGAGGTTGAGGAGACCCTTGCGGACCTGGTGCTAGGCGTGAGGCTCTCGAGGCGGAGACCGAGGCCAAGCATCAGGAGCTGGCGGCGCGCGAGGCGGCGGTCTCCACCAAGCACAAAGAGCTTCTGGACCGCGAGGCGGGGATCATCGCCGAATCGGAGAACGTGCGGCAGGCCTGGAGAAGTTCCGCGAGGACCTGCGCGTCCGCGAAGACCTGATGGTGCAGCGCGGAGCAGAACTTGATGCCCGCGAGGCCGAGCTGCGCAAGCGCGAGGAGCAGGTTGAACAGATCGAGAAGGATCAATCCGCGCAGCGGGAGCACCTGGAGTCTCGCGAGAGCAAGGTTACTCAAGACGAGGCGTTCTACCAGAAGCGCCTCGCGCAGACCAACGAGAACCTCCGCAAGAAGGAGGAGCAGATGGCGGAGGAGTCCGCGACCAAGGAGAAGCTCTTCCGCGACAACTGCAGGAAGGAGTTCGCGGAGAAGGCCAAGAAGCAGGAGGACGCTTCACGAAGAGACGCAACGAGCTTGAGGCTCGCATCAGGGAGCTTGAGGCTCAGAAGAAGCGATTTGACTCCCGCCTCCAGGTTGCTGTGGAGGCTCGGAAGCACGCGGAGCAGGACCTTGCTTCCTTGACGCAGGACATGAATGAGATGCAGCAGCAGGTGGGGCCTGTTGTGGAGCTTGTCGAGGAAGCTCGGCAGAGCGCTCTGGCGCGCAGGTCTTGTCGCGCCAGCGGGAGCGCATGTTCGTCTCCTTGGTGAGGCGTGCGCGGACCGTTGCGGGCCGCCTGGGGCCGAAGCCCCCGTGCTTCCTGCCGAGGGGAACTCGACGTCGCCACCTACCTCGGCTTCTTCGAGCAGCTCTCACCAGCTTGGAGGTCGTGACGAACCTCGACGACCTGGTCGACAACGAGAGCCGCGAGCTCCTTGGCGTCGCGGTCGGCCAAGTCTTCGCCAACCTTGCACACCACCCCGGCTTCGACTTCGCAGCTGTGATGGAGCCTCTGGAGAAGAACTTGCCTCGAAGCTGGACGCCTCGGTGTGGGACGACGTGGAGAAGTATTCAACGCTTCAAGAGGGTCGAGGTCGAGGAGAGCGACGACGAGGCAGGCGCTGAGGAGGTGGGGATGAGGCTGTCGACGGCGACGACGACAACCCCGCTGCTTAGGTTGCCCCTGTGGAGAGATGTGCCAAGGGCACCAGTTATCTTAGGACTTGTTGCTTTATTTTGTGCTGGTTTGTAAAGACACTTTTATTTTGTGCAAGTGTGAGTGCCCCTCGGGAGGCCTTTTATCTGTTCCTCATGTCTTTTTCGCTCTACGTCGTTAGGACCCTGCTCTTAGCGCAAATAGCACCGCCGCTTCGGTATGCCGGAGTCAGGGCTCGACAAGGCCGGGGGTGCGTAAGGCTTAGAGAGGTAAGGCCTCGAGGCGCGATGCTCGGGAGCTCCCCTTTGACGTGCAAGCAGCCCATGAGGCGTAAGAGAGAAAAGAGAGGCTCGAGGGGCGACAAAACCAGCGAGAGGGAAAAAGCTCATGAGGCGTAAGTTCTGGACTTAGCTTTGGCGAGACGCCTGTCTCGTAGAGGGTGTGTGTTCCTGGTGAGGTTTTCCCTCTCGAGGCTGCCTGAGGCTGGTTTGGAGCTAGCCCTGCAAGGCGTCTTGTTCCCTGCGTTGGAGAGAGAGGAAACCCACAAGCAATGCATAGTTGTACAACTCATGCGCGCTCATAGATTTCCTCATGGGTATCTCACGAGGAGAATAAGCACCAAGGTCCTTGGTGAGGTGACGTGCATGGGAGCTAACCCACGAGTCAGAGCTCTTTGGTGAGATAACGGTCGTGGGCGGAGAGCCACGAGTTAGAGCTCGGATCCTTTGGATTTTACGATGCTGCTGGGATGCTCCCGAGACACAGGCACCGTGCTCAGCCCCCGCTCGCGAGGTGCGCATGGGGAAAAATGTGAGCGCGAATGAATGTAAGAAAACAAACTCACCAAGCAATATTACATAACGGCGCCGAAGCGCAATAGGTTCATGATGACCTGAAATTGTTCATTACACTTGGCGAGGCCAAGACAAAGTCCGCCATGTCTGGGCATGGGGTTCCACATGGAGTGGCTGAGGCTTCCCGCGGCCCGTGGCGACGCGTTGTAGGAGCTCTCAGTGGAGATGGCCCTCGTGAAGGGAAAGCTTGGTGAAGCTGGGAGGTGAAGACGCGTGCTTCCCTCTTGAGACAAAAAATGCCTGCCGCGACGTGATCACGGGTAGAACTTGCGTAGGTGCTCGATGTTCCATGGATTTTTGATCGGATCGCCGTCTTCCGTCTCGAGCCGTACCGCGCCAGGCCTGGCGATGTGCGCGACCCTGTAGGGGCCTTCCCACATGGGTGAGAGCTTGTGGAGGCCCTCTCTGGAGAGGATCCTCCTGAGGACGAGATCGCCTGTCTCGAGGGTGCGCGGCCGTATGTGGCGGCTGTGGTAGCGGCGCAGGTCTTGCTGGTACTTTGCCGCTCGGAGGGCGGCACGGCGACGTAGTCCATCGAGCAGCAGCAAGTCGTCGTTGTGGAGCTCCTCTTGGTTGTCCTCGTTGAAAGCAAGGATCCGTGGGGACCCATGCTTGATCTCGGTGGGGAGGACTGCTTCAGCGCCATAGACGAGAGCGAACGGCGTTTCTCCAGTGGGCTTCGTGGCGGTGGTGCGGATGGACCAGAGCAGAGGGGAGCTCTTCGATCCAATTCTTGCCGTGGGCCTTGAGGCGATTGAAGCTTCTTGTCTTGAGGCCTTTGAGCACTTCGCGTTCGCTCGCTCAGCCTGCCCGTTGCTTCGTGGATGAGCCACCGAGGCGAAGCAGAGCCGTGTGCCAAGACTCTCGCAGTAGGCCCTGAAGATGCCGCTGGTGAACTGTGAGCCGTTGTCGGTGATGATGCGATTTGGCACGCCGAAGCGACAGGCCAGGCCTCTGATGAATTTCACCGCTGATCTCGCCGGGATGGTGCGCACCGCTTCAACCTCCGCCCATTTGGTGAACTTGTCGATGGCGACGTAGAGGTAGCGGTAGCCCCCGCTGGAGCGTGGGAAAGGTCCCAGGATGTCCAGCCCCCAGACCGCGAAGGGCCAGGAGAGCGGGATGGTCTGGAGCCCCAGTGCAGGCTGGTGGACTTGCTTGGCGTGGAACTGGCATGCCTCGCAAGCCTGGACAACGGTGGTTGCATCTTGAAGCACTGAGGGCCAATAGAACCCACTCCTGAAGACTTTCCCTGAGGGTGCGTGATGACGAGTGGTGGCCACATTCTCCACTGTGTATGTCCTTGATCAGCTGGCGGCCTTCTTCAGGGGGGACGCATTTTAGTGCAACTCCATTTGGACGCTTGCGGTACAGGTCTCCCTCGTGAAGGCAGTATGACTTGGCCTGGCGAGCAACTCTCTCTGCTTCTGCATCCTCTTCAGGGAGGACTCCGTCCCTGAGGTACTCCTTGAGCTCATCGATCCAGCCCGTCTCTTGATGCGTCATGGCCAACAGCAGGCGTTCTCCTGAGGGTGGGCCGCAGCTCGGTGCTCCAGATGTTGGTGTGGTGGGAGCTCTTCGTCCGTGTTCATTCGACCGCTTCTTTTGGCTGTTTCACCGATGCCCTGGTGAGTCTCTCCTCGAACACCCCGCCTGCTGGGCTTCTCTGCGTGATGCTCGCCTGGCGATGTCGTCGGCCTCCTGGTTCTCCCTTCGGGGATGTGCCTGAGCTCCATCCCCTTGAAGTGTTTCTCGAGCTTGCGGACCTCCTCGAGGTAAGCGGCCATGTGCCGTCCTTAGGTGTATAGCTCTTGTTGGAGAAGTTGACGAGGAGCTGGGAGTCGCCCTTGATGAGTAAGCGCTTGATGCCGAGGGCGATTGCGGCTCTGAGCCCGGCGAGGAGGCCCTCGTACTCGGCGATGTTGTTGGAGACCTTGTCTGTCGTGAAGCACAGCTGGACGGCGTAGTAGAGCTTGTCGCCCTTGGGTGAGGTCAGGACGACGCCAGCCCCAGCGTTCTGGCATGCGAATGCTCCGTCGAAGTGCATGGTCCAGTGGCTTGGCACTGTGTCTCCAGCTGGCGTGGTTTCTGCCTCATGAGGCTCTTCTTGCTGGTGTCTGTCCACTCGGCGACGAAGTCAGCCAATGCCCTCCCTTGATGACCCTGGTGGTGTCGAAGCGCAGGCCAAAAGGTTGCAGCTCAATGTTCCACCCTGCGACGCGATCAGTGGCGTTTGGGTTGCGCAGGATTTGCTCCAGAGGGAATGATGTGACCACCGTGATGGGGTGGCCCTGGAAGTAGTGGCGCAGCTTCCTGGAAGCGATGAGGAGCGCGAGGAGGAGCTTCTGCTGCATAGTGTACCGCTCGCGAGCGTCTCGCAGCACAGTGCTGACGAAGTAGACGGGATGCTCGACGAGGTTGTCGATGGTGCAGCACTGGGCTCCTCGGGAGCCTTGTCGAGCCTCTCTGAGGTGGACCCTCGACGAGGGTGCCTTCTGGTTGCGCGGGCTCGGCATGGGCTCAGGGCCTGAAGAGGGTGCTTCCTTAGGGGGGATCTGGGCTTGGCGTGGCAGTGTCCTTCTTGGCGAGGACTGGCTCTTCCCTTTCTGCCACCAAGGCTGCGCTCACTGTTTGTGGAGTGGCTGATAGGTACAGCTTCAGATGCTCGCCAGGCCTTGGGGCAACCATGACAGGTGGGCTAGCCAAGTACTTCTTCAGGTCTTCAAATGCCTTGTCCGCCTCCGGCGTCCACTTGAACGTGCCAGACCGCTTCATGAGCTTGAAAAATGGCAGCGCCCTCTCGCCGAACTTGGAGATGAAACGGCCGAGGCTGGCCATGCATCCCGCAGGCGCTGCATGTCCTTGAGGCGACGAGGTGGCTGCATTCTTCTATGGCTTTGATCTTGTCAGGATTCGCTTCTATGCCGCGGTGAGACACTAGGAACCCGAGGAGTTTGCCTGACGGTACCCCGAAGACGCACTTGGCGGGGTTCAGCTTGATGTTTACTTTGCGCAGGCTGGCAAAGGTCTCCTCGAGGTCCTCCATGAGGGTGTGCTCTTCGCGAGTCTTGACCACGATGTCGTCGACGTAGGCTTCTGCGTTTCTTCCCATCTGAGCCCCCAAGGCCTTCCTCATGAGCCTCTGGAAGGTGGCGCCGGCGTTCTTCAAGCCAAAGGGCATGCAGACGTAGCAATACACACCACAAGGGGTGAGAAATGCTGTCTTCTCCTCATCCTCCTTCGCCATCTTGATCTGGTGGTAGCCTGAGAAGGCATCCAGAAAACAGAGGAGGTCGCAGCCGGCGGTGGAGTCCACGATCTGGTCTATCGAGGCATGGGGTACGGGTCCTTGGGGCAGGCCTTGTTGAGGTCGGTGTAGTCGATGCAGAGCCTGCCCCCCCGGTGTGCTTGGGAACGACCACCGTGTTGGAGAGCCATGTGGGGTGTGGAACTTCCTGATTATGTGTGCTTCTTTCAACTTCTCTACTTCCTTGATGATGAACTCTTGCTTCTCTGGCGCCTGGCGCCGTGCTTTCTGCTTCACGGGGCGTGCGTTTGGACACACGGCTAAGTGGTGCTCGATCACCTCCCTCGGTACTCCGGACATCTCTGACGGTGTCCATGCGAACATGTCAGAGTTTGCCCTGAGGAAGGCGACGAGCGCGCTTTCCTATTTGGGAGGCAAGCCAGCGCCTATGGTGACGCTAGCCCCCGAGCCGCTGGCGTCCAATGACACCTTCTTCGTGGCTGCCTGCTCCTGTGAGAACAGCTGCTTCTTCTTCGCGGGCCTCTCGAGGGGCTCCATGTCCTCATCAGCGGGGAATGCCACGGCAGCGGCCTTGTAGGCGGTCTCGACAGAGCGCATTGCGTCCTGGACTTGACCGTGGATGGCGATGGTGCCGCCGCTGCCTGGAAGCTTGACGATGTTGTACGGTGGTGAGTGACGGCCATGAACTTCGCGAGGGCGGGGTAGCCGAGGATGGCGTTGTAGGGCAGGCCAATGTGCGCGACGTCGAAGTCGATCTGCTCGGTGCGGTAGTTCTGCGGCGTGCCGAAGGTGACCGCGAGCCTCACCTGCCCCAGAGGTGTGGTAGAGCCACTTGTCACCCCCGTGAAGGGCCTAGAGGGCATCAGCCACTCGTAGGGCACTTGAAGCTGCTCGAAGGTCTCGACAGAGATGACGTTCAAGCCCGCACCCCCATCTATGAGTGTCTTGGCGACGGCGATGTTGTTGATGATGGGGTGCACACCAGAGGATGGTGCCACAGCCTTGGTCGACTTGGGGTGGTCCTTGGAGTCGAAGGCGATGGTGTACTGCGACCACTTGAGGGGCTGGGAAGCCTCAATCCCTGGAAGCGCTGCGTTGACCTCGCGAGAGAATTGCTTGAAGTGGTTGTTGGACTTGGGCGCCTGACCCGCCGAGGATGCAGGCTATTGCCCCCTGAGGGGCCTGGTAGCCCCCAGGGTTCTCGTCGGGGAGGTTGCCGTTTTGCCCAGCGTTGTTCCCCCGAGCCCTCTGCTGGAAGTTGTGGCGTCCACCTCCGCGCCACCACGGCCTCCGCCGCGGCCCTGGTTCTTCTCCCGCTCCTTGCTGAGCTGCTTGAGCTCCCAGCAGTCTTCAGTTGCGTGGTTGTGCCTGTTGTGGTAGATGCAGAACGGGCGGTTGTCCACTTTCTTCTCGTCAGCCGCCAGCAGTCTTCAGGCTCTCCGCGAGGATGGCGGTGGTCTTGCGCTTCTCGACAGGCTTCTTCTTGCTCCTGGACCCCTCAGGGGGGTCATCCTCGTTTCTTTCTTGACGAAGAGGAGGCCCTCTTCAGCCTTGGCGCACTTGTCAACCAGATCGAAGAGCTTCACCACCGAGGTGAGGGTGTTGGCCATCACCTTGTCGTCGCCTCCGCAGCCTGGATGGAGACGGTGTAGAGCTGCAGGAACTCCAGAGGGTTGGTCCTGCCATCGTAGCGCGGGGGAGGTCTGGCTTGAACTTCACGGGCCAGACGACGCGTCGCAAGTTGCGGGTGAAGGCGGTGCAGCCCGTGGCGTATGTCACAGCGCCACCAGCGAGCGCTCCGCGGTTCTGGCGACCTGCAGCGGCGATCTCCTGGACGACGCGGTTGTGGCGGTCCCTCTGGCGCTCGATCTCCACGCGCCCATCAGCCGGAGTCCGCTGCACAATCTGGCAGTCGTGCGGCGAGGATGCGTGCGACACGGCGCGGTGGTTTGCTGCCGGAGCTGCAGCTGGAGGGGGCGGCGGAGGCGGAGGAGGAGGAGCGCCATGCGCTATGTTCCCCTCGCGTCCGGAGTGGCGCACCAGCGAGCGAGAGGGCGCTGGTGCTGCAGTAGTAGCGGCAGGAACGGCGGCGGCGTTGATGAGCTCCTCGAGACGCCCGAGCCAGTTGTCGTGACCCGCCTGCGTGGGACGGTAGCGCAGCAGCTCCTACGGCATCAGCAACGCAGTGGCTGGACTGGGCGCCGCTCGGCCCAGCGTGGAGGCGCTCTCGCGCCTGGATGGGTGCAGGGAGGAAGCTCCCTCGTCCTCTCCGTCGTTGCCGCCGTCGTTGCCGCTGTCGTGGCCGCCATCGTCCTCAGGATGCTCGACGCGTGGCTCGGCGTTGCGCTCTGAAGCGTGGTTGGCGCGTGGGCGACCACGCGGGTTGTTGTTGGCGGCAGGCTCGGTGTTGGCCATGCCGGACGTCCGTCGCGCAAGGCGCGCAGCTCGCGTGTCAGTCATGTCGCGGAGAGGTTGAAGAAGTTGAAGACGCGCCTCAGCCCCCTACCTGGCGCGCCAAATGTCGGAGACTAGTCCCAGGAACTAGGGTGTCTCTCAAAAGCCAGGAATCGAGTAAGGGGCTGAACACAACGTCAAACAAATCCTCAACAACCTCGGCGACGGTGCTCGTCGAGCTCGGTGAGGAACATCACGACGAGATGGAACACGAGCCGCTACCCAAGTTCAGGCCCACCGTGAAGTGTAAAGACCCTACGTCCTGCTAAGATGTATTGCACTGCTTGGAGAGGTTCACAGTACAAGGTGCTTGCCGAGGGCACAGTTGTGGCTATGGTGGACTATGGTGGAATGAGCTCCGTCTTCTCCTTCGGACGTAGCTGTTTGGGTGCAGAATGAGTTGGTGAATGCGGGATCCCCTCCTCGGTCGTACACTGGCTCCTTATATACTGGCCTTGGTCCTCTTCCCCGGAAATCTCCGACGGGAAGGGATACCACAATGCCGCCAAGTTGGAGCACAGCGCACAGCGTCGGGGGCGTCCATGGACGCGGTCCATGGCAGAGAGCACGTCGTCTTGGCAGAAAAAGCCACCGTCCAACCAGGACGGTGGGCTGGCGCTACAGAGCTTTGTGGCGTGCCCCACGGTGACGTCGCAGTTGGAGCGTAGCGGCGGCCGGCCGCTTTATCACCAAATTGGCAAGTCTTGGAGTCCGCTTTGCCCCCTCTAGCTCTGTTGACTGCTTTATACACGAGAATGGCAACTGCGGCGACTTCGTCATCGCGCGCAGGCGCGCACGTCACTCTGCGACGGGCGCAGAGCCCATGTGCGCTCTGCAGCGTGCGTAGGAGCTTGCTTCCACTTGAAGGAACCCCGCGAGGGCCTGGAGCCTCGCCGAGGCTTCGTAGCCGTTGACTCCTCGCGAGGGAACCGCGGAGCCGCATCAGGACCTGATGGTCTTCTAAGTGAGGCCTTTCCGAGTCAGAAGTTCCTCTTGAGGCCCCTGAGGCCGAACGTCTGGTCCTTAGCAGAAATGCTCAGCCGAGCAAAGAACCCTCGCGAAGGAAAAAAATCCCCTCGCGAGGCTCGCCAGGCTGAACGCCTGGTCCTTAATAGAATTTCTTGCGGAGCGTTGAGGGCTGTGGCAGGCCGGCCCATGGTACCCTGGTTTCCACTGGGCCGACAATATTCATACATAGCTGCAATATCCTTTGTATTTACTAACAATGGTTGTTCCACACAAGGAGAAACCATTACCTTTAAAAAAATTGTGCAGCGACTGTTCTGGTTGGAGGATTGTGGTGTGCTATCTGATGCTGATTTAGGTTTAGGTTTGTTCCACTTCACGGCGGATATCAGTGGTAGACGTACTGCAATTATCATTGATAATGGTTCTTTCACGAACTGGTAAGTATTGAGGTTGTCGAAAAGCTGCAGTTGGTTAAACGTCGCAAAATTTCTCCATATATGTTAGATGCTTTTGATGAATCACTTCCAATTACTCATATCGCATGTGTTCCTCTAACAATTTATGGCCATACTGTTCGCGTTTACTGTGATGTGATTCCTAGGACGCTCAATAGTTGTCATCTTTTGTTGGGAAAGAAATGGTGCGATGAAGTTCAGATTGTTTTTAGTGCTGATCATCGTGATCTCCAAATCCTCTGGATAATAAGCAAACTTAGTTAGCATATACACGACTTAAAAAATTTCAGGAGGTTAGGCGTCAAAACCTATGTCCACCTATTATTCCGACTGATACATCGAGCGCTACCACCATATGTGCAAGTCAGCGTATAAATATTCAGAGTGATAGTTTGATTGTTCCACAAAATTCAGGAGTGAAAGTTGATGACACATGTGTGGTTTCTACTAATGTAATCATCTCTACTCCTAGTGTTGTTTCTTGTGATATGCAGGTTGCTTTTGAAGAAAGGGAGCCGTCAAGTCTACAACCTGCATCACCACCAGAGGAAGATGGTCCAGTACCTACTACATCTTAGGAGATTGCCATTGCCATAGGTACTGATTCGGAGACTGCAGCCAGCAAGCGCGCCACTTTGTGAGTATAATTCTTTGCTAGTTGATTCTTGTGATTTGATATGCAAACATATTTCAGCACCATGTGATAAATTGCTGAATTCGAATTTTGATCATGTGGTACTGATTACACATAAGGAGATTCTTGCTAAAATACCACCGACTGATGTTTTGTATTACATCATGCTAGAAGAACCACTTACCATGAGTTGTGCTATGAATAAGATTTCTGAAATTTCATATGTAAATTCTAGCACCTATGCCAATTGTTTCCTATTCTATTTAATTGGTGACTATAGCATGAACGAGAATTTTTTGGTGGATCACATATGCATTACCTATGATAGAATTGTTGAACTAAAACATTCTGTTTTGAGTCATATATGCTATGTGCCAGATTATTTTTGCTTTGGGACAATACCTAATTATCATGATAATATGATGTATTCTAGTCTAGTTGATGTACCGCAGCGAACAAAGGTAGCATCACCTTTGTTGGACTGTTCTGATCTTGCTAGATTTGATTGTGATTATGCACATACGACTTGTTTTTCCCAAACTAATTTATGCTTCACTTATATTTGCATACTGAGTTGCATCTTAAGTTCTGGAAATAATGGACATGACTATTTACCTGTTTGTGCTGCATGGTCATTGCTTTGTTCTACCTATCAGAGTAGCGCAGCTGAAGCATGGTATGAAACATATGATGATTTGCATCGTTTGGATTGGTTTGATCTTGCTAGCATGAAATTTGATCATCGATCATCTATGAGGACACTTGATTTAATACTGAATAATAAAACATTATACATATTTGTTCATCGTCAAGATCATGATTATATGGACTTCACTTATACTTGCAATTATGATTGCTTATTGCTGAGATTTTCTTTGTTCCCTTATGACAATTATATGTGCTATGCTTGCAATTTTAGTTGCATTTGTCATTTGAGATAATCATACTGTTTGCAAACATGATACAACCTGCTATATACATATACTTTGCGTACACGTTGTTCTTTTTGTTTCTTCCACTTTCAGCTTATCCAAAGCCGCGGACGGCTTTTCTTGAAGAAAGGGAGGATGATGAGGATATATCCTGTGGATTATGGTGATTATCCATGCTTGAGTTGGATGGAAATATTAAGCCTAACTGAATATTATTATCAGGTGAATTTAATCCTAGCTAAAAATAATACTTTGATATCTCAGAATTATATACTATCTAATCATTGTATTATTATTTGATTAGATTTGGCATCCGTCAAAATGGCGCCAGCGGGAGGAGAGGGAGGATGGCGACCAGCAGACACGCGAGGATGGCGACCACAAGACGCAAGAACTTGGCAGAGCTAAATCATCTACGTACATGTGCTAATCGCTATGCATGCAAGTGGGACGCAGCCATGTGCTTGTGGCTACATTCACGTACTCCATCCAAGAAGCAAAAGAACGTGCAGCTACTCCTGCCATGCATGTACGCATGCATTTTGTGCATGCATGCTAGCCAAGGATCGATGCCATGCATGTGCGTTGCATGCATGTTTGTCAAGGAGCAAGCACGCACAATATTTCCAAGGAAAGGAATAGGGTAGGCCCACACGCATGTGCGTGCAGATTTATTTGATCCGAATTAGCAAAATCAATTAGGATATTTTATTTAAGCTAGTTAGAAGTTGTGTTCGGCTTGGACTCTTGGAGGCCACGCACGGACGCATATATATTTGGCTGTACCGTACTTGTAAAAGGGAGATCACGTTTAAAGATAAACCCTAGATTGAATTACTTGAAGTTTTTATCTATCTTCGAGTTCCTCTGTGTTGCGCTCAGGAATTCAACCTCTCCACTGTGTTGCGCTCTGGAGATTATTGTTACCGAAGTTTGAGTGTGATCTGTCGTTCCACTGGGAATTGAGAGATTGCAGAACCGCTCGTGGTCGGCGGCTACGTTGCGCAAGCGTGTGGTGTTGCGAATATACATTGGGTTGAAGAGCTGTTACATTGGCAACAGGGGAGCAGCCGGAGAGTTCGAGAGCATCTCGCGAGTTATCTTCATATCCATCATCCATCCGTCATCGGCTCACTGAGAAGATCGGGCCACCCCTTATCAACTTGGCTCAATTAGGCAAAGCTAATCATGATCATATTAAATTTCGCTTGTTTCATTATCTTTAACCGGCATTGCATTTTCATGGTTTTCGGCTTTAGCTCCTAACTCTATACATACTTGGTTTCATCTGGAGCAAAAGTTTCATGAGTACTTCTTTGCCGGAGAAATATAACTTAAGTTGTCCCACCTTACATCAGTTAAGCAGAAACATGACGAATCGGTATCTGATTACGTCAAGAGATTTAGAAAACACCAGAAACCGATGCTATAGTTTGGCAATAACTGAGAGAGATATGGTGGACTTGGTTTTTAATGGGCTAAGGACCTACCTAAAAGAGAGGTTAGAGGGACATGAGTTTTTGTCTGTTGGCCAGGTCCAGGAAAGAGCTCTGGCTCAAAAAAAGCCGGGTAAATGAGTCAAAAGACTCACATCGGATGAACAGGAGCAGCTTAATGTTGTCGAAAATGATGCCGACTCCGGTGATGAAGCCGATGTCTATTCTGCTGAGTTTGTTTGGCCCAGCAAGGCCAAACCTTACTTGTGTGATGATCTGAAGTCAATTCGTAAGAATCGGGATGATGAAATAAGATGTAGCTTTGACGTAGGCAAATGTGACAAAATATTTGATGCCTTGTTAAAGGATAAAGTAATTAGGATCAGTCATGTTATACCATCACCTGATGAATTAAGGCGGCGGGCTTATTGCAAGTATCACAATTCTTTCTCTCATGCTACTAATGATTGCAATGTCTTTCGTAAACAGATCCAATCGGCCCAATGACGGACGATTGAGCTTTGTCGGCATGGCAATCGACACACATCCGTTTCCAATAAACGCGCTAGACTTGGAGGGAAAGAAGGTTCTTCTTCGGCCAGAGGCGGCCAAAGCCGCTAATAAATCTAACATTGTTGTTGGTGAGCCCAGGGAAGAAGCCTTCAACAAGGCGGCAGGGAGACAGGTCACAGTAAGCCGGCAACCCAGAGGACAAGAGGTCATCAAGATTACTGTCACGAATCCTGCACTCGGGGGGCAAGGACCACGGTCAGACAAGTCGCCACCTAGATTTATCAAGCCCAGAGCCCGGAAGTTGGCAGATGGAAGACAAACCAGGTTGAATATAGACCGAGGAAGATAAAGCCAACTTTTGACATGTTGCTGAGCAAGTATGTGTGTCAAGTCGGGTCAAGGTCACGCCAGTGGCAGCATGGGAAACGGCCAAAGTCACCATCTGTTGATGAAAGTAGTCGCCATAAGCCGGATGATGAGTTCAAACGCAGAGCAACCCGGCAATCCGTGCAGAGCCAGCTTGTGTATCCTGGGAATTCGTCATATTGGCGGATCAAGGTGCAAGGTTAAAAAAAAAAGCGAATCCAGAAGGCGGATTGGTCTCAGACAACTTGTTGATTGTTGGAACTCATGTGCTAAAGTTTAAGGACCGGTCACAGAGCCTGCAAACAGCGAGCCGATACTTGCTATCGCGCCAAAGGCAACAACCAATGATCATGAAGCTGGCTCCAGTCAAGTCGTAGCAGCCCAACCCTGGGATCCAAAATACACTCAGCCAAAGTGGTGCCCGCCATGTATAACAAAAAACACAAAAGCGGAAACTGCAGAGGGCAAGAAATCGGGAGAAGGCAGAAAAAAGAGCCGAGCGATCCAGGGACGTCAAATTCAATGTTGAGCGACCAATGTTGCCAGCTCAAATGTGGATTCCTAGGCAAGTCCTTATGGCGGCTTCCACACCGAATACCCTGAGTCCTGCTGTCAACAGCGAAATAGAGCCGGCAACTACATCGGCTATCACCTATTCTTCATGGGCTGACGAAGTGGAAGTAGCAGATTTGGCAATGGCAAGTCCAGCAAAGGAGTCGGCAATCCGAGACCCGGCGACAGAGAAGCCAGCAAGTAAAGACCTCGCAATTCGAGACCTCACAATGGAAGAAAATGCAGAAGAAGAACCAGCGATGTCGGAGTCGACAATGGATGAGTCAGGCAATTTGACAGACGAGGATCTGCTAGATTATGAAGAATCGCCGGCTCGAACGGGCATGGATATCAACATGGTGTATTACTTGTCGGCTGAGTTCCGTGCTATTGAAGAAGAAGGCGAGGTCGCGCAAATCAACTTTGGACCCAAAAATGTTGTCTTCGAAAAACCTGACAAGCGGTGAAACACGTCAAGCCTCTGTACGTCAGAGGGCATATTGATGGTAAGCCGGTCACCAGGATGATGGTTGATGGCGACGCTGTGGTAAACCTGATGCAGTATTCTGTTTTCAAGAAACTACAGCTAGATGACTGCGACTTGATGAAGATGAACATGGTGCTGAATGGGTTCGAAGGAGGAGAAGGAGTAGAAGCCAAAGGGGTTATCAGCTTGGAGCTCACAGTGGGAAGCAAGACTTTGGCTACCGCTTTCTTTGTTGCTGAGGTGCAGGGAAATTACAATGTGCTGCTGGGACGGGATTGGCTTCATGCTAACTAGTGTGTTCCGTCTACTATGCACTAGCAACTCGTCCAATGGGTTGACGACGAAATTGAAGTCATCCATGCTGACGAATCGGCATGCATAGCATTAGCCGAGTCTATTGTTGACTGGCAACATTCTAATGTCACATGCCTTTCTGGGCGTGATCTATCCGGGTTCAACTTCCTGAGTGCTACCAGGGACGGATTCGTGCCAGTGTCTCTAAAGCCGATTGGTGGTAATCGGCTGCCTCTCAAGTAGATGGATCAAAACGACGAGTGGCTGCAGAAGCGTCTGGACAAGTATCGGGCCGAGAGGAACGATATGTACGAAGCAATTGAAGAACCAGACAATATGGATAAGTTGGGACAACGCTTCACATCGGCTGACTTACTTGAGGTAGACATTGGGGATGGCACTGTCCCTAGGCCGACATTTGTCACGCAAAAGTTGGCGGCCGATTATAAGCCTAAATTAATCGCGCTAGTCAAGGAGTACGTGGATTTCTTTGCATGGGAACACCACGAGATGCCTGGGTTAAGCGAGAGTTGGTCGAACATCGGTTGCCTACTAAAGCCGGCTTTAGACCATACAAGCAGCCGGCTTGCAAGTTTAATCCGCTGATCTACGATCGGATTAAGGCGGAAATAGGCCGGCTTTTGAAAGCCAACTTCATTCGGCCTTGCAAATATGCCGAATGGATAGCCAACATTGTGTCGGTCGAAAAGAAAGGATCTGACAAGATCAGGGCATGTATAGATTTCAGAGATTTGAATCGCGCCATGATGCATGTAAAACGCATACATGAACTTCGCATTATTTTTACTTATATTCCAGTCATATTTGCATCATATAAGGGTTATATCACTGTTTTATAATGATTTTGGGAATATTTGATATGTTTCCTATTTTTATGGAATTAACCCTGCGCAGGCAGAAAACCCTATTTCTATATTTTAATGTTTCAGGGACCCAAACGACGTCCAAATCACCTGCAAATTTACGCGTCAATATTTGGAAGGAAGAAGACTTGTGGCGAAGGAAGCGAACAAACGGAGCCCGAGGGCCAAAAGGGTGGGCCCACGCGGCCTGGCCGCGTGGGACCCCCCAATTGGGCCTCGAGCTCCGTTGCCGTCGATCTTTCCTCCACCGACTCCGTTTTGACCTAAAAACGCCTATAAAAATAGTCCCCCGACGTTCTCTGGAAGGAGCGCCGCAGAAACACAGAAACACCGAAACAGAGACCTGGAGTTGCAGATTGGAGGGGGAAAACTCCGGCGGGGCGCTGCCGGCGTGGTCTCCATCTTCTCCAACGACTTCTCCACCGTCTCCATGATGAAGAGGGAGTAGTCCACCTCTGGACTATGGGTTTGTGGAAGTAACTTATGTATCTCTCTCTCTCGAGCTTCACTAATTAGTACCGTATGAGCTGCTGAACATGATTACGGTCATCTATGTAATACCTTTGTGGTGGATCTTTTTATGAGTTAATATATGTTTGAGATTGCAATGGTTTTGTTTCAGTTATGAAAGTAGATGCATATTATGTACCCCGTTCTTATTTACTTGTCATGATCAAGCATGTTTATGAGAGCGTGTGAGGGGGAACGTGTGCATTAGTTGGAGTAACGGGGGTGGCTAGTGCAGTGAACGTGAGAGAAAGTTCTGCGATCCACTTGGGTTTTACCTTACTTTGTTGCCTCACTAGGGATAAAAAGAAATACCATGCTACCGGAGATGTGGGTGTGACCATTGCCACTACTCCATGACTAGATCTAGCATGTTCTTATTTTAACTTCATGTCATGATACTTATTGCTATACTCTGAGTTATCTTAATTACTGAGGTGTTATGATTTAGTTCGCATCTTGGTGGAGTATAAGAGAGACTAATAACCAAAAGGTCTCTATGTTAGGACGTGATGCCCATATAATTATAACTTGTCATTAAACTGTTGTGTTGCAATCTCATATGTCAACTCTAGTGTTCCATTGTCTACCACTTTATTAAAGAGAGAGTGCATTTGTGAAACCATGAACCCCGGTCCATTTTTAATCATAAGAAACACCTTTCCAACCACTTTTACCACTTTTCCATTTTCTGCCATTTAAAAATCCGAAAATACAAAAACACTTTTACATCTTGCATTCATCATAAAAACCCAAAAATATCATTTATCATTGCTACCACCATCCTTGCATATTTATTTACCACCATTGCATATTTATTTCTTGTTTGCATTGCATATTATCTTGATATCATTCTCACACCTTGTGCTTGACAACCACTAGGTGAGGTTGAGGACCAAAACATTTACTTTGTTTTGTAGGTAACCAAAAGAAGGATAGGAAAGATAAATCTTCACTACTGATTCCCCGAGAGTTCGATATTAAACCCTCGAGTCACCCCTCGTGGGGAAAACACGTCTTCCACTTACTACACACTCTGCACTTGGAGTCTCAACCTAACCCATTTACTTTTCACGCAGGTAACTACGTGAAGGGCCATCAAGACTGTTTTCTGGCGCCGTTGCCGGGGAATCATTGCTGAAAGGTTTATCCAAGGATATCTCACCAAGTCAACTTCATCACCAACTTGTGCTAACACCTAAGCTTGGGGAGGTTGCACCTACGTGAGCATCATCTTATCCATCTTTACCTTCAAAGCAATTTATCTTGTTTTGTCATTGTCTTGCATATTTATTTTTCAGTTTTGCATAAAAAATTAAAAAACACATAAAAACTTGCTAAAATGGGAGAAAGAACTAAGTTGTGTGATTACACAAACACTCCAAATGATCAATTTATTGCTAGGCCCATTGCCACACCTAAGATAAATGCTGAGAGTTATGAAGTAAGTCCTAGTTTGTTGAACTTGATAACTAGGGAACAATTTGGCGGTAGTGCTATGGAGGATGCCTCTATGCATCTTCATGATTTTGTTGAAATATGTGACATGCAGAAATTTAAAAATGTGGAAAGTGATATTCTAAAACTGAAGTTATTTCCTTTCTCACTTAGAGGAAAAGCTAAAGAGTGGCTGCATTCATTACCTATTGATAGCATTAAAACTTGGGATGATTTAAAAGAAGCTTTCATTAAGAAATACTATCCTCCTGTTAAAATTTTGCAAAATAGAAACAACATTCTTTCTTTTAGGCAAAATGAAAATGAACATGTTGCTATGGCTTGGGATAGGATTAAACTTATGCTTAGAACTTGTCCATCACATGGGGTCAACGAATGGACCATATTACACTCTTTTTACAATGGTCTAAATTACATGTCTAGAAATATTCTTGATTCTGCTGCTGGAGGTGCTTTTATGGGAAAAACTATAGTAGAAGCTAAGAACATATTGGAAAGTATTTTGCAAAACTATAGTCAATGGCATACTGATAGAGCACCTAATCCTTCTAAGAAAGTGAACTCCATAGAAGAAACAAATGATTTGTCATCTAAAATGGATACTATTCTTGCTTTCATTAATAAACAAAATATTGAAAATGTGCCTTTGCAAGAACTAGTTGGTAATAATCCTGAAAATATTGATGTCAACTTCATTAGGAACTATGGTAATAATGGGTATGGTAACAACAATTATAACTCTTATAATAAACCCCCATATGTGCCAAACAAATATGCTACTAGTGGTAATGTTTCTAGTGATTTGGAAAACACCATTAGATCATTTATATCTACTCAAAAGGAGCTTAATAAGGAATTTATATCTAAGTTTGAAAAACAAGACTCTTTGTTTGAAAGGGTAGATCAGCTCACTAAGGAAGTTTCCTCATTAAAGAACACCATTATAGCTCAAAAACATGAGGAAACAATTAAATATTGTCAAGAGGTTATAAATAAATCTTGGGAACATATTCATGAGCAAGAGAGAATTGCTAAGGAAACTATTATGGTGTGAAAGAGAAAAAGTTGAGAAGTTAAAATGCTTAGTGAAGTAAAGGAACCATTGCTTGACTTAGAGAATTGTAGCTTGCATGAATTAATATCTATCTTACAAAAATTTGCAAGTGATCCTTCTATTAATGTTAACCAAGCTGGTTTTGGTTCTTATATTGCTAATCATGTGTTAAAAGAAAAGATTGCTAGGTACAACCAAGAGGCTATGATACCACCTAAGCTTGGGGATGTATGGATTCCCAAAGTCCTAGTAACCATTGGAAAAGAGACACACCATGCTATACTTGATCTAGGATCTAGTGTCTCTGTTTTATCTAAAGAACTATATGAAGTACTTGAATTGAAAAATCTTGAAAAATGCTCTATTGAACTTGCACTTGCTGATGATTCCATTAAACATGCTTTAGGAAAAGTAAGTGATGTTATGGTAGAGTTACATATGACATTTGTGCCTGTTGATTTTCTAATCATGGATATGGGGAATAAAACCTCTAGTCCAATTATTCTTGGAAGACCTTTTCTTCGTACTACAGGTGCTATCATTGATTCAAAAGAAGGGAATGTGAAGTTTCAGTTTCCACACAAGAATGCATGGAACACTTCCCAAGGAAGAGGGCACATCATTCAAGCTCCCTCATGAGCTTCGTCCACAATAAACATCAAGTAAGAAGCCTAGCTATATGGCTATAAAGAAAGCGCTTTACGGGAGGCAACCCGGTTGTTTTTATTTGTGATTTTCTTTGTGTCCTCTTGCTGTAACAAGAGACTTAGTGTTTAGTTTAGTTTCTGGAATTTTTAATAAAGTGCCAAGTTTTACTCATTTTGGTATGAAAAGTTGCTTATAGCGTTCGGAGATTTTATTCCTGCACGAATCTGTGCACGGTATGATTTTTAATTCTTATTCTGTAACTCCGAATGAGCTCATATTTAAACTGTAGTGCAACTTTTCATCCTCTGTATGCATGAATTTTTCGGAATTTTCCGACAAAGTTAAGTAGGGTAGAAAAATACGTTTAGCTGCTGCTGTTTTTCTGGACAGATTCTGTCCCATTTTGTTTGATGCATGCTTAGAACTTTTAACATGAATCTTTTTGATCCAATTGAGTTTATGAGTAGGCATACAACATTATACATTTCTGGACATTCATATGAATTTTTGTCTAAGGATTATATGCAGCAAGAAATCTATTTGTTTATCACTACTAATGCCCCACAGAAAAAGAAATGGGAGAAACGGTGTTTTGAAGTTTTTTCACAGGGATTAGAGGAGATGCACCAAGAGCTATCCAAGGATGGTGAAGACCATAAGCTTGGGGATGTGAAGACAACCCCACTGGACCTACACACTCTCGGTTTGCACACGTCTAACTTCTGTTTTTCGATCGAAACACTTTATCGCATAAACTTGGAGCGTCTTTTTGTTTGTTTAGGTTAGATTTTTATTTTGTGAGACCACCACACTATCATTTATATATGAGAGAGCTACTGGAAATTTGGGTTGAATTATGTTGGATGCTATTATAAGATTGGGAAAAGGGATGTTGAGTTAATTTTAAAAGATACATATAATTGCATGATTCATGAGCTTGTTAATGAGTAATAATTTGCAAATATTTTATCAAGAGCTATCTTTTATTCATGTTTTGATG
The DNA here is from genome assembly GCA_947311845.1 of Poa pratensis. Taxonomy (NCBI): domain Eukaryota; kingdom Viridiplantae; phylum Streptophyta; class Magnoliopsida; order Poales; family Poaceae; genus Poa; species Poa pratensis. The sequence continues at coordinate 60,462,365 of CAMZMU010000054.1, forward strand.
CTAAATGTTATTTACCTTGTTTTAACATGGATTAGTTAGTTCTATGGACACTCATGCATGCATTTAGATGGTCAACTTTCTCCCTCTTGCTAGCCCAAAAATTCCAACAAGCAAAAACTTGTTTCCAACACCTTCAACCAAAGTTTTTCCAGTGAGTCCACCATATCTACCTATTAGCTTTATGCTATTCCGAGTATGTTTATCATGATATTTGTGTTATCTATACCTCTGAATGAAAATGCTTATGTTGTTAATTGTTGTGGGAAAAGTTGGTTATATAGCTCTCTCGAACTTGATGCACACTTTACTTTCATTGCATAAATAAAATATGACCCATTGTGATTAAAATTATGAGTTGTGGACTTGACAAATGTCTTTGGTTGAGAGTTAGCTCATATGTGCTGTCACATGGCAAGCTTTCAACATTGCACATCATCTCATTTAGTTGATATCATGTACTTTTGTTTATGGATGCTTACCATGGGTGAAATAAATGGGAAATGAAGTGAGTTTAAATGAGTTTGTATAAATGGTTAGAGAGACGCCTGGGCCGCTAATCTAAGCCATGCATCATTCATGGTGGAAATTTACTTACATGCTATGGTGAACCTTCTGTGATACACCTTACAATAAAAAGCTATCCAATGGTAAATAAAAAGGGTGTTGAGATTGTTCATTTGTTTGTTTGTCTTGTCATTTTGATATGGGCTTGTTCCATATCCTGGGACAAGAGGTACCCCAGTTGACGCTCTTAATGATACTATTATTACTTACAATGATATTTAACTTGAACTTGCTTTGTTTTCCAAGTTGAGTAACACATGGAGTAGGTACTTGTATTCAAGGGGCATGAGACTTTCAACCTGTACTTTGTCAAGCACACTACTCGTATTGCTTTCACTTTAAACTTAATCATTCAAGATGCTATGATAGGGGAATGAGAGCTTGACACCAAGGATTACCATATTACAATCATTGACTTAAGTAGAGAAGTTCAGAAGTTAGATGAAATTTATTCATGCTTTACCTCTACTCATATATATATCTTTCCAAAGTGTCCACCTTTTATATTCAGATTTTCATCAATACTCTATGACCATTGTAGGATGTTCTTACTTATTATTATGCATACATGTGGTCCATAGTACTTCTTCTCTTATGTTACACTTTGTGAATTATCATTGAACATCCTTGCATTGAATACTTGATATCACTTCATAAACTATCTTGCATATTGCTACTCCTTTTAAGAATGAATCATTTGACTCTATGTAGCAATAGTAATCATCTTTGATATCCATTGATAGTATTAAATTGCAAAGTCCATGTTAGTTTTATCACCTTCATACTCGAGGACGAGTATAGGTTAAGCTTGGGGATGTTGATGCATGTAAAATGCATACATGAACTTTGCATTATTTTACTTATATTCCAGTCATATTTGCATCATATAAGGGTTATATCACTGTTTTATAATGATTTTGGGAATATTTGATATGTTTCCTATTTTTTATGGAATTAACCCTGCGCAGGCAGAAAACCCTATTTCTATATTTTAATGTTTCAGGGACCCAAACGACGTCCAAATGACCTGGAAATTTACGAGCGTCAATTTTGGAAGGAAGAAGACTTGGGGCGAAGGAAGCGAACAACGGAGCCCGAGGGCCAAAAGGGTGGGCCCACGCGGCCCTGTACCTGGCCGCGTGGGACCCCCCTTGGGCCTCGAGCTCCGTTGCCGTCGATCTTTCCTCCACCGACTCCGTTTTGACCTAAAAACGCCTATAAAAATAGTCCCCCGACGTTCTCTGGAAGGAGCGCCGCAGAAACACAGAAACACCGAAACAGAGACCTGGAGCTGCAGATTGGAGGGGGAAAACTCCGGCGGGGCGCTGCCGGCGTGGTCTCCATCTTCTCCAACGACTTCTCCACCGTCTCCATGATGAAGAGGGAGTAGTCCACCTCTGGACTATGGGTTTGTGGAAGTAACTTATGTATCTCTCTCTCTCGAGCTTCACTAATTAGTACCGTATGAGCTGCTGAACATGATTACGGTCATCTATGTAATACCTTTGTGGTGGATCTTTTTATGAGTTAATATATGTTTGAGATTGCAATGGTTTTGTTTCAGTTATGAAAGTAGATGCATATTATGTACCCCGTTCTTATTTACTTGTCATGATCAAGCATGTTTATGAGAGCGTGTGAGGGGAACGTGTGCATTAGTTGGAGTAACGGGGGGTGGCTAGTGCAGTGAACGTGAGAGAAAGTTCTGCGATCCACTTGGGTTTTACCTTACTTTGTTGCCTCACTAGGGATAAAAAGAAATACCATGCTACCGGAGATGTGGGTGTGACCATTGCCACTACTCCATGACTAGATCTAGCATGTTCTTATTTTAACTTCATGTCATGATACTTATTGCTATACTCTGAGTTATCTTAATTACTGAGGTGTTATGATTTAGTTCGCATCTTGGTGGAGTATAAGAGAGACTAATAACCAAAAGGTCTCTATGTTAGGACGTGATGCCCATATAATTATAACTTGTCATTAAACTGTTGTGTTGCAATCTCATATGTCAACTCTAGTGTTCCATTGTCTACCACTTTATTAAAGAGAGAGTGCATTTGTGAAACCATGAACCCCGGTCCATTTTTAATCATAAGAAACACCTTTCCAACCACTTTTACCACTTTTCCATTTTCTGCCATTATAAATCCGAAAATACAAAAACACTTTTACATCTTGCATTCATCATAAAAACCCAAAAATATCATTTATCATTGCTACCACCATCCTTGCATATTTATTTACCACCATTGCATATTTATTTCTTGTTTGCATTGCATATTATCTTGATATCATTCTCACACCTTGTGCTTGACAACCACTAGGTGAGGTTGAGGACCAAAACATTTACTTTGTTTTGTAGGTAACCAAAAGAAGGATAGGAAAGATAAATCTTCACTACTGATTCCCCGAGAGTTCGATATTAAACCCTCGAGTCACCCTCGTGGGGAAAACACGTCTTCCACTTACTACACACTCTGCACTTGGAGTCTCAACCTAACCCATTTACTTTTCACGCAGGTAACTACGTGAAGGGCCATCACGCCACGCCAAAGGATGAATACCCTATGCCAGTAGCCGACATGCTTATCAACGAAGCCTCAGGTCACAAAGTTATCAGCTTCCTGGATGGCAACGCAGGTTACAACCAGATATTTATGGTCGAAGAAGATTCGGCTAAGACGGTGTTTCGTTACCCAGGCTTTGCTGGCTTGTTTGAATGGACTGTGATGACCTTTGGATTGAAAAATGCCGGAGCTACATATCAAAGAGCGATGGAACTTATATTTCATGATCTTCTGGGAGTCGTACTGGAGGTGTATATTGACGACGTGGTGGTCAAGTCGGACGGCGAGTCAAATCACTTGGCCGGCTTACGGTTAGCGTTCGAAAGAATGAGGAGTACGGGCTCAAGATGAACCCTTTGAAGTGTGCCTTTGGTGTGTCGGCTGGGAAGTTCCTTGGTTTTATCATACATGAACATGGCATAGAAGTTGACCCGGCAAAGATTGAAGCCATCCAGAAAATACAGGCACCGGGTTGCAAAAAGGACATGCAGAAATTTCTAGGCAAGATAAACTATTCGAGGAGATTCATTGCTAACTTGTCTGGAAAAGTTGATGCGTTTACACAGATCCTTCGGCTCAAAAACGATGATGAATTCACTTGGGGGGCATGGCAGCAAGAAGCATTTGACAAGATAAAAAGTTGCCTATCCACTCCTCCAGTTCTCAGGAAGCCGGCTCGAGGTCAGCCTTTCCGGTTTACATTGCCGCTGAGGAGAAAGTGATCGGGGCTGCCTTAACCCAGGAAGCCGAAGGACAAGAGTACGTCATCACATATTTGAGCAGACGTTTGCTGGATGCTGAGTCAAGGTACAGCTTTGTAGAGAGGTTGCGTTTGTCTCTTTATTTTGCCAGCACCAAATTGCGCCATTATCTGCTTTCCAGTGAATACAAAGTCTTTGGTCAGACCGATGTTCTCAAACACATGATACAAAGGCCGATTCTTAGTGGACGAATCGGCAAGTGGGAATACGGGTTGATTGAATATGATTTGGCTTATGAGTCCCTGAAATCTATGAAAGGCCAGATTGTGGCCGACTTTATTGTCGAACATCGGATTGACTTGGAGCAAGAAGCCGACTTGAACATTGTGTCGGCTGTACCGTGGAAGCTTCATTTTGACGGCTCAGTTTGCAGCCGCAGACAAGGAGTCGGCATTGTGTATATCTCACCACACGGTACTGTTTTCGAAGCCTCTTGTCGTCTTGACTATTTGTGCACTAACAATGAAGCCGAATACGAAGCACTTCTATTCGGGCTGGAAATCTTGATTGACGCAGGGTAACTCATGTCGAGGCATATGGAGATTCATTGCTTATTGTCCAGCAAGTGGCCAAAATTTGTCAATGCAACAGCGGATCACTCAACATGTACCTTCACAGATGCCTGGATATGATTTCAACGTTGGATTATTTCCACATATCTCATGTTCCTAGGCAAGATAATTGGCTTGCGAATGAGTTGGCACAACAAGCATCTGGCTATCACGTCAGTCGTGGTTTATTCTTCATCAGGGAACAACCGACAATTCACGTTGCCAACTTGGAGGAAGCCAAACAGGAAGCTGGCTTGCTGGAGCCGGCTAAGGAGAAAGCCAAACAAGAAGCCGGCTTGTTGGAGCCGGCTAAGTAGGAGTTAAAAGACAACTTGGCAGACGACTGGAGACAACCTTATATTGACTATTTACAAGATCCAAGTCAAAAAACAGACAGAGCAGTTCGGCGCCTATCTCACAAGTATACATTGGTGGATGCCACCTTATATCGCCGAACTGCTGATGGTCTTCTTCTAAAGTGCTTGAATGAAGACGAAGCTAGAGTTGCTATGGGAGAGGTACATGATGGTTTATGTGGAACACATCAGTCGGCCCACAAGATGAAGTGGATGCTTAGGCGAGCAGGATTTTATTGGCCGACAATGATCAATGACTGCTTCAGATACTACAAGGGATGCGAAGCCTGCCAGAAGTTTGGAGGTATTCAGTTGGTGCCGGCTACACCTCTTAATCCAATTATAAAACCATGGCCTTTCCGGGGTTGGGCGCTTGACTTTGTTGGCATGATCCACCCAGCTTCATCCAAGGGCATCGGTTCGTATTGGTTGCCACTGATTATTTCACCAAGTGGTCTGAAGCCGTACCTCTCAGGAACATGACCCACGAGGAGGTGATTCAGTTTATTACAGAACATATTATCCATCGATTCAGCATCCCGCAGACTCTTACCACAGATCAAGGTACTTCTTTCATGGCTAAGGAGGTGAAGCGATTTGCCAAATCACTTGGAATCAAGATGCTCAGTTCATCTACCTACTATGCACAAGCCAATGGACAAGCCGAGTCAAGCAATAAAATCTTGATCAAACTGATCAAGAAGAAGGTACAAGACCATCCAAGGAGGTGGCACGAGGTACTGTCCGAAGCATTGTGGGCTCACAGGATCTCAAGGCATGGGGCTACTAAGGCAACTCCTTTTGAATTGGTGTATGGGCAAGAAGCCGTTTTGCCAATAGAAGTGAATCTGGCTGCCTTGAGTTATGCTAAACAGAACGATTTTTCGGCTAAAGACTACTGCAGTTTGATGATGGACAATGTTGATGAAGTAGCCGACAAGCGTATTATTGCCTTGCGAGAAATCGAGAAGGAAAAGTTGCTGGTGGCAAAAACTTACAATAAGAAGGTCCGGCTTAAAGACTTTCAAATTGGCGACTTGGTCTGAAAAGTTATATTGCCAGTTGGCTCCAGGAGTCAGAAATTTGGCAAATGGTCCCCAAACTGGGAAGGGCCACTGCGAGTCGCGAGGATAGTACCCGGCAACTCTTATCTGGTCGAGACATTGGAAGGCGGCATGCTGCCTCGAGCTATCAATGGGAAATACTTGAAGAAGTTCCACCCGAGCGTGTGGCAAACTGCATGAGTTGCACGTATGGCCGATATACATATATCGCCCTTAGCATATGGCTGATGAGCTTAAGTATCGCCCTTAGACAAAAACTTCTACATTGGATATTTTCTAGTACGCAAGCTCTACTAGAAAACAGGGGGCATATGTTAGCACCCATTTTTGGCAGATTGTCAGTTTCAGGTTCAAGAAAGATTTGGCGGCTCGAAGAAGGCGGCAAAGAAGGCTAAAATGGTGGTCTGGGAAGCTTCCCAGGAAAGGCGGCCAGAAGAAGACGGCAAATAATCCGGCAACACTGAAACAAGGCGGAAGCCAGATTCGGGTGCGTAAAGTTGCCTAAAGACTTAGGAAGACAACTTTCAAAGTCAAGATAAAGGCGGAAAAAGAGAAGGCAACTTTGCAAGATCAAGGCTGGAAAATGGAAGGCAACTTTCTAAAGAAGACGGACGCATGTTGAAGTCCGGGTCTAACTACGAAGCCGATCGAAGCATCTCATCTCTAAGAAGGCAAGTTTGAAGCTAACACGGAAGGACAAAAGGCAACTTTCCAAAGTAGCCGGATGGACGCTTGGAGTTCTGGTCCAGTACGAAGCCGGCCAAGAAGTTGCCTAATTTAGAGATAGATTCGACTTAGACTATGATTTGTAATCCTTGTAGAAGTCCAATACTTGTACGGGAAGTCCAGTCGCCTCATATATATGTGAGAGGTGATGGCCGATTGAAATTAAGCAAACAATCGACAACCTATCAATACAACCTACTTTTTTCCTTCAAACCCTTGTTCATGCTTCCGTTGTCTGGCAACTTCGCCTAGATTTTGCCAGAGATCGAAAACCGAGCTAAGAGCGGCCAAGTCCGGCTTAGTTCAGTCAATCGTCGCCGGCTTCCTCAGATGGGGCTTTCCGAGGGGCTGGGGCGTCTGGTGTCAAAAGCGCCGGCTTACTATCTTGCGTATCGCGCTGGAAGCCGGCCTCCCGCGGGGCGAGTTGCGGAGTATCTCCCCCGACGCCGCGGGTATACGAGGACGTGTTCGTGTGACGCGTTTCGAGCGCAACAACCTCCTCGTAGTCGGTGGCTACGTGCGCAAGTGTGTGGTGTTGTGAATATCCATAGGGTTGAAGATCTGTTGCATTGGCAACGGGGGAACAGCCGGAGAGATCGGCAGCGTCTCACGAGTTATCCACCACCCATCACGTGCTCAACGAGAAGATTGGGCCACACCATATCAATCATCTTAGGAGATAACTCTACAACAAGAAGGGTACTTGAACAAGGAATCATTGCAACATCAAGGTGCCATTTATTCAAGGAGGTAACATGTATCATGTCCCTTGATATATATCATATGTTCTTTACCATGCATGCTTTCAATTTCACATATCTTGTTTTGTCAACTATTATGATTTATTCATGTGTTAAATCATGACATTATATTTAGTTCTACTTACCATTGCTTTAGCAAGGAATTTGGTAAATGATAGCGGATAGGTTCGAAATGCCCATGAGAGGTGAACTCAAGTATTTCATCGAGCCTCAAATCAAGAAAATGGAGAAAGGCACATTCATATCCCAATAAGTGCACCAAGGATGTTATCAAGAACTTTGGGATAAACAAGGTGTCGGATATGAGTGGATTTAGGCCTTAACCTTATGGGCATATACCAATTTCAGCCCACGATGTCCAAGACTCCCCGTCATTAACCTGCCTCTAGAAGCTTCTCCACCGACCAAGACCCATCGTGCTACACCAAGGCTCTACGAAGATCACCTAGCTACGGACTACGTTGAAGGAAGGCTACAAGATCAAGACTTAAGGTACAAGGCAATAGGAAACCCTAGACGTACAAAGCTCGGACATCTATTCCGCCTATATATACCGAAGGAACTCCATCAAGACATCCACGTTCATTACACGCCAAAGCTTTGTCAAGACCTCTCTCTGTAAAACCCTAATTCTAAACCTAGATCCACATCTATAATCTCCGACCGAGACCTCCTATAACTCGCCGAGATAGCATTTGTACTGATTTTGTAGCCACACCATGAATAAAGCCTGAGGAATCTTCATCTACATTTTCTACGACTCCAACTTGTTGACCTGCACCGCCTGCCGAACAAATAAAATTGCTTCTAATCTCTGGAAGTAAGATTGTCGCGGGATCGTGAATCACTATCCGTCGACACAAGGCAAAAGGGATTTCTACATCTATGCGTGCAAATGGACGTCTCAACCTCAATCATGATTCATGAAGGTAACTCAGTGGACCAAAAGGTGTAGTGTTTTATGATTGGTTCTTTGTTGTATTGAGAAGAATGTGGTTATTGAAAGTGCTTAGCGTGTGTATGTGTGTGAGAATTCAATCATCTCCGAAAGAGCGCCACCGCACGACCGTCTAAAAAATCTTGAGATATTTAATTCTCACTTCCAACTTTGAGCTTTGGTATCCAAAATGAGTTTATTTGATTGGCTATTTGGATCCCTATGCCGGTTGCAAGGTTGATAGAAAATCTACTCTCGGCACTTCCAATTTATTTGACACTCACATGTGAGTCGATATTTCAAGAAGCAACATTATGTATACTTATCCACCACCGAAGCCAAACAGATCTTCGTCTGTTCTTGTTCTGCTCAACTAATTTGGATGAGACCAACACTCAATGACTTCGGCATTTTCAATAACCACATTCCACTTCTATGTGACAATGAGAGTGCCATTTTTCTCGAAAACAAAAAAATACAATGAGAGCGCCATTAAAAAAGTCCATAACCCCGTTCAAGATTCACAAACCAAGCACACTGAAAATCATCATCACTTTCTTAAGACGTGTCTAAGGAAGACATTGTACCCAAACATGTCTTACACAGATAAACACAACTTGCCGATATTTTTACCAAACCTCTTAATGAGAGAAACTTTTGCAAGTTACGAAGTGAGCTTAATATCCTAAACTCTTCTAATGTCATGTGAAATGAAATCTCTTACATATGCATGCATTCAGAGTTATATCTTGCTTGAGACGATGAACACACTAAGGGGGAGATGTATTGTTAATTGAAAAATACATACTATGTGCTAAAATGGAAATATTTTTATGTATGTGCAACCTTTAAAGTGAAAATGCTAAATGATGAACTTGACTATCCATTTCATTCTTGAACACGCAGCTGAAGTTAATCCGGAAGTTCAAACCATATATACTGTTTTTGCTCGTGTTACTGTCTCTGCAGGTAACAAAAGTATGTGGTACTCGTATTTCTAATTCCTAAATTGATATTTTACCTGTACTTTTATTTTGCACACAGTGGATCCAGAATGTACAATACAACACATAACAACAACACATAACACGTTGACATTTTTACCTTCTATGTATCGCCTATTGCAGCAGTAACCACTATACACTAAGCTTGGGGCGGTAATATACACTCGCAAATTTCTTTGTAATGGAATCAACACAGGCCATTCTTATTCTTTCAGGTGTTGCCGGGTTGTCGAGGGGGAACCAGTCAAGATGACCCTCCTCAGCCCTCGCCGCGGTGATGGCGTCTTTTATTGCAAACAAGACGGCGGAAGCCAGGAAGAACGGTGGCTCTCCTACAGCCTTGGATGAGTGGATGGCCCTCGGATTTGGAACGCCCTGCAGTGAAGAGAAAAGCGTGCAGGGTTAATCAAGACACCAAGCAAATAAAGACAAATGGACGCCTTTTGAAACAACACAATTCAGGAGGGCCTTGTGTAAAAAACAAATCCACGTATTCTGAACTAATGCAGCAATCACCCCTGATGTTGTAGTGGCTCACTTATATTATTGCGGTACAAAACAACAGTTTCTCCATTCTAGTAATATTTGCATAAAAAAAATTCCTTTTTGCAATGAGAATCCAACTTTTTCAACCAGGTCTGATCTCCTCCCCCCTCTCGCTCGTAAAGACAATAGGCATTTATATAGTGAGGGGGGAAATGGGAACATACCTTCAACAGTGAAACCTTGAAATTGAGAGGTATATCATTTACAGAGGGTATTTTGTACGAGCCAGGACCACAAGTGAAAAGGTGTCCAGGGCGGATCCACTTGTGGTCGTTATCCCCCCATTTTAGCTCTTCCATGGCAGCCCAACCCAGACCTTGGATGAAAGCTCCTTCAATCTGAAATAAGCCATGCAAGTTAAACAACAACAAAAGGAAATATACGGGAGAAGGATATCACTGCTACTCCAGAAATCCTATTCTATCATATCCTGTAAACATACCTGGCCAATATCAATTGCTGGATTAATTGAATAGCCGAGATCCATGACAATATCAGCTGTCCTTGTGTGGAAATCCCCTGTTAGGGTGTCAATCTCAACTTCTGCAAATGCGGCTCCATAGGTGAAGTAATTAAATGGACTCCCCTTGCCAGAAACCCAGTCAAACCCAATATCAGGGGTGATATAAAACCCATGAGCAGAAAGATCAACCCGTTCCATGTAACATGCTTCAGCTAACTGGAAAAAAATAAGGCCACACCAAAAATTAATTGAACCGATCATATTTTTACAGCTGGAATACAACATTGTTTTAATTAGTTGTATGTGAACATACACCTAGGTTAGGTGGGAATAGCAGGAAGCACCATCAAGCCAGGCGAAGAAATCAAATCAGAAGATGCAATAAGTTTGCTCAAATGCTCACAGATCACTACTATCCAAGGAAGAAGGCATACAGAAGATACACAAGCAAATATAGCGATAGAAGCAGTTGTAAGCTGTGGTTTACTGATGCCAAAAAAGCTTGAGCTCAGAGAAGCTATTCTAAACTCCTCTTGGCTCGAGCTACAAACCATCTGATGCCAAAAAGCTTGAGCTCAGAGAAGCTATTCTAACTCCTCTTGGGTCAAGCTACAAACTTGCTTAGCTTGAGCACGGACTCAAAATTGAAAACCTACAAAGCTTGAATAGCTTGATAAGGCTCTCTTAGATGGATATCCCTATAATTTTGACTCGTCAAGTTGAGCTGATGCCTTTATCAAACACTATATTTTCATATAACTGAAAATTAGATTTCGAAAGCACACTCACTTTGTCAAGTTTGTACCAAGCATGTTCTCAAAAAGGGGTGAGCTTGAGCTCAACCCGTTGTCGCTCCTGTAGCGAGCTGTCAAACGTCGGTAGTGAGCAAAGATGACATTGCTGCCACTTCTCTAGATGGAGGAGAAATTCAGTGCCTACATTATCTGGAGTTGCCACCTCATGGCAGTAAGCGTTTTTCGCTGCCACTTCTCCACAAAGTTGCCAACTCGTGGCAGTTAAGTGTTATCGACAAAATACATATAGTATGCCAGGAAAGCGCACAACATTCTCTGCCAAGCAGAATACACACCTTTAAATGTGGTGAGAGAACATATATTTGAGTTTCTGGTCCAGGAAACAATGGTAGTTGCCTAGTTGGCTTGGTGATCAAGGTGATGAGGGTTTCAGGGAAATTCGTGGTGGGGAAAGGATGATTTTAAGTGGCTAGTGGAGTTACAACGTCAAGCGCACTTTGTGACACCCCTTTACACTTATTTTCAGAGTAAAAAAAATCAATAGATGTCAAGACATATGTGAGTTTTGATCAAGGAACATAACCAATACCAATTTCTTACTAATGCCGGTTCCTGCTATGGGACTGTTGATACTTGACACTAACAAGCGACAAGATGACAAGTGATAAAACACAGAGGATCAGCATTAGCCCCCATTTAACAGTGCCGGTTTGCAAGACCACCATGGGATAGCGAGCCTTGTCATACTTGATGATATTCGACGTTAAAACTATAATATGCGCCAACACCAAATCTAAAAACTGCAATATCACTGAAGATAATGCATTGTACAGACAGAAAGTGCCGTGACCAAAGGGCTGCTGCAATAGCATCACCAACTAGTAAGCATTACGAAGTCTGAACACAACCTAACACAATTTGGTCATATTATGATGTCTTGGAAATAAAATAATGTACTTTTACAGTTCACCAATTCTTGAATGAGAATCAATGATGTGATCTGACTACTCAAGCCAAAGAATAGGATATTGATAACATTACCTCAGCAAAGGACTTGTGATTCCTCCTACTAGCAATGGGTTCCATCCGAGCCTTTATTTGCTGACAAGCATCCAAAACTGCAGCACCATATAAATCTGAGCTGGCGGAGGCTGCTGTGGGTGACGAATTTGGAACCTAAGCATATGAAATGCGTGATCATCCCATCGTTGGTAACAGAAATAGTAAAGTATACAAATAAATCCAAAAATAAATATATCGTGCGTATAATAGGACTTGTGCCCAGCCTACCAGCATTGGGTTCCAAATCTTACCTTATCTGTACTCGTCTCTGAGATAAATACACAACTTATAGGGATATCTAGCGACGAGGCAGCAACTTGGGCTATCTTTGTGTGTAAACCCTGCCCCATCTCAACCCCACCATGTGTTACCAGGACAGTACCATCAGTGTAAACTTGCACAAGAGCACCAGCCTGCAATTCATCCAGCAGAACTTATGTTAGATTAATAACAATGTAAGCAAGAATATGTAAGCCACATCTAAGGTCTTTACTTGTTTAATATTTTCCAACGGAACTCCTAGGATTTTAACAATGACTCAAAATATCGTCATGGTACTGGAGAGTATACACTGGTAAAAAATGGCACTCATCAAATTAATGAAATTTCATCGCAACGCACAATCCACACCAAGCAAGGTATATAATCCTGCAAACTCTTTCTCTGGTACCAGCGCCAGCAACTACGATTGGCCAGTGACATGGTGCAAACTGCTGGTGAAATAGTATAACTGGGTGTTCTGGGCGTACATATGTGATGACAACGACGCCACCTCCACACAGGTGATGTCCGTTTAGCCCATTCCACTTTTAGCTATCAGACGCAAGGCCCACCAGGGACCAAAATTTGAATGAATTTGATCTATAAGTTTGCCATAATTGTTGCGACTCAGTTTTATCGTATACCTAATTAGAAAAAAGTAAAGTTGTTCATACAAAAGATGCTCCGTCATACAAAATGAGTTGTTATACAGATAGGTTAAAACGAAATATTCACACTTTCAGGTGTTAGACAAAAGCCATAGGTGCACCAATAGCATGTACATGAGTATATCAGGAGCAGATCAGGGAGCAGGGTTGTGTGGGTGGATGGGAATGGCAGTACCATCCTATCAACAGCAGGAACAAATCATCGCAATACACTAGAATCGTTTGCCACCCCTCCTCAAGCATTCACGACAAAAGAAATAACACAAGTATTACATTCAAATAAGCCCAATAAACATTTAGCCAGAAAAACATGAAAATATGTTCTCACAAGAGCCATCGTATGTACTCCCTCCGTATCAAAATATAAGATGTTTGTGCATGTTTGGGCCCAAATGCACCTAGACATATTTTAGTGCAAGATTCAAAAACAGAGCATGTGGAATGTATAGTTTAACCTGCGTTGAATCAATTGTAGCATGGCACATATTGTGGAATCTCCAAACATGAATAGCCAAAAACCGAGTGCACAAAGCTGGCATAAGTTTGTATGTGGAGTCTGTGAGGGGAAGCTGTTCACCTGATTCATAAATTTTGCAGTGAAGGATATGCCAAATTTTGTGGGAACAATAGCAACGCCTCGCTTTCTCCAACGATTATTATTGTTGAAAACTTCTACAGCTTTGCGAGCCTCAACAAAATTACAAGAAGCCTTCAGTTCATCCCAAACCGAACGTATTGTGCAATTCTGGAGCAACTGGCCATAATAAAGCACACTTCCCTCACTGTGGAAATTAAGTTCCTGTAAACAGTATACCAGTTAACCGATAATGGTGTTACAAGGCTAGCACCATCAACAAAGGTGTGCACGCTTACTCTTATCTCCTCTGGGTTCCGCTCGAGTTCTGTAGCCATGTGCTGAATCCAATTCTCTGCAATCAACATACCTTGTGGACCACCAAAACCTCTAAAAGCGGTATTGCTCGGGAAATTTGTAAAGCATACTTTCCCACTGACTCTGATATTTGATATATCATAGACATTTTCCGAATGAAACATGGCACGCTCCAAGACTGAAAGGGACAGATCTAGGGAGTTACCACCATTGTTATAAATTTCGAGGTCTAAGGCCAGTATCTTCCCGCCATTGGTAAATCCAACCTACAAGACCAATTATAATTAGGTAAAATACTAAAAAGAGATGGAATTTCAGTATTATTCGTAATATCTGAGCCAGTATCCACTTGTTACTGTCAACAATTGACTTCAACATTATGACCGCAGTCCAGCGTATTCGCTGCTTATTACTTAGTTTTTTTTTCCTCGGACGTGCACCTACGTGCATGTCATTTTGTATCAGGAGAAAGCATCGAGATGATGCAGGAGTCTTAAAACGCAGCAAAACTGAAAAGAAAGAAACAACGAGGCTAGCAAAAGAAGAGCAGAGAAACGAAAAAACAAGCTGTACACCTAGCTACCCTTTCTAAGTTTCCACGTCAGGAGGAGTATCAGTTAACATCCATATCTATCTTCCCAATATTAAACCATGGTGCATATGTAGTTGTTGAATCCTCCAAAACAGATCAACCAAGTTGCTGTGATTATTTGCTATGAACTCAGATAATTCCTGTCATCAGACACACAGTAATACCGATCTGATTGAAAGGAATACATTGTTTAAACTCTGTACCTTATATTTCCCTAGGAAACTGTGCCTCTGTCCAGTTGTTATCATGTCAACATCCCTGTCCAAAACAATCTTTACTGGCCTTCTTAGACAATAGGAAGGTACAGATGCCGCAGCAGCAAATATTGCTGATCTAGTTTCTTTTCCACCAAATCCGCCACCGATACGCTTAGTCTTGCAAACAACTTTTGATAGTGGAAGACCAAGAGCATTAGCGACATACTTCTGATGCTTCTGGGGAGCCTTAAGATAAACAACATTTAGTTAGAGTATGATCAATTGCACATGTAATGTTGAACAAACATGACACAAGACACTGGTAGCAAGAGAGATTAAATCCCAAGAAACTAAGGCCGTGAAAGACAAATACTACCAACCTACAAAGTAAAATGAAACACACACCCTTTTATGTTCACAGAATTTATGTTTACTTGAAATAATTCTGTTAACGCTCCACATCCATCATATTAACTAATGTCATACTTTGTCTCTTGCATTTATTTTGGCTGTTCTGCGTACATCTATGCTGCACGCTGCCACTCATGTTCTCTCCAAAGAAAATGCAAAAATAAAGCCCTTCCAGAGAATTTGCAGAAAGGAAAAATGTCAGTACCACTTAAACCAGCTATGCTATTTCAATGGCAGGTGGCAGATTTAAGACCTACAAAGCTAGCAGCAGCATGCTGGAAGAACATCAAGCTGAAACCTGCCAAAACAGGCACTCAACCAATGGACACACTTCTCTATGATAAAAGAACGCCGTGAACCTTGGGTAGATGTGATACACATGAGGCTTAATTCATACTGAAGAATAACAGTTACTGGAACTGAGTCATTAGATGACTAGGGAGTATTAATATACGATTTTTTTTTTTGCGATTAATATACGAATTTCTTAGAAGTGAAGCCTACTGCGAAAATGAAAGGCAGAGTATATTGTGAAATGGATCACACCAGATGCTGGGCCATCGCTTACAACAAGCAGAAGCACCAGCTGCATGGGTCCCACCACCTTTACCCCTGCATCTTAACCTGACAAATGTTTCACCTTCCCAGCATACTGCTGTCCAATAGGGGTTTACTTTGCAATATCTCCAGGTAAGGGACTCAGTGTCATACTCCATTTATTTTTCTATGTTACTTATGAAGAAGCTATTACTGCTATTACTTAACGACCCATGCTATTCACATCATGAATTCAGAACTAAATAATAGAGCATACTTGAGTAGATGAGATCATATGAATTTCATTTCCAGAATCAACTGGCCAGACAAAAGTGCATTGAGGTTCCATGTAGAAGTGCTCTTGACCTCCAACTCGAATTTCTCCCTCTATAACTTTATCACATGTATTGGACGCAAAACATTGTTCAACATCCCCTTTCGAAAGGCATCTAGTGGTATTTGGATGAAAGCTACCAGCTTTGACAGCTTCCTCTATCGAGAGTATTGCCGGCAGCTCAGAATACTCGATATTTACTTTATTGGCAGCAGATTTTGCGTTATCATGGGTATCTGCCACAACAATTCCAATGATCTGCCAATGAGAGGAGAAAGGTGTGACTGACAAATTAACAACGATGCGGGATTACCCGCCTCCCAAGTCATAACAAAACCAGTATGCTTAAAATATCATATCCAGCAGCTATACCTGGCCAACACAAGTAACAATATCAGATGCGAAAACCTCCTCATCATGGATAACGGGCCCAATATGGTTAGCACCAGGCACATCTTTTGAAAGGAAGAGACCAGCGAACCCAGGGGAACATTTGGCAACTGAATCATCGATCAACAAGATGCGAGCGTGAGCCTTCTTGCTCAGTACCAGAGCAGCATGCAAGATATTCGGGGGTGTCGGGGTGTCATCAACATATTCGGCCTCACCAGTGACCTAGCATGTTGGAAGATCTAGCAAGTCAGTAAAATAAAAATAAAAATAAAAATAATTCAATAAAATATTGGGCTGTAAGTTGTTAGGCTGTTCCTGTTCTTGCTTTTCTCGAACACACCTATATACGTGTAGTTTTGTATTAGAAGAAATGTCAACATGACGCAAACCCTACAACTCAACACCAGAAGAAACCAAAAACGAACAAAAGGAAAACCAAGCTAAACTACCGAAACTATAGAGAAAGAAAAAAGGACCCAACTGTACAAACCCACCACCAAACAGTTATTTTTTTCTTGCTTTGTTGTTAGCTCATCTGGAGGTTGGTTGTATTTTCATGTCATTCAGGCACACTTCTAATACAAAGTGACATGAATTTGGATGTGCCCTCCAGAAGAAAAGAAGTTATATACAAGAATTTTATAGTAACACAAAACAAGATAATGCCAGACTGCAATAGCTGATAAACCAGAACCAAATGGGTTCTAGATTTTGGTAATCAGTTTTGGATTGCCTCATCTTGCTCACTTTGTGGTGCCTTTAGAGGCTTCGAATGATTGCTCGGTCCCTTGATACCTGATGTGTATCACCTGTACATAACCTAGCGCAGCTTCCTCTGTTTTTTTGCCATTTTTTATCGCTATGGGCTTAACTTGCGCCACTGGGAGCCTTCTTGTAATACAAATGACACGCATGTTGATGCATGTTCGAGGAATTATTTTTTTTGGATTGCCCGATTCGCCTACCTAACCCACTTTCAATTCAACCTCCATACAAATAGATTTATCATTGATTTGGATCTGACTCAAATTATCAAAACCCTGATTACGACAGGAAGAAAACACGGAAAGATAAGATGATTTGGCTATCCTAGTAAGTTCAAAGACCTAGCACACATTCCAAATAGCAAAATGAGCTCGATACTGCCTTGGTAATGATGCTTTAGAGTAACAGCATTGATGAATTTGAAATTTATTAAGCAGCAAAATAATAAGATCAAGAAAACTGCGACATTAATAGGTCAAAAGTAAACTTGGTGAGTTCTTCACAAGCTCCCAGCAGAGGGTACCGAAAGCGAAGTTTACTCGTGAGGACTGGCAGTCGCTTAGGGGTTTCAGGTTTGGATAGATAGGCCAGGTTCCCTTTTTTTAACCAATGAGGGAGGAGCCCTGCCGTATTTAATTAAGGAGAAGGTGTGGGGCACTGAGTCGAATCCAAGATTCAAACTCGGGTCGGCTGAGAAATTCCACCGTGCTCTAGCCACTGGGATAATATCCCATCTGCACCAGGTTCCCTATGGAGATGATGTTTCAAAACAGAAAGTTGTAGGGGGGAGAGTAAACTCATAAAACAAAAGCTGGACAAAATGCAAAACAGAGGATCATGGTTCTTTACGTATTAATTTTTTCCGAGGGAGAGTATGTACTAATTTCATGCTGACGCTTAGTTGGTATGCACTGTATCTGTTGAAGCACATCTGGAAGTGTTGTGTTGCAACGTAGGATACAAAGTGATATTCTTATGAGCTGACAAAAATAGTAGACACAACAAGGGTACCTCTCGTGTAAGTGATCTAGCAGGAAAGTTCTCCATGTATTCTGACTTAAGGGGTGACACAACTCAACACTTAGATTGTGTAAAATGATACGATTAATAATACCTGAAGCACAGCTGACGTATGAACCATTGGTTGTCCCACTGCAGTTCCTTGCCCCACTAATTCATAACCTTGAGTACCAACAGTAACTGGCCTAGTATAAGACTGTATAGCTGACATGTTAGCTGCATCCAGCCCCTCCTTCAACAATCCTTTAATGTTCATCTCATTTGTAACATAAAGGAAAAATTTGAAAAAGAAACTCAAAGTAAGTGAACTGCGAAATTCAACCATTCCACCTGGTGCATTCTCTGCCAGTGGGATGTCCTCTTTTAACAAATTGAAGGTCTCATCTAACAATCCGTGGTCCAATTTCTTTCCAACAAGGAATTTTTCAGTTTTTGCAGCAGTAAGTGGAACCGCAGCTACACCTCCATACACAATAGAGACATCAGATACTATCCAGTTTCCTTCAGCCTCTGTTATATGGACACGCATTCCCGCATTCACCAAAGCAATGTCATCCTCCCTTCTATGTGCCTGTTTAAATTCTTTGACATATTCAAATGGTCTTGTCCATGGTAGTACAACAGAGAGCAACATTTCATCAGCCTTTAAATCAACTTTACGGTAACCAAGAAAGAAATCTTTTGCAACGGTGGTCCTAACATTATTGTTAACATCAATTATCTGGAATTTTGCCCCTGTAGCCATCCAAAGTGGATTTAGGTCTGATATTGGACTAGCAGTACAAATATTACCACCAACAGAAGCAACATTCCTGATTTGTGTTCCAGCAAACCATTTTAGCTGCCCTAGTATTGCCTGACAAGACGAAGATTCATGAGAACCATGCTCTGAAATAACCTTTTTTAGGAACTTCTGGAGTTGTGCAAGTCTAACTGCAGAACCGATTCGTAAGCCATCTTCTTCCACGTTGAGGGTATGAAGCTCTGGAACATGGGTGACTGAGATCATGACCTTATACTGGGCATTCTTGAACTTTGTTTCAACTCCTACTTCAGAGTTACCAATGATAAGTTTCGCATCTGGGTAGCATGATTTCAAATGCAGTAGCTGCTCTAGTTTAAGAGGTCTATACCACCTGATCCCATTAAACCCATTCAATTTAAGTGGCATAATTTTTCTCAACTGAAGTTCTGGGGGGAAAATGAGCTCCTTTTCACTGTATGCATTGCCATCAATTTCATTATAAGAAAAAGGTAAGTAGGTTTTTACAGACGACAATAATGAAGATTCATTAGCACCGACATCTGCCTCATTTCTGCACGAACATGGCTTCCCAGTTGAAGGGCAGATAGCTTGTCCATTAGCATTTTCTGAAGGTGAACCGGTGTACAATGAATCATCTGTTTTCGCAAAAACACGGAAGGCGTCTATTATTGGTCTGTAGCCAGTACAACGACATAGATTTCCTGCAAGGCTATCTTCAATCTGCTCTTCAGTAGGAGGATGTTTACTTGATCTCAACAGTGCATACATGGACATCACAAAACCAGGGGTGCAAAATCCACATTGTGAACCATGTGCCTCGGCTAAACGTTCCTGTAAATGACATAGAGCATTACGAGAAAGGCAAAAATGTATAAAATCGATGTAGGGAACTGATCAAAGTATTGTTGCTATTTATTTTTCCCAGCATACAGTAATCTGTCAATAAAAGACAAACTGGACACGTGACAGCATTTTTAGATGCGCACATTTTGAATAAATGGATTTCAAGTAATAAACTCTGAGACAGTAAACACTAAACACGTCTAATGAATGGGAAGGGTTCTTGTTAGTCTACTTGACATCTTTCGAGACAGTTGAGATAATTACGTAACATGGCTTATTTAAATTAAAAAATAACCTGCCAAAAAATGTTTTTATACAGTTAAAATGCATGTTTCCTATATTGTGCAAAAATAACGTTATCATTTGACCTATTTAATATTCTTACCATGCCAATTGGGTCGCTTTAGTCATGCTCGTCAAGTTTTGATACTTTTACTAGATATTTGGCATGTTTACTACCCTTAGATTAAATAATATATCGACTTTTAATAGTGTAAAGGTGTGTCACTTCATTTGATTATAGTATTGATGCAAGACCACAACCGACCTACTGCAGTATGCATGGATATGCTTTACTACTAAGCAACTTAACCTTTTTCAGTACGCTTTTAACCAGCAGAATACTGTATAAGCATAGAAGAATTCAATATACTCGATATTCACCATGTCACCAGCCAGCATGGAAATAAAATAGAAGAGCAAAACTATCGCCTACCTAGTTAGGATCATATTGGCAACAGAATTAGCTTGCCACATGGGTGCCTATAAGCAGTGGCGGAGCTAGCAATTTGTCGAAGCCGGGGCACACAACAAGCAAAATATTTTATTTTGTCTACGGAAAACCAAAACTCAAATATTTTGACCGTTTTAAAACATGTTATGTGAAAATGAGCACATTAAAGCGGTGTTTAAACGTATTCTTCAATAGATCTTGTGTACATGAGCTGAATTTCACATCACTAATACTAGCTTTAGTCTTAAAATTCAGCGATTCTATGGTCCAACACAAACAAGCAACCTGTAATTCTGTGAACAGCCGTAGGGGCACTGGGCCAGACTGGGCTTGCAGTCTGCTACAGAGGCCCAGGAAGGTGCCCATCTGGCCCATTTACGAAAAAGAGGTCTTTTCAGCACGGAGTGCTATTGCTGGCCATTCTAGCGATCTTGGACGCCGTCAAAACTCTTAGCTAATCATGCATGCGGCGGCACTGAGCACGGGCACGTGCCCAGGGCGGAGGGATGGTAAAATCGCCCCTGCCTATAAGTCATACAAAAACAGTGCATCACCTGAACCGGGTGCAAACCTCGCTGGCGATCTCCAATTCCCTCGACTGTGATTATATGCATTCCTTCCAAAGAATAAAGTGGAGCCAAGCATGCGTTAATTGCAAAATGCCTAAAAAGGTAAATAATTTTTGGGTCAAAATGGAGCTCAAGTTCAAGAAATAGGCAATAGCCACAAAAGATACATAACAACTAATGCATAGGATCGACATTTAGCTCTTAAGAATGGCTCATTAGCAATGCACACCACTATACCAATTAAACCCACAGGTTAAGAAATGCAAGCAAGTTAAAGTTCGCAAGGCATGTGTATTTCAGCTTAAAGCAAGGCCAGTTGTGGAAGAAAGCAGACTGAATAAGGGTGAACGTACTGTAGAATCCATTTACATTGCTATGTGACCCTCAGTCTTGTTAGGATGTGTTTGGTTGGCGGAGCCAGGTGGAATGGAATGGTTTCATCTCAGTGTTTGCTACGAAGAATGGACCAATTCCAGATTATGTTTGGTTTGAGGGATGGGATGGAACGGGATGTCCATTATATGTTTGGTTGGTGTGATGGGATGTAATGAATATGGTTCCAAGTCATCTCTTGTATAGAAAGGGCGAGGTTACCTTACCTCCAGCATTTTCTTATGTGTAAATTTCAACAATAATTGATCTGCATTTTCTTATGTGTAAATTTCAGCGATAACTGATTTGCATTTTCAGCAACATTAACTCAAGTTAGATAGAAAGAGATAACATGAATTGTCAAAGGAATATGATTCTCACTGTGATGTCTTTGTAGTTCGATCATAGCATGACACCATGACAGTGCAGGCTCCACAACCGCCTTCACCACATCCAAGTTTCGTACCTCGAAGACCAATATCTACAGTACATAGTTACAAAGAAATCAGATAGTAGTTCGCAAAACCACCATATATGTAAATGATGCAAGTAGTATGCGTTATGAAGGCTTGAAGCTGACAGCCTACGAGCCTGAAGCATTGTCTTGAATCAGCTCAGAAGAAGGTGGTCACTGACTATGATGATGCATCTACAAAAAAAAGGCTGTGATGATGCTACGGCATCCACTGACCGGTATTATGGGATCAGGTGACGTAGCAGCTGTTTCAGCGGCTGACTAAGAAGATTGTTCGTAGGCTTAAAAGATGATGCTCATTTAGATTTTAGCTCCTTCCTGTGTAGCTGGTGTTTTGGTTTCTGTCCTGGGAGTAGTTATGGTCTGTCTTCCCCTTGGTGGTTGTTCTTTAGCGAGTGTGTTGCCAAACTCTGTGTTGTCATGTAACGCTGGGGATCCCATCAGAACGTATGCCTATTCTCTAAAAAAGGTTCCAGTAAGAGCATACTCCAAAATCAACGGTTTTCCCCCGTTTAAAAAATGTAATAATAACCAAGTGTAGGATTTTTGGACAAAAAGTAAACCATCGTGCGATTGCACAAACATTACCCCCAGCAAGCTTTTTATTTATTTTTTTTATTTTTTTTGAGAACACAGTACACTCACCCCTATGAACGCACACACGCACACCCTACCCCTAACCCCTATGAGCACCTCTGAAGGACTGAGCCGGCATATGTTGAGGTTGACGAAGCTGCGCCTCGCTGTTGACGGGCACGCCACCTAACGTTGAAAGAATAGCGCCGGATAAACCTGGAATAAATCCAGGTAAATGCAAACGCCCATGCCAAGTCTAGGACTTGAACCTGGGTGGGCTGGTTCCACCACAGGGAACCCAACCATCAGAAGCCAAGCTCCGTTTGCCCAGCAAACTTTTTATTGATACCGTGACACCCCGAAACGATCTCACACACCAATTTCACGATTCAGGACACCAGCCACAGATCGTATACCTATAGAATGCTTACATGCAGTGTGATACATAGAGGAAGGCTTCCCCTAAAAAAAATACATAGAGAGAGGCTAGAGAGGGTGAATGGGAGCGACCTCTGAGGTACTGGAGCAGGGTGAGATGGGCGAGGCCGTCGGGGAGCACGCGGCGGACGCCGTTGACGTAGATGACCGCCTCATCGGACCAGTCCACCGCCGCGGTCGTCCCCTCCTCCGCCGCCTGCGTGAGCGACCCCATGAGCAATCACCTTGAGGCGCTAGCTGGAAGAGAGAGAGAGAGAGAGAGATGGGTCGATGGAGGATCCCGATTTGGATCAGCGTTGTTATATGGAGGGAGGGAGGTTGCCTGCTGCCGCTGGACTCTGGGAATATTTAGATACGTGGAGTGACGTGGCGGCCATGAGTAGTAGCGTAGCTCACCTCACCTACCGCGGAGACTCGGATCATAAATCGACAAAGGGGCAAATTCACGTGTGATTATGAAAAGCGGCGGTAGCTCAACATCTTCAAATACTACCCCTTTGATCTTGGACATTCTTTGGTTTCTTCTTCTTCTTAGGGGTACCAGCGGTCTTTTTTTGCTTAACACACTTCCACTTTGATTGTTATTGAAACCAGGTATTTAGCCTTTTAACTGTCAAAAGGCCCTTTTTTTTAGAAAAACATACGCACGCGTGCACGACACTCACCCTATGAACGCACGCACGTGCACTCGTCACGCCACCGTGCTCTCTCTGCCGTGCGGGAGACCTGCGGGGGGGGGGGAGCCGAAATAGCCACGCACACGAAGGGGAGGGGCTGCCGTGCGGTTGAGATTGGAAATCATGTGGGGAAGAAGAAGGGAGGGGGAAAGGAGAGATAAAAATAGAAGAAAAAAGAGATAACAGTCAAGTTTTAGCAGTTTTTAGGTAAACACTTGAAATGGAAAATTTTACCATATCTTCTCTCTTCTATAACCAAACCCATTTTGCATACAAATTTATGGGTAAGCTATTCGATATGCTCTTAGTTCGCAACTTTCAAAGGCTTTTTTTCCTTAACACGCTTTCACTTGATCGTTGTTGAAACCAGGCATTTAACCTTTTAACTGTCCAATGGTCCTTTTTTAGAAAAAACATACGCACACGACATGCACGCGTGCACGACACTCATCCTACGAACGCACGCACATGCACTCGTCACTCCACCATGCTTTCTCTGTCGTGCGGGAGATCTGTGGGGGTGAGGGGAGCCGAGATAGCCGCGGACACGAAGGGGAGGGACCGCCCGTGCGGTTGAGATTGGAAATTGTATTTGGAGAAGAAGAAGGGAGGGGAAAAGGAGAGAAATAAAAACAGAAGAAAAAAATAGATAAATAATAAGCCCACTGACAAGTGGGTCCCAATTACACTCAAGTTTTAGCATTTTTAGTTAAGCTCTTCAAATGGAAAATTTGTGGCTAACATATCTTCTCTCTTATATACCCAAACCCTTTTTGCATATAAAATTATGGTAACAATTCGAGATGCTCTTAGTTCGCAACTTTCAAAGGTTTTTTTTGCTTGACACGCTTCCATTTGATCGTTACTGAAACTAGGCATTTAACCTTTTAACTGTCCAAAGGTCCTTTTTTAGAAAAAAACATAAGCACACGACACTCACCCTATGAACGCACGCACATGCACTCGTCACGCCGGGAGATCTGCGGGGTGGGGGGAGCCGAGATAGCCACGGACACGGAGGGGAGGGACCGCCCGTGCGGTTGAGATTGGAAATCACATGTGGGGAAGAAGAAGGAAAGGGAAAGGAGAGATATAAAAAAAGAAAAAAGAGATAAATAATAAGACCCACTGACAGGTGGGTCCTAATTACAATCAAGTTTTAGAGTTTTTAGGTAAGCTCTTGAAATGGAAAATTTTGTGGCTACCATATCTTCTCTCTTCTATATCCAAACCTATTTTGCATACCCAAATCATGGGTAAGATCTTGGAGATGCTCTTAGTTTGCAACTTTGAAAAAGCTTTGTTTACGAGAAATACATAAAAGCTAGTTTCTCTTTTTAGTTTTAAAATGGTCGATGATTCCTCTTGGGGGAATCATAACCCGGTAGGCCCATGAAGAGGAAAGCATGACCCGCCTGGCAGGAGGCCGAGCGAGGCCAGCTAGTCATCGTCATGGACCGGGTTACAAGATGAGCCGGTGAGCTTGTCGGTAACCCGGCCATAGAAGGAAGGCTCTACAAGACCCGGAGTTACTATACGTGGCGAAGTCCCCAGACTTGGAAGACACGAAGGACCAAGGACTTAGACTAGGACTCCGAGCAGGTGTAACCCGGCCTTACCTTGTAAGCGACCTGGAGACCCGCAGCCTATATAAGCCGGCTCCTAGGTCATAGATTGATACACCCAATTGCTATCAAGCAACCCCTGTAACCTAGATCGGAACCTGGTAGCGGAATCGCCTCCTGATTATCGAGATCATCATCATCAATACAAGCAAGCAGGAAGTAGCTCTTTATCTCCTATGGAGAGGCTGAACCTGGGTAAATCCTTTGTCCCATAGAGCTAGACAATCTCTGAACGCCAGAGTCGCCAGGTCCCCACAATCAAGTTACCTCCGGTAACATCTGCCGTGACAACCCCACAACAATTCCTAAATTTTAGATAGAGATCTACTTGGGTTGATCATGAGGATAAACCGCTAGTTCCTTAATTAGTTCCTATGGTTCAAATTGATGCATACTTAACAAAGTCATCCCTACATGTGGAATAGGTGGTAAGGTTTCAATAGATATCTACAAAAGATATGTTCTCGATGTGGATTAAAAGATCTAATCCAAAGTAGCTAGTTCTCCGTTCTAAGGGTTTCCTTCTTTGATTTATTGGATTCAAAAGATTTGTATAGGATTAAAAGTTTATAGAAAGAAATTTATCCTTCGGAATCGTTTTGATTCGTGGGATCCTATCTCATAGGAAAAAATCTCATAGAAATCTTATACCGTAAACTTCATAAGAAAATCACACGAGGTCTACCCCGGACACCACTGCTGCTCGCCGCGCGTCACCCACGGAACCGCACCTGTGGCTCGCTAGCCTCGCGTGCCGCGCCACCAACCACCCACGAGCTCCTGGATGTATGGGTCCTTCATGTCCGGGATGGGGCTCCACCAGCCGTCCATCTCGCCACGGCCACCCAGGGCGGCGGCGACGGCGAGGGTGGCGGCGAGGAGGGCGAGGAGGAGGAGGGGTTTCGCCATGGACGGGTGAATCGGGGGCTTGGGAACGATGAGTCGGTGGGGAAGGGAAACGAAGCGGTGGGATCTGTCCAAACGACTGCGTGAAGGATGGATTTGATCTCCGCTTGTGTGTTTAAGGATGTTTGTCCGATGGCGCCAACAAGTTTTGATGACAAGTGTCGCCGACGGATGCAGAAAGAAGATGGTGTTATTCTTTTCAAGAACTTGATTATCACTTCATATTCTTATACGAATAGTGTTGTAAGAAAAAAACTGTGATGTCCAAGGACATGATTCAAACAAACTAAATAATCTATATGAAGTTGATTGATCCATTTACTTAGTTATATCTAATTATCGAGTGTGGCAAGTTAATGCTCACGCCATAACCAATAGAAAGATGCCGAAACGGAGATGTAGAGGTGTATGCGGTGTAGGGAAAAGTGGGAGAAGTGTTTAAGGAACTTGTTACCCAACTTTTGTAAGGTTGATCCCCTCTTTATTGTACGGTTGCCTATGGCTCAGAGACGGTAAAATATTAGGATGTAGTCCTCGACATTCCTTGATTAGTTCTTTTAAGTAGGTTAAATCATTCACCTCGCGTTTCACATGTACGGCCGGGACTAAGACATGTGTATTAAACTTGTAAATACATTAGTTCCATAGAGCGATGGCCATTAACTACAAATTCCACCTAGGGTATGATTTGTTCCAAAAGCTATTACACGCCTAGTAGAAAGTTTGAAGTTGAAAGTTTGAGTGTTAGAAGTTATAACTTCAATCGTGTGGACATAAAAGTTAACTTTGGGATCCAAAGTTGATTCCTGAAAGTTTACATGAGTGAAGTTAGAACCTAAGTAATTCTACGAGTTGTAAGTGAACCATAAAGTTCCTCGATTGCAGATTTCTCGCTCGAGTAAGTGGGCCTCACCCACCAAACAGTGTGGTGCCGCTAAACTCTCCACGAGACACCTTGACGATGATAACGACGAAAGGAGAGGGGTATCGTCATAACCATGTCATTGGTATTTATATCGACACATATGTGATGTGTCCTTCGTCTAACAATCTCTAGCGAAGATTGGATTGTTGCAAGTAAACCTAGGCACATGGGCAGCCTGGCCCGAAAAGCCCGGACCAAAAGCCCAACGTCAGGTTAGGCTTAGGCTTCACTTTTATCCTCGAAGTTTGGCCAAAATCCCAAAAAAAAGTTCCGAAATTAGTGATATTTTTACATTTTTACAGAAAAATAGATATTAATATACTTAAAAATTATATATTTAATATTTTTAATACAAAATAGGCATTTTTTACAGTCACATGCCGGGCCAGACTCGGGCTCGGCTTTTGCAGGTCAGGATTTAACAAGCCCGGCCCAAAACACGATCCGGCCCGAGGCTTGACCAGACGTAGTTACAAGCACATTACATATTGTATATCATGTTTTGTCCTATTCATTACTCCTTCATTAATAATGTAAGTCATATTAGTTTTGTCTCTAGTCAAACCGTGTAAGTCTTATGATAAGTTTTACTCCCCCTCTGTTTGTCTCTCTTCCCTGCTTTGAGAGTCTCTCGAGTGCCTCCGCCTCTGCTCCCCCGCTCCTCCGGCGGGGCTGCCGCTCGGCGTGGGCATAGGGGGTGGGGGTGGCCTATACAGAGTAGAAGTAGGTTCTTTGGCGGGACGCCGGACTTGGGTTGTTTGCCCGTAGCTTGGAGAGGGGATCCAGATCTTGGAGGCCAGATCTGGAATCGGTTAGGGTTCTTCCTCCTTGTACTTCTGCTCTTCTGGTCGGAGCTACGCGTCGAGGGGGAGGCCATCGTCTCCTTCAATAAAGCTGCCTCGTGTTGCCATCACTGGATGGTGTCGTTTCGATTTTTGGGTTGCTTCCTCTAGCCGGCCTTGGTTGCAAGGGGGGGAGGTGGACCGGCGCATCGGCTTCTGCATCTCGAAGGTATGGCGACGGTCTTGATGTGTTGGGTGCTGACAAGCATCTTTCTCCGGCTGGCCATGGTGGCAAAGGGATGAAGATGTTGGCGCTGCTTCTTGTGCGTCTGGTGTTCCTGGAGCGCTGTGTTGGGTAGTTCTGCTGCCACCCCTTGTTTCTTCTCGCCATCGCGGTGATGGGGAGGATGGACGAGAGGCTAAGGTGGAGCTTCCCGATGCAGGCGCTCGGACGGATCAAGTGGTGCGCGCGGCGACGTGCGCCACTAGAGCTGTGACGACCAACTGCGGAGTTCCCAAGCGTCGGCCAGTTTGGGCCAATGCTATCCATGGCCATCGGAGTCACTTCGTACTCTGGCGAGTTGCCATAGCTTCTTTTTCCTCCTTAGGTGGAGGATCTTTGATCTCTGTGGGGACCCCGGACTAGCTGTCCGAGATACCCTTGTGCCTACAACATCAGCGATCCCATGATCAGTGTGTCGCTGAGCACAATCAAACTGGTATCAAAAGAACATCTATAAATACCGAATGAATTTACTTACTTGACTGAAGTCATAACTTCAACAGGTACTTGCAGCGGAAATCATCAAACAACGTGAAGCCCAAGTCATTTGCCATAACCCTACAGGCAGCTGACTGGGAAGCGCCCTAGTTCGCATTGACGTCATTGAATGTCTTTCTCTTCGAACTGCTCCCCTTCAAAATCTGGCTAAGACAATAGCCAGGGACGAAACCAATATGAGTACATTTGATTATACTCGCAAACTACCCCGCATGAGCATGCACTAGTTTAATAAGACTTTTATTTAAAAAAAACATCTCTATTTTTGTTGAAAAAGAAAAGGATAGACTTTTGTTTAATAAAATTTTGTGTTGAAATCTCTATATCTTTGTTGAAAAAGGTAAGAAGTCACTTTTAAAACTTTTCCCGAAAATACATCTTTGTTGAAAAAGGTAAGAAGTCTCTTTTAAAACTTTTCCTGAAAATATAACTTTGTTGAAAAAGGTAAGAAGTCTCTTTTAAAACGTTTTCCCGGAAATATATCTTTGTTGAAAAAGGTAAGAAGTCTCTTTTAAAATGTTTTCCTGGAAAATACCATCTTGTTTATTTCTCCAAAACTCCTCCTTTTTCGACCATAGCCCTTCATGGTCATTTAATCCCAACAACTTCATACCGGCCCTTTGGTATAGTTACATAAAACATTTTCCACTCCATTTTTAAAACACAAAACTTTGCCTTCTCGACCATAGCCCTTCATGGTCTTCCTCTTTTCCAGCAATCTCATGCCGACCCTTTGGCATAGTTGCATATATAAAACATCTCCATTTTCTTTCCAAATCTCAAAACTTTGCACATGGTCTTAGGACAGCCTTCCAACTGTCCATTACCGAGGACTCGGCTATTCGAATAGTTTTACACTCTGCAGAGGTAGCACGCTTTCCCCCACATCCATCCGGTAACTCATCGTGTCAGCCACGTTCCGCCATACAAGGTGTATGCGAGTTGAATTACCGGCCATAGCCTCTCATTTGCTCATGCTAGTACAGGACCCTGCCCATATGACACTTTCCATCGACACTCAGTCCAGCCCTTCGGAACCTAAGTATGAGGACTCATAGTTTTACCCGGCGACCGTATGGGGGCAGTCTTCGATCCTCCTTTTAGGGGCAGGACCCAGGTCAGGGGTAGGTCACCGAACCATCCCCTCATGAAACAGAGTCATCTCCGTTGTTGAGGTATCCCGTACTAAAGTGAGCAGACTACATGACTACGCCCTTGCCCATATGTGGGTAAATGTGGTCGCACAGGGTAAGGTTGGTCGTCATAGTACTAGGACACAATGTGCATTTTTCACAAACGTCACCGTTCTCCATTTCTTCAATTCAACACCGTCATCTCGGCATTCCATATCCATACAAGTATGTTCAAAGGAGTTTTGAGTAAACAATATTTTTCCCATCCTATAGTTTGAAAAAGAATTTCCATCTAATACCTCCATATAGGGTGTCAAAATAATATACTTCTATTTTGGAAAAAGGGTTTTCAAAATCATAGCTTTAGCGGCAAACACCACATAAATCACTTATGCTCTTTATAGGTAAAACATGTGAACCAAAATAGATGTATATAGATGCAAGCTCAGAGAAGTAGCTTGCCTGATTTCAGCATAATGTCCCTGGACTTCTCCTCATGCATACATAAAAATAAAATCCAATCCTTCTTCAGAAATCCTCTCCAAGGGTCACTCTGATAGCGTTGTTTTCTAGCGTCGCAAAAGAAACAACACTCAATACACAAGCCAAGATCACAATGTTGCGCAAACAACTAGCAACAACAAGCAGATCACTAATCTATAAAGCAACCAAACTAAACTTGCTACTCAAAGCAAGGAGGCACTAGTCCTACTACCAGTCAAAACAAACTAACGTCTAGTCCAACATACACTCAGATTGTAACAACTCAAAGCTAATCAAGGAACTTTTATTAACAGAAAGTCTACTTAAACAACAAGCTTGGGACTGGTAATACGGGTCGTCGGGGTATTGCGGTGGAACCCCGACTGCTTGATCTATCGATGCATAAAAACACCGGAAAGTAACAATCAATAACCACACATGCATAACAAGTGCAATGCACAATCACATGATGGCAATGACATTTTAATGCACTGAACTTACGAATAAAACTATCCAGCAATTTAAATGGGGTGCAGAATTAATTATTTCCACAAGAGAAAAATATAAAATCCTTTTTCAATCTGCCCTTTTGTTAATTTATTTTAAACCACATTACAACTAATTATCCATGTTTGGAAACAAGGTGAAACATGAAGTATATCACTTGCTGAACATTTTGATAGGTCAAACTTAATTTTTGGATCATTATTTATAAAGTTATGAATTTTCCAAAACTCTTTTCTATTCTGCTATTTTCATTATTTTAATAAAACAGCAACTGAACTAAATTAGTTGGATGTGTGAGTTATGCCAACAGACATACTTTATTTTTCTGAACATTTTGGTACCTCATTTGTAATTTTTGGACACGTATTTAAAAAGTTATGGATTTTACAAGTGTAATATTTGAATCTGGCTATTTATTTTATTTTCCAGAAAAGCAAAGAAACGCTTTGCACCACGGGCTGGGCTAGCCATACCCACTGATCAGTGGGGCCCGAGGCCACGCTGGCGCCCATGTCGGCGCAAAGGCCCACGGTGCGCTTGACCGCGGCCTGGCCACGACCGGCGCGCGCTGGGCGCGGTGACCGCGGCGGCGACGCGCTCGGCTCCGGCGAAGGAGCACGTGCGGGGACGGATTAGTAAGCGCATCTGACACGCATGGTTACGGGGAGACTGGGGTGCGGCGCTAGGAACCCAATGGTCGCCGGCAAATGCTCCGGCGACGAGGTCGTGCGGCGGCGGGCTACGGGCTGCTGCTACTCGTCGAAATAGAGAGAGAGAAGGAGGACGGAGATGTCCAGGAGGACGGCGCGCTCACCCTCGACGCGTGGGTATGCTCAGATTGGACGGAGGTGGTCGGAGGCGGCGGCGAACTTGCTTGTAGCGCGGCGGCCGGAGAGGAAGAAGATGAACTCAGTGGAGACGATTCCGGGCTCCCCTTCCCGATTCCTTGTACGCGAAGGAAGAGGAAGACGAGGCGGTGATGATGGCGGTCTTCGATCTGCTCTGGGCAGCATCAGTCGACGGCGATGCGCGACGGCGAGCTCGGCTAGGGTTCGGCTCGGGAAGAAACAGAGAGAGAGAGCGGAAATATCTGGGGGAGAGAGAGAGAGCAACCTCGGCTTCGTGGCATTCTTATCCTCCAGCCGAGGCACGGGCGTACGGCGTCGGTCGGAGAGCAAGACGGTGAAGCTCGAGCTGGTGCGGTTGCACAGCTCGGGTCGCTACAGGAAGACGATGACGGCTTTGCAGGAAGCCCCCTGCACTTCTCTGAATTCCCCTGTTTTTGTTTCTTTGTTTAAAACCAGTAGCATTTTAGGGATTTAATTGAGGCACTAAAACCATTTCAAAAATTCTGAAAATATTCATGTAGCCTCCCCATAACATGTAGAAGCTCCACAAAAATTGATGTTGCAAAATAAAATGTTTTGAACCACATTTGTTCATAGGGTTTAAATATGTTATTTTTGGTAAAACCAATTTGATACTCCTTTAGTGTTTCAAAGGAAGTGAGAAATATTGTTTTGAACTCTTGGAACTTCCTTGACAAACATAGGATGCCAAAGTATTTTTGTTTTTGCAAGTTTGAACACTTTCATTGATTTGAATTTCGTTAAGGCAAATTTGGCATTTGTTTTTAAATGGTGCCAAACCAATTAGTGTATTGTTTCGCAAATTAATATGGATGCCATGATGCAATGAAACACAAAAATTGGAAATACCAGTTTGAAATTGAAAAGTGTATTTATCTGAGGAGGGAGTGATATGGAAGTGAGGGGATTATTATTTCATCTCATTCCTAGAATTTTATAAGATAAAATAATTATTATGACAAAGCATAGAAATAGGGAGAGAGAGAAATTTAAATAAGATCATCTCTTTTAATTGGGACTTTATTTTAAGTGTGTGAGAAGTTTTGGTTTTCTTGTTTTGTTTTAAGTCACATTCCAAATTGTGATCAGTGGGTTTTCAACTTAAAGTTCAAGTTATTCACCCAAGCAAACAATAAAACAAGGAAATAACAATCAACACAAACATAAGTCAAACTAGCAAACGATATAAGTTTTCAACCAAATTTCAAATATTCAGATAGGTGGTGGGATGGTAATCAGGTATCATCATAACAATAATAATGTTGAAACAAGCTTACTCAATAAGTTTGATATTTTTCAAGAGGGGTTGCTAAAAAAGCGAAGTTTGTCACCTTTTGGCGATGTCAGGATGATGCCTGCGCCCGCACCCTCGAATTTCTTGGATCCGTCAAAGTACATAGTCCATGCGTTGGACAGGTCGGGTAAGTTGGGCAGCTGGGTTTCGATCCACTCGGTTGTGAAGTCCGGAAGTACTTGTGCCTTGATTGCGTTGGGATGCTTATACTTCAGGTCCCACGGGCCTAACTCGATGACCCACTTGGCAACTCATCCCGTTGCGTCCGGGTTGGTGAGGATGTCGGATAGGCCTGAGACACTCACCACTGTGATCGGGTGCTCGGCGAAGTAATGGACCACCTTACGTGAACTCATGAAGACGCCGTAGGCTAGCTTCTGATAGTGCGGGTACCGCTGCTTTGATATGGATAACACCTCGCTGAGGTAGTATATGGGCCGTTGCACTCTATGGGCATGGCCTTCTTCTTGGCATTCGACGACGAGGACGGTACTGACCACCCTGTTGGAGGCTGCCACGTAAAGGTATAGAGGTTCCTTTTCGTGCGGTGCGACGAGCACAGGTGGAGTCGCCAGGACCCTCTTGAGGTCCACGAATGCTGCTTGGCCTTCTGATGTCCACTCGAATTTGTCAGATTTCTTCATCAGTTGGTAGAAAGGGAGTGCCTTTTCACCCAACTTAGTAATGAACCGGCTGAGTGCTGCGACTCGGTCGGCTAGGCGCTGGACCTCCCGAAGCTTGGTCGAGGCTGGCATCGTGAGGATTGCTTCTATCTTTTCGGGGTTTGCCTCGATGCCTCTGGCAGATACGAGGTACCCGAGTAGTTGCCCAGCTGGTACGCCGAAGACGCACTTAGTTGGGTTGAGCTTGATCTTGTACGCGTTGAGCGGGGCGATTGTCTCGCGTAGGTCGTCGAGGAGCGTGTCCTCTTGCTTGGTCTTGATGACTATGTCGTCGACATAAACTTGGACATTGCGCCCTATTTGGTCCTTGAGGCAGGATTGCATCATGCGCTGGTAGGTGGCTCCAGCGTTCTTGAGCCCGAAGGGCATAGTTTTGTAGCAGTATACACCATGGGGTGTGATGAATGCTGTCTTCTCCTCATCCTCCTCTCGCATCCTTATCTGGTTGTAGCCTGAGTAGGCATCCAGGAAGGACAGTCGCGTGCAACCAGCCGTGGAGTCGACGATCTGGTCGATTCGTGGCAACGGAAAGTGATCCTTCGGGCAGCACTTGTTGAGGGAGGTGAAGTCGACGCACATGCGGAGAATTTTTGTCTTCTTCTTCTCGACGAGGACTGGGTTGGCGACCCAGTCGGACTTCTTGATTTCTCGGATGAACTGGGCGTGAAGTAATCTATCGACTTCTTGCCCTATGGCGACGCACTTCGGCTCGGAGAAGCGGCGCATGGTTTGCTTGACAGGTTTGGCATCCGGATAAACCTGAAGGGCGTGATCGGCGAATTCCCTGGGTATACCTGGCATGTCGGCTGGACACCAGGCGAAGATTTCCCAGTTCTCACGGAGGAACTCGATGAGCGCGCTTTCCTATGCGGGAGATAGGCTTGATGACACAAGCACTATCTTGGAAGCGTCGGTCGGATGGACTTAGTGTTCCCTTGTGTCATCTGTCGTGCTGAAGGAGGCGTCAGGTGCCGGTTTCTTGCTTGCAGGGAGGAGGGTCTTATCGTTGCCAAGTGAAAGTTCCTCGAGCTGCTGCTACATGCCGAAGGACTCGGAGATCCTGCTGAATTCGCGGTCGCAGTTATCCAAACGCTGGAAATCACCCCGCACAGTTATGAGTCCCTTCGGTCCTGGCATCTTGAGCATGAGATAGGCGTAATGTGGAACTGCCATGAAGCGGGCGAACGTCGGGCGCCCAAGTATAGCATGGTACTGCGATTTCCAATCTACCACCTCGAAGTCAATCATCTCCTTTCGGAAATGATCTGGAGTGCCGAAGAT
Source organism: Poa pratensis (assembly GCA_947311845.1). NCBI lineage: Eukaryota > Viridiplantae > Streptophyta > Magnoliopsida > Poales > Poaceae > Poa > Poa pratensis. The sequence goes on from CAMZMU010000054.1 coordinate 60,497,276, forward strand.
AACTTCGAGTGTGATTACTCCCTCAGGGTAGACCGCTTTCCCTGGTACGATGCCATGGAAGGTGTTGTCTGATCTTGCTAAGCTCTCCAGTGACCTGCCCATCTTCCGGAGAGTGTCGGCGAAGATGATGTTAATGCCGCTGCCGCCATCCATGAAGACTTTGGTCATATGGAATTGCCCGATCTGTGCTTCGAGTACCAGCGCGGCGTGGCCTGGGCGCAGTACATGTGGAGGGTGGTCCTCCCGAGAGAAGGTGATGCTGGTTTCCGAGCCCTTGAGGTACTCGGGTACGACTGGTGGCATTGCCACGGCCTGGTAGACTTGGCGGGTGATCAACTTCTGGCTACTGTTTGATGGGCGCCCCTTCTGTATCATGTTCATTTGCCCTCGAGCCCGAGGGTATTGTTCTCCTGGCGCAGGAGGTGCTTCCTGTCTCGGCTGGTACTGGATCACTCCTGCTATGTGCGCAGGGTGAGGTGCTGCTGCAGGTGGTCCTGGGAGAGCCAACTGCGGTGCTGGTTGCGGTGCTGGGACCGGAGTCAAGATTTTGGCGAATGCGCCGTCGATGCGAAGCATCTTCCGACAGTCCTTCAACAGGTGAGTAGAGACTAGCTTGCCGGTTTCTTCGCTTCTGAATAAATGGAACTTGCAAGGTTCTTCGAGCTCCTGCTCTGGTGTAAGGTCCGGTCGCGAGGTGTCGCGGGGCTTGCGTCGCCACTCGCGTCTCTGGTTCCCATCGGTCTTGTACTCTTCTCGGCTTCGACTGCTCTGGCGATTGTTGTCACGGTTCCGGTCTTCTCGGGTGTCGGTGAATCCGGCCGCTACTAACTCGGCTGGCTCGCCTTCGTCAAAGCAGGCCTTGTGTTTGTGGTGGCGATCGCTGACGTGGTTGTTTCTGTAGCCCCAGTTGCTTTGTTCTCCTTCCTCGTTCGGGAAATCATTGCGTACAGAGTCTTCGCCGTTCGCCCATTCATTGGCGATCTTCATGAGCTCGACTATGGATTGCAGCTGAAGGCGACCGAAGGCCTCCCGAAGGTCGTGCCGAGTGACTCCACGGATAAACGCGTCGATTGCTCTGTCCTCTGAAACGACTCCGACAGAATTGTGCATGAGTGTCCAACGCTGGATGTATGATCGTAGTGACTCCTCCTTCGGTTGCTTGCAGGCTTGCAGTTCCACGAAAGTCGCAGGCCTTGAGTATGTGCCGAGCAAGTTCTTGACGAAAGCATCTTCGAACTCGTCCCAAGAATTGAAGGAATTTCGGGGCAGGTTCTGGAGCCAGGTGCGTGCTGATCCTACGAGCATCAGCTGGACATACTGCATGGCTGTTGTAGTGGTACCTCCTTGACAGTGGACGGTGATGATGTAATCGTCGAGCCAGAGTTTGGGATCCTGCGTGCCGTCGAACTTGACTGACTCGAACGTGAGCTTGAAGCCTCGCGGTATTCTTGTGGCGCGGATGCGGTAGTGGAAACAGGCAAGACCGCAAGGTTCGTTGTCACCGTCCGAGTAAAGTTCCTCAGTCGGGGTATTGACGGGTCGGCTGGAGCGGTTGCGGTCGACTGTTTGCTGCGTGATGATGTTGCGTAAGTCTTCCCCCTCTTGCAGGTGATGAACGTGTCGATCTTCGCGCGCTGCGCATTCGCGATCGCGCCTGTCGCGATCTCCGCGTGGTTGGGTCGTTGCTGCGGGTGTGGCTTCTGGAATCAGCGCCTCCTCTGCTAATCGGAGCGCCTGGATTTGTTGTCGATGTAGAGCTGCACGAGGGTCGCCCTCCGGAGGCTGTGTTGCCCGCAGGTACGTGGACAGCGACATGAGAGCACCCGAGGCTGTTCTGGGGATGGGTATCCCGTCTGGGTCTTCTGTCATAAACGATGAATCGAGGTTGCGAGTGGTCGCAACCCTCTCTGCATCTGTCATCAGGTTGATGCGCGGTCTGGAGCGCCTTTTGTCTTGCGTAACGGTTGGTCCTGAGGAGGAGAAGGAGTAAGCTGCTCGGCGAGCACTCGACGCATCGGCGAGTTCTTTCTGTCTGGCTAGATCAGCTTTCTCGCGCAACAGCTTCTCGTTTTCCTTCCATACGAGGTATTAGTAAGCCATCATCTCTTCTCGGGTCATCTCCGTTGGGGGTCGTCTCCACTGGGGGGAAGGTGCATTCTTGGACGTGTTTCACGGCCTGGACCCCCATCTCTTGAGTGATCATCAGGGTTGTTACTTTGTCTGGCATGGTGACTTCCATTGGGAACATAGGTTCCTCGTGGTGGGGACCGGTTCCGGGTGTCCTGTTATTTGTTGCGTCCACCATGAAGACTTGGACGGGGTAAGATTGTGCAGCCGAGTACGCGTTGCTGCTGCTGCTCTCGCTGCCGAAACTGTCCTCGGAGCCGAAGAAGGAGGCGACGTGGAAGATGCCGCAGTCGATGTAGAACTCGTCAGGCGAAGCAGCAGTTGGTGGTGTCGCGGGCGTCGGAGTCGAAAAAGACGCGAGTGTAGCTGAGGCAGATGCGATCTCCGCGGTCGATGAAGGCTCGGGTCCCGCGGCCGGAGCAGATGCAATTTCCGAAGTTGACGAAGGCGCGAGTCCCGCGGTCGGAGCATATGCGATCTCCGAAGTTGACGAAGGCGCGAGTCCCGCATTCGGAGCAGATGCGATCTCCGAAGTTGACGAAGGTATAGGTGACGTAGTCGAAGCAGATGCGATCTCCATAGTCGACGAAGATGTAGTCGAAGCAGATGCGATCTCCGTAGTCGACGAAGATGCCGGTGACATAGTCGAAGCAGGCGCGATCTCCGTAGTCGACGAAGATGTCGGTGGCGCAGTCGAAGCAGGCGCGATCTCCGTAGTCGACGAAGATGCCGGTGACGTAGTCGAAGCAGGCGCGATCTCCATAGTCGACGAAGATGCCGGTGACGTAGTCGTAGCAGGCGCGATCTCCGTAGTCGACGAAGATGCCGGTGGCGCAGTCGAAGCAGGCGCGATGTCCGTAGTCGACGAAGGTGCCGGTGCGTGGTCGGAGAGTCGAATCGTCCCCCACTTGTTCACATGGAATTTCATGCTACCGAAAGCAAGGCACATACCTCCGTAGAGATCGGCGTACACCGATCGGTGGGTCGGCGGGTGGGGAACGAATTCGAAGGAGCCGAAGCGGATCGGCGCTGTGATTGTCGGCGTGTCGACGGTCATTGCAGATGGAGCCGGTGCAACCATGATTCAAGCACTATTCTTTCCCACAGATGGCGCCAGTTGTCGTGGGGTGGCCACGGTAAATCCTAAGGTCGAGTACCCCAGGTTGATTGAGAGGGAGAAAGGTTGGAGTGTTGGTAGTTACCACAGCTGACAAGCAAGGCGATTTACCCTGGTTCAGGCTCCCGGAGGATAATACCCTACTTCCAGCTTGTCTGTTATTGATAGTTTGGAGGTGTTACAATGGCGATCCCGGCAAGATGTCGATCTTGCTAGGGTTTCGGTGGTGGAATATGAGCGTACCCTAGATCGGCGGCCCTCCCAGCCTTTATATTGGAGGCTGGGTCTCGGGAGTCCGCAACCGACTAGGTTTTCAGGTAAGGCAAGTCCCTACCGACCTATATTACACCTTCCTTGGGGCGCAACATGTCTTCTTTGGGCTCCCTTCATGGGCCTTGTACATTGTCCTCTGGTAGGCCATCCATCGGGCCCTAGTCCTCACGTGCACCATGTACCTTCATGGTGGGGCACCCGAAAGGTAGGCCCACATCACACGTTGTGCCTTGCCTCAACATCCTAGCTAAGCCCTACCCACAACACAGGTTGTTGGTATTGACCAATCCAGACCAAACTCGGATCATTAATACGAGCAGGCTAGATTTTACATAGCTGGTATGCGAATTGGCTCGTATTCAACATGTTTTTGTAAAGCTCAACAGTACAAGATCGCCGACCTGAACACCACTTTCATTTCATAAAACGGGGAAGGTTTACAGGGGGCAACCCTCAAGGGAAGGGGGCACAGAGGTGACATACCACTCAAAACAGTTACAAGAGGCGGGAGGGGGAGCAGGGGGTATATGGCACCCCATGAATAGCCTAGGTAACACTGGTGCACCAAAAAACGTCCAAACGCCCTAAGGTCCAAACATCGTGGTGCACGGGCAGTCCAAAGACATAGGTGGTCAGCAGCCAAGCTAAGTATAGAGTCGGAGGAGAGCAGGTTCCCGTCGAACACCATGCGGTTGCGAGATTTCCAAGTCACCCACAAGACCACAAGGATGACCGCGAGAGAGGAGCTCCAAGAGAGCATCGATGTCGGCATTGCGGGGGAGTTGTCAGGGCCCCAGAACACGAGCCCACAAAAGGGGCAAGATACAGGTAGCAGACAAAGTGGTGTTGCAAATCTTCCAACTGTCCAGGGCAGAAAGGACAGTGGGGGACTAGGGACACACCTAAAGCGGAAGAGGCGCGCACGCGTCCTGGTCTTCTGGTGATGGAGGATCCAAAAAACACCTACACCTTAGGCGGTGCGAATCATGCCGAGTTGAAGTCTTGGAGAGGGACCACACATTTCGAGTTGCACATGGCATTGTAGACTTCCTTTGTCCGAAACTCTGACGCAACCGATCGAAATAAACCGACAATCTCGGCGTGAGGATAAGGTGAGACTGCTCAGCGCGAAGCTATTGTAACTAGCTTATGATATAATAATATAGTTGGAGGTCATTTCCCACCCTTGAACTTGAAACACTCACTTTCTTGCATATCATCAACATTTGACTCTGAACCTTGTTTCATGACTAGACTTGTTTTTAGATATTGCTACAAGTATTATGTTGCAGCACAATGGCGGAGCTTTGCAACGCTTTCGGGAAAAATTACAATATATGAGTTCTAGGTGGGGCAAAGCACACATTTTTTTTGTACCTATGCCCTCTAAAGAAAACTTCAAACATGTGTCAATCCTGGGAAGGGGTGTGGGGAGGGGTGCAGTGGACCGCTTACATGCACTTAGCTCCACCTTTGTTGCAACTTCCAAAGATGGCCAGAGAAGATGACATGAATCAAAGTACACTAATAAGGTTGGTAAGTTGTTATAACAAGGATGGGTATGCTAAGAGTGTTTTTTTTCTTGTATGCTAAGAGTGTTGGTGGAACTGATGTTTCTGTAGGGAATGAAGTTAGCAACAAAGGTTTTACTCTCGTTATTAGTGCTGCAACTCACGGTCATGTCGATGTCGCTCAAGAGCTTCTTAACCATTGTCAAGATGCTCTTTATGGGCATGTACTCCATCAGTCAACACCACTGATAAATCTTCATATATGTTGTCCTTGTTCAACATATGTTTGTCTGACATACACTGCAAAGGAAACCATAAGCACACATTAGTGAATCTTAAGGACCATAGGGGGAGCCCCCCCCCCCCCCCCCCCCCCCACACACACACATGGTTAGGATGTAAGATCCATTTAACTTAAGGTTTTCTTACATGAATATTCAAGATCCAATTGGCCACATCAGTCAATCAAAATAAAGACATACACTGCAAAGGAAACCATAAGCACACATTAGTGAATCTTAAGGACCATAGGGGAGGTCCCCCCCCTCCCCCACCCCCCCCCCCCCCCCCCCCCCCCCCCCCCCCCCACACACACACACACACACACATGGTTAGGATGTAAGATCCATTTAACTTAAGGTTTTCTTACATGAATATTCAAGATCCAATTGGCCACATCAGTCAATCAAAATAAAAATGTCTATAGTTTTTTGCTGCTCAATCTATTATATTATTAAGACAACAAACAATAGACGGTGGAGATTAATCAACTTTTACGTTAAGATATTTTAATGGCTGAGATCCATCATCAAATACATAGAAGCTGTCACGGAAAAAGGCATGTACGATTTTGCTAGCCATGTATTCCTGTTCGTGCACGTCATGGACTACTGGCAATATAGGCATCACGTGAGCTAGGCAATCTAGCGGGCGCAACTGCTCGGCTCGATCCTAATCCTCAATGCTAGGTCACGAGTAGTAGCAGCCATGCCCAACTACGAACAGATGCCGATCGAGAGTTTGGACCAGGAAGGCGTCACGCGGACGATCGGAAACAGCGGACGGAATCACGTGGCAAAGGATCATCCGATGAGATCGTATATATGGATCTCACGTTGTAAGAGCTAGCTTTGGTATATGAGGTCAACCACGACGAGATCATCACGCCCGGCGGACTGAAGGATATGACGCTCGGATCGCGGACTGAAGTCGCGACGATCAGATGGCTGACGGATTCAACATGCGACACATCTAATCATCTATTATGATCTAGCGGCGTCACGGCACCTGTTGAAAATCTGTTTTTCCTTTTGCAGGATATCAACGGCAACATCAATAGGACGCGGGTCGGCGGTGATGACGCTAGGAGGAGCAGATGCATGCAGGGCAGTGGCAGCGGCCGTTGGCAGAAATCCAACCTCCACGACGAACAACACATACGAGACCAGTGAGATGAAGTACAACAGCGAAGCTAGCAGCTAGATGGATTACTTTTAAAGACACACGTACTAGGTACTAATCTGATGGATTTCTAGCCGGGTACTTGGTGAGATGCATCCGCCTCGATGCGTTCTTAGATGTTTCCATGATTCCATCTCACCAAGCATCGACAGCTTACTTATTAGCAATATTTTTTGTTGTGTATTTTCTATCTCTAAATGACTTAGTTCTGATCAAAACTCATATGTATATTTTTTATGTAAAAACAGCTATTTTTCAGTTTAAGGAAAAAACAGCACGAGTCAGAAGAAACTGAGCGAACTGGGCATAAGATGACAAACATGCTACACCAAAAAGAATGCAGCGAGGATATTCGATATGATCAATTCGTCTATTGTTTAACTACTAGGATTTTTTTATTCAGCTTTGAAGGCATATATAGTTCATGTTACTACAGATGAAAGATTAATGACAATTCGCTATATTATTTGGCAATTTTAAAGCTGTACAATATGTAAATATCATATGGCAAGTAATGAGATTAGAATTACTATGTGTATGCTAGAGGTGCAAAGGAGGTGAAAGGATGATCATATAATTTTGAAGTGGCTATATTGAATTCGCTAAGGATCGATGCTCTAGAGGCACATTTAGAGAAACATCGACACTGCTCAGGTATGACAATACTTCTATTTATAACTTCCAAGACATATTATCAACTTCAAAATTATTTATTTTTAATTTTTTGGATGTCACGGGATTTTTCACCAAGATAAAGCCAATAAAACCAAGGGTTGCACTGCTAACCCACCCATAGATTTCAAATATCTCCGAAAAAATTCAAATATCAAGTAAGTGTACAATCAGATCTCAAATTTTAATTCAAGAATATCATTATATATATATATATATTTAGCATTAAATCTTTAGGGGTGATAAATGCGGATTAACATCACGGTAAATTTTTTATTATAATTTAGGTGAAGATTTAATGATAAACACGTAATACTTATTGTTAGCTCAACACAAGTGCAATATTCAATGGCACGTCCAAAAATATTTAATGGATTTCTACTATTCCAGTACATCGAATATATTTCTGTATTTCCTGAAGGCAACCTGAATATATATACTCATATTCTGTGGACACTACGTAATCGTTTATTGTCATTTGGTGCAAATCTGGATACCCATGATTTTTTTTGCCTCGGCGCTGAGCAGTAGGGATATACATATAGGATGGGAAAAAATTAGGATGTCTTAACAACACTATTTGGAGACGTAGTGATTGTTGATTATACGATATAGGCCGGTTTGGGTTCTCTTATGCCATGAAATGAGAAATTCTTTTTTGATGAATGTCAACTGGCAATATAATGGGTTATACATATCTTGAAAGTTTATACATAATACATATTCCTTTTTTATAAAAAAACCAAAGTAGTACATAATAGATGCACACACACCATAACAGCACACAAACGAAAATCAAATTCAACGGAACAACACTACAATTACAACTCACTCCGGTAAAATATTAAATATGTTACGATTTCCAAATATTATCAAATCTAAATTCAACAAAATATGATGGAAAAAATATGAATCGTAATTCTAGCCGCACAAGTGCGCGGGACACCCTGCTAGTTTTTAACAATTATAATGTCTCTATTATTTAAGTAGGAGAACATCTTATCTTTAATCTCCATACTATGAGCTTCATTTGTACCTTATTCCTTTGGATCCATGCTAAAATGAAGTGATCATGCAGATGTCAAAAGCTTATTGATGCGTCCAAAATATACGCATCTTTATCCATGTTTAAACCGTATATTTGTCACGAAAATGACAATATATCACTCTATACCTGCCACTAACCGCCAATGTGCAAATTACTTTGCAAATCTCCTTTTGATTTATTTTCTTGCAGTTAAGGACGATATTCTGGTACAAATCAAGCATTTATAAAGGAATAATCAGAACGGGGAGTTGCCAAAAATCCAGAAGATCCAAAATATGGCGAAACAAGATATAACGAGTGGCGATATGTTGACATGTTGTATTGTAGAGAAGAAAAATAAGGTAACTTAAGGTCCACTGTAAGAAATGTAAATGGTACCTTTTTCCTTCTGCATATGTTAGTTTTTATTATGTTTAGTATTTGTGCCATGCTTCGGTTTCTTTGCTACCAGAATGCATCGGTTACGATGTATACCAATAAATATCAACTTGATGTTGTAGTAGGTTATTTCAATATAACTAAAGACCATTTTCAGAGCAGTTTCTTCAGTCAGCCCTGTCCTCTGAGAAATGACGACATGCTCAAGCCACCCATTTGATGAAACGCAGTGGATCGTTAGAATTCGTCGGGTCCTGGAAGAGGAGATCGAGCTGTGCGATGACCAACCAATCTCCATCTTTGATGTTCTCAAGCCTCTGCTGTGCACCAAGCCGGAAGCCTACGTACCTCAGCTGGTGGCCCTGGGTCCTTACCACCATTGCCGCGAGGGACTCCTTGACATGGAGATGCACAAGCTGTCGGCGGCCAAGAGAGCCCAAAGCCACCTCCCAAGTCTGAACTTCCAACAGCTCGTGGACGTCTTTGCGACGTTCGAGCATCTGATCCGTTCCCACTATCACAGGTTCTGCTAACTGCAAAGGATTCCATCCTAGTTTTACTCTGTAGGAAATCTTGATTATTCATTGGTTAAATCATTCTCGTAGGCACCTCAATCTCAGCAGCGAGACACTAGCATGGATGATGGCGATCGACGTGTCGTTTCTTCTCGAGTTCTTGCAGACCTTCAGCCAGACCAACCAGAGGAGACTGCAGAGGATGCCGTCGAGGATGTCGCATCTGGTTGACCCCTCTCGCAGGACGTCCACGCACAGCATGCTGCTACGTGACGTCGTCATGCTGGAGAACCAGATCCCGATGTTTCTGCTCGTGAAAGCAGTCGAGATGTCTGCAGGACGAACAGTGCAGCAGCCTGCAGTCCTGGGCTCAATGCTGTCTGGCTTCTTTCAGGAGGTTTCCACGCTCAAGGGGGTAGGCTCGCCGTGCACCGACGCCACAAGACACGCCCACTTGCTCGATTTCCTCTACTCCAACATGGTACCGTGTGACTGTGCGGAAGAATTGTTGGATGCTGCCGTGGAAGAAGCCGGAGATCACGCACAGAGATCGACTCTGAGTTCAGTAGCCGAATTGCTCGTGAAGCGTGGCGCGAAGCTGGCGGCGCTGGTGGCAGATTTCATGGTGAATATCCTGCTCAAGTTCGTGGCGAGCCTTCCTTGCCTCTCGATGCTCCGGCAACCCATCGAGCAGATAACTTCTCAAGGAATAATAGCCCAGCGCGGCGCGGCCCCTGAACCCAATGTTGGTGGATCCGACGTTCAGAGCAAGAACACGTCGCCTCTGCTGGAGGAGATCGCGGTGCCTTCCGTCGCCGAGCTCGCCTACGCCGGCGTCGCGTTCACCCCGACGGTCGGCGGCATATCCGCGATCGAGTTCTGCGCGAGGACCGCGACGCTGCACCTCCCGGTGATCAGCGTCGACATGACCACCGAGGTCGCCCTGCGGAACCTGGTAGCCTACGAGGCGTCGCTCGGGTCCCGGGCGCTGGTCCTGGCGCGGTACGTCGAGCTCATGAACGGGATCATCGACACCGACGAGGACGCCAGGCTGCTCAGGGAACGCGGGATCATACTCAACCACCTCAAGAGCGACCAGGAGGTGGCCCAGCTCTGGAACGGGATGACCCGATCAGTGAGGCTCACCAGGGTGCCGGCCTTGGATAGGGTAATCGATGAGCTCAACAGGCACCACGGGAGCTGCTGGAAGGTGAAGGTTAGGACGTTCGTGAAAGCCCACCTTATTGGATCCAGGGACTTGGTTGCTTGCGTCGTCATGCTCTTCTTCTTCCTCTTCGTCGGCCTCCAAGCCTTCTGCCTCTCTCGTGGCTGCCTTCTTTCTTGGTCCGGGATGGGCATGCCCAGGAGAAAAGACGGCTGTCTCTCACATCCACAAAAAACTTGACTGGAACCAGCAGCGTGACCGAGCCTTGGCACCGGAGTCTATGATTTTTCTCTCTCGATATCTTTATTGGGCGAATAAATCATTATTTCCAAGAATACGTGTATTTGGCTTGCTTCATGTATCAAAAACTGCTATCAGGTTTCATTGTATTCATTTAAAACGGCGTAAAAAGCTTTGTCTTTGGTGGTCTGTCTTCCGTCCTTTGGTGGTCGCTTCGGTGGTCTGTCTTCCACCCCACGCCCTCCGACGGCGCCGGACCATCCGGCGCCGAGCCGCCAGACGATCCGGCGAACGCGCCAGACCATCCGCCAGACGATCCGCTAGACCATCCGGCGACCGCCGTGCCTACGTGCATCCATGGGCCTTTGGCCTTGTAACGCATCGAGCATCTACTTTCCCCTTTCTGCACCTTAGACTATAAATAACCCCTCTTGGGTCAAAGCTAGGGTTAGAGTAAGATTAAACTTGATATTGAACTATGCTCCTCCTTGCCCTTTGGGCCATGATTCCTCTCCCGGAGATGTACAAGAACTCTCTATGTAGACACTTACTCTCTTTGAGATTATAGTGGAGCATACCGATCTCCCTTGTGGTTCTATTGGATCAGTGGACCGGCCGTGTGAGAAAACGGTTTCAATTAGATTTGCATTGGCTTGGATTTGCATAACCGGAGGCGACTCTCGGGGTTTGTTGCCGGTTGAATCATCCTTCTAGGAGTATATAGTTATCCCCCTTGTGTTTGTGTTCGTTTCCCCGTCGTTTGCCACCGTTTCCCGCAACGTTTCTTTGTGTTCTTTGTCAAATTCGTGAAGATTGGGAGACCCTAGAGGTTGGATCCTCATCACCCAGTTCTCCGACATCACGCGGAACCCGAATGACGTGGGCGGCCTGTCCCCCGGAGGAGGCTGTGGAGCGGTCCACTCTCCAAGCGTTGGCACGAGAGGATTAACTCCTGCCGCTGCCACCGTCATCGCCACTACTGGATGCCACAATGCAGGTTGCGGATCGTCATCTAGTCCGATGATCAAGCCTATAGTTTAGAAACCCTAATTTTAGTTTTACTTAAGTTTCTATTATATATTTATTTTTAATGTTTGGACTATGGACTATGTTTTTCAAACCGAAGTGAACACAACTTGCTTTTTATTTTATAAGGGAAGTAGACACAACTTGTGTTACGCCAAGGATTTTGTCCAAATTTTTCGGTGTGTTAGAACACGGGAGTCGGGACATGCCGAGTTCTCGGGCACGGTGGGAATGATTTAAAATGGAAACGTTTTTTCTTGAGAAATAAAATAAAATAAGAAAGGCAAGAAATAAAAGCCTCCAGCAAAACGGGGAAAAGAAGAAAAACACTCGATCCCACCACCATCCACGGTTTCTTCCACCTTCCCCGCCAAGCCGCCGCCGCCACCGCTTCTTCCCTCCAAAACCCTAGCAAAACCACTCCAAAATTTCCCCATTCCCTCCGCTTCTCCTCTGCGATTCCCTCCACGCAAGTTTCAAGCTCCACACCCGCCCTACGTCTGCTTTGAACCGCTCCAACTTTGAATTCCCGTCCTACAAGATCTCACCTACCCAATTTTATTCTCCGCAAATATTTTAAAAAATCTTCCCCCTTCTCCAATCCGCTCTACAAATTACTCACCGATGCGCTCCATTTCCGCCATGAGGTCTCTCCTCTGCGCCTCCTCCCCCACCTTCCTCCGCCGGAGCGCTCCCACTCTGCGGACGCCCCTCTTCTCGCTCCCTCTCCGGCCGGATCTTCCCCGCTCCAAGCTCGGCCCGGCGAGGTCGCTCTCTACGGCGGGGGCCAAGGCTCGGATAGGCGGCGCCGGGCCGGAGATGGACGTCCGCGCAGCGCAGTCTGGCGAGATTCACGTCATCGTGGGCCCTATGTTCGCCGGCAAGACCACCGCGCTCCTCCGCCGCGTCCAGGCCGAGGCCGGCACCGGCAGGTATCGATGCCTTTCTCCCCAGTTTTTTTGTTTACTGGTTCATTTCGCTGACTGGGTGGGCCCACTAGCCAGTGAACTCTGTTTCTGTCAAGATTGCTCTGTTCTGAGCTTCTGCTCCTCGTAATACAGGACTGTGGCGCTTGTAAAGTCTGACAAAGACATCCGGTATGGATTAGATTCTGTTGTAACACATGATGGCACGAAGATGCCATGCTGGGCTCTACCGGAGCTTTCAACTTTCCCAGATAAATTAGGAATGGAGGCTTACGATAAGGTTTGCTGAAACATTCCCCTGAAATTTACTTAAATCGTGTTAGAAGCTGTAAATTGCCACTGTAGTGCATACATTTTCTAGTGGTCAGAATGGGTCTTTCAAACGAAATCCTAATGCATGGATTTTGACCATGCCTGCTTCCAGTGAATGTAAAAATAGAAACATGATCAACATACTGTAAAAAAAAACATGATTGTCACAACAAATCTTGATCACGGCATTAACCCTTCACCAAGATCTCTGTGTTTATGTGGATATACCGTCAAATTGACAATTCATGCATACATGTGATGTCTACCTTTCTCAACAAGGTAGAAAAACGTATATCTGGACTGCCACCATCTGTGCCTGCAGTGAATGCATAAAAATAAATGTGCCATTAAGTCTTATGACTACACTCACCCTTCACCGAGTTCTGGATGTTTATGCAAAATGCTATTATTTGGATAGTAAATTTAAAAATGTTTATTACCAGAATAGTTGTTGAGATCTAGGGGTATAACTGGGTGGATCCTGCAGCTTGTCATAGCTAAATTTAACAGCTTGAACTTTGTTAAGCTAGTGTCTGGTTTTATCCCTATATCCTACTCCCTCCGTTTTTTAATATAAGATGTTTTAGCATTTGTCCACATTCACATATATCTAGATGTATGTAGACATATTTTAGTGTGTATGTGCACTCATATTAGTATGCATGTGGACAACATGCTAGATAGCTAAAACGTCTTGTATTCATGCACGGAGGGAGTACATGTCAAAGGCACATTCTTTTGTCAGAAACCTCTTAAGTTTTAGCCACCAAATTTACTTTGCCAGAATCAGGTACATTCCCTAGTCTCTAGATCCATATTAATTTGCATGGATTCTATTGCAAAAGGCGGTTTAGAGAAGACTTTTTCTCCAAAATATTATTGTCCCTTATGTCTTATTCCTCTTCTGGTATCTAATCTCCTTGAAGCCATGCCATCCTAGTCCTCTGGTACTTGGGTATGTGCTTTGTATACAAATATATGTAGCCGTGCTATCTGTGCAATACTAACTCCTCCCAACTTTGACAACTAATGTACACAATAACCTATCGATATCCCCTAAAAAAACCTATCAATATTGGCCACATGTAAGCAAAACGAATAAATCATGGTATTATAGTTTATTAGCCTGTTCTTAACATGAATTTTAAAAAACTTGCAGCCAAGGGTGAACCTTCAAGACCATGCAATTTGAAAAATGAAAGCACTATTTTTGGTTCTTGGACTGAAATAGCTGTACTGATCTTGTTTTCCTATTTTTGGTTCTTGAGGAATACTTCGACTTCAAGCTTCGTTCGATGACAATTGATATGCTTGCAAACAGAAGAAGTAGTTTTGTCACATGTAACAGGTCCATTTAATTGTCGTGCTTAGTGTTTAACTATTTCCCTGCTTTAGTACATTGTTACTGATTTTGGTTGATTATTTTCCGTTCTTCATCAATCTTTTAAAACATCCCTTTATCCTTAGCCAGCCAACACTTGTGTCTAGGTAGTTGAAGCGTCCATGGAATCTTTTGGTTGTCTGCAAGGATCTCACTAAAATTTTGTGCTGCAGGTAGATGTCATAGGTATTGATGAAGCCCAGTTCTTTGACGATCTTCATGATTTCTGCTCCAAAGCTGCTGACCGTGATGGAAAAATTGTTGTCGTCGCAGGTCTAGATGGTGACTACAAAAGGTACTCACTGAATGATTTGTCTTGAATCTAGTTTAGTTATTGTGAGTAGTGTCCAGATTTGCTGAATTTCGAAGCATCCCCTAGAGCCCTGGTAAAAAGGACCATCCAAATAATCTGAATTTTGGATGTTTGATGATTGAGCTGTTGGCAGGAATAAGTTTGGGTCAGTGCTGGACATCATTCCCCTTGCTGACTCGGTCACCAAGCTAACAGCACGCTGTGAGCTGTGTGGTCGCCGGGCAAACTTCACATTGAGGAAGACACAGGAAACCAGGACGGAGCTCATCGGAGGAGCTGATGTCTATATGCCTGTGTGTAGGCAGCATTATCTGGATGGGCAGATTGTTGTTGAAGCCACAAGGATTGTTATGGATATTGAGAGATCCACAGTAACCCCACGCTGTGAAGTAAGAAGCTAATAAGGTGTTGCATGTGCTACCAGCCTGTACAAGATATTGAGATCTGTAGCACCCATGGCAGCCTAATTGTCAAAGGAAGCAATGCCATATTATCATGGCAGAAATTAGGCAAAATTACAGTTTGAGCAGATTGTAAATATTAACCAGTTGGAATATTGATCCATTTTACTTTGAGTTATTGGCAGTTCCGGATTGAGTCGTTTATTGTTGAATTTGGTTATGTACTTGTAATGCGTATCTTAGGCGGCATATAATAGGATGTGTTTTATGTGGTGATTTTTCTGGTTATTGCGTAGCAGCGGCATATTCAAGTGAACTTTAGGTAGAATATAGAGCCCATTTCATACCATTGTCATCATCGACCAGATTGAGGACACCACTTAGATATAGTTTGGTTAAGTTCTGGTAGACCAGATCAACAAACTAATTAGTCCAACCTAGTCCCCCATCGATATTTGGGTGACGACAAGAGCCGGAGTTCCCTGATGCTGACATGGTGGACCATGCTGATGGTTGGCTTAGAGTTCTCAGAAGAGCAGATCATACAGATAACATGGATCCAAATCATTATGATTTAGTGCACACAAGTTTCCATACCCCTATCCAAAGACCCCCTACATATTCCAGCCCAGTAATTAGCTCCAGTGTTCTACTTCTAGTTACATGATTCCCGAATGTGACTACAGAGTATGGAATACGTAGGTTTTACAATAACGGTAAAGAATGTTTTCACACGCCAAAACAGAGTAACTTCCATTCAAAAGTTTGTATCAGGCTCAGGAAAGCTCAGATATCACTCGCTCGCACTTCTCCTCGAGGATCTTCACGGCTTCTGTGAAGAGCACTTCTGGGGGAAGAGCTCCGGTGGACTCAATAGTAACTAAACCAGCAGAAACAATTAAAAAAACATGGTGATCAGCAACAGGCTAAGCGAATTCGAAACGTTATAATCAGGTCGTGTGGTACTTACAAATGAAGTGGTCTCTAACACGCCGTAGCTCTACTTGAGGTTCTACTTCATCCTCTACTTCATCATCGGACACTTTTCCTTTATCATCAGCCCCTTTTACTTTATCTTTTGCTTTCTTATCAGGCACTTTAACACATTCCCTACAAAGGGTGCATGCCCTTGGCTTTGCAACAACTGCTCTCTTCCTCCCTGTGTGAAAATAAAAGGTATTAACATAAGCTTTGGGTATGAATGCATCTTGGAAAAGAGTAAAGACACAAATGGTTACCTATATCTACACTAGAATTATCAAACTGTTTTTAAACTCTTAGCCAACTCTTATCCCTTATGAGTTACTGCTTGAAGTTGAACCAATTTAACTACTTCCCATATTGCCTTCTATGAAAATGAATGCTGAGGTTATTTGGCAAGTTAGAAAAGATTCAATAACAGACATCTTTGGTGACCCAAACTTTAGGAATTAGGGTCACAAGTGGGGTGCTCGAGTCGTAGTCAGATGACAAAATAAACGGAGTGAAGTGCTGATGAGCGAACAGTAGTATTAGCCAGTCTTCACACAACCAGTGTGGTAGGTGCTTATTGCTTATTAAAAAGTAGCTTCCTCTCCTTACCCTTCTAAATATCCAGATCAATCAAACCAGAAAGATGAGCCAATAGTAGCAAGGGGTATAGACATTAAAGATAACTAGGGATGACCGAGCTAAAGTTAGCAATTAGAAGATACTGCAGTGATACTCATATGATTCAGTGGATGGAACTTGTTCAGACTGCTTCTTATATTGTACTATCCACTGATGAAAAAAAAAACATGGTTATTCGGATGCTACGGTCTTCTTGTTTGATAATGCTATGCAATCTCTATGTGTGTCTTATGGTCATGGGCCTGGGCCCTGCGTCCGGTAAGCATATCCAAGGCATCTGATAGAGACGAGTCACTTTCCTGACTGCTTGGAAACGGCTATTAACCGTTAAAAATACGACTTGTAGTAGTTGCAACAGGACAGGCTCATGTGACATACACGGGCAAGGAAACCTGGCAGATAGGTCTTAGGCCGTAAGTATCTTATATATCTTGAGTAGAAATCAAGATCCGACTTGCCGATCAAGTTAGTTGTCCTATATAAAGACTAGTGTGTAGCCGTTTTAGTCAAGCAATTAATAAACAGAAGTTCATTAAACCTCATAGCCTCTTTCTCTCTCAAGTCCGGCACGAGCCCAGCCAAAGAGGGTGAGAGCCCTACCCAAGTCTTTTCGGACCATTATCCACCTCAATTTACCCATTGACATGGACAAAGGTCCATGACAATTGCTGCTCTACCATTATAGTACTCCTGTGTTCATACCTGCACTTTGGAAGCTTTCCTTCATTTTGTGGTCGCTGTCTAGTAATAAACTGCTAACCAGTGTGTGAGAAAACATGTTTTTTCTAGTCTGAGTTGAGTTCTGAAGTACCAGTCACCTATATTTAGACTGTGCTATTGCCAAATTTTGGTGGAATTAGATTTCTGAATAGGTTAAGAAAGATACTGGTATGAACTACTCCCTCTGTTTTTTAATATAAGATGTTTTAGGTGGTACACATGTTGTCTATATGCACACTAAAATGAGTGAACATATAAACTAAAATGTGTCTACATGCATTTGTGTGCATGTGAATGTGGACAAGAGCTAAAACATCTTATATTAAAAAATGGAGGGAGTATGAGTGAATTGCTAGTCTCTGTTTGGTGATTCTAGACTTGTTGTGCAGGGGCTACATGTTACAACTTATAGGGATTGTGACGAAGAAAGTGATGAGAGTTAAACAAATTTGGCTAGCTTAAGGAAAGAAGATGCTGGAGGATGTGGTGACCTGGAAGAGCCGAGAGACCCTGCAAATGCATTGCAGTAAAACAGAATGTTTGTATAGTGTGTTTTTTGTTGCTGTTGAGGTTGTAATGATCTAGTAGTCTTGGACGTTGTGCCCTTTTCAGGGCAGTGGTGGTATAAAACAGCTCAAACTGAGAACCGTGGTTGGCTGGATGCTTCATTTTCAATTGAAATGAAACTGGGCAGGACTTTTAGTTTCTATTAAAATTGCAGACAACACCACCAAATAATGTATCAAGACCTGGTAGAGTTAGTGTTACTAGATTGGCAAACTACTCCCTTGCTACCCTTATATATTAGTCAAGAACTAAGAAAAAGTACGCCAACAGCTAATAAGAGCTTCTCAGCATCTCAAAAGAGGAAGTGAAAAACAAGTTACCATTTCCCAGGTCTTCAAGGTCAAAAACATTAACTGGGCATTTTTTCACTAGCTGCTCCGCATCACCATCTTTAATTTCTTTGAGAAGAACAACCTATATGATAACATAACAATCAACAGTGGAGGTAGAAACAATGTGCAGTTACTCGCCATTTAATTATTGGAAATGCTATGACAATAATTTTACCTCAGGGAGCATCCTGTACCAGGCTGTAGCAACTGGAGACCACTTCGCATGAACTTTTCCCACTCCCTTAACAGCATGTGCCTCAAGCTCAATAGCCTAGATGGAAAAAAAGATAACACACTCTGGTTAATATATAACACAAACAACACCCCGACCAGCTAGAAGAACATAGCTTTGCAAAATTTTCTGTACAGATATACACTTATGACCATGAACTTAGGCTTGATTATTTAAATCATTGACAAAAGGATATTCATATAAATTAAGGCAAAGCTTCATACATTATACTCTGAATTTACTATGTTAAAGACTTTCTTGTACCATGTGGACTGAACAGAACACTATAATTGAAATGTTTTGTACAAAAGGACATCAGATAGAACTATCAGCAGGTTCTACAAAGGAATATAGCTATAATAACAAAAAATTACCTGTCCTGGCCCAAGCCTTGCAATTGTTATATCTTTATACTTCACACCAAGAGGCCTTTCAGACATCTTCTGTTGGCTTTGACCAAAAGATGTGTAGGTCTTCGGTTTGTCCCCAGAATGCGCAGGAGATGCAATAGTTAATTGGCTACCTTCTGGCAACCACTCCAATTGATCAGACTTCACTGCAAGTCAAGAAAGATGTAAGCACTTGATACAACAAAATCCCAACCAAATTCCCATAAATATAACTGTATAATGCTAAACAGTACAGAGAAGTAAAACTGAAATGTTTAATTCATTGACTTAAGATAAAGGTATTTAGCAAAGTTATTTCTTGGTGACGATTAGCACAAGACATTACAAGATAGGGCACTGGATGTTTTCCAAATATGAGATGAATAAGAAGAAGTATAAAACCAAATATCCACTTGTCGATTCATCATTTTTATACACGCACGATAACTTTTTTTTTGCTTAGGTGGACATTGTAGACAAAATATTTAAAAAGTATAAGGATAGGCAAGGATACACGCATTTCTTTTCAAAAGCAATGAGCTAAAACGATACAGAAGAATAAGCTGCCTGATTGTTGAGGAAGAAATAATTTGTTGGATGATATACATTTGAAGAGCTACATTCCTAACAAAAAATACTATTAAATTGTACTAGGAACCAGGTTGCAGGTGGATTGAGATAAACCTGTAAGACGTTGGGAACCCTTTTCACATGAAACATGCAATTTGTATACAATTGTATTCCTTTCATTTGGGACATCATCTGCAAAACAAAATAGAAGCATAAGATGGCCCTTATTGCAAAAAAGGCAACCCTTTGTATGCATGTGAAACAGCAGAAATTTAAGTCACTGACCGGAGATATAATCAAAAAGCCTTGGATCTGCATCAAGTGGAATAAGGCCTAGTCGATGTGAAAGGACCTCATCTGCTATAACTGAGGTGTTGTCAGCCATGAGGACCTTCTCAATAGCCATTGTAGGAACCTATGAATAAATAGTACAAAATACACATGTAGGCTTAGATATTGAACTGGAACCCAAACATATATGATTTACTAGAATATTCATCAACAAATAATTTTCGAGATGGTACAGATGACAGCAATGTGCATACCTCTGCAATGAGGATTCTCCGGAAAGCATTAGCTATCGATGCATCAACACCAATCATATCAAACTCCATATCATCCTCTGTAAGTCGATTTATCTTGATTTTAAAGTTATTGCAGAACTTCTCCACTGATACACTATTATCAACTCCCATAGCAGCAAAAGCACCCGAGTATTGAAACCCTTCTGTCTATTGAAGCATAAAAGAGAAAGCATACAAAATTAAAATACGAGCTATTGTTAATATGTCGCCCTCCAACAGTAATAAATAGAAAAGTCTGCTTCAAAAATGAAATGGTAAACTGTATTAGAGCAGCAACATTTTTCCAGTATAATTATGAAGCAATATACCAAATGCTGCAAAACTGAAGTTTTTTGGCTAGCAACAAATTTCAAGTAAATACCTCACCTAAATAACCTTTTACTACAAGGAGCCCGAGTTAACACGCAAGATGTTTAAGAGTATGTGTTCAAGCCTTTAACAGCAGAAAATTAGCACATTAAACGATGATGAAAAACAAAAGGGCCTTCACTAGTATAGTATACTCCCTAATTAGCCAATTAAATGATTTATGTTTGTAAGAGAAATTAGGTTCCTACAGTACATAAGAAATTTGCAGAGCACATGATGTCTCCGAAGGATTGTGGAATTTATGACACAAATAATTTAACCGCCGAAAAATGAGTACAATGCATAACGGTGTATGGAAATGACCAAGACGTAAGGAACCAAAAGAAGAAAAAAAAAGGTGGCATATAGATGGATACATGAGTGGGGGCATCGGCCTTGCAGACAACACGGGTGCGCTGGAGCTCAAGGTGGTCCGGAAGCTTGTTTCGCGATTGCGTGGGCGCATCGTCCACGTCCATAGCGGATTTGGCACCCTTCTTGGGCATGCTTCCTTGCCCTCTCGTTCACTCCTGTACTGCCGCTATATCCTGCTCTTGAGCGGAGGCAGGCGGCGGATGTGATTCAAGAAGATGGGAGATCGAAGAAAAGCAGGAGGTTGTATGAGGAAGCGCCGGCGCCGGGGTCGCCACTGGAGGGCGGTGGCGGCAGGAGGAAAGAGGAGGAGGCGGCGCTAGGGAAGGCCTGGGCGCGGGGAATAGAGAGGCGGCGGGAGGGAGTTGACGGGGTGGGCCGGTTGGAGTAGGGTTTAGGTCGGTGTGGGCCTTAGGCTTAGGAGGGCTTACCTAGTTGGGCCGAAAGTGGCCGACGGGGAGAGGTGAGACATGGGCTGGGCGGCCGATGTAGGGCCTTTTGGCTAATTTTTTTTAATAATACATTTTTTTAAATAAATTCGAAAAATATTACGCAAAATAACGAAATTTCAAAAATAATACGGCCTCGGCCAGGCCTGGGCCGATTAGGTCCTGTCGGCCAGGCCTGGGCCGATAAGGCCTTATCGGCTCTGTCTAAGCCGACAGGGTCGCATGGTGGGCCAGGCCTGCGTCCGACAGGCCGTCACGCGTCAGGGATGGGTACTAATCGGCCAGCTCTGGCCGACAGGCCTCTCGGCCAATACTGGGCCGATAGGGTGCTGGATAAGGCCAATCCTGGCCACATCTTCTTCCTCGCGTCCTCTCTCTCCTTTTCTTCTTCCTCTCGAAAACCAGCAGCTCCTTGCTGCGTTTCAGCGGCGATCTGTCCATCCAGCCACCAAATCTTCCTCCTAGAAATGTTAGAGAGTTAAGGCAGCTCAGATATACAGATGGGTTAGGTTTTTGTGTGATTTCGTGTTGTTTGGTTGGAGCAATGATGGAGTTTAGGTGGAGGTTCGTGTAGGGTGGTGGTGGTGCAGCGTGGTGGTGGTGGTGCAGTGGTGTTGCTGGTGGTGCAGCGGTGGTGGTGACGGTGCTGGTCCATTGAATCGGCACGCTTCAAGGGTATGCGTTTATCTGGCTAATTAGGGTTTACTGTTGCGCTAGTAATATTAAGTATATAGTTGTTCCCGGTTATAACAGTTAATTGGTGTCACATTTTTAGGTTGTTGAGATGAGTAATTTAGTGAAATGTTTGTTTTACTATGGTCCTGGCGAAGTTGTGGTAAATGAGCATGGAGCTGATTTGGGTGAGTTTCGATGGTCAGAGTTGGAACTGAGTGACCCAGAAACATGGTCTATAAGTCAGCTGAAAGATTGGTTGGCAGCGTGTTTAGGGCTTAATCCTCAAACAGACACTGTCGGTGTGCATGCACTGTGGACGAAGACAAGGTCCCGGTGTTTTTTTATTTGAGGCCGATAGATCGGACCTCTCAGATGGTGCGATGGTTGCAAGGCTGCGAAAGCAGGGGATGTACCCCTATCGCGTTACTGATACCTGTCGCGAAGGAGGTGATTCCGCCTGAAGGCGAGGGAGGGCACGATCCTGGCCAGAGTAGTCAGGAGATGCAATTTTCTGGACATGATTATAATCAGGGAGATGTTGGAGGTGGTGGTTATGACTATGGCCAAAATAGTCAGACAGAGCAGATGGAAGAGGAAGATGTTGGAGGTGGTAGTTATGAATCTGGCCAAAATAGTCAGACAGATCATATGGAAGAGGGAGATGAAGATGCTGCTGAGGCAGCAGCAGACGATGTATTCCAAGAAATGATGGAAGAGGAAGACGAAGATGGTGGTAGTGCTTATGGGCATGATTCCGACGAGTCGGATGACGAACATGTGGTGCCAAATCCTGCGTCATGGAGTCATGATTTCTCGTCGTCAATGACAGTGAACGATGGTCATGATTCTGCCTGGGAATACCATCAGAACCAGGTTTCTGCGGGTGCTCTATATACCGACAAGCAACATTTGCAAGATGCAATCATTAAGTGGGCAATGTCGACTTGCAAGACATTCAAAACCAAGGTGTCGAGTAAAAAATATCTGACAATGGAATGTGAGGTAGCAGGGTGTCCTGGAAGGGTGCACGGTTATCGTCCTCACTTCGGCATAAACTGGAAAGTGAGCGACGTAGTACAACACACATGTAGAATTGAGAGTATTCCTCAAGATCATCGTAACATTTCGTCGACGCTTATAGCTCGGTTGCTGTACTCAGAAATAGTACAGGGCAAAGCTATGGAAGCGAAGGCTATTATACATAAGGTGTTCACCAGGTTCAAGTACACAATATCTTATGGCAAAGCTTGGAGGGCTAAGCAGATGGCACTTGAGAAAAGATTCGGATCGTTCCTAGACTCATATGACTCAGTTGTTCGGCTCCTCTACACATTGCAGGCCCGTAATCCAGGCACATATGTTGACGTCAAACACTTTTGGATGGCAGAGTTTCCAAACGTAAAGGTGCTGCATCGTGTGTTCTTCTCTTTCGGTGTATGCATAGAAGCTTTCACTCATGTCGACCAGTTATCTGTGTTGATGGTACATTTCTTACTGGCAAGTATAGGGGACAGATCTTGACTGCCATTGGTCAGGATGGCAACAATCAGATCGTGCCACTTGCATTTGCTTTTGTGGAGAGCGAGAACACTGAAAGTTGGACTTGGTTCTTCAGGCAGCTTAAAATAGCAGTAGTAAAAGATAAGCCGAACGTGTGCATCCTTCATGACCGCCATGCTGGTATACTGAACGCCGTCAAGGCACTCACAAACCCTGTGGCCGCGGAAGAAACGCCATGGCTAGACCTGCAGAGTCGTTGGTGCATGCGCCATTTGGGGGCCAATTTTTTCTCACAGTTCCGAGATAAGGCTTTGATGAATCTATTCAAAAAACTGTGCAAGCAGAACCAATTCTGGAAATACACATTCGTACGTGGTAAGCTTGATGACTTCACTAACCAGCATGTTAGGCAGAGGAGAGCTGCACGAAATGTTGCAGTAGCAGCACATGTGCAACTTGTGGCGCAACAGCTAGCAACCGGACCTCCACCAGCTGAGGATGTACCTGTTGGGCTTTGTGACTTGCCAGGATTTGATCCGCCTGGTGTTAGGAGAAAGACTGGGAGGTTGATTAAAAACTTTCAGCAGTGGATAGAGCACGAGCCTCTTGAGAGGTGGTCTTTGCTGCATGACACTTATGGAGCCAGGTACGGTGTTATGACTACCAACCTGGCTGAAACATACAACTTTGTTCTTAGAGGAAATAGGGCATTGCCACTTACAGCCATTGTGGAGGGTATTTTTGAGGGCACAGTCAAATACTTCAGAGAAAGACGCCAGAAAGCTCACATGCATATCGTTAACAACCCAAACACACCTTTTTGTGAGAAGATTACGGAGTACATGGATAGGAAGATGGCAAAAGCTCGTACTCATGCTGTGCAGGCCATAGGAAATCAAGAAAGGAGGTTCGAGGTACGCTTACCTTCTGACAAGTTTGGTTGCGGAAATCAGCTCAGAACGCATGAGGTGCGAATTGGAAATGAAGCCCGACCAACATGTGACTGCACATGCAATAAACCAAAATTGCTTCACCTGCCCTGCTCCCATGTATTGGCTGCGTGTGGGCAACTCGGACTGTCAGCCATCTCGTTCGTTTCACCATATTATTTGAACGAGTCTGTGCTTAATACCTGGACCGGTGAAATGGTGGGATTTCGAGCTGTGGGTAATTTTAACACGGTTGACCCTAATGAAAGGCAGTACATCCCCGACCCAAGGCTACTGCGTCCTGGTAGAGGTAGACGACCGTGCAAGCGTATCAGAAATGGTATGGATGAATCTGAAGCCGGAGGCCCGACAGTGCAATGTTTCTTGTGCAATGATTTTGGTCACAGGGACACTGCTTGTACAAAATTCCCACCTACGAATGCTGCTCCGGCAACTAGAGCAGCTGCTCCACGTGGGCGAGGCAGCCGAGGACCAAGAGGAAGGGGAAGAAACTAGGATGTTTTAAATTTGGACTGTGCTTTTATTTGTAATAATGAGGATCAATGTTTTAAAATTGGACTATGTTTTAATCTGTAATATGTGTGGATCAGTGTTTGTAGACAATGTTTTTATCTGTAATATGTGTGGATCAGTGATTTAAATTTGGAGTTTGATTTCATCTGTAATTTGTCTGCATTTGTGGCTAAAAAAGAGGAGGGAGAGGTGGAAAAAAATGGAAGAGCCTCTCGGCCCAGCTTGGGCCGACAGCCTCTTGTCGGCCCAGTACAGGCCGATAGGCCCAGTCGGCCCAGCTCTGGCCGACCGGTTTCTCTGCCACGCGCAGAGCCGGCCGACAGCACATATCGGCCCAGGCCTGGCCGACAGGACCTAATCGGCCCAGGCCTGGCCGAGGCCGTATTATTTTTGAAATTTCGTTATTTTGCGTAATATTTTTCAAATTTATTTAAAAAAATGTATTATTAAAAAAAAATCCTTTTGGATTGAAGGAATTCCATAACAATTTTGGAGGATTCCAATCCATAATTCTTTTTTCCTATATATAATGCCTTTGGATCATAAGATTGAGCCCACCAAATTTCTAATGAATCCATTCCTATGCCCATATTACATAGGAATCTCAACATAAGCTCAAACCTCATTTTGTTTTTCCTTTGCAAAGTCCAATGCACTCACACTGTATCTCTATCTACTATCTCTCCTTATTCCTGCGAAATTCCTGTGTTTGTTTCCTATGCACCATCCAAGTGTATCATTTACAAAATTCATGTGTTTTTAAATCCTGTAGGAATTGAAGTGTATGACATCTCAATACTTTGTTTTTCCTATTCCTACGATTTAAAGATCTTGCAATCCAAAGAGGCATGTAATGTGTTCCTTTTTTATTTATTTTATTTACTAAAAGCCGGAGCTATTGAGTATAGCTGGCCTATTCACGTAAATGCTGCTCCCTTGGAGAGCCCGTTCTTATATAGCAAAAACGTTTGAGGAATCAGAAGAATCCCAGATTGGTTTAGTTCCTTATGTCAGTCATGCAATGTGGCACGATGAATGATGTCAAAATTAAAATAACAAGAAACACTATATACAGTACTACCCCGGGATGTTACGTCGGATGCGCCGAGCAGCCACTGAGTGACCGGTGATGAGTATCAATAACAAGAAACACTATATAGGTACTACCCCTTGCACACAATTATAGTTACTAAGGGTGTGTTTGGTCTCCTACATGACTTTTGGCTTTTTTGGCTCCGTGGCTCCGCAGGGCCTGGCCTAGGAAAAACAAGGCCTGAGCCACGTTGTGCAACCAATTTGGTTGCACACAAAGAGGCAAGCAGGCCCGTTTTCATGGGACCAAGTTTACTACCCCCGCTGTTTGGTTGCTAACATTGTCGTTTTAAGGGTTAAACCCCAGTGTTTGGTTGATCGTTTTGCGTAGTTGTGGTCACCTTGCATCCAGTAGTGGTGAGCTTACCCGTTTAAGGTTCACATATGATCATACGTACACTTAGGCGAAGAACAAATAGGCAATGACGACGAACTGGGCGATGATGATCAAGTCTTTGAGACGTCCTGAACCGATCTGTGCTTCACCTTCGGCCACTCCATTAGTGGTCAGAGCTGCTTTGCGTTCTCCAGTAGTGGTGATCTCAGAACGATCTCTAGCAGCTTTGTTCATGGAGTAAGCCTTTTCTGCATGTTCTTTAGTTGCAAACCTTTTGCAGCACTGGCGGGGGTAACCTTCAACTTGAGCATAGCAAGCGTCGCAGGAATCGTAGACTCCTGGCACCCTGCCTCTATAGACCACATACCACTACAGCAGTGAAGAACAAGTTTAGAACATGCAAAATAAGAAAGCAACGTAAGCAAAGAATGCATGGATCATCATATGCGCTAAACCCTAAAGCAACACTACAGTTTTGCTGCATACTATGGTGTCAACCTACCACCATATCAAAAGAGGGTGTAATTCTACCACCGCAAGTTCATCGAGTGAGGGGTTAACATTTGTACCACCTCAACTACCCAAAATATACATGCCATAAGAAATTTTGTTGTCCTAACTACCCAAAATATACATCACGTATCATCGTGATCAACATCATCAAGCATGCTAGCACCACCACCACCACCAACAGACCGAGCACTACACGTAGTATTGCTTGGCCAGGAAGGTCCTGAGCCAGAGCTTCTGGTGGTCCTCGGCCATGCCAACATAGCCCAAACCTTGAGCCTTCTTGTCCAGAAGGTGATTAAGAGACACCATCTTGGCCTCGGACTGAACCCTTCAGTGTCCATGACAGCGTTGTAGAGGCTAGGGTGCATGTCGACATGCGTGTTGTCTCTCATGGCGGCAGCCATCTCCCTCACGGTCTCGGTCATGCTGGTGAAGACGGGACCTCTTCGTCCACCAATGCGCCTCTCTTCCTCTTCCTCTCCTTCTCCTTCTCAGGTTGCTTGCCAGCAGGGTCATTGGCCTTGTCTCCGCCATTGACGTTGTTGGTGTCCGACTCCTGGCTACCATGGTCAACGTAGTCAATAATAGGTGTGCCAAGAGGCTCACTAGATCCCATTGTGAATTTGCTAGTTGCCAGACCGAAGGAGAAAATGGTCTGCATCTGGTTGTAATTTTGGATCGGCTTGTTGAGTTACTCTGCGTCTTTGGGTGATCCTAGGGAGGAGAATACAATGTTACACAGTTAGCCTAAGACGAAGGGGATAAATGTGAAGTATGTTAGATAGGTGATCAACCTTGATATGGCCTTTGAGGTGCTCGACCTCCAAGATAATGCCCTGTCCATGCCACAGTGGAGATTGAGCTGACCTTCTCGAACATCGACCATCTGGGAAGACAGGCGTCTGCCATGAAAATCTTCCTCTTGGGTAACTGGCACCTCGAAAATCTGAGAGTCGGGGACCAAGGACTGGGCGAGGTCTGTCTGGCTATCTGTCAGCGACTGAGTAAACTCATCGGTGGTATAGTCCTACAAGGGTTACGAGCAACACAAAAAGCATGAAGATCTACCAAGGCATCATGACTAAAAAAGCAAAATCCTTTGAGCTCAAACAAGGATAAGGAAATTTCTATCCTTCCTGCCACGGATGGTGATGAAGGGATGTATAAGTGAAGTTTTTTCATAACCTTTTTAAAACATGATTGGAGAGAAATGTCCACCTTCCTTCTATAATCCTCGGAACTTACCTTTTGTCACGGAACTAAAGACCTAACCAAGAAAAGCTCATCTTTCTTCTTTTATGTATCTTTCATTTTTATATCTAATCATTGGTACCTTTGTCGCAATGTACAAATACTTTTTTTTAGCAAAAGCCATCATGGCTACTTTTGTCGTAATGTACAAGTACTTGGTGTATGAAATGTAAAATTAATGAAATAAATTGAGGTTTGCTACTGGATGGTGCATGTTCTTGATATTTTCATGGGTTCAGCTCAGACAAAGCCGGTACAAAGCCTACAACATGGTCCTACAAATTCTAAAGAGGTGCGATCATTCTTGAAAAACACACCACTGACTTTAAACTAAACATGTGCGATGTTTCTGTAAACACATGACTAGATTCACATGTGTGGCTATCATCAAACACACACGGGCTGCATTTGCGTAACCGTGTGTGATCGATTAACCGATCACACACGATTGAGCTAAACTTTATGTGTGATATGGGACATATCGCACACGGTACTACCCATCGCCCACCCACCGATAGCGACGGATTCGTTAATCGTGTGTGATGGATGACATCAATCCTGCGTGATTGCCCCGATACTTACTAATGTCATATGTAGGCAAATGAAGACCAAAACTGAGTGTGAGAGCAGCTTGGTTGGGGGCAAAAGCGGGTTACGATTCACCCAACCCAGGAGATTTATGCCGATGTAACTATAAAATTCTGTCAACTAATATCCCATTTCATTCTCCTTTCGCTGCTTTTGGCGAGTTCCGCCACTGACTAGTAGAGTATGTACAATGGTAGGCAAGACGAGTCTTCTCTTAGTGCACCACGTCTAAATATGAGTAATATGATACATTATCTTTTAATGCCATCTCTATTAATGATTAATGAAAATTGTGTTTATAAGAGAAAACATATGGTACAATAGAGAAAATATTTTTCTCTTAATTTATAAGAGATCACCCCTTATAAAATATTCCCTCCTTTCACAAAAGGATGTCTCAATCTTTTCTAGATTTGTATGTATCTACACACTAAAGTATGTCTACATACAATGGTATTTTGATTAATTCTCTCGTCCAACTAAGAAAAAATCTAACATGGCAATGAGTATAACTGTATAAGAAAAATGCTGACGTCATTCTATTATACATGCCCTCACGTAATTAGGGACGCAAAAAATCTGGTATTTTGATTCTGGTGGAACATGAATTGCAGGAGGTTTCCATAATTATTTTTCTTCGACTTTCTAGAAAAGAGAAGAATATATCAGAACCATTTATCTCGGGTGGTGGACCTCGTACTGGTAGCTAATTAGTTTTGTTCGATAGAATCAGATCTCCATTCCCAGTCAAAATCCAACCATTTGACAGCGATATTTCCTCTCCACCATCCCAACCTTCCTCCTCTGACCCAACGCGCGCGGCTATAAACCCTCTGATCCTATCACCGCTGCGCCCTAGTCTAGTAGAGCCACCACCGACGCCTCCCTCCCATCACATCTATAACCCCTTCGCCGGCCTCTCACGCGCGTCCACTCCAGCGCGCAATCTCCAGCACATTTTGGTTTCTGAGGTATGAGATCTCTGCTCCTCAATTCCTCATGCATGGAGTGTAACTAACCTCCACAAGATTCGGATCGGCGGGCTCATAGTTTGTTACCTACATATATACTGCAGGGCGGGCACTCGGATCCGATCCATGTCCAAGGCTGCTGCTCGGCAATGGAGCCCGCGGAGCTAGCCAAGATCATCTTCTCCAAGGTGCAGAGCGTCGATCCGGACAACGTGTGCAAGATCGTGGGATGCATCCTGCTACGTGAGCCCGACGAGGACGATATGGTGCACCTCGCCTACGGCACCGAAGCGTCGCTGCACAACACCATCCGCGAGGCCAAGAACACGCTCACCGCCATCTACGCCCGCTGCTCCGCCTCCCCCGTCGTCGGCTACCACCACCAGCAGGTGTGCTCCCACCCAGCCGCCGTCCGCCACTTTCCCCCCGCCGCCGCCTACGGCGTACAGTACTGGGACTCTCCGCCGCACGCGGCAGCAGAGAAGGAGTACGCGTTCGTTGACGCCGAAACCCACTACGGGTTTCGCGGCGGCGGCCACGTCGACGACCACCTCGACGGCGGTGCGTACTACTTCCCTCAGGACGCGTTCCACAATGGCGCCGCCGGGCCGAGGGCGATGGCCGGCCGGCGGTCCAACTCCAGCGGGGTGTCGTCGAGACGGCCCTGCCACTACTTCTTCAAGGGCGTCTGCAAGAACGGCCAGAACTGCCACTACTCGCACCACCAGGTGTACTCGGCCGACGGGTCGTTCGCCGTCGACCTTCATGGCGGGACAACGCCCGGCTCCCTCGAGAGGCTGGAGGTGGAGATCACGGAGCTGCTGCACTCGCGGCGTGGGCAGCCGGTCTCCATCGCCTCTCTGCCCACGCTCTACGGTGAGAAGTACGGCAAGGGCCTCCAGGCAGACGGGTACCTGACCGAGAGCCAGCGACACGGCAAGGCCGGGTACAGCCTCACCAAGCTGCTCTCCCGCCTCAACAAGATCAGGGTCATTGAAAGGTGAGTCAGATTGAAATAATGATGCAGAAACGCAATTAAGATTCATGACTGAAATTAGTGTTTTTTTCTGAAACACGAGGTAAAAACTTTGTTGTTTCATTGATTAAGATTAAGAAGAAGATTGTTGCCAACTTACATAGATATTACATGCATAGGCCGCACGGGCAGCACTCGGTGGTTCTCGCAGAGGACGCTGCCAAGTACACGGATTGCCGCAGCGACAGAGGAGGCGACTTGCCGGCCAGCTCGCACCAGATATACCTCACGTTCCCTTCCGACAGCAACTTCACCGAGGACGACGTCGCCAACTATTTCGGGTATCTTTAATTATCATCTGAAGTAGCAGCACTAGTGATCTGGGCTTGTTTTATATGTGTGTTAATCCGTGGGTTTAGGCAGTACGGGCCGGTGCGTGACGTGAGGATCCCATGCCAAGACCAGCGAATGTTCGGGTTCGTGAGCTTCCAGAACCCGGAGACGGTGACGGCCCTCCTGATGCGGCGCAACCCGCATTTCATATGCGGATCGCGGGTTCTCGCCAAAGCCTACAGAGAGAAAACCAAATGCATTAGTGACAGGTAATACTGCTGTCATCATGTCATACGCGTGTGCAACTTATCCTCCACGCTGTATAATTCATCTCCAACGTATGTATTCTTTCTTGTCTGGACAGGGCCAATAATAATAAGCCGACGATGCATTGCTATCCTCCACGCTGGATTGACACCGATCCAGAGTTTTACCCAGGTATACAATTGCAGATTTATTCATACTCAGCCCGTCAGGTTTCACCTAACCTAACTAACACCAAATGAATTGCAGAGTACGATTCTCCAAGGCTGGCGAGGAGGCAACTGGTGGAGATGAAGCGCGACAGGCAGCTGTCGTTGGAGCTCGAGAGGAGGCACTTCGCCGGGCTCCATGTAGAGCCGCAGTGCGCCTACTTCGACTGTAACATCGGGGACGTCGGTCCCTTCAGTTCCCAGTCCGCCGCAGGTTGGTTCGTTGTTTCGAGCTGCCACTTGCATTAATGTTTGCTTAGCCGCAGTTTTTTCGTTTAGTAGTATGCTACGTTCTTATATGAGAATGGGATTTCGTGTTCAGGTTCCAAAGAAGTGGGACGGATGGATCCTCTGGACACACCTGATCCACTCGATGATATCGTCTCAACAAGCCAGGCCCCTCCCATACAGGCAACCAACAACTACCAAGACCAAGAGAGGTACTCACCCTCTCAAGCCTGTATTCATATATGCAAATTTCTTGCATTACAGTTACCTGTCATCGTTATTTGAGCTAGTTGTAGTTGTTCATCGTATGCCCGCATTTTCTATTGCAGTAACCAGATTGAACTCCTCCCAGAAAGCCCATTCGCGTCGTCGGCGCCTGCTGGAAATGGCATATAAACAGGAACGCAAAAAAGAAAAACAACCACTCTGGAACTTGGGTTCGTATTTTTTAGGTGCCCTTTAGTCATTTCTGTTCAGGTCCCAGAGAGGTGACTACAGACAGCATTGTACACAAAGGAAACAGCAAAGCAACAGTTTTTGTTGTAGATAGAGAAGGACAGAGTGCAGAGGAAAATCTCTCTGGTCTTCTCTTAACTAGGAGACACAGGAAACAGAGTTTCGAAGACAGGATACAGGGTGTTCTATTTATACTTTTTCTTTACAAGAAGAAAGAAACACGAGTGTTAGCATGCAAGGTGAGGACAGTTGCAGAATAGACACGGATACAGGTGTGTAGTCTGACTATAAGGAATGGGGTTATTGATGTGTTATGCTAAATAGCAGTCCTATAATAAGACACAAGATGATACAGGTTATTTAGTGTTCTGCCTTTATTCTGAAAGGGCATTAAAATAAAAACGGAACATTAGCATGCTCTCTAACTTATACTCCCTCCGTCCCAAAATAAGTGTCTCAAAGTTGTCCAAAAGTGAATGTATCTATACTTGTTTCATGTCTAGATACATCCACTTTTTGACAAATCTAAGACAGTTATTTTGGGACGGAGGGAGTAATATACTAGTAATACTTACATCACTTCTTTTTTACCATTTTATTTATAAAGCTGTTTTTTTTTCAAAAGAACAAATCTTCAGCTGTCCAGTATCACAATTAGGAAAAGGCAGCAATAGAAAACCTAAGGACTCATTGCCTTTCGATGTCATTCACCATCAACCAAAACATATCTCTAGGTATTTGATGCGACGGGGTGATTGACTGATGATAGCAACCAGTTGAACTCATTCTATCAAAGGCCGTCATGATCCATACTCTGGCCCGTCAAAAATAAAGATCCATGCTCTTGCAACTAAACGTCTATCTAAAAATTGTGGCGCTTCTCTGTTCTGTCTGGTGGAGGAAATCTGGTTTGGATAGCGTTAAGGATTTAGTGGGGTCGTCTTGTTGCTGTTGTGGATTAGAAAGATTAGTGGGGCGAACTCAAACAACGACACTGCAAAACATCCAATGTGACTCTTAACTGAAAATTCTCTGCTTTGGTTCACCTTATTTTCGGGTGAAATTGTTGGTTCTGCTATTGGGGTGACCTAGTTTCTTCTTGTTTCCATTCGATGCGTTTGTGAGTTGTGACTAGTATACTAGTCCACACAGTTTTCCGTTGGTTTATAAAGAGGTTGCAATAACCCTTCACGATATAATTTAGGGTCATTATGCCACAGCTTCGCGTTTTGAAAATTCCCTTCACGAAAAATGGTATTGCCAGCTCTTGTATAGTATGGTAAGTGCATCTTGCAGTGGCATAGATAGATGGACTTGACCCATTCTTTGCGGTGGCTTTTGTAACTCCATTTTTTTGTGGTATTTTTTGAATATGCGAAGTTGGGAGGATTATATATCGATTTAACCTACAAATTATATTGTTTTCTAGTCATATAAATTATATTGAAAATTTTATTTTAAGCATCTGAAACTAACACCTTAGCATATTCGAGAAAGGACGGCACTACAAAAATGGTACTACCGGCGCTTAGAGCAGCCAAGGTGTTGCCAATTGCAAATTCGTCACACAGTTTTTCTTTTCAATGGCATCGGTGCCACATTTGGCTTTTCTTTGCAACGTAGTTGGTGCCAGATTCACATGCATGTGTACCCCTGCTGCTATACAAGATGAAATAAGAAATATTTCTTTCCCCCTCTCCCGAATCTCTTATTTTCTTTTGAAACGAATATCCCGAGAGGTAATAATAAAGTGGTTATTATCTTATTTCATGTTTACGATAAATATTCTTTCTCATGCTATAATTGTATTAACCGGAAACGTTGATACATGTGTGTCTAATAAGCAAACAAGATTTCCTAGTAACGCCTTTCAATTTACTAGCTCGTTGATTAACTGATGATCAAGCTTTCCTGATCATGAACATTGGATGTTGTTAATAACGGGATCACATCATTAGAAGAATAATGTGATGAACACACACCCAAAGTAAGTATAGCAATACGATCAAGTCATTAAGTTTACATTGTTATATCTTTCACATACGAAGTAACCCTAATCCTTAGACCATGAGATCATGTCAATCACTAACACCGAAAGAGTACTTTGATGACATCAAACGCCACACCGTGACAGGATGACTATAAAGGTGGCGTTGGGTACTCCGAAAGTAGTAGTTGAGGCTCATGGATCAAAAGTGGGATTTGTCCATCCAAATGACGGAGAGATATACTCTGGGCCCTCTCGGAATATCACATCGACACCGCTTGCAAGCACGTGACTAGGTCACAAGGATGTCATATTACGGAACGAGTAAAGAGTACTTGTTGGTAATGAGACCGACCTAGGTATGGTTGATACCAATGATCGGATCTTGGACAAGTAAATATTGCGAGACAAAAGGAATTGGTTACGATGTTTATGGTTCTCGCGATCACAAGATTCATCGTTGAATGTGTAGGAGTCATTACGGATCTCCAGATCCCGCTATTGACTATTTATCGGAGAGGTGTCTCGATCATGTCTGCATTATTCGCGAACTGTAGGGTGACACACTTAAGATTCATTGACGCTTAGGGTAGATACGGGAATATGAGTTGGAGTCCGAATATTGTTCGGAGTCTCAGATGAGATCCTAGATAACACGAGGAGCTCCGGAATGGTCCGGAGGTAAAGTTTTATATATGGCAAAGTGATTTCAGGATTTCGGAAAAATTTCAGGATTTTCGGCAGAGTGTCGGAATGTTCTAGAAGGTTTCGGAGGGCCCCACTATGGGGCCCACCTGTCCAGAACGTCCAAGGGTGGCCCACTGGTTCATTTGACCAGCCCTCCTTGGTCCATACAGCCATTCAATAGGTAGCCCTTGAAAGAGGGGGTTACTACTATTGAAAGAGGGGGTTACCACTATTGAAATAGGGGTTACCACTTTGGGAATAAAGTGGATGCAGCTCCTTGCCTATAAAAGGAGAAGGGGAGGTTCACCAAGAGGGTAGCTGACGAGGGGTTAACTCATCAAATCCCATGGTCAAGGACCTAGGGTTGAGATTATGGGGAGAGAACGTGGTAGTACTGGTAGTTTCGTCGGTTGATAAGCAGAGGCAAAGATTTACCCAGGTTCAGGCCTCCGAAGAGTAACACCCTACTTCCTGCTTGTCTGGTATTGATCGTGTGAGATTATGCGGTTACAGAGAGGCTCCAGCGAGATGTCGATCTCGCTAGGCCTTTGGTGGTTCGAGTATTGCGTGTCCTGGATCGGCGGCCCTCCCAACCTTTATATAATAGGCTGGGTCTCGGGAGTTCGCAACCGACTCAGATTACATGCAAGGAAAAGCCTAAACCGACTATGCCTATGTCTAATCTTGGAGGATACTCCATCTTGTTGGGCCTTTCGTCATGGGCTTCATGTAGGCTCTTGACAGTTGGGCCTTAGTCAACACGTGCACCAGGTACCCTTATGGTAGGGTACCCGAGATGTATATCCTTGTCAGTAGCCCCCGAGTACTTGTCTGACTCAAAGAATCGGGCTTGGACTCGTTCATAAGTGCACGTCATCTGCTTTGTACTTATATGTTGTAATTGGAATTCCTGTATCAATAGCACATGTTGGCTATGTCGAGTATTTCATCGACTTTGGTTTTTGCTTATGATAATCAAGGGATAATAGCTTAGTAGGCCCGGTACACTCGACGGATCGGGAACAGTTAACTACACATTCGGGTAAAACCTTACTAGCTTTTAATCAAACTCGAGTCCCCGAACTCGAATTTGGAACAGACTGGTCAGACTCGACTAGGCCGCGGAGGTCTTACTGAATCGATCTGCAGTATAACTTTGAAAATTACCCAACGCGTTCGTCGGGATTTTGAATCATGTCTGCTGACACGGAAAGTTTTAAGGATTAACGTTGCTGGAACGGTCATTAGCCCAGCTCGAAAGTTCGGTGGGTCTTCCTTTGCACTTTGCATGCAGCATCCGAGGTATTTGCGGCGGACGCAACTCGGGAATGTTTCGAGTATGATTTTGTATATGAACTGAGTCGAGCCTTTTATCGACTGATACTTTGTCGTCATTCTATCGGGTGCGCGACAGCGCTCCCGATGGGAGCAGCCCGAGATTGTGCTTTATTGCTTGCAATGGATGATAATCTCAAATCTTTTTATCCCCTCTATTCTTAGTCGAAGAATTTTTTTGATACGCTCCGATGGGAGTAATATGCCTCAGTCGAAGGAACGGTCGAGTGACCAATTTTTGCCTTAACGTTGCCTTTTCACACCCGAACCAATCAGGACAGTCGAGTGACCGATATACATTGGGCGAACTCGAATGCTTTTCTGAACAGATCGCTTGCAATGACGTCAGGGATGACGTTTTTGGCGACTGCGCTGCCTGACACGCGGTTGCGTGCGTTATGCTGTGATGGATGGGACGTGACACGTATGTGGGCCCATTATGCAGCGCTGACCGAACAACCGTGCCGTTTGGACTGGATTTGACCGCTCTGGCCCACTTTTTACGGAGACGCGATGATGGCTCCTCTTTTTGCGTGCGTAGTGGACGGAGTGGCCGGCGACGGTTGCCCTCCGCGCTTGCCACGTGTACGGTGGGATCGCCCATGTAGCGCACGGTTGCGATTTAAACGGTTGTGATTGATTTCTTGTGGTAAATAGGGAGAACGGCGCTGGCATAATTTTTTACTAGCCATTTGCCTCCTGCGCCGCCCCTGTTCCATCTTCTTCCTCGCGCTCCTCCTCCATTGTTCTTGTGCCAGAGCTTTGCGCGCGCCACCACCTTTCCTTTGAGGATGAAAAAAGTAGCGGGCAACAAGCGTTCTGCCGTGACTGCTGCTGACGCAACCGATGCGGTGGCGGTGAAGGGGAAGAAAGCTACGGCGAGCGCATCTGCAGCTGCCGCTGGTCTGAAGAAGAGCACCGGGATTGGGCGAAGTCCTCGATCAAGGATGCTCACCTCGTCAAGCTCCGCCAGCAGGGCCTGCTACCACCCGAGGACCAGTTAGCGGTCCGCACTCCATCGCCCAAGGAGGTATTCCCCGAGCCTCGCGCCAATGAGCGCGTTTGTTTTGCGGAATTTCTTCCTAGAGGATTTTCGCTCCCCCTCCACGATTTTGTTCGTGGTCTGATGTATGCCTATGGGGTGCAAATCCACGATTTCACCCCTAATGGTATTCTGCACATTGCGTGTTTTATCACGCTCTGTGAATGTTTTCTGGGAGTTTCTCCCAGTTGGGCGCTGTGGAAGTCGATTTTCCTCGTCCGCCCAAATGTGGGAGGTGGTCGCACCTACCCCGTGGGTGGCTTCGGGATCCAGGTGCGCGGCGACACCCGCTATTTTGCCCTGAAGCCAGTCGATTCCGCGCAAAGGTAGAGGACCAAATGGTTCTACGCTCTACGGAGCAAGGAGGCCTCCCTGCCTTTTCGGCTGCCAAGGCTCTGGAGAAGACCAAGGCATGGGCCCATCCTTTGTCGACTGAAGAACAAGCGGAGGCGGCGCCCCTTTTGGAGAATATTGCTAAGATGCTGGGCACTGTCACTGGTGTGCATCTGATTGCCACCTTTGTCAAGTTGCGGGTGTGGCCACTTCGCGCCCGCGCTCATCCCATGTGGCAGTATGAAGGTGCGCATGACGCCAGTCGAATGAGCCCAGACGAGTTGTCGAAGAATGAGCTGGACACGCATGTGCGATCCATTACCAGCATCAAGGCAACCGATCCGTGCAACCTCGACTGCCCTGTCACTCCATATGGGGCTGACAACCCTTTGCTTGAAGTAAGTGATGTAGTGCAACCTGCCCTAAGCAACCCAACATATCCCAAGTCATCATCGAACTCAAAGGTGAACTCCTTCCTCTATGTGAACCTCAATATGACACTTTGGAATGGTATACTACTTGACCATCGTCACTTTATATTGCTAGTCATGACGAGTACGACTCCACGGGAACATGGCCAAGGTGCACGAGGAATGGAGTCCGACAAGACGGTGGCTTGGAAGAGAAGAAGGAAGAGGAGAAGGAAGCGACAAGACGACAAAGAAATGGACAAGGAAGAGGAAGTGTGCATACTCAGGAATGAAGCCTACGAGGTTGCCCAAGAGTCCAAGGAAGATGGTGAAGAAGATGGACAAGAATCGGAAGACGAAGAGGAAGCGTGCAGGAAAACAGGGCGCCGGACCATCCGGCGCCATCCACCGGATGATCCGGCGCGTCGGATCCCTGCCGGATGCTTCCGGCACCCGTCTGGCGCCCCTCTGGATCTTTTCCTCGCTTCCGTCGGACCATCCGGCGCCAACCACCAGATGATCCGGTGACCTCGACTCCAGCAGATTTCAAGCGCCGGACCATCCGGTGTTTCAGATGCCGGATGATCCGGCGACCCCGATTCCAGCGCGCAAGTTGGGCCCGTGAGGCCTTGTAACCTCCCACCTTTCCCCACTTCGTGGCTTAGGCTATAAATACCTCCCTCCTTCCCTAGGGTTAGGGATAGACTATGTTTTGAGATTAGAGTAGTGCTAGGCTCCCCACCTCAAGACGGTCTCCTTCCTCCCCTTGCGGGGATGGTTCCTCCCCTTGTGGAGAAGATCCCTCTAGTGGATTCAAGATCTCTACTTGTAGTTTGACTACTCGCCAATCTTTCATCTTCAGGTGACTTTATTGAGCGGTTCGGTTGACCGTTGGAGAAACAACCATCCAAGATCCCTTCTTGTATCTACTTGCCGATCTCTCACCTTCGTGTGGATTCTATTGGGCCGGTTGGACCGACCGGTAAGGGAAACGGTTCTTGTATCGTGTGTGTGTTCTTGTGTTCGGGGCGTTCTTCGTGTGTTCTTCGTGTTCCTCGTGTTCTTGCGTGCGTTCGTCCACATCCTCCGTCAATCCGTGAAGATCGGGCCACCCTAGAGGTCCTTAACCTCATCATATGGTATCAGAGCAAAGGTTGCCACGGATTTGACTTTGTTTCCACCGCCAAATCCCCCAAATTTTTCTTGTTCTTGAGAAATTTAAAAATTTCACCAAAAATAATCTCACGAGATTTTGGATCGATTCGGTGAATCTTGTGCGTTTTTGCAGGTTTTGATCCGTGGATTACTTGCTTTACTTGTTGATCTACCTTCCCTTGCGTTCCCATGGCCAAATTCCATTGATTTCCCCTCCGATTCGGTGGCTTTCGGTGCGTTTTTCCGCCCAAATCGCGAAATTCCAAATCTGAGATCTGGTTTTCGGGTCACCGGACCATCCGGCAGAAAAACGCCGGATGATCCGGCCTTCCCGCAGACAGAAAATTTCAGCATTCGTTTTGGCCATAACTTTCACTTTCGGACTCCGTTTTGAGTGATCTTTAGCTCGTTTCGAAGCTACGATCAAGGCCTTCATCACCATTGCGGAAGATCCATCATATCTTGAAGCCAAATTCCGTGAGCAAGGATGGAACCTCCACATCAAAGTGTGAAGATCGTCGACGAAAGGTATAAACATCGCGAATCTTTTCCCCCTTGCCATTCCTTTGATAGCCATCATACCCTTGTGTTTATCTTGTCCTATTGAGTCTAGCTCTTGATGATTGTTTGGGTTTTGCACATTTGCACCGTGTAATTTCCGAACAAAAGTTGTGCGCTAGTTCATATATCATATATCTTGTTGTGGCATCAAAAGAAGTGGGTGTGCAAAAGAGAAAAAGAGTCCAAAGAGACAAGAGAAAAGAAGCAAAAAGTGCAAAATCAAAAGAAAAAAAGAAACAAAGAAACACCACTTGCCATATCTTGTAGGAAAGCGCAAGCTCGATGAACATCTAGTAGGTGGTGCATTGTTGTGCAAATCTTGTAGCCCACCAAATAAATTGCAATCGAGCTAGTGGCTCTTCTTGTACTTGTGCAACACCGAGCTTATAGTCTTCGCTAGGATCATATTGTTCTTTAGCTCATTTCTATAGTTGCACGAGTCCCATTTATCTCCACGTGTGTGTTTCCATGAGCTTTGCTCATATCTTTGGAGATTGACTTGTTTTGATTTGTGATCATTGTGGTTCTCTACTTGCTTTGACAATATCTTGGTTTCCGGTTGGTTCAATTTGCTTTCCACCTACCATACCTTCCTACCAACTTTTAACCCGTGTGTGTTTTGGAGTTTGCTTTGGATACTTGAACACAAGCATTTTACTTTGTGATCGTTTCCCTTGGTTGTCCACGACGTCTAATACTATCTACAAGGTGAGAGGTTGTGTTCTAGTTCCTTTCCACTCCACATATATACACTTGTCTTGTGAGTTGAGATGTCTAGGGAGAGCGAATGCAACTATGGAGCCTATGAGGAGGACTACACGATGAGTCACATGGACTATGATGCCTCAAACTTTGAGGACATGGGGGACTACTACTACACCGTCAATGACCCCCATGACATGATGGATCATCACCAAGACTTCCGCTACAACTACTCCGACTATGACTCCGACTATTCGAGCGTCCACGACAAGGAGCGGTACCATGACGTCGAGCAACCTTCCTCATATGGTATCGACTCCAAGTACATACGAATCTACCACGACTCCGACTACACAAGCTCCAACGACAATGAGGCACAAGTGTCTTCACATGCCTCATCACATGGTACCAACTTCGACTACAACAACATGGTGGAGCGCCACTACTACGACTACCACTCCGATGACATGGTGGAGAACGTCTACGACTACTACTCTTGTAGCATGTGCGGCGACATCGACAACATGCAAGAGGAGAGGACTCCCATCACCACCATGTTCAAGAGCGGCACCACCAAGCGTCATGGCACAACCTTCTATGGTTCAAGCTCAAGACGGTGCTCCGACAAGAAGGCCACCATGATTTCATCCTATGGAGCTCCATCTACTTCCAAGAGTGCCAAGCTTCGCCATTCGCCATCAACTTCAAGAAGGAGCCATGACAAGGCCGTCGCCAAGAGCGACAAGATTCGACATTCTCCTTCAACAATAAGAAGGTGCCCCAAGAAGTGCATCGACAAGGCCAAGCTCCAAAATCTCAAGGATGCCATGGACAAGTTTGCCAAGAGCCTACATCCTTCATCTAACTCATCAAGGCGCCACAAGAAAGATGCCAAGGTGGACCACAACATGTCACCAAGCTCTAGTGGAAGCTCCAAGGAAAGGTCGCCAAGGCAACAAGCACGCCGACGTCAACATGAGGAGAAGCATCCAAATAACTTTCGGCGACACCCTACAACTCAAGAACGCCAACGTCGACATGAAAAGAAGACGGCGACAAA
Organism: Poa pratensis; assembly: GCA_947311845.1. Taxonomy (NCBI): domain Eukaryota; kingdom Viridiplantae; phylum Streptophyta; class Magnoliopsida; order Poales; family Poaceae; genus Poa; species Poa pratensis. The sequence continues at coordinate 60,538,444 of CAMZMU010000054.1, forward strand.
GGCGCATCCTGTGGTGTCCCCTCGTGCTACCACTTCAAGTGCGCCAACAAAAGCTACAAGTCCCATCTTTGATGAGATCATGGCCGACATCGACAAATTCTTCGAGCAAAGTCTACGTCGACGCCGGAAGAAACATGGTCACAACCATGAGGCCACAACCAAGACGGCGCCCTTCTCATGATACGGTCCCTACACCAAGTGCCACCACCACATTGGCCCACATATGGTAAGAACAAGACCTTATATGTGACAATTGCCAAGGCCAAGACCATGATTCACGAGAATGTCCCAATCTCTTGTGCCCACTATGCAATAGAAGAGGTCACTTGATGTGGGAATGCCAAGTTGGTGAACAAGACGGCGACCAAGGAGATGATAAAATGGTCGAGCATGGGATTTTCCATTCGACCAAGGAGGCGAGCATGGAGAATGCTATCACCTTTGACCATGGGTCAAGTGATGATGATGCCGAGCATGGGATTTTCCCTTCGGCAATGGAGTCGAGTGAGACACTTACTTCAAGCAAAGGGTTGTCAGCCCCATATGGAGTGACAGGGCAGTCGAGGTTGCACGGATCGGTTGCCATGATGCTGGTAATGGATCGCACATGCGTGTCCAGCTCGTTCTTCGACAACTCGTCTGGGCTCATTCAACTGGCGTCATGCGCACCTTCATACTGCCACATGGGATGAGCGCGGGCGCGAAGTGGCCACACCCGCAACTTGACAAAGGTGGCAATCAGATGCACACCAGTGACAGTGCCCAGCATCTTAGCAATATTCTCCAGAAGGGGCGCCGCCTCCGCTTGTTCTTCAGTCGACAAAGGATGGGCCCATGCCTTGGTCTTCTCCAGAGCCTTGGCAGCCAAAAAGGCAAGGAGGCCTCCTTGCTCTGTAGAGACGTAGAACCATTTGGTCCTCCACCCTTGCGCGGAATCGACTGGCTTCAGGGCAAAATAGCGGGTGTCGCCGCGCACCTGGATCCCGAAGCCACCCACGGGGTAGGTGCGACCACCTCCCACATTTGGGCGGACGAGGAAAATCGACTTCCACAGCGCCCAACTGGGAGAAACTCCTAGAAAACATTCACAGAGCGTGATAAAACACGCAATGTGCAGAATACCATTAGGGGTGAAATTATGGATTTGCACCCCATAGGCATACATCAGACCACGAACAAAATCGTGGATGGGGAGCAAAAATCCTCTAGGAAGAAATTCCGCAAAACAAACGCGCTCATTGGCGCGAGGATCGGGGAATACCTCCATGGGCGATAGAGCGCGGCCCGCTAACTGGTCCTCAGGTGGTAGCAGGCCCTGCTGGCGGAGCTTGACAAGGTGAGCATCCTTGATCGAGGATTTCGCCCAATCCCCGGTGCTCTTCTTCAGACCAGCGGCAGCTGCAGATGCGCTCGCCGCAGCTTTCTTCCCCCTCACCGCCACCGCATCGGTTGCGGCAGCAGCAGTCGCGGCAGAACGCTTGTTGCCCGCTACTTTCTTCATCCTCAAAGGGAAGGTGGTGGCGCGCGCAAAGCTCTGGCACAAGAACAATGGAGGAGGAGCGCGAGGAAGAAGATGGAACAGGGGCGGCGCAGGAGGCAAATGGCTAGTAAAAAATTATGCCAGCGCCGTTCTCCCTATTTACCACAAAGCGAAATCAATCACAACCGTTTAAATCGCAACTGTGCGCTACATGGGCGATCCCACCGTACACGTGGCAAGCGCGGAGGGCAACCGTCGCCGGCCACTCCGCCCACTACGCACGCAAAAAGAGGAGCCATCATCGCGTCTCCGTAAAAAGTTGGCCAGAGCGGTCAAATCCAGTTCAAACGGCACGGTTGTTCGGTCAGCGCTGCATAATGGGCCCACATGCGTGTCACGTCCCATCCAACACAGCATAACGCACGCAACCACGTGTCAGGCAGCGCAGTCACCAAAAGATCATCCCTGACGTCATTGCAAGCGATCTGTTCAGAAAAGCATTCGAGTTCGCCCAATGCATATCGGTCACTCGACTGTCCTGATTGGTTCGGGTGTGAAAAGGCAACGTTAAGGCAAAAATTGGTCACTCGACCGTTCCTTCGACTGAGGCATATTACTCCCATCGGGAGCGTATCAAAAATTTCTTTGACTAAGAATATAGGGGATAAAAAGATTTGAGATTATCCTCCATTGCAAGCAATAAAGCACAATCTCGGGGGCTACTCCCATCGGGAGCGCTGTCGCGCACCCGATAGAATGACGACAAAGTATCAGTCGATAAAAGGCTCGACTCAGTTCATATACAAAATCATACTCGAAACATTCTCGAGTTGCGTCCGCCGCAAATACCTCGGATGCTGCATGCATGGTGCAAAGGCAAGACCCGCCGAACTTTCGAGCTGGGCTAAGGACCGTTCCAGCAACGTTAATCCTTAAAACTTTCCGTGTCAGCAGACATGATGAAAAATCCCGACAGACACGTTGGGTAAATTTCAAAGTTATACTGCAGATCGATTCAGTAAGACCTCCGCGGCCTAGTCGAGTCTGACCAGTCTGTTCCAAATTCGAGTCCGGGGACTCGAGTTTGATTGAAAGCTAGTAAGGTTTTACCCGAATGTGTAGTTAACCGGTCCCGATCCGTCGAGTGTACCGGGCCTACTAAGCTATTATCCCTTGACTATCATAAGCAAAAACCAAAGTCGATGAAATACTTGACATAGCCAACATGTGCTATTCATACAGGAATTCCAATTACAACATATAAGTACAAAGCATATGACGTGCACTTACGAACGAGTCCATGCCCGATTCTTCGAGTCAGACAAGTACTCGGGGGCTACTGACAAGGATATACATCTCGGCTAGCCTACCATAAGGGTACCTGGTGCACGTGTTGACTAAGGCCCAACTGTCAAGAGCCTACATGAAGCCCATGACGAAAGGCCCAACAAGATGGAGTATCCTCCAAGATTAGACATAGGCATAGTCGGTTTAGGCTTTCCTTACATGTAATCTGAGTCGGTTGCGAACTCCCGAGACCCAGCCTATTATATAAAGGTTGGGAGGGCCGCCGATCCAGGACATGCAATACTCGAACCACCAAAGCCCTAGCGAGATCGACATCTCGCCGGAGCCTCCCTGTAACCGCATAATCTCACACGATCAATACCAGACAAGCAGGAAGTAGGGTGTTACTCTTCGGAGGCCTGAACCTAGGTAAATCTTTGCCTCTGCTTGTCAACCAACAAAACTATCAGTACTACCACGTTCTCTCCCCATAATCTCAACCCTAGGTCCTTGACCATGGGATTTGATGAGTTAACCCCTCGTCACATCTACAAACGGCAACTCGCCGGCTACATCAACAAACCAGAACTCGCTTACTCGGGCGGCACACGGCAACTCGCCGACTCACTCGATGAACGGCAGCACGCCAACTTCACCTGCAAAAAGCACATCAGATCCTCTGATGAACTTCGAGCCACACTCGCCAGAATTCCAGGAGGCGTTCGCTGATCTCGAGTCATGTTTGGGTTTAACCGTTGGTTCATTCAATTTTTTCGTAAACAAGCTTGGCATGCAGGACTTGACAAATCCACGCCAACTCGCGACTTCCGCACCCGAGGCTCCATCGATCGTGGCTCCTTCGACTGCGGATCCATCAACTGCGTTCATACCATCGTCGATCCTCCAAGCCTGCTCGTCTGCAACAACCATGTCGACTCGAGAGATCAACGAGTTCATTGCGAAAGAACTCCAAGGTGAGGAGGCTGAATCAGCATACCGCACAAACGATCCCGAGCTCAATCTTCCACTCGAGGATAGCTTCGACTGCGGGATCTCCCTCAGCGACTTCGATGAGCCCGAAACTCATATCGACAACCACGTCGACTCCGAGATCTGCACCAACAACAACCTCGACTTCGAGATCCATAACAACTTCGCCGACACCGAGATGAGCATAGGCGATGAAGACATCGACAGCGAGATCCGTCCAGACGGACCACTCGACGGGCATATCGACTCCGACATGAGCCTGGATGAAGACGTCGAGTCCATGACGGGACTCGAAAACACATACACATACCCTCGGGTGATACCCCAGTAGGTCTACGTTGCCTTCGCCGCAGAATCATCTGATGTTGCGGCCAGTCGCAGGCCTACAGAATTCCCGTGCACAGTTACTATGCCAGATGGAGTCACAAATCTCACAATTACTGCTGAGATGGCAGCAAAAGTAGATAAAGTCATCAAGGAGTGCACAATGATGCCAGTGGACGCAACACGAGAGGAGATGTTGACCTTTCAGTACTTCAACTGGCAGGAATCACTTCGACTGCAGCTATCAGAGCAACACTCGAAGAACGTAAAAAGCAGGCTAGCTTGTCGAGTGCACGAAGAAGACAGCTCTCCCTGAGCTCCACCGGGCGCGCAGACACAAGACCCAGATCAAGGCTGTCACGCCTCGCGGAAGATGAGAGGGAAGCACTCACCCGCAACTTAGGCCACTCTTTCATGACATTCGACGAAGAGGGAGTACCAGTACCCAAAACAGCTGCGGTGCCCTTTTTACTGCTGCAGCATACCTAGAGGCAATCAAGCCTCCAGCGGATGACCCCAATGCAAAACTACATCACCAACAGATCAAATCACTCGCCTTAGCGGCGAAGGCCATACGGCAAATCCCAAAAACTCCAGGAGGGAGTCGAGACCGTGCCATAGTAAACCCGCGTCGTGAAGAACATAATCGCAGTGGTCGCAGTCACCACTCGAAGGAAAGAAGCGGCTCACGTCGGCGCAGGTCCAGAAGCAGATCACGCAGATCTTACAGTAGCGACTCGTACTCTGATCAGGAGCCTGAGCCACACGGAGCTCTGTGCTTCACTCGACGCATCCGCGAGACACGGATGCCCAAAGGGTTCAAACTCACATCTGAACAGCCCAAATACACGGGTCGACAGGAACCTTCAGGATGGCTGGAAGACTACAGACTGGCTGTCGCGTGCCAGCGAGGAACGAATATCACAGCCATGCAATACATACGACTCATGCTCGAAGGCACAGCCCGCGACAGGCTCAAGGCTCTACCTCCATCAACATACGACTCGTGGGATTACTTCCGTGCAGACTTCATCAAAAACTTCGAGCCTCTATGTGAGCGACCAAAAACGTTCGAAGAACTGAGAGCCTGCATTCAACGGTCGGATGAAACGTTGAGGCCATACAGCCGACGATGGACCGAGATACGCAACTCAGTTGGGGTAATTTCAGAAGATATGGCCATGGATGCTCGCCAGGCGAGATTTCAAAGAAGCACTTGGTCGCCGAAAACCAACCTCTGTGGCTAACCTCCTAAAGATCGCGACTGAGTGGGCAGACGGAGAAGACATGGCGCGCACCACACGCGGGTCCTCACCCCGTGACAATCATGATAGCGGCAGTCGACACCGCAGGGACTCGTAAAGAGACGACCGGAGGCGCAAACGTTCAAAACGTCACTATGACGACGACAGACCCGAATTCATGGCGGCTGGATTCTCCACACCCCGCAACGACCAAGACAGAAGCGACCGACGGTCAGAAGATCGACGGGATAGTCGAGATGATCGCCGGGACAGTCGAGATCGCAACCAATGCAGCGACTGCTACAAGAAGAAAGATTGGCGCAAGTCACGCTCCGACGCAGAAAACGAGCGATCATTCGATGACAAGATGGATGCTGATTGCAGATTCCACCTGTATAAGGGGAAGACGGAAAATTGCGCTCCAATCACTCGATGAGAAACTGCAGAGAATTCGACCAACTAGCATCTGAATACGTGCAACTCAGAAAGGCAGCAGCCGCACACGCACCCGCACCTGCACCTGTGGCTCAGCCAAACAATGTGCACGTTCTGATGGCACCACCACAGCCTGCCGCAGGCGGAAATATCGCGGGTGCCATATAACCCGTACCTCGGGTGGACGAACCTCAGTACCCTCCGCCTCAAGGGCAGATGTACATGATACAGAAAGGTCGCCCTTCCAACAGGAGCAAAAACTTCGCACTCGACAAGTAAATATGGCGGTCATGTCACCTCTTGCCATAACTGAATTCCTGAAGGGATCCGAAACGGCAATAAGCTTCAGCAGAGAGGATCACCCACCATCGGTAGTTCGTCCAGGGCACTCTGCTCTGGTACTCGACGCACAAATTGGAGGTTACGCCATGTCCAAGGTCTTCATGGATGGTGGCAACGGCATAAACATCATCTTCGCGGATACGCTCCGCAAAATGAACAGGTTAGTCGAAAACCTACCAAAATCCTCAAATACCTTTCACGGTATCGTCCCAGGCAAAGCAATAAGCCCAGAAGGCACCATACAACTCGACGTTACATTCGGGGACAAAAACCACTTCAGGACAGAGTCGATTGAGTTCGAGGTCGTCGACTGGAAGTCGCAATACCACGCCATACTTGGATGCCCGACGTTCGCTCGGTTCATGGCGGTCCCACACTACGCATACCTTTAGCTGAAAATGCCTAGACCAAAAGGAGTAATCACAGTCAAAGGAAACTTCCAAAAGTCAATGTCTCTTCGAGTCTGCCTATCGCATAGGAAAGCGCGCTCGTCGAATTCCTCCGTGAGAACTGGGATATATTTACGTGGTGTCCAGCCGACATGCCAGGTATTCCCAGAGAATTCGCCGAGCACTCTCTCCAATTATTTCCAGATGCTAAGCCAGTCAAGCAAACAATGAGCCGCATATCTGGCCCGAAAAGAACCGCAGTCGAAGCCAAAGTCGACAGACTACTCGCAGCAGGTTTCATCAGAGAAATCAAGAGATCACAATGGGTGGCTAACCCCGTACTTTTAGAGAAGAAGGACACAGATATCCTTCGGATGTGCATAGATTTCACAGCACTCAATAAATGCTGTCCAAAGGATCACTTTCCACTACCTCGAATCGACCAGATCGTCGACTCCACCGCCAGGTGCGCTCGCTTGTCCTTCCTGGATGCTTACTCAGGTTACCACCAGATAAGGATGAAGGAAGAGGATGAAGAGAAAACGGCGTTCATAACGAAGCTGAGTACGAGGCCCTGATCCATGGCATGCGGATGGCCAAAACTCTCGGGTGCACTCGACTCATGATCTATGGTGACTCGAACCTGGTGGTGCAGCAAACAATGAAGGCCTGCGATGCCATCGCAGACAACATGATCACCTACCATGACCTGTACAACCTAATGGAGGGCAGCTTCGAAGGCTGCGAGTTGCGGCACATAGGGCGCGAGAGCAACGAGGAAGCAGACAAGCTAGCCAACCTTGGCGTGACCAAAGCACCAGTTCCACTTGGTGTCTTTCTCGAGCGCATCAAGCACAGGTCCATCAAGCAAAAACGAACATCTCCTACATCAGCCGCACCAACAAAGAGCAAAGCACCTAGCATAGAGGACCCGCCAGTCGAGGTACTCCTCATTGAGCCAACTTGGACTCAACCTTTCCTCGCATACATACTCTGCGGCGAGGTACCTGAAGACATAACAGAGTCAAGACGCGTCACTCGATGATCTAAAGCATACACCGTCATCAACGGCGAACTATACAAGCGCAGCGTATCAGGTACGTTCCAACGATGCATAGTATTCGAAGATGGCCCGGCCATCCTTCATGATATTCATGCAGGTACCTGCGGGTATCATGCCAGCAGTCGATCACTCGTAGCCAAAGCCTTTCGCGCAGGCTTTTACTGGCCCACAGCACTCAAAGACGCAGAGGATATAGTCAAAAGGTGTATCGGCTGTCAAAAATTCGCCACATAGCCGCACGCACCCGCATCGGTGTTGAAGACAATACCACTGGCCTGGCCCTTCGCCCAGTGGGGGCTGGATATGGTCGGGCCTCTCAAAAAATCCTCCCATGGAGGGCATACTCACCTTCTGGTGGCGGTCGACAAGTTCACCAAGTGGATTGAAGCAGTCCCTATCACAAGTTTGACTGCCACTACAGCAGTCAATTTCATAAAATCCATCATATATCGCTTCGGTGTACCAAGCAGCATCATCACTGATAACGGTACAAACTTCACGGCTGAAGAGTTCCGAACTTTCTGCAAAGAGCAAGACATCACGCTCAACTATGCATCCGTGGCACACCCGCAATCCAATGGCCAAGTCGAAAAAGCCAATGGGCTCGTGACGAGCGGAATCAAGAAATGGCTCCTGGTGCCACTCAAAAGAGTCGCGGGTGCGTGGGTCGAAGAACTCCCATCTGTGCTATGGAGCCTACGCACAACTCCTAACGCTTCAACACAGTTCACCCCATTTTTTATGGTCTATGGCGCAGAGGCAATCCTGCCATCAGATGTAAGATTCAATGCACTAAGAGTCGAAGCGTACAACGAAGAAGACGCAGATGAAGCACTCGAAGATGCAATCGACTTGCTCGAAGAAGCACGCGACACGGCGCTAGCACGCACAGCTGTCTATCAGCAAGACCTCCGCAACTACCACAGCCATCGACTGCGCACCAGGTCCTTCGAGGTTGGCGACCTGGTACTTCGACTGAAGCAAAAGAAGGTGCACAAACTCGCTCCCCCATGGGAAAGACCCTTTATAATCACCGAGGTCATTGGTGGTGGAGCATACAGACTGAAGCACGCGAACACAGGCGAACTATCGCATAATCCTTGGAACGTTGCACAGCTGCGCCGTTTCTATGCTTAGATTGCTCAGTCGCATAATGTAATAGGCAAATATATCGGATGGCTGCAGGTTTCAGACGCGCACTTTTCCTTACCAGGGTACCTACGGGGACTGGAAGGTTTTTAAAGAGGCGGCCTGCAGCTTAATATTCAAAAGTGGAATATAATCAATGTTCCTCCTATCTTTCTGTTTACTATTCGCATAACTCATATCTTAGCCGCACCCGAGCACTTGGGGGCTGCGCTATCATAAACACGAGCTTTCGCTCCCGCAAAAACAAACAACCCAGACGCACCCGAATATTCGGGGGCTGGGTCATAAAAAGCTCATAAACAAACAGCCCAGCCTCACTCGAATGCTCGGGGGCTGAGTCCTAAAACAAAAAAGCTTATAAACAGTACTCTCAGCCGCACCCGAGGACTCGGGGGCTGGATAATCATAAGTTTACAATAAATTACTTCATACACCCCCACTCAACAGGCTCGGGGGCTGTGGAGATAAAAATATTTAGTTCATAATACTTACAAGTATTACATTTACACTCGGGGGCTGTCCCTCTGTACACAAGTACATGCGCAACAGTTCCTATTCTTCCGGTTCATCCTTGATGGGCACAGCAGGGCCAAGAAGTTGATCGTGGCAACGCTCGACTAGCAACCTCGCGCATAAGTTTGTGCCATCAAGATTCGCTTGGGACAGAGTCGAACCAACAGCGAGTGGTGGAAGCGCCAAGTTGGGTCATCGGTTGCGGACATATGCCATCGCCGCATTTGCACCTAGCACAAGTTTCTAAGTAATCACCTCTTGGATAGGACCTGACAGTCGAAAAAGTCCAACCAGGGCGTGGATTCCATGCGGCTGTGGCCCAGTTGAAAACAAGATCTCGTTGAGGCGACTAAATGCCACCCTGCATATTTCGAGTAGCTGTGCGCTTCGCCACGCTCGATCCTTCAGAGTTGCGAGTGTGCGCGCTCGGAACCTATCAAGCCAAAAATGCTGACGGCCAGTTGTCGGGTTGTCAGTGGCATTATCCATACGCTCTTCAACGCGAGCTTGCTCTGCTTGGAAGTCAGAGACAAAACCTGCACAAAGAACAAATCAAGTCACTCGCCATAAGAGTAGCCAAACAATCCATAATCAGAGAAAGGATTGCACTCACACTCGAGCTGCCTGTTTACAAGGTCCATCTCGCCAAGCACATAATCTTCTCGTTCTGTGGCCGGAGCTGGTCTCATTCTCAGTGTGTCCAGCTCGCACTGGGCACTCTTTAGCTCGTGCTCCAGTTTCACGACTCGAGCTTTCATATAACGCATTACTTTGGCATCATTCGCCACTTGAGCTCGAGATCGGGTGGAAGCACGAGGCCGCGACGAACCAGCTGAAGTAGCGGCTGCCCGTGGCTGTTCCAAACATCATAAAAATCTCATGTCAGATATGGGAGATTCATCACAAAGCTCAGACGAGTAACATCACATAGCCTTACAGGCGAAAACACAACAAGGAACCAAATCCATACAAGTGTAGCAAAAGTGTACGCATACTCGCGTTATCATAAAGCATAATTACACGACATGAGTAAGGGTTCGACTACCCTATCTCTCGGACACAGACTCCGACCTAGCCCTACTCTCGCGAGTGACAACCTCCGCAGCTCGGCGCTCCATAGTGGCTATGAAGATGTTGGCCAGTCGAGCGGCTGGTTCGCTAACGGCCTTCAGAGACATAGGCTTCCCACCGGGCTTTCGAGGGAAGTCAGACATGGCCGCTTCGAAGTCACCCTTTATTCCATGACCCAAAATGAGCTTGAGGGTGGACTCCGAGCCCCGTACCGTGAGAGCGCGAGCAAAGCTCGCCATGGTCGAGGTCCCTGGTCCAAGCACATCAGCGAATCCATCAGCAGTCGACGCACCTCCTTCATTGGAAGCACGTTCTGGTGCACGGCGCCGAGGGTGCTGGCAGACTTGGCAAGAGCGTCATTCGCCTGGACAAACGTAGCGTCGAGGTCACCTATAACCTGGTCGAGTGATAACTCGTCACTGACCAGGTCAGTAGGTGCTGGCACACCAATCGCCTCTGCAACAAATACCAGAAAGAGCAAATATTAGTACATATTACCCAACGGGTACACGAGAAGCATGCAAAGAGATAGTTACTTACCTGTCACATTCTGCGCAAGGCCAGCCAGTCGCTCAGCATACTCTTTTTCGCGCACGGCGGCTGCGTCCTTGGTAGCATCCAAAGTTTTCTTCGACTCGGCGCGCTGGGAGGCGAGTGCCTCCTCTAGTTCCTTCACCCGGGACTCAGCCGATGCCTTGTCGCCTGAATTTGATGGCAAGAAGTAATTCAAACATTCGACTAAGCAAAGATAGTGCAAAAGGAACTTTGGGTACAGAATCAAAATACACTTACGAGTGAGTTGCTCCAAGTTAGCGCGCAGACTGTCCCTCTCCTGCTCCATCTGGACAAAAGCTTTTCCCGATTCTACCAGGTTGAGGTAGTAAGGCTACAAGCACATGAAACCAGCATAAGTTACACATAAGAAGTACCATATACGGACTCGGCAAAAGACACTTACGTGTTCAGTCCAAGGTGCAGGCTTCGCGGCAGATGTCCCGACCTCCGGAGTTGCAGCACTCGTAGCCTTGGCCGTTTCAATGGCAGTAGCCGTGGCTACTGATTGAACGATCTCAGGAGCAATAGGAGAGACGTCCGGGTGCTCAGGGGTCGAAATTTTGTCGGCCGGAGGAGTCAGAGGATGCACAGTCTCAGCACTACGAGTGACAGAAGAAATACAACATAAGCAAAAATATCAACCAGCAAAAACCTTGGTACAAAAAGCTCAGGAGCAAACCTGTGCTCTTCTTCCTCCTCACTTTCGAGGTTGTCAAATTTTGGGCCTCCAAAAAGCAGCTCCTCACCCGACTTGGGAGGAGGAGCGGAGCTCAACGGGCTCACATCCAAAGGAGCAGCTTTGGCAGAAGGTGAGGAGCCCGAGTCTCAGTCATCCTTCACATCCGACTCCTTCGCGGGTGAACTCATAGAAGAGGACACCCCTTTTACCACGCGATGACGCTTGGGAAGGGGGTTCTCGACCTCATGCCCAGGCGCGGGTGGGTCCTCAGACTGCATCTCGTTTGTTCCCTCTTCTTCGACTTCTTCAGTAGGCGAAGTGGTGGCTGATGGAAGAGGCGAGCCATCAATTCCCTTTGCTCGCACCTCTTGCACCTCCTGCACCTCCGTCTCCGCAGTCGGGCCGTTCTCTGGGAGAGGAGGAAGAGACGAAGCAGTCGAATGGCCCTGCATACCAAATACAGCAGTCGAAAGTTACAAAGATGCACAACAAAATAGCAAAACCAGGAGATAATAAACTTGATCGTTCACTAACCTCCTCCAAAGGCTTTTCAGCCCCATAAGGAGTGACAGGGCAGCTGATGTTGCAGGGGTCGCTTGACCAGAGGCTGGTGATGGATCGCACATGCGCCACCAGCTCGTTCTTCGACAGCTCCTCCGTGCTCATTCGAATGGAGTCGAGCACACCTTCATAAGCCCACATCGGGTTGGCTCGGGCTCGGAGCGGCCAGACTCGCATCTTCACAAAGGTGGCAATCAAGTGCACACCAGTTATGCTGCCAAGCAGTTCGTCAATCTTGCCCAAAAGGGGCGCCGCCTCCGCCTCCTCCGCACTCGTCAGTTGATGGTCCCAGGCATTTGTCCTCACAATAGACTTAGCAGTCGAAAACTCTAGGACTCCTTCCTGGTCTACGCGGACGTAGAACCATTTCTTCCTCCAACCTTGCGCCGAATCGACTGGCTTCAGGGCGAAGTAGCATGTGTCGCTGCGTACTTGAATCCCGCAGCCGCCAACAGAATAGGTGCGGCCGCCTCTGTTCTTCGCCGGACGAGGAAGATTGACTTCCATAAAGCCCAGCTAGGGGACACCCCCAAGTAGCACTCACACAAAACCATGAAGCAGGCAATGTGCAGTATGCTGTTCGGGGTGAAATCATAGATTTGCACCCGTAGGCATACATCAAACCACAAACAAAGTCGTGGAGGGGAAACGCAAATCCCCGAGGCAAAAACTCCGCAAAGCAAACTCGCTCATTGGCGCGAGGTTCAGGGAGTACCTCCTTGGGCGATGGCGCGCGGACGAACAGCTGGTCCGCGGGTGGCAGCATCCCTTCCTCGCGTAGCTTGTCAAGGTGCGTATCCTTGATGGTGGATTTCACCCAATCCCCGTCGCCTTTCTTCAGGTCGGCGGCGGATGCAGACGCGCTCGCCGCGCTCTTCTTCCCCTTCACCGCCACCGCATCGGTCGCGGCAGCAGCAGTCGCGGCAGAACGCTTGTTGCCCGCTACCTTCTTCATCGTCAAGGGGAAGGTGGTGGAGCGCACAAAGCTCTGGCACAAGGACAATTGAGGAGGAGCGCGAGGAGGAAGATGAAGCAGGGGCGGCGCGCAGAGCAAAGGGCAAGTAAAAAATTATGCCAGCGCCGTCCTCTCTATTTACCACAAAGCGAAATCAATCTTAACCGTTCAAATCGCAATCGTGCGCTCCGCGGGCAATCCCACCGCACACGTGGCAAGCGCGGAGGGCAACCGTCGCCGGCCACTTTGCCCACTACGCACGCAAAAAGAGGAGCCATCATCGCGTCTCCGTAAAAAGTGGGCCAGAACGGTCAAATCCAGTCCAAACGGCACCGTCGTTCGGTCAGCACTGCACAATGGACCCACATACGTGTCACGTCTCATCCATCATAGCATAACGCATGCCACCGCTTGTCAGGCAGCGCAGTCGCCAAAAACGTCATCCCTGACGTCATTGCAAGCGATCTGTTCAGAAATGCATTCGAGTCCGCCCAACGCATATCGGTCACTCGACTGTCTTGCTTGGTTCGGGTGTGAAAAGGCAACGTCAAGGCAAAAATTGGTCACTCGACCGTTCCTTCGACTAAGGCATATTACTCCCATCGGAGCGTATCAAAAATTTCTTCTACTAAGAGTATATGGGATAAAAAGATTTGAGATTATCCTCCATTGCAAGCAATAAAGCACAATCTCGGGGGCTACTCCCATCGGAGCGCTGTCGCGCACCCGATAGAATAATGACAAAGTATCGGTCGACAAAGGAATCAACTCAGTTCATATCCAAAATCATACTCGAAAATTTCCCGAGTTGCGTTTCGTCCGATCCAAAATCATACTCGAAAATATCCAAAATCATAATGACAGTGTCATCCACATATACTTGGACGTTTCGTCCGATCTGCTTTTTGAGGCAATCTTGCATCATGCGCTGGTATGTCGCACCCGCGTTTTTTAGCCCAAAGGGCATGGTTGTGTAGCAGTAGACCCCGAGTGGGGTTATGAACGTTGTTTTCTCTTCATCTTCTTCCTTCATCCTTATCTGGTGGTAACCTGAGTAAGCGTCCAGGAAGGACAGGCGTGCGCATCCAGCGGTGGAGTCGACGATCTGGTCGATTCGAGGTAGCGGGAAGTGATCCTTTGGACAACATTTGTTGAGGGTTGTAAAGTCCACGCACATCCGAAGGATATCTGTATGCTTCTTTTCTATAAGTACGGGGTTAGCCACCCATTGTGATTTCTTGATTTCTCGGATGAACCCTGCCGCGAGTAGTCTATCAACTTCAGACTCGACGGCGGCTCTTTTTGGGACGGAGACGCGGCGCATTGTTTGTTTTACTGGCTTGGCATCTGGAAACAGTTGGAGAGAGTGCTCGGCGAATTCCCTGGGGATACCTGGCATGTCGGCTGGACACCACGCAAATATCTCCCAGTTCTCACAGAGGAATTCGACGAGCGCGCTTTCCTATGCGATAGGTAGACTCGACGATACATTGATTGTCTTGGACGGATCGGTCGGGTGCACCTGATATGACCTTGTGTCATTTGTTGCGTTGAACGCTCTATCGACTGCCAATTTTTTGTGTTCCGGCATGAGTGTGCGGTCGTTGGAAATCGATAGATCGGCGAGTGCTTCTTCCATACCGAACGTCTCAGAGATTTTGCTAAACTCGCGGTCGCAAGAATCGGACCTTTGAAAGTTTCCAATGACAGTGATGACCCCTTTTGGCCCTGGCATCTTTAGCTTGAGGTAGGCATAATGTGGGACTACCATGAATCGAGCGAACGTTGGGCATCCAAGTATGGCATGGTATTGTGACTTTCAGTCGACGACCTCGAACTCAATCGATTCCGTCCTGAAGTGACTTGGGTCCCCGAACGTGACGTCGAGTTGTATTGTGCCTTCGGGGCTGACTGCTTTGCTTGGGACGATACCGTGGAAGGTATTTGTGGACTTCGGTAGATTTTCGACTGACCTGTTCATTTTGCGGAGTGTGTCTGCAAAGATAATGTTGATGCCGCTGCCTCCATCCATGAAGACTTTGGTCATGGCGTAACCTTCAATTTGCGCGTCGAGTACCAGAGCTGCGTGCCCTAGTCGAACTACAGCTGGGGGGTGGTCCTCCCGGCTGAAGTTTATGGCAGTTTCGGATCCCTTCAAAAATTCAGGAACGGCAGGAGGTGCCATGGCAGCCATGTTCACATGTCGAGTGCGTAGTTTTTGCTGCCTATTGGAGGGGCGACCCTTCTGTATCATGTACATCTGCCCCTGAGGATGAGGGTACCGATCCTCCTCTACCCGAGGTACGGGGTGTATGGCGCCCGCAACATGTCCGCCTGCGGTAGGCTGTGGTGGTGGTGGAGGTGCCATCAGAGCCGGTACAGTGTTTTGCTGAGGTGCAGTTGCGGCGGGTGCCTTTCTGAGATTCATGTTTTCAGATGCCAATTCTTCGAATTCTCTACAGTTCTTCAATGAGTGATTGGAACGCAATTTTCCGTCCTCCCCTTTGTACAGGTGGAATCTGCAATAGTCATCCATCTTGTCATCGAATGAGCGCTTGTTTTGTGCATTCGAACGTGGCTTTCGCCACTCTTGCTTCTTGTAGTTGTTACTTCGTTGCTCGCGGTCTCGACTGTCCCGGCGATCGTCTGGCCTCCGGTCACTTCTGTCGTGGTCGTCCCGGGGTTGGGTGAACCCAGCCGCCATGAACTCGGATCTGTCGTCGTCGTGATGACGTTTGGAACGCTTGCGCCTCCGATCGTCTATGTATGTGTCCCTGCGGCTTCGGCTGCCGCTGTCATGGTTGTCGCGTGGTGAGGAGGTGCGGGTTGCTCGAACCGAGTCTTCTCCATCTGCCCACTCAGTCGCGATTTTTATGAGGTTGGCTTTTCTCGACCAAGAGCTTCTTTGAAATCTCGCCTGGCGAGACCCATGATGAAGGCGTCCATGGCCCTATCTTCCGATATTGCGCCAACTGAGTGTTGGAGATATGCCCTAGAGGCAATTAATAAAGTGATTTTATTTGTCATATCTCTTATTGTTCATAATACGTTTTAATACCATGCTATAACTGTATTACTCGGAAACATAATACACGTGTGGTATAGAAACAACCAGGTCCCTAGTAGCCTCTACTTGACTAGTCCGTTGTGTAACAGATGATCAAGGTTTCCTGATCATGGGCATTAACCGGTTAACAACGGAGTCATATCATTGGGTGAATGATTTGATGGACATACCCAAAATATATATAGAAACGTAGTTTCAGATCTTGGACCGTGAGATTATATCAAGTCGCTGCTTCTGAAAGATACGGCTGATCGCACCTAACGTCATGTCTCATACGCACGACAATAAGGGTGACACCTTCGGGTATTGGAAGGAAGTAGTCGGGGCGAGTAATCAATAGCGGGAATTGCCAATCCGCATAGCAGGATAGATACTCTGGGCCCACTCGGTGAGATTACATCTAATGAGCTTGCAAGCATGTGACTAGGTCACGGGGATGTAACATCACAGACGAGAGAAGATAGATTGTCAAGGATGAGGTCAAGCTCGGTAAAATGTGATACCGGAGAACGACACTCGACAATCTAAGTATCACCAGGCAAGAGATTGAAACTGGACGTCTACAGGTTCAAACGAATAAAGAGACATTCGTGGACACACAGGGGCTATCCAGATTCCGCTGTTAGTCGATTGATCGGAGAGAGAGTCTCGATCATGTCTGGAGTGATCCCGAACCGTGGGGTAACACACTTAAGGGTGGGTGACGATTAGATTGGATTTAGAGAGAATGAGAAACAGGAACTCCGGAAGTGTTCTGGAGCTCCGGAAGTGTTCCGGTAATTGTCCGATGATTGATCGGAGGCCACGAAATATGTTTCGGGGTCCGAATGAATTAAATAATATGTATCTAATATTAATAAGTGTTATTAATGATTAAATACATGTTTATTTAATTAATTTCGAATTTAAAAGGCATTAAAAGTTAAATGGGCCTTAGAGGCCCATTCGGGGAAAAAGAAAATAAAAGGGAAAAAGGGGGCTGCCACCCTAGTGGGCCACATGGGGCCCACTAGGGCAGCCGCACCCCCCCATGGCCGGCGCACCCCCCATGTGGGAATAGTCCCACATGGGGGAGCCAAGGGGTTGGCCTCCCTCCCTCTCCTTTATATAGGAGTGCCCCCATGCCTTGAAAATTGCCCATCTCCTCTCTTCTTCTCTCCTACCTTGAACGGGGTTCCGATTCTGGAGCTTCGTACGAGGAGAGAAGTCTCTCTTAGTTTGCACACCGCCGTGCTGCTAGATCCACTCTTCCACTTCCGCTGCTCTGCTGGATCTGGAGCCCGGAGGTCGTCATCCACACCGTACGTGTGTGGAACCGCGAGGCGCCATCGTTTGGCGCTGGGAGCTGTCTACTTCCACTACACGACCTGAGGTCGGCTTCGTCGTCTTCATCGTCAACGTTCGTGCGGGAACGTAATCCCGCTTTCGGTCTACAAGGGTATGTATTCCGTTCTCCTTCCGTATAGTATATCTGCATAGAATAGATCTTGGCTAGTTTATGGTTATCGTTGCTAGGAAATTTTTGTTTTCTGCCTACGATTCCCAACAGTGGTATCAGAGCCGATCTATGCGTAGATATATCTGTACGGTTAGAACACATGTTGAATGTGGGCATCGATTCTACATTTGTTACCCTCTAGCGTGTACTTGTTTATATCGCGGCATTGTGGGATGAAGCGGCCCGGACCGACTTTACGCGTACTCTTACGCGAGACTGGTTCCACACCTGACATATGGCTTGTACCGTATATGTGGCTGGCGGGTGTCTGTATCTCCTACAATAGTTGATATCGCATTTACAATGGAGGGCCCCGAAAGGGGTGTAATAGAGACAATTGTCTTATCGCTGTTGTGGTTGTTTTCGTAGGTAAGAAACGGTTCTTGTGCGGAAGCCCTAGCAGCCACGTAAAATATGCAAAAGATAAAGTAGAAGCGTCTAACTTTATTTTGCAGGGGCAATGTGATATGGTCAAGGTAGGTTTATTAAATTGTTTATAAACTGTTGGCGCGAAGGAGACCATCGGCGCGGAGAAGACCATATCATGTCGCATTACATTTCATATTAGATGTTATGTAGGTTGTGTGCATCTTATATTGTGTATATATATATGTCTATATATTAGTTACACGGCGGTAGTAATATAAGATGATCCCTCCCAAAATTCCGATAATAGTGTTCTCCCTCTGTCGTGCACCACCAATAAAGTTCTACGTTACGGGGTACGTCGTTTGGGGTTTCGATCCCGTTCGTCTACACTCGTCTCTTCGTTCGCATACAGTGGGTGTAAGCCACGTTGCACACGCAAATACGGCAAAGGGTGTTATGGCGAGCCTAGCATATACCAGTATATGGCCTCGGAACACAAGTACCGAAAGGTTAAGCACGAGTCACATACGGTGATGTGATTGATATACGATGTCTACCTTTGAAGTTATGCTATTCGCCTGATCGATGGGGGTAGCGTAATGGATGGGGATTGTGTAATCACTAAGACGATGAGAGGGATACTCGTCTTGAGTGGGAGTTCTGGTAGTTTTAATTTTACTAAAACTTGAACCCATATTTTATTATGAACAAACGTCTTATGTTTTGCAAATTCCATTGTAGATGTCTCGCCCCACCTTTAACCTTGGCCTGTTCCTTGAGAAAGAAAAGCTTAAGACCAATGGGTCGAACTTCATGTCCTGGTTCCGCAACCTGAGGATCCTCCTCACTCCCCACAAGGTGGCTTACGTCATTGAAGCCGCCCTAGGTGACCCTCCTGCAGACGACGCCTCCGATGACGAGAAGAAGGTCTATCAGACCAAGTCGGAGGATTCCTCCTTCGTCCAGAGTGGCATGCTCTACGCCATGGAAGCCGACCTGCAAAAGCGCTTTGAGAAGATGAGTGCTTTTGAGATAATTTCTGATCTCAAGGCTGTCTTTGCGCCGCAGGCTAAGGCTGAGAGGTATGAAGCTTCTGAGCTTTTCTTCTCAGCCAAGATGGAAGAGCATAGCAGTGTGAGCGAGCACGTGGTCAAAATGTCTGGCTACGTTCAACGCCTGAACGCTCTGGAATGCAAGATTCCTGATGAGCTGGCGATTGATAGGGTGCTGCAATCGTTGCCTCCTAGCTACAAAGGCTTCGTCATGAACTATAACATGCAGGGCATGGCTAAGTCCCTGTCTGAGGTGTTCGTGATGCTCAAGACTGCTGAGGTGGAAATCAAGAAGGAGCACACGCTGTTGATGGTCAACAAGACCGTCGATTTTAAGAAATCTGGCGGCAAGGGAAGGAAGAACTGGAAGTCTAGGAAGGATGGCAAACACGTTGCCAAATCCAAGGCTAACAAACCTGGTCCCAAACCTGGCGTGGAATGCTTCTACTGCAAGGGAGATGGTCACTGGAAGCGCAACTGCCCCAAGTACCTGGAAGACAAGAAGGCCGGCAAGATTGTCGGGAGAGATAAAGGTATATTTGATATACATGTTATTGATGTGTACCTTACATGCGCCCGTAGTAATACCTGGGTATTTGATACCGGCTCTGTTGCTCATATTTGTAACTCACAGGTGGAGTTGCGGAATAGTCGGCGCCTGGCAAAGGACGAGGTGACGATGCGCGTCGGCAATGGATCAAGAGTTGACGTGATGGCCGTCGGCACGCTCCCTCTACATCTACCTTCGGGATTAGTTTTGGTTTTAAATAAGTGTTATTTTGTGCCATCTCTGAGTGTAAACATTATAAGTGGTTCTTGCTTGTTGCAAGACGGATATTCATTCAATTCAGTATCAAATGGTTGTGCTATTTCGATGAATGATATCTTTTATGTTGATGCTCCTGTGAATAATGGTTTATTCTTGTTGAATCTCGATCGTAGTACACATATCCATAACATAGATGCCAAAAGGATTAGACTTAGTGATGATACCGCCATGTATATGTGGCATTGCCGACTTGGTCATATTGGTGTAAAGCGCATGAAGAAACTCCACTCAGCTGGACTTTTGGAGTCATTAGATTTTGGATCTCTTGACACTTGCGAACCATGCCTCATGGGCAAGATGACTAGGTCACCGTTCAATGGTTTCGTTGAACGTGCGTCGGAATTATTGGGAGTTATACATACAGATGTGTGCGGCCCAATGAGCATCAACGCGCAATGGTTATCGTTACTTTGTAACCTTCACTGATGACTTGAGTAGATACGGGTATATCTACTTAATGAAACACAAGTCAGAAACTTTTGAAAAGTTCAAAGAATTTCAAAGTGAGGTTGAAAATCAACTTAACAAGAAAATAAAGCACCTCCGATCCGATCGTGGTGGCGAATATTTGAGTTTTGAGTTTGGCACACATCTGAAGGCCTGTGGAATTGTGCCACAGCTTACGCCTGCCGGAACACCACAACGCAACGGCGTGTCCGAGCGACGTAATCGTACTTTATTAGATAGCGTACGGTCTATGATGTCTCTTACCGATTTGCCCGTATCGTTTTGGGGATATGCGTTAGAAACAGCCGCATTCATTTTAAATAGGGCTCCATCTAAATCCGTGGAAACGACACCGTATGAGGTATGGCATGGTGCGAAACCTAAGCTGTCGTTCCTGAAAGTTTGGGGTTGTGAGGCTTATGTCAAGAAATTGCAGCCTGACAAACTAGAACCAAAATCGGAAAAGGTCGTCTTTGTAGGGTATCCACGGGAAACCATAGGGTACACCTTCTACCACCAAGCCGAGGGCAAAACGTTTGTCGCTAGAAACGGCACCTTTCTCGAGAAGGAGTTTCTCGCTAAAGGAGTAAGTGGGAGGAAAATAGACCTCGACGAGATAGTTGATCCTGAACTCGAAATACCGAGTGGCGCAACGGAAACAGTTCCTGAACCGTCCTTCATAACAGATGAAGTGGGAGAAAATGTCGAGGAGGCTATTGTACCTCGTAGGTCTGGAAGAACCCGTACTTCTCCTGAGTGGTACGGTAATCTTGTTTGCACCGTCATGTTAATTGAACAAGACGAACCTACAAATTACAAAGAGGCGATGGAAGGACCCGAGTCCGAGAAATGGCTTGAGGCCATGAAATCCGAAATAGAATCCATGTATGACAACAAAGTATGGACTTTGGTGGAGATTCCCGAAGGGCGCAAGGCCGTCGAGAATAAATGGATCTTTAAGAAGAAGACTGATGCTGACGGTAATGTGACCGTCTATAAGGCTCGGCTTGTCGCAAAAGGTTTCCGACAAGTTCATGGAATTGACTACGATGAAACGTTTTCACCGGTAGCGATGCTAAAGTCTATTCGGGTTTTGCTAGCAACAGCTGCATATCATGATTATGAGATATGGCAGATGGATGTCAAAACAGCGTTCCTAAATGGCAACATTGAGGAAGAGTTGTATATGGTACAACCTGAAGGTTTTGTCAGTCCAGGAAATGTTGGCAAGGTATGCAAACTTCAGCGTTCCATTTATGGACTGAAGCAGGCATCTCGGAGCTGGAATCTTCGCTTTGATGAGGTGATCAAAGGTTTTGGATTTGTCCAAAATTTGGAAGAGACCTGCATTTATAAGAAAATGAGTGGGAGCTCAGTTGCATTCCTAGTTCTATATGTGGATGATATATTACTAATTGGGAATGATGTGGAACTTCTGAAAAGCGTGAAGGAATATTTAAACAGTAAATTTTCAATGAAGGACTTAGGAGAAGCTGCATACGTATTAGGCATTAAGATCTATCGTGATAGACCCAGGCGCCTACTAGCGTTATGTCAAAGTACTTACCTTGATAAGATATTGAAGAAGTTCAATATGCATTTGGCAAAGAAGGGTCTTGTGCCAGTTGTCAAGGGAAAAACATTGAGCATGGCTCAGTGTCCACGGACGGCTCTTGAAAAGCTGAGGTGGATGGCACTCGATATGCTTCGGCTATAGGATCGATCATGTATGCCATGTTAAGTACTCGACCCGATGTGGCATTGGCTCTTAGTCTGACGAGTCGATTCCAGAGTAATCCTGGCAAGGATCATTGGATAGCTGTTAAGAACATACTGAAGTATCTTAAGTATACCAAGGACATGTTTCTTGTTTATGGAGGCTGTGAAGAGGAACTTGGCGTAACAGGTTACGTTGATGCAAGTTTCTGCACAGATCCCGATGACTCGAAATCGCAAACAGGCTATGTGTTTAAGGTGAACGGAGGCGCTGTGAGCTGGAGAAGTGGGAAGCAACCCATAGTCGCCCAATCTACAATGGAATCGGAGTATATTGCTGCAACGGATGCTGCAAATGAAGCTGTTTGGCTCAGGAAGTTCATCATCGAACTTGGAGTGTTCCCCAGTGCGCGAGACCCTGTGATTATCTTCTGCGACAACACAGGGGCCATTGCCAACGTGAAGGAACCAAGGTCTCACTCCACCGCCAAACATATTCTCCGACGCTTCCATGTCATACGACAGTACGTCAAGGGAGGCGATGTAAAGATTTGCAAAATACACACGGACCTGAATGTTGCAGATCCGTTGACGAAACCTCTTCCACGAGACAAGCATGAAGAACACCGCAATGCTATTGGTGTCAAGCTTTTACCAAGTTGTAAACTAGATTAATTTGTACTCTAGTGCAAGTGGGAGACTGTTGGAGATATGCCCTAGAGGCAATTAATAAAGTGATTTTTTTGTCATATCTCTTATTGTTCATAATACGTTTTAATACCATGCTATAACTGTATTACTCGGAAACATAATACACGTGTGGTATAGAAACAACCAGGTCCCTAGTAGCCTCTACTTGACTAGTCGTTGTGTAACAGATGATCAAGGTTTCCTGATCATGGGCATTAACCGGTTAACAACGGAGTCATATCATTGGGTGAATGATTTGATGGACATACCCAAATATATATAGAAACGTAGTTTCAGATCTTGGACCGTGAGATTATATCAAGTCGCTGCTTCTGAAAGATACGGCTGATCGCACCTAACGTCATGTCTCATACGCACGACAATAAGGGTGACACCTTCGGGTATTGGAAGGAAGTAGTCGGGGCGAGTAATCAATAGCGGGAATTGCCAATCCGCATAGCAGGATAGATACTCTGGGCCCACTCGGTGAGATTACATCTAATGAGCTTGCAAGCATGTGACTAGGTCACGGGGATGTAACATCACAGACGAGAGAAGATAGATTGTCAAGGATGAGGTCAAGCTCGGTAAAATGTGATACCGGAGAACGACACTCGACAATCTAAGTATCACCAGGCAAGAGATTGAAACTGGACGTCTACAGGTTCAAACGAATAAAGAGACATTCGTGGACACACAGGGGCTATCCAGATTCCGCTGTTAGTCGATTGATCGGAGAGAGAGTCTCGATCATGTCTGGAGTGATCCCGAACCGTGGGGTAACACACTTAAGGGTGGGTGACGATTAGATTGGATTTAGAGAGAATGAGAAACAGGAACTCCGGAAGTGTTCTGGAGCTCCGGAAGTGTTCCGGTAATTGTCCGATGATTGATCGGAGGCCACGAAATATGTTTCGGGGTCCGAATGAATTAAATAATATGTATCTAATATTAATAAGTGTTATTAATGATTAAATACATGTTTTATTTAATTAATTTCGAATTTAAAAGGCATTAAAAGTTAAATGGGCCTTAGAGGCCCATTCGGGGAAAAAGAAAATAAAAGGGAAAAAGGAAAAAGGGGGCTGCCACCCTAGTGGGCCACATGGGGCCCACTAGGGCAGCCGCACCCCCCCATGGCCGGCGCACCCCCCATGTGGGAATAGTCCCACATGGGGGAGCCAAGGGGTTGGCCTCCCTCCCTCTCCTTTATATAGGAGTGCCCCCATGCCTTGAAAATTGCCCATCTCCTCTCTTCTTCTCTCCTACCTTGAACGGGGTTCCGATTCTGGAGCTTCGTACGAGGAGAGAAGTCTCTCTTTAGTTTGCACACCGCCGTGCTGCTAGATCCACTCTTCCACTTCCGCTGCTCTGCTGGATCTGGAGCCCGGAGGTCGTCATCCACACCGTACGTGTGTGGAACCGCGAGGCGCCATCGTTTGGCGCTGGGAGCTGTCTACTTCCACTACACGACCTTGAGGTCGGCTACGTCGTCTTCATCGTCAACGTTCGTGCGGGGACGTGATCCCGCTTTCGGTCTACAAGGGTATGTATTCCGTTCTCCTTCCGTATAGTATATCTGCATAGAATAGATCTTGGCTAGTTTATGGTTATCGTTGCTAGGAAATTTTTTGTTTTCTGCCTACGATTCCCAACAGTGGTATCAGAGCCGATCTATGCGTAGATATATCTGTACGGTTAGAACACATGTTGAATGTGGGCATCGATTCTACATTTGTTACCCTCTAGCGTGTACTTGTTTATATCGCGGCATTGTGGGATGAAGCGGCCCGGACCGACTTTACGCGTACTCTTACGCGAGACTGGTTCCACACCTGACATATGGCTTGAACCGTATATGTGGCTGGCGGGTGTCTGTATCTCCTACAATAGTTGATATCGCATTTACAATGGAGGGCCCCGAAAGGGGTGTAATAGAGACAATTGTCTTATCGCTGTTGTGGTTGTTTTTGTAGGTAAGAAACGGTTCTTGTGCGGAAGCCCTAGCAGCCACGTAAAATATGCAAAAGGATAAAGTAGAAGCGTCTAACTTTATTTTGCAGGGGCAATGTGATATGGTCAAGGTAGGTTTATTAAATTGTTTATAAACTGTTGGCGCGAAGGAGACCACCGACGCGGAGAAGACCATATCATGTCGCATTACATTTCATATTAGATGTTATGTAGGTTGTGTGCATCTTATATTGTGTATATATATATGTCTATATATTAGTTACACGGCGGTAGTAATATAAGATGATCCCTCCCAAAATTCCGATAATAGTGTTCTCCCTCTGTCGTGCACCACCAATAAAGTTCTACGTTACGGGGTACGTCGTTTGGGGTTTCGATCCCGTTCGTCTACACTCGTCTCTTCGTTCGCATACAGTGGGTGTAAGCCACGTTGCACACGCAAATACGGCAAAGAGTGTTGTGGCGAGCCTAGCATATACCAGTATATGGCCTCGGAACACAAGTACCGAAAGGTTAAGCACGAGTCACATACGATGATGTGATTGATATACGATGTCTACCTTTGAAGTTATGCTATTCGCCTGATCGATGGGGGTAGCGTAATGGATGGGGATTGTGTAATCACTAAGACGATGAGAGGGATACTCGTCTTGAGTGGGAGTTCTGGTAGTTTTAATTTGGCTAAAACTTGAACCCATATTTTATTATGAACAAACGTCTTATGTTTTGCAAATTCCATTGTAGATGTCTCGCCCCACCTTTAACCTTGGCCTGTTCCTTGAGAAAGAAAAGCTTAAGACCAATGGGTCGAACTTTATGTCCTGGTTCCGCAACCTGAGGATCCTCCTCACTCCCCACAAGGTGGCTTACGTCATTGAAGCCGCCCTAGGCGACCCTCCTGCAGACGACGCCTCCGATGACGAGAAGAAGGTCTATCAGACCAAGTCGGAGGATTCCTCCTTCGTCCAGAGTGGCATGCTCTACGCCATGGAAGCCGACCTGCAAAAGCGCTTTGAGAAGATGAGTGCTTTTGAGATAATTTCTGATCTCAAGGCTGTCTTTGCGCCGCAGGCTAAGGCTGAGAGGTATGAAGCCTCTGAGCTTTTCTTCTCAGCCAAGATGGAAGAGCATAGCAGTGTGACCGAGCACGTGGTCAAAATGTCTGGCTACGTTCAACGTCTGAACGCTCTGGAATGCAAGATTCCTGATGAGCTGGCGATTGATAGGGTGCTGCAATCATTGCCTCCTAGCTACAAAGGCTTCGTCATGAACTATAACATGCAGGGCATGCCGTCGTGTGTCATGAATGACAAGTCTAGGTTTCGAGTAATTGCATCTCTCTCATCTTCCGGGAGGCGCGCCAGCCTTGATTTGCCTCTTGTGCTCGCCCGCCCTGTGGAGCTAAGTGATAGTTGTCTTCTTCATGCGCTCGAGATGCTGGCTTGCCTTTTGCGCTCATCGAGTGTTGCTTTGATGTTTTGCAGGCGAAGTGATTCCTACCAGTTGAAGTACTGGAAGGTCAACATCTCTTCCGGAGTTGCGTCTGCTGGCATCATTGTGCACTCCTTAATTAGTTTGTCTACTTTTGCTGCCATCTTAGCAGTAATTGTCAGAGTTGTGACCCCATCCGGCATAGTTACCGTGCATGGGAATTCTGTAGGCCTGCGGGAGGCTGCGGCTTCAGATGATTCTCCGTTGATGGCAACGTAAGCCTGGTGGGGATGACCCGTGGGTATGTGTATGTGCTGCCAGTTCCTGTCACGGACTCGACGTCTTCATCAAGGCTCATGTCGGAGTCGGTATGCCCCTCGAGTGGTCCGTCTGGACGGATCTCGTTGTCGATGCGTTCATCATCTATGCTCAGCTCGGCGTCAGCGAAACCGTTCTGGACCTCGGAGTCGAGTTTGTTGTTGGTGCAGATCTCAGAGTCGACGTTGCTGTCGTTATGAAGTTTGAAGTCATCGAGGGAGATCCCGCAGTCGAAGGTGTCGTCGAGTGAAAAATTGAACTCGAGATCATTTTTGCGGTACGCTGATTCAGCTTCCTCACCTTGGAGTTCTTTTGCCAAGAACTCGTTGATCTCTCGAGTTGACATGGTTGTTGCAGATGAGCATGCTTCGAGAATCGATGATGGACAGACACAGTCGATGGAGCCTCGGGTGCGGCAGTCGCGAGTCGTTGTGGATCTGTCAAGTCCTGCGTACCAAACTTGTTTACGAAAAAATTGAATGCTCCAACAGTTAAATCCAAACCTGACTCGAGACCAGCAAACGTCTCTTGGGCTTCTGGCGAGTGTGCAGCAAATGCACCTTTTGTTGGCGAAGTTGGCGGGCTGCCAATTTTTGAGCGAGTCGGCGAGTTGCCGTATGTCGACTGAGTCGTCGAGTTGTGGTTTGTCGATGCAGTCGGCGAGTTGCCGTTCATAGATGCGATCGGCGAGTTGCCGTTTTCCGGTGGAACCGGCGAAACCGCGAGTCCAGCACTATTCTTTCCCACAGACGGCGCCAATTGACGAGGGGTTAACTCATCAAATCCCATGGTTAAGGACCTAGGGTTGAGATTACGAGGGAGAGAACGTGGTAGAGCTGGTAGTTTCGTCGGCTGACAAGCAAAAGCAAGGATTTACCCAGGTTCAGGCCTCCGGAGAGTAACACCCTACTTCCTGCTTGTCTGGTATTGATTTGTGAGTATTTGCGAGCTACAATGTAGTCCCGGCGAGATGTCGATCTCGCTAGGGTTTTGGTGGTTTGAGTATTGCGTGTGCTGGATCGGCGGCCCTCCCAGCATTTATATAATAGGCTGGGTCTCGGGAGTTCACAACTGACTTAGATTACATGTAAGGAAAGTATAAACCGACTATGCCTATGCCTAATCTTGAAGGATACTCCATCTTCTTGGGCCTTCTGTTATGGGCTTCATGTAGGCTCTTGATAGTTGGGCCTTAGTCGATACGTGCACCAGGTACCCGAGAGGTATATCCCCGTCAGTACTTATCTTACTAATGCTGGAGTTTGGCTCTATAAGACCTCCGCGGCCTGAGCTAAGCTTCTCTAGCCTACTATAGCTAGCAAGGTTTTTGCCCTAGAGCAATTAACAAGCCCCGATTCGTCGAGTGCGCTGGACCTGCTAAGCTCACAACTCTCAAACAAATAGAAACCGGGCATGAGTCGACGTACTTCTGATTAACAGCCTCCTCTGCAAAACGCACCTGATGAATCCTCTACTATGAGTCTCTGCCCGATTCTACGAATCGACCAGACACTCGGGGGCTACTCCCATCGGGAGTGCTGTCACGCACCCGATGAACTACCGAGTCAAAACACTGGACAACGTAGCAATGGCGCGAAGACTGGGCCCAAGTTGAGCCCCTCCTTGGACTGCTCAAATTTTATCGACTACTCCCATCGGGAGCGCACTCGCCTCCGGCTCGAGTGCTATATAATTATCAAAGTCGGGTTCTGTATAACCTGCACCGGATTTTCAAAGTCG